>CM061147.1:13200425-13820425 GCA_030710495.1 Labroides dimidiatus
GTTGTTTACAAAGTTGGTGTAAAAGAATAAACACACTAATGACAAATTCTCTAATCAAAGACAAAGACACTGTACAGTCATCTCTCCTTTTTATGTTCACCATCAGGCAGGCTTTCATCGGGGGAGTGGAAACTGTTTATTTCTTGTATAAGCTTTGATCCTTCATCATACCTTAGACAGAAAATCATTTTTAATAAGTGTTGTTTATTTGATGATATTTTTAATTATGTTAAGATATATAATCCTGAACAAAATCTGGAGACCAGGGGTAAAATTACAAAAGTTTTCATTTGCAGTGGTGAATCATCAGCAGGTTGCAAGTAAAGGTCTTTGCACACTGAGTCCATCATTTTCGGAAGTATCTTTTGGAACCGTAATCCGAAAAAGGGTCACACTGAATCCGATGCGATTATCTTTCTATTAATTGTGAAAATTCACAGTATGATAAAAATGGAATTATTAAGCAGTGATCAAGCAACTGGTCCTGAGCAGTGGCTTTTGGTATTTTAAAGCTGTACTTTCAACCTACTTATGATCCACCAGTGCAAATTTTTTTATCAATGTTCTGCCAGTCTTAAGATTTTGTTTAGGAGTTTACATATGTTCAATAAAACAGATGCATTATGTAAGAAAGAATCTAGAGGGTCACTTAAGAATTCAGAAGTGAACATTCAAACTTATTTTCACAGACATTAAGTCTGACTTTGCTTGACTCAACTCATAATAGAATGTTTTCCATAAAATGTCCATGCAATGCAGAATAAAATGCGGAAATCTTTTGCTTGGCTTGTTGACTTTGGGACCATTGAGAACTCTGTGCACATGTGTGTCACTGATTAATACTGCAGGCTTTCCTAAAAAATGTGAGGCAGAGGAAAAAAGAAAAAACAACTATCAAAAGAAAAACAAAGATTCCCCTTTATCGTCTGCGGGCTTATGCTAAATGTTCTGGGAAACAGGTCTTTGAGTGAATCTGGTTGTTGCGCTCCATTGGCCAACACATCAGATACACCAGCACCAGTGGCCACACATTTACCAACACAAGTGATAACAGAGATGATAGTGTGCTTTAATTCAGTTGCCAAAACTTGTTAGTCAGCAGCAGGAAAACATGCAGAGTCAGGTATTTGAGGAAATAAGTTTCCTTTGGTTTATAGATGGATGGGGGTGACACTGTGCCCTCTTTGTGCTCTCTTTGGCTGTGTTGGGTGCAGAATGAGGGGACAGGGCCCCGTGAAACAGTGGCACAAGGGGAGGCAGGCACAGAGAGTGAAGAGAATGAGGAGGACCTGTGCAGTAAAATATGTTACTCATCTATACAGAGAGTGTGCTGGTAATCAAACTAAATTCAGTTACTGAGATAGTTTTTGGTTACATTATGGGAGGGGGGATTTATACGGACATTTCTTAATCATAAACCTGGAGTAGAATGGTATCCCAATGACACTCTCAGAGACAAACTTGTTATAAGCAAGATTCAGAAATATTTTGTAATTGTCTGTATTTTTGTCTGTGGATTTTGCTTTTATGATTCATCCAGTTGCCTATTATGATATTATATTTTTTCAGATATCCTCTGTCTACACTGGCTGTCAGTGCATTAGAACCAACTAAGCACTGGCACAGTGAAGTTTAACCCTTAAAAAATTAACCCCATGAGTAGTTAGGAAAGCATTATAAATGTTCCTGAATGTAAAAAAAAAAAGTTGAATAATTTTATTATTATTATTATTATTATTATTATTATTATTATTATTATTATTATTATTATTATTATTATTATTATTATTATTTCAAGATGGTTAGAAACTTGTATGGTGGTGTGGTGGTTAGCATTGTTTCTTCACAGCAAGAAAGTGCCTGGTTTCATTCCCTGGATGGTCAGCTGCCTTTCCGAATATTTAGTTGTTTCTACGTTACCTGTGATAGGCTGGCAGCCTATCCAGGGTGTACTCCAACTTGCACCCAATGACAGCTGGGATAGGCACCAGCTCCCTGCAACCCTGAAACCGAAAGCTGGATGGATGGACTTTGAAGGAACCACAAAAACTTGAAGTCACTTGAACATAACAATTTATGTTTGCAGACCATTTGAATCAAATGCCATGCTGATAAAATCATATGACCAGACACCAGGGTGGTTTATTTGCAGCCTCAAGCTTAAGCATTGAAAGTCATATGAAAAAATATATATTTAGAGAAAACAGGGATGAAAGAAAAACACAAATTAAAAGAATGGTCCCACACACACACACACACACACACACACACACACACACACACACACACACACACACACACACACACACACACACACACACAAGCCAATCCCCAATAGGACAAACAGCTTTTGTTTCTGTCATGCGAGGCTCGGAGAGGCAGAGAGAGGCTTTATTGGAAAAAGGGCTGTGGTGTTTTCCTCTCCAAAATCACTAGGGCTCATTAGAGAAGACATTTCAGAGCTGGAAAGGACCACATGACACATCACACTTCAGACAGCTGACCTATTTACAGGGTGACTTGTAGCATATCTATAAAACACATTACAGCCCTGTCACCAGGGACTGGTCCATACAATTGTGGAAAATATGAACTAATCATCTTCTGAGGTTACGCACAGCGGATGGGGGAGGGGGATGATTTAGCTGTCAAAGAGAGAATAACAGGAGCAAACATCAAACACAATCCAAGTTCAAGTGACGCACACATTCACACCCACCCTTACAATCACTCACTGTTGGTGCACTCTGTAGCCTTTGTTTGTTATCCATAACCTTTATACATATATATATCTGTGTGAGTCTACTGCTCTTTCCAACAGTTTCCTCCCACCACAAGCCAACAGTTCCTCCTGATGGCTTCCATGTGCTCTGGTTTACCTTTTCCATGAGGAGAAAGGGGAATCCAGCACAGTGGCATCCCCCAAAATGTCTCCCTCTGAGTAAAAGCCACCGAAGAAAAAGAAACCATAAACCATTCAGTGAGATGAGGTCATAAGTTTTTAGTATGGGTTACCCCAGTGTGAAATACAATACTGCTGTGGATAAGGCCAGTCTGTCAGCATTTTTACAAGTACTACAAACACTTTTTCTAAATTTACTATTTTAGTTTCTTTCTTTCTTTCTTTCTTTCTTTCTTTCTTTCTTTCTTTCTTTCTTTCTTTCTTTCTTTCTTTCTTTTCTCTTCTTTCTAAGTTGAAACTCTCTTGTAAAGAGAGTATGATGCGTATTGTATTTGCCAAACATTTTCCAAAAAAGCCCATTATTGAACTAGTCCAATTCCAAAAGAAGCTGAAATACTGAAAATGTTGACAGAGATAGATTTTGATAATTTGCTAAACAATTAAACCTTAATGGAAAAAAGTGCAAAAACAACATATCAAATGTTGACACTTAAACTGTTTCATGACAAAAATATGCTCATATTTTAAGAGTGATTGAAGAAAGGAATGTTGGGACAGCAGCATATTTACCATTGTTTTGCATCACCTTTTATTTTAACATCACTCAGTAAATGTTTGGAACTAAACTGAAGAAAACCAGTGTTTTAAGACTTGAGAACTTTTGAATGTGAAACGTCCTAGTTTGCCTAGATTTCAGGCAAAACAAACAAAAAGAAAATTGCTCCTTATCTTAGAGTTGTCCTTGATGGATTTTATGTTGATGTGAAAGTTCTGCAGACAAGCCAGTTAAATAACCTGACTCTTCTACTATACAGAGCCATTCTGTATGTGGTGTTGCTCTGCTTAAATATGAAAAAGTCATTTTCTAAAACATGTATATTTAGCATTAATCATGTCTTTGCAGATGTGTAAGGTACCCATGCCAAGGAAACTCATGCATTCCCATGCCATCACAGAGGCTGTTTGCTCTTTGTACAACACAGTTCAAATGCAGTGGTGATCTGTTTACAAACAGTGGTCTATGGGAGTTATTTTGAGCCTATGCAGTGGTTACCACTTCAGAGTCAAGTCAGTTTTCTTTACAGTGCCACCTGATGGCCCAAAAAAGCAGCCATCCAGTACAGAATTTCAGCCCATTTCCTTTTACACAGAGAGTTCTCGAGATTCTATGGTTTTTCTCATGACATTTAGTACGTTTACATGCACACAGCAGTTCAGCTAAGGTCATAGCTCCAGCATAAAGTCCCAGCAGGGGGTCTAGTCTTGTCTTTGTATACATGCAGAGAACAGAATTGGATTTCTGGCTGAGAATGTCTCACTCCACTTCAATAGGTGGTGATGTGTACTTTTTTTAATAAGCGAAGCTTTGTGTGTATCAAACTAGTTTCAGTTCATCCAAAGAGAAAACAGCATTCTAACGATGATGGCCAAGATGAATGCAGCTGTAGCTCTTTATGTTTTTATTATGAGCCATGGTGTTTGTTAATTGTGTTGGAGCCAAAGACTGTATGAGCGCAGCGACCCTATTTATCAAGGTCATCCACTTCCTCTTCTGGCTGAAAGCCAAGGTGTGCCGAGACCTGCCGAATCCAACTGCAGCCTGATAGCAACTGCATTATCTAGGTGTGTTAATTGAGCCATGCACAGTCCACACTCGGTATGATTAAGCTGTTTACAAGCATTTCAATAGTCCGATCCCTGATCCCCAGGCTGACTAAGCTTAGTCTGATTTCTGAACTAACTTCTTAAAATCTGTTTCTGGCATCAAATTAAAATGAGATTTTAGTTGCATGCATGTAGGTGTGTATGTATGTGTATGTATCTTTGAATCTTCAAATCTTTGTGTCTTTGTACTTGTTTTTAAATGGAGAAAAATATATAAATGATTTTTATATTGTGTCACTAACTTTCCACAAAAATCTGAGTAGATCAGTTTTGGCTTTGACTGCTTTTGTTTGTTTGTTTGTTTGTTTGTTTGTTTGTTTGTTGTTGTTGTTGTAGTTTTTTTTTTTTTAACGGTGCACTTCTACTGAAAGCAGCAAAGTCTGGCAGTTGTCAACCATTACTCTGTTTTTGCTATATATTTTTGTATTTTTTAATCATATTTTTAATGGATATGTCTGTGGGTAAAAGAGTTTATTCAAGAGGGGACCGTCTTGCATCAAAATGGAGCAAATCTGGAGGATGGAGGTGATCTTGAGGATCACCCTATTCCAGCTGTGCTAAAGAGGCGTTTCCAGGGATGCCATGCTGGCTTTAAGGTAAAGGCAAGAAGATGGAGGTATAAGCCCTTTCTTCCATGGGTTATCATGGGAACTGTAAACTCTCTGTCCAACAAAAGTGATGAGCTGAAGATACTGATGAGGACCCGGAAAGTATACGGTGAGTGCAGCCTCATGTCCTTTACTGAAACCAGGTTGAATCAAAACATCTCTGACTCCTGTGGGGATCTATCTGGCTTCACTCTAGTATGTTCAGACAGAGACGCTAAAGCTAGTGACAGGATAGAAGGTAGGGGACCTGCTTCATTGGTAAATCAGTGATGGTGTAATCCTGCTCACATACTGTCAAAGAGAAGATTTGTTGTCCAGACACCAAACTATTGGCAGTTGGTGTGAGACCATACTACCGTCCAAGAAAGTTCAGTCATATAATAATCCTTGTGTCCATTCCACCCAAAGCAACTGCTGACATTCCATATGATGTCGTCCATGAAACTGTTGCCAGGATACAAAACGGAGACCCATAATATCAGGAGACTTCAGTCATGTTACTCTTTCCTCCCACCTGACTAGATTTGCACAGTTTGTTGACTGTCCAACCAGAGAGAATAAAACACTTGATCTGCTATATACCAGTGTCTACAGAGCTAATGCCTTGTCACCACTGGGCAGGTCAGATAGTTGCTTGGTAGATTTCCTGCAGACCAGTTGCAAACCCTGTGTACTGAGGCAGACTTCAACTACCCTCATAGTCAGGAGATGGACACCTAAGGCTGGTGAGGCTCTGGGGTACTGCTTTGAATGAACAGATTCTTATTAGATTATATGTTTTATGTGATCTGCCAGACACCTGAATTTTCTTTTGGGGATTATTTAAGTACATTCTATTCTATTCTATTCTATTCTATTCTATTCTATTCTATTCTATTCTAATCTTATCTAATCTTGCGTGTAATAATTATAACTCTTTCAATGACTTCATTGGTGTAAAACCAAGGTTTGATGATGCCACAATACAGAGTTGCATAAAATAGTCCATTCATGTCATTCACTAAACTCCCTCAGCTGATAATATTCACTTGTTGTGGATACTCTTTGACCTGCGTTTACCCCAAAAAAGCAGCTTAGTAGCCAAACATAAAAGCTGAATTTGGGTCTGTCTTTTGTGTGAAAATGTGTAACAGTGTAAATATGAGACTGGGTGTTGTGTGTGATCAGCCCGCTTTTTCTCTGGCCTAATGTTTTTTGAAGACATCTTGGGTGTATTTGCGTACCCTCTACATATGTTCCCACAACACAGAAGCAAGTACTATATGTTCCTATCTTTCTTTGTATCAGCAGTGAAACTCCATCCCTTCCTCCTGTCTCGTTCCCACCTATCCAGTCCAGTCCAGTTGTGTTTTGAAAGGGTGGTTATATTCTCTGTTATTGTATGATTTCACAGAACCTCTCCTCCCAGCCTTTGAAGCAGGGAAGAGCTGACCAAAGCTGAGTGATCCCTGCTGTAAGCCCCAGTCTGGGCAAGACCTAAGTCAGTCCCACCACCAGGACTCTCTCTCTCTCTCTCTCTCTCTCTCTCTCTCTCTCTCTCTCTCTCTCTCTCTCTCGCTCGCTCCTCATACCCATCTACATTCTTCCTGCTCCTTCATGCAACTGGAACAAATTTATGTCAGCTCAACAGATTTTCAGGGAACTTTTGAGGTGCACACAAGGCTGCTAGCTAGCTGAAGTTGACCCCAGGGTATTTGTCCTGGCCTTTGAAAATAAACAAGGGGACAGAGGGGCTTAGTCTAGTGAAGCGATGAGATTTCAAGGGCAGAGGAAAGCAACAATTACCCAAGGCGTTATGGACGTAAAGTGCTGAATGAAAGCTGTCCAGAGGTAGGGAACTCTGTGTAAATAAGCAAAAGAGGGACACCATGTCCCATGCCATGGAAATCAGTGGAAGGAGTCATAGAAAAGCGTAAATAAACTTTATTTAACTTTGTGTTAACTTTCTCTGCAAACAAGCTACTGCAGGTTTCAAGGTGTGGGGTTTCCTTCTGCGAGATCCTGTATCTGAACTCAGGTTTTTTTTTTACTATAATTAAGGCCTTAAACTTTCTTTCAGGCTTCAACAATGTAAAAAGGCCTCTTTTCAATTCAACCAGTCTTGTGGTATCTCTAAACAATAGTGCATGTGTTTTAAGGCTGTGTGGCTAAAAAAGGCAGTGTATCAGTTCCACAATGTGCAGCAGGATTGCAAAATGCTGTTTACTCTTTCCACCCACTTTCTTGGCTGTTTGATTTTTACTCTACTCTTTCGAGGATTTGCCAACAGGGCCAAGTGGCATTTCAGTCCAACTTTGAAGAGTTCCATGGTATTTGCCAGATCAGGTCACACAGGCTTTAAATCCTCTCAAACACAAGAAGACAGAGTTCTTTTTCAAATATGTATGATCTCTTGTAACTATCATGTCCTTAAATTTTGGCCTTTTCTCTTCTGATGTTCATCCAGCACTGGAGATCAGGAGAACACTCCTAATTTATTTACAGTTTTATAATGAACAAAAGATGCAGCTTTAGACTGATTTGAACTGGTATACAAACTACAAAAGTCTTATAAGAAAAAGAAAGATGTATTTCAGAAATAAGAAGCGGTTTATCTTCCCTTGTTTTGCTTGCCAATAGAATGTAACTATGCAGTGGAGGAGTCTACTCGAGCTAGAAAAAAAACACAGCTTTAGGTTGTATGACCATCTCAGAATGAACAGAATAACACTATTTTCAGTAAGATTAATGAAGCTATTTAAAATTTGCACATAACCAGGTAAAGGCATAGTCCCAGCACCCTTTTCCAGCTTTAATATCCTGGCAGACACTTTTTTTGGTCATATTTTCCCACAAAAACCAGTGGTGCATGGATTCTATAACCAAGATATGAAGTGTGACCTCTGAGAGTTCTCTAGAAGCATTTTTTTAACATCATTACAATGTCTTTTCAGCAAAATGAAGAAGAGGGACTGCATGGTTTATCAGTATCTAAATGAACCAGAAACAGGCAGAGTTGACAGAGGTTATGGTGGCTTGTTCAACTGTTACTGGAGCACAGAGTCTAAAGGGGTGGGACTTTAGAAGGGTCATTAGGCCAAGGCTGGACATTTGTTGGTCCTAATTAACACCACAGTTAATGGCTTCAAAAAGGTCTGTCTGTTTGCTGTAAAATACAAAAAATTACCAAGTAAACCAACAGCAACAACAAAAGCTGTGGGTAACTGCCTGTCACTTCAATGTGTTGGACAACAGAGAAATGCTGGTGGTTTAAAAAATGAATACATTTAAAGTTTATCTCACATTTACCGCTCACATTGCTTTATTCAGCTCAAACACACTCTGCCTCCTGTTTGGCCTTTGAGACCATGCAAACAAATGCTTTGATTCTAGGAACTGGGCAGTGGAGTAGGCCGAATGGCCCTGCACTGACACGCACAGTATCATGTTGTGGCTCATTCAGTTTCCCTGAGCGCCTAATGACCCACACAAATACATCCTCTATCCCTGTGTGTTTCATCTTCCTGCTGTAGAGGCTAGTGATTGCATACTCCCTCTTCATGCCTTCACATGCACCACTGTTAAATGAGGATGTTTATGAACATCTACCAACAATTACTTGCTACATTTTCAAGAAAAAGTTTTATTACTTTGTCTCTCAATTACTCATTTATTAATTTTCACTAAGTGCATCTCATTTAATCAGAAAACCCACTATTTGAAAGTAGTTCAAGACTAGCTGCTGTACTGACATACCGCACATTTGTCTTTTTTTTTAAGTAACATTACACCGGCGTAGATTTCCTTATGCGCGTTTTTCTTTTTTTTTATTTTTATTTTTATTTTTATTTTCTTAAGACATTACTTTGGGGTGTATGTAATCAACATTAATCAGTTGTGAAATTACTGTAACCTTATCTTGGAATGGTCAATAAATATTCTGAGTTAGTACTCAGGCTGGCCATACACTCAGTCTAAACTCCACTCGTTGTACCCAATTTGTTCAAATGATCCTCAAGTAGGTGATACCAATATGATTATTTTGCTGCTCTAATCATGTTGGATCCTCCTCACCCTCAATCGTAAATTTCCAGTTCCATTTCCATTTCCTTTACAATTTTCCATGTGGGACTGCCTCTGACAGAACACCAACAACCAATGAGAGGAGCTGACTGGGAACCAACACCAGTGCTGCATTCTTTTACAGGTAATGAGCATGACAGCAAAGTTAAACGCACCGGCAGCCTGAGCCAAGTGGAGTATTGAAAAGGTTTGTGCTATCATATTCCTTCCCTCATTTTTTGCTGTTTGTTGATGTATGATGAACAGTAAGTAATCATCATTTACAGCTAATATGTAGCACAACACTGACACACGGAGTGGCATGCTTTATTGAATGGTTAACATTATTTTTAGTTATAATTCCTCAACCAAAACATGACCATTGCCAGAAACACACAAACATTTTTGACCCTTTTGTTACTCGGATCCATTTAGATTTCCTTCTCAGAACCAGCTGAAATGTTTTTTTTTTACTAATGTGGTATAATATATGGTTACTTTTCTTTTTTTTTCGGAGAACTTAATAAGTGAGGAAATATCTTCTTCTTTTTCTTAATCATTTGTGAATGGATATAAGCTTTTTCCGGGAAAGAGATTTACTTGGTTTAGGGAATCCATAGTTTTCAGATGTTATAGTATAGATACCATCAGCAAGAAGATGTGAAATGCCAGAAACTGCTTGTTTGTTGTCGTTGTTGTTTATTTGTTTGTTTGTTTTTTGTTTGTTTGTTTTTTCTTCCATTGTCTGGCAGATCATAAAGCAATTGTGTCAATGCAATGTGAGTTTGGCTCTGTCTCTTGTGATCCTCCCCTCTTTCTCTCTTTCCCTGTTTCTTGTCTAAATTGGAATTTAATCAGGTTTTCTGCTCTATGGTTGTCCCACAATCTCAGTTGCTGTTTCAAATGAGTCAAAGTGAAGTGAAGCAACTTGTTTTGGGCCACACACCATACTGTGTGCACATACACGTTAAGAGTGTCTCTTTAATACACAAGAGTCATGCAAAGATAGACTTGGTCATGTACACACTCACAGGAACTCACTCACCTTATCTAGCAGGACTGTGAATTCTCCCTCCTGAGCACGCACATTGTTGGCTGCTGTAGGAACTGTGGAGTAACGGCAAACGTGCTCTGGACCCATCTCCAGTCTCCTTCAATATTTCATAAAGAACCTTTCTCCTGTTCCCTGGAGCCCGGCAGCCCTTCCCCTGCATGCAGCTTCAACTCTTTATTCCTCCACTGCAAACAGCTGTCACTCCTCTCTGACAGGAAATAAAGGAAGTTCCAATAACCCTTTTGCATACTTTTACTAAACTATTTGCAGTGTTTATTTATTTCCTCTGGGCTTCCCGCAGTGTTTCACTTTGTGCTGTCTTGGGACTCAGTTATACTACAGAATCATGTTTGGCCTTCTAGCTATGAAGGTTTTTGTAAGTAAACAAGTGCAGTGAGCCTAGAAGCTTCATGCAATAGACATTCATATCATTCCAGGTCAGAGGATGAAATTACTCAAAAATGAGATTTGATACACCTCCTCGTACGGTCGCAGACCCAATATAAGCCAGGAATGGAATGGGAAATCAAGTGGTCACAAGTCGTTATTAAATCTGACTGCACAAAAATCCACCATTTTTATCCAGACACAAATGACCAAATTTGCAACACAAATCCAACCGTATCATACATGTGTGTGAACATAATCCTGGACACATTTCTGAGAGGCAGGGTAAGTGTGGAGCATTCCTGGGAACTCTCTCAGTCACTCTAAAAGAAGATAACATTTGCAGTCTGACTGTACAGCCAGCCTGATGCCAGGAAATTTAAATGAACATGTAAACAAACAAGGACATGGATTGAAAATTTTACCAGAAAATGTCAGGGTCCTGACAAGAGAGAGTGTAGTTACTGTCCTTTTTTGTGGTGTTTATGATCAATGACGTCAACTCACTCTATTTAAAACAAAACAGTGACAATTTCAAGAAGTTACCCTGTTCAAGGGCTTAGAGGGACACACAGGAGTCTTCACTTTGAAAGAAATTGAGCATCAAACATTTATGTATCAATTCAAATAACTTGGGATCTGGTTAAAGCAAGAAATATCCTTCACTTGATCCAAAAACTTTCTACCTGCTACTTGTAAAGACTAGTGGATTACCCTGGAGAAAATTTTAATGACTTCTTGTACACAGACTAAACTGAAAATTATTTTCTCAGTCCATATAACGTTGTTGACAAATTGCTCCTGGGTTGGTAGTTGCTGAGGCATTGTAAGCAATGCATTTTGCTCTCTCTTAAAGTCTCTTAAAGTTAAGTTGACTTCTGCTAAGGAAAAGCCACTAAGAGTCAGAATCAATATTTTTAGATTGGCTCTCAACACAAAATCTTCAGTTGTGGTTAATGTCTTCTTCTGTCATGGCATCTCTGTTAGATTTGAGATGTAAATTTCTTTGATCATTTAGCTCAACATTTCTATCTATCCTGCCTATGGAAAGCTCTTTTAGCATCATACAGTCTAGTTGACATGTAGCTATTTAGTTTTTACTTGTGGAAATTACATTCCAACATGTCAAAATCAAGTGGCAACCTCCAGTCTGAAAATATGGGACAATACGGAAGTGCTAAAGTCTGCTGTTCCTCGAGTGTCTGCTTGAGGCTGGCTCCGGTAGTACCGGAAGTCACGTACACACCTAGCCTAAAAAAGCCATTTTCACAGCCAAAATAAGCACATTTACAGCCTGGTACAAAGAATGTCTCCCATCTGAATCGCTAATTTTGCTAATGGCACGCACTGTACGGGGGGTGAATTTTTTCCTAACTCGGCAGTTTTCACAATATTAAGATCACCAGTTCGTCCAATCAGAGGCACAGCTCAGCTCACGTGACTGCCGGGTGCCCTATGGCTGTTACTGTGGAGACTCACAGCCCGCCTCATTTCCAATATGGCCACGCCGGCCGTTTTGCTTCAAAAATCTGTTTCAGAAACAGACGGGTGACATCGCAGAGACTACGTCCATTAATCATACAGTGTGTGGTCAAAATACAATGTAATCTTGACACGTTGGAATGTTAATTCCAGGTATCTGTAAAACCATTCAAACAAATGTATTTTACATGCTGAAATTATATTTCGCCCTAAGACAGCTGAGATAGGCTCCAACCACCCGCGACCCTGAACAGGATAAGCGGTGAAGAAGATGGATGAATGAATGGATGGATGTCTACAATAACCATTTCCACTCATGAAAAATGAATTGTAGATATCTTTAATCAGAATTGTTACTAGTAAAAATGACATTGTGGATATGTCGGCTTGGAATTCTAATGTCATAAAGCAATTACTAATTTCAACAACTGCTATTGCTACACGTCAACCAGACTGTTTAAATGTTTAAAAGGCTTGCCATATCCTGCCCCTGTTTGATATACATGTGTAATGGATGAACTCATGCGAGAACATGTCGTTTGTAATATCATTGTAAAACATCTTTAAAAACAACCAAACAAGCACAAGAGCACAGTGAGCCAGTAGTTACCCAGTTAGATGTACTGGATTTGAGGAAGATGCCCCCCTCCACACACACACACACACACACACACACACACACACACACACACACACACACACACACACACTTCAAATACATGCAGATCAGGCAGATTGAAGAGTATGCAGTTTCACTAAGAACATGCTTTTTTGACTTTGACTTAGATCTTTACTGCACAGTCAGCCTGCTCTCTGCTTTTTATCTAATCCGTGCTGGGAAAAGCTCTTTAAGACTATGATAGAGAATAGGCAGAAATTGTAATTGGTCATACCACAAAAGGAAGCCACTTATCACACATTCTGTGAAATAAGTTGTTTTATTTACTGACAGAGAATTATATTTATGGACTACTTGTGACAAAATTCTAATGGTTTAAAATTGCTGTATGGTTTTGGCAGGAGGCTGAAGCTTTATGACAACCGGGCTGAAGCAAAATGTCAGCAGACATATTTCACTCCATGCAAAAACAACCTTCATTGGCCTCTGCCTAATTATTGAAAGATTTCTCTCAAACGAGCAATATGTTTGTTTTTGACAGCTTCCTCTGTTTTGTAACAGAAGTAGTTTTGGATAATGGGTGTCAAACAGGGATTAAGGAGCAGATTTATAGCTCTATTTTTTAGTTTAAACTACACAGTGTTTGACCAACAGAAAAGGGGGGCTTCATAGAAAACTCTTAAAACAAAGAATATTGGGTTGTTATGGCTAACAAGTTGGTGACAGTTATCTACTTAATGTATCAAGCTAACGTAAAGCTAGATTAAAAGTGAGCTATGGCTCAAGATTCATTCTGCAGCTCCATGAGGAGGCACTCTTGAAAAAAAGACGTGTTTTGATGATATAGACAACACTGGTACATCAGTCAGATGACCACTACAACAAAAACCAGCCACACATACTGCAGATGCTCCATTGCTGTTGTTCTTCCCTGTGGAAAGTAGTTAGAAACCTGAATGAATAAATGAAGATAAAGAAAATTTCCCTGCTGGGTAAAATTTCTGACCAATGGAAAAAAAAATGATTGCACGTGGCATTTGTTTACAACTATGAACCACAAGAGTTTTTGGCATGTGAACACAAACAAACCAAGTGACAACACCTGTTACTTTTGCCCCTGAATTGAAACAAAGCAAACGAGCCACAGGTGTGAATACACCATAGACTGTAAAAAAAATGGACGTCATCTCGCTCAGCTCAAACTGAAGTCACAAAAACTGCCCCCTCTGGTGGCTGGCTGCAGTACAAGATAAAAACTCCACCTCTGTATTCATTCCAGATGGGATGTGGTCAAACTTAAAAAAAATATTACACCTCGCAGAAACATTTCTCACATCCGTATGCTGTGCTGATATTTAGATATTATTGGGTTGCATTGTGTTCAGGTCCTCGTTTTTCTGAAATGTTTCTTTTTTATTAGTTGATGATTGACAGCTGCCGTTCTTGTTTAGTTTTTTCGGGAAAAATAAAATACATCAGGATGGACAGTTAAGAGATTAGATGGTCTAAAATATACATATATATATATATATATATATATATATATATATATATATATATATATATATATATATATATATATATATTAGGGCTGCAACGATTAGTCGACATAATCGACAACGTCGATTACACAAATTCGTCGACGTGAAAAAATCAGTGTCGACACGTCGTGCTATTGTTTTGTAAATAAAAATCACACACGGACCGCTTTATGCGTCATGCAGCTGTAACTGCAGTACACTACACTGTAGTGACTACAGGTAGTGCTGGAGGCAGAATCAGAGTCGGCGTCAGACAAAATTCAAGGGGGGGGGGGGGGGGGGGGCATCAAGACAACAGCAGGGGGGCACAACGTCTTGATCATGACTGGATTTATTCTGTATAGCTATGTCTATGATAGCCATTTAAACACACATCAAGAATCACTCAACAGATTGTACAAAGTTCAAATTTACGCCCGCAGGAAGGCACAAAACCACAGCTGAGAGTCACGCATCTCTCTCTCTCCTCTCCCTCCGGTGTGCACACAACTATGCGCGGTTTAGCGCACCAATATTAAACACATTAAACAGCGACTAAACACGAAACGTTTACGTTAACAATGAAACCCAAACGCTAACAGAACTTTAAAGGTATCTCTAATTTAGAGGAGGAAAATGAATTCTAGAATGTTAATATTATTTTTTTTCCCGTTCTCGCCCTTGTGAAGTGGGGGGGCACAGTCGATCTTGACGCCGACACCGGGCAGAATCGCTAGCTGCCAGCAAACTCCGTAAACTCCGACCTAAAGTTTCAAGAGTTTGTAAACATTTCACTGAAAATAAACCAATGAAACACATTAAATGCAATCTCTGAAAAGCTCAGCTTTCATTCCATGGCAGCACTACGGTGATTCACGAACATCTTAAACGCCGACACCCCTGAGCCGCTGTGTCAACCCGTGCCGCAGAGAGGTGAATTCACAAATAACGTTGATACTTTGAATATATTTTTAAATAATATTGTCACGACCTGGCTTGTAGGCCATGGCAAAAAATGTGAGATATAGGGTCGCAGTTACCTTTTGTTCACTTCCGTTAAAGCGTACTTTACGGAAGTAATCGGTGAATTACAGGCAAAACTGCTGTGACATAACTAATTTCAGCCCCTGTCAAGACGAGCGTTTATACTTAATTTTAAACCCCTTTCACTTACTATGTGATTCAGAGCATATTAAATCGATATTTGAGCTGTCAGAAATGTGTGATAATTAGTTTCAGGTATTTTAAATGTGGTAAACATCGTATGTAATCTTTAAATTGGCAAGTAATAGACCTCTGTGTTTTATTCTCTTCGTTCTAGTTGTTTTAAGCAAAGGTGTGTGATGGAGTTTGTCCTGAAGAGAGGTTCATGCACCCCCCAAATTGCTGAAGTCCTGACACAGAGCATCCTCAACATGATAGTCACAGACATGATTGGTTTAAAGTTGAAATCATATTACCTCCTCAGCCTGCAAGGCAGGTTAACTGCAACTTTGAGTTTTTTGTTTACAAAGAATTTTTTTTACTACCACTTGCACTTTAAGTTTGTATAATTTAATTAATTTATTTTATTGTTGTGGTCACAGTGATATATGTTGAAAAATATACCAACTATATGACAGAAAAATGTTTCATGGGTCAGTATTTTAATATATTTTTTAAAAAACATACATTGTTAGAGTATAACAGGGAAACTTTGAAAGGTGTGAAGATTTAAGCAAGTTCGGTTGCTGGACACAGAAGTCCAAAATAGGTGCTTAAAAATAAAGAAGATAATCGTGACTAATCGACTAATCGAAAAGATAAATTATAGATTAGTCGACAACAAAAATAATCATTAGTTGCAGCCCTAATATATATATATATATATATATATATATATATATATATATATATATATATATATATATATATAGAGAGAGAGAGAGAGAGAGAGAGAGAGAGAGAGAGAGATAGATAGATAGACAGACACACACACACACACACACACACACACACACACACACACACACACACACACATACATACATATATATATATATATATAATTTTTTTTTTTTTTTTATTTTTTTTTTTGTCACCCGCTTCCTCTCAGATTTTCCCAGAGTTCCTCGTAAGTCTCAACTGCGCAGACTCTGGCTGCACAATGGTGGCCAATGGCGACTGTCGTGACAGAGGTTTTTTGGCTTCAGAACCATACAGTGTATAATGACGGAGCCATACTGTCCATTCTATGTACAGTCTATAGAATACACCCATTGACTTACTGTTCACACACTGGCACCAGGTAACAATGGATTCCTTCTGTTCTAACGTTGGCGCAAAGGTTTCTCCACTCTCTCTTTCGGTCTTTTGAATCTTGCAGTACTACGTCTCATAAAGGTGTCCTCTTGTATAGAGAGCACTTCACCGGGACTTATTTTTAACTTACTTACACTAACTTACACTCTAGGTTTGGTAACATTCAGTTCCCACAATGTTCTGTTTTAAAGCTTCTGGGAGCTACAAGTCCCCAGGGGATGTGCCGCAAGATAGGTCACAAATTCTCTGATCAGCAGCTATCAGTGATCTGTTTCATCTTTTTGTGGTCAAGTAGTCAGTTTGATGATGAGTAGAATTCTCATTACAGTGGTATGAACTGAAGAAAAAATCTGGAAATGTAAACATGGGAAAAATATGCCATAAATATTATAATTTAGATGCTGAGTTGTACCCAGCGAATGGTCATATTTTGTAAAGTCCTCCTATATGCGGAGAAAACAGACTTGAGTTGTTGTTTTTTCCCTTGATGGCAGAAATAGACTCTGTCTGAAGCCATATTAATACATGAAAAAGCCTGATTTCTGAGTGGCTGTTGTAATACACCATCAAACACATTTCTCATGAAGGTTCTAGTTTTGAGCTGGAAACAAACTCAGGATACAAGTTAGTCTGTACACTTGTCATGCATATCACAAATATTGTAGTTAAATTCTTTAACTTTACAATAGATTTGTAAAACCCAAAAGTTAAAACCATTGTTTAATTTACACCAGTTGCTGCTTTTTTTTTCTAGAAACAGTGAAACCCTGAACCGCCAACCTTATAAATTAAATTCATATTTTAGTGGTGGTTCAGAAAAAGTGCTGTGTTTTCTTTGTGTAATAGATCTTTCCAGCTCTTTCTTTTAAACAAAACGTTACGCACATCTCCAGGAAACACTTTATCAGATAGAGTCTGTCTGTGGGTTTGTCATAGTTAAACTTTGTTGGCTTGTCTCCTCCAGGCTTCCTCTCCTTTGAGGAGGGAGGAGGGAGAAGATATGTTGCCCCGTATAGGACCTGATCACAGAGATGAAGGAGTGAGAGACAATCAAAGATAAGAGAATAAAAGAGATGAAAAGATGAAAGGAGGCAATGGCTGTGTCACTAGCTGAATGAATTGCTCATTAGACCAGACCGCATTCTCAGAAACGCCCAGTGTCATGAGACGACCGCATGGTGTGTGTCTTTCCCATCCCACTTTCCTCTCTACATTTGGCGCCATTCACTTTTTTGCACTCTTGGTGACCAGTGCATTTCCATAAGATTCTCACAGGCCAAGTCACGAATTAAGCGGCACACTTGTGGCTTCTGGAGTATTCTGTGACGTAGATGAGCCAAATACTGTGCTGCTGTTGTCTGTCAGTCACCCTGCTGTCACAGACACTGTAAGCAGCATGGTTCTGTCGCAGTCAACCCCAGCAACAAGCCTAATTGTTTTAAGTCAGCATATGTGGTTTCAATCTATCTGGAATTTGAACTCACAGAGTGACAAGTTCGGGAGATAAGATGTAGTGTGCCTGTAAAAAACAAATACCATTGGTTTCAAGTTGAGGGATGAGCTGGCTGGTGACTGTGCGGCTAGGGAGTGGGAAGCAATGGTTCAACGTCGAACTCGCAGAGGACAGGCCTTTCACTCCAGAGTAAACCCCAAGCCCCTCGGTGCAGAAGCAGTCTGCTTAGCCTGAGACATGGCGGGATTCACAGAAATCCTCACAGTGAGAAGGGATGGGGAAGGAGAGTGAGGTGAATATGTAAGCAGGGAGTGGGAAAAAATGCAGGGATAAAATGGATAAAGAAGTGTTAGGGGAGAGGGATTAAATTCATAAACCCTTCTTTACCTCCACTCCTATCACCCTGTGCAACCCTACAAGGGTAGGTCTGTCCATCTGGCATGTGGACTATATAGGCCAGAAGGAAGGAAACGGCAGGGGAAGGAGGATGAGAGTTAGATACCTTCCCTGCTCAGCTATTATTCTTTGTTAACCAGTTTTTAGCACTGCTCAGCTTCTCTGGTGGTTTTCATTAAGAAAGGAATCACCTTGGTTTTGCCAGGACCTCTAATCAAATCCAGATGCGTTTAAGTTTTTAATTGAAGCAAGATGGACCTCCACGATGTACACAACTGGCTTAATGTGACAACTTACCCCATCACTACAACAGTGTTTCCCAACGGTGCACAGAGAAAAATATCCCCTCAACAAAGGAACTCTAGACGGATTGTTAGTGCCCCTCTGATTTCAGAGGGCTGTTATTGTTTAAACCACTCCAAGCTGCTTTTTACTACCACATCGGCCTTCTGCGCTACATTATTTGCATTGTGATTAAAGCCTCATCTGTTGTCGTCTGTTAATGTTATAACCATTAGTACTGTACAGTGGCGGCATGTGTCTGGTTCTGGCTGTTTTCGAAGCTCGAGCAGAGAAGGCCTTGGCAGTGGGGGAGCGAAGAACACATTGTGTGACTGTGTGTCCAGTCCTAGCCAGCTCTCTGGCCGGGGGAGCTTGCTTTTAGCTGAAAGAAAACAAGAGTCTGAATGAAAACGACAAGCCGAGAGCTGAGGATGTTTTTTTTAGCTACAGCCAAAGCACCAGTTCCAGTTCTTGCTGTAACCCTGCCATAGAGATAGTGTTTCATTCAGCTTTGACTCTTTATATAACCAAGGCCACTACTGACGTTTTTTCTCTCTTTCTCTCACATGTTGACAGTTCAGTTGAACCAAAAAATTGCACAAGGACAGATAATCTACCTGCTTCCTTCTCTTTCCCCGCAAAACGAACCCTCCACCCCCTCCCCTTCACTCCTAATCCTGCGAGAGTGTTTGGATTACTTCAGAAAACAATATTAATAATTTTGAATTGCGGCCCCTCTGGCTCCAGCTGTGTGCTTTTCTTTCTTTGCTCATTTCCTTCTCAAAGCTCCCTTGATGTGGGGCTTGTTGTGCTGTTTTTCAAAGGAGAGTGAGACCCCTGTAAGTTATTACCCTACTCCTTACCTTACACACTCCAAGATCGGTACACACACACACACACACACACACACACACACACACACACACACACACACACACACACACACCTGGCTTGCATTGAAATTTGCTGAAGTGCCGGGTCAAGGCTGATGCTGAACTAACCTTAGCTTACCCCCATAAAGGTACTTCTCTGTTTTGCCAGGTTAACATAACAGGTTAGCAAGTGCAGGGCTGTAGGATAGAGATAGAATAGAATACGTCTGGTTTGACATGTAAATCCAGCGGTTGTGAGTCTGTGCAACGGTTGTGTGAAAATGAACCCGATAACAAGTCATCAGCCACAAATCATTTGCCACCCAGGCAGATTTACACAAGTCAGTGTCTAGTGTTCAAAAACCAAAGCCACCAGAGCCACGACCACAGGCATGAGCAGTATCCTCTGAGGGTGTAATAGAATAAATGGAAAGTGATGAACAGTGAACCCTCGCACCCTCACATGCATATTCACTATAATTGGATGATAAACCATAGAGGTGGCTTCTCTTGTCATCGAATTGCTGTTTTCCATAGATGTGCGCCTTTAAGTTATTCCCTTCATCTACAGTCATATCTGTCCCCTTATCACACCCTTTTCAAACCAAACACTCATCTTTGCTCTTAGCCTCTGTTTGTCACAGGCCTGTAGCTGAGGGATAGAGGAAATCCCAGAGGAGGGGAGTATAGAACTTGCAGATTATTAGCAGGGCAACTAAGGACTTCAGTATGTCCTATAGCATTTCAAGTGGGGCAAAGTAAGTCTGAGCCACCAATTTAGGCAGCCACAAGGAGAGAGTGTTTGTGTTTGCTCCGTTTGCAGATTGTTATTCTAACCACCCACTCTCCCAAGTGTCCTCAGACCCTCTTCGCTCTTCTTTGAACTCTTCATCCTGTTCCTTTAACTTCAGTATTCTCCCTGAGCGTGTCAGCTGCAGTGTATGGCATAAACAGGAATATTATTTCCAAGGGAAGGTGGATTGTTGACCATGAAATTTGAAGAATATTTAAGAATATCTTTCTGCTTGATGATGATTGGCTAAGCATGCAGGCAGTCAATCCATCAAGACTTAAGGTACTGCCAATGAGCACTGAAATATTCAAAACTCTCACTCAGTAAGTCACTCAAGACATGCAAATAGTCAACATGCTTGCAGCAGACAGTTCGTAAGCCTTTTGTCCACCAAATGACAACAGGAACTTTCTCCTCATGGGCTTCATTATGCATGTCTGTGTGAATGTGTGTGTGGTTTCAAAAACATCCTTCAACTGCTTCCTTAAGGGGTAGGAGGGAGGGTGATGACACAGACGGTGTTGAGAGGAGAGGAGGGGTCCCGCCATAACTCCCCGACATCAACCAGCAGTCTGCTCTGACATAGCACCAAAGGACCTTTCAGCGCCAAAATGAGAGCAGAGCTGCGCCCACAGTGATAAGTGCATAATCGCCAAAAGTAGTTTGATGGTCATCCAAACTCATAATACTCTTGTGAGATTTTGATCAAAACAGGGAGTGGCGGGAAGAGTTGTTGATGGCCTAGCCTCCCTATGAAGTGAACTGGCCCAAAACAAATAAATCCTAATATAATCCTCGTTGTGGTTAGACACAGCATGAAGAGACTTTTGATCTACCCTTGAAATAAAACACTGCTGTACATCTGCCTCAGCGAATGATCAAACCTCTGTGTGTTGACCAAATGCCAAAAAAATCATGCTAACCTCAAAAACACCATGTCACTCTCTGGATCTTATGTTATCCATAGGGGGGTAAGTAACAGCTTGACAGTCCGACGATCAAATTCTCATGACATGAAACACCTGCTAAAATGCAGTGGATGTCTTGTTAGCCCAGATTATTTTGCGGCTAGAGACCCGTGCTAACTCATAGCTGTTAAAACAAACAGGGAGGTCCCTGAGCACAGCGCTTTGGACAAAGGTTAAAGCAATATCCCCCAGCACTATTCATTTCAGAGAATCCATCCCACTCGCCGGCTTTGATCCTCACTCTCTGCCCCTCTTTTTCATACCCTGAGCTGATGAGGAGGTGGTTGTGTATGTGTGTGCACTGCGTGTGTGCAAGGAGAAGCAGAGGTCAGGTGAATCCTGGAAAACATCATCTCACCAACTACAACAGCCATCGGCGCCTGTTTGGCACCGCTGGATGTTTCAGCGCTGAGGAAAAAGAAATGCCTTGAGCTGAACCGGGCAATGATGAGTGCAAAATAGGCGAGAACAGTTTCATGTATACCCAGATTTGAGGGTATGCATGGACGTGTGTGTGTGTGTGAGTGAGTGAGTGAGTGAGTGAGTGAGTGAGTGAGTGAGTGAGTGAGTGAGTGAGTGAGTGAGTGAGTGAGTGAGTGAAGTTCAGTTGCTGCAGACCCCAGAGGAAAGCTCCTCCCTCAGGCTGTTTACCTTAACCAGAGCTGTTTACTTGACCTCTGATGATTTAGATGCAAAACCAAATAAAAACAGCCAGGAAAGTTCAAACAGTTGGTGACGCATAAAGGGTGTATGAGGTGGGATATCACTGTTTTGTGATGGCTCACAGCTGGACCTCCCTACGTCACCTAAAGCACCAGAGATGAGCCAAGTAGATCAGCTACACATGATCATACATCAGGCTCTTCTTGAAGCGCGTAACAACCTCTAGAGCCCTTTATAAACCTTCATGATAAATAATTTTCTAAGTGTTTCCTATGTCTATCGGTGCTTGCCAAAAACATAATTGTGTTGAATCACAGCCTTTCTGGGAGTGGGATTTGATTCAAAAATTTGCAGAGAAAACTGTTGTAAACGAGGGAAATCTTCCCTTAAGTGCGTACATATCATCATGTTTGCCACCCAAGGGGACGATTTCATCATATTTCAACATTGTGAACATTTGGCCATTTATACAGTGTTGTTTATGTTTTGACAGGAGACGCTTTGTTGTGTAGCAACGGATCCATTTACATAATTTCTCGATGTTGTAAGCACTTACATAATGCCCCCATTCATTTGGATTGAACTGCAGCCCCCTTCAAGGCCCTAAGACCTGCAGAGTACAGGACACACACCCATTTTCTTACAGAGACCCAAGACACACAGAGTTCCTAACTTAGAAACAAAGATTTCTAGGTTGACAGGAACTGATAAAAGAGGATATGTGGAAAAAAATAACTGCACAGGAATTGAAGTTTTTGGACATTTTTTTTTTGACATTTTGAATATATTCAACAGAAGAAATTGAAGAAATTCTTGATTCTATAATTCGATAACTGACTGAGACTCTTGGCTTAAAAATATAAGGCAAGTTCAAAATCAAAAAGAAAACAAAGAGTCTAATTTTATCAGGAGGTATAAAACTTCAGACCTACTTAAGGCTTGCCTTGTATCATGTGACACTCCATCGACTCATGTTGCTGAATTTAGCCAAGGGGCACACGCAAATGAGCAATTTAGTTGTGGTGACTACTGCATCAAGGGAAATATTTGAGAGGGTATAGTTTAGATCATGTCTCACATAGAGTGACGTCATCCCTTTCAACCAGCAGGCCTCACTTTGCACAAGTCACTTAAACATTTGACCGCACACCCACACATACCACATACCCAGTCATATTGGAGGCACTGATCCTTTTTTGAGCATGAGCATGGATTTAGATGCAAACATACAAACACAAACAGATGCACACGTTTTGAGTCACATTTAGACTTGTCTCTAAGCTGTGAGTGACTTTTCCTGGTAATTAATTCATGGTCAACATGATAGTTTGCTAAATGCAGTGGAACTACAACATGAACCAGTGAATGCATCCTCCATTATGAGTTTTAAAATCATGACTGATCCAAACATTATGTTTCATCAAGCGCATAAGAAACCTCTAAAGTATTCTTCATATTGAAATTGTAGACTCTACAGGATATTAAATGTTATGGCCATTGCACTCTGCAGGATGGCATTAAGATTATCATGAGTGCCAGAGGGAACAGTGTACCTCCTGACGTGACCTTGTATGGCTTCACACATTCCCACAGAGGCACATGAAAGCAAAACAGAGATGCTTTGTCAAGATTCAGTCAACACTGGTTTTGTTAAAAGTATTAAACATTTCCTATTTTGTTTTAAATACCATCAGGGCTGTCCCCTGTCCTCATTTTCACCCTTTTGGAAAGTACTGACACAATCAGCAGGTTTCCACAATTTTGTCCAAAGCCACGTACAACACAAGCTAGAATATAAACAGGAAGGAAAAGCCTTGGCAAGTGCAAAGAAATACTTCAATTTTGTTCAGCCGCAGGTACTCTGCCATCAAGTGCCCAAAAAAAGTATGTCACGCCTCCCCACATCTTTTTTTTTAGTATTCCATCTAAAACAGTGGTCCCCAACCTTTTTAAAGCCGTGGACCGGTCAATGCTTGACAATTTTACTGCGGCCCAGGGGGGTGGCATACATTGTTGTAACGTGATAATATTAATAAATGTGAATCCACTGTGTACTCATATGCAACTTTATTAGCAGCTTCCTCGTATCATTGCGCCAACAACATAACACGAGTATAACATCAAAGTCTCTGGTGACTGAGATGTAACCGAAAGAATCCGGTCATTTTTCAAAATAAAAGATTTTTTTTTAAAATAAATGATCATTCATACTCAGATAATCAATAAAATGGAAATAATTATTTCTTGTGCAGCCCGGTACCAATTGATCCACGGACCAGTACCGGGCCGTGGTCCGGGGGTTGGGGACCACTGATCTAAAGGATGGAGGATCCTGCAAACACACACACAATATCTGGGAAGCTCAGGTTAATAATTTTTTTAAAAAACTTTTTAGAAGATTAAATAATTGATCTGTTGTCCTCACATTGAGAATAAAAAAATGAGCCAAGTCTTCTTTCAAATGAAGGTCAAGATCTTTAATTTGATCATCCATGGAGCATGGGCTGAAGAAAAAAATCTAGACTCTTCTGTGGTCCTCTCAGCCAATAATCAGAATAAAAAAAAAAATACCATGAAACTGAGTTTCTATGTTGATCTTGAGTTCACTTTCAATTCAGTCCTTTGCAGAATTCAAGTTTTGTCAGCGACTACTGGGAGTTTTTCCTTTATGATGACGACGACGACGACGACGACGACGACGACGACGACGACGACGACTATTATTATTATTATTATTATTATTATTATTATTAGTAGTAGTAGTAGTAGTAGTAGTAGTAGTAGTAGTAGTATTACATTACAAGCTGTCCCATATGAGGGTATCACTGTTTTTTTGATTTTTGTTTTATGTTTTTTTTTAAACAAAATTATCAATACTTAATGTTCATATGATGCACATGTCTACCCTAACAATAAGGTTGTCATAAATGATATTTTAGGTTTTTTTTTTTTTTTTTTTTTTTTGCACTAATTGAAAACCATGTCCACTTTGCTCTGTGATAATGACCAACAGTGGTAATCGTGGGTTTACCCTGGAAACTCCACTGAATCACTGAATACAAATTTGTCCGGCCACCAGAAAAGAGACAGTTACTGAGCCATGGACTTTTCAATTTATTTTAGTACTTGTGATTAAATGTATTTCAGTTACAGAGCAGAGTGATAATCACAAATCAGGAGATGGCTAATTATCAAGAAAAGCTTTCCAAACTCTTGGATCATGACAGCAGATGTAGCTAACTGGATCTATGACAGCTGATTTGGTCTCCATTTCAGGTCTTCTATGTTTCACTTCTAATATGGCATACTACATTAGCTAAAGTCACACATCACATACTCTGCAACAACCTGATGAAGAGAAACAAATCCTTGAGCAAGAGTTCCTCCTCCAGTGAGAGGCCCAAGCTGTGGTAAGCTTCTTGAAATAGAAGAGAGGAAGAAAAGAAACAAGGAGAGGCTGAGGAGAAAACGGCAAACACAGTTTCAGATGCATTTACTCGCCCTAGGTATCTCTGCCTGTCTCTGATAGTAACAAAGCACCATCAAAAATTATCAGCCAACCGTAGCAGGTGGCTAAATTTGGACACGCGTGTGGTGGACACTGACATGGTGAAAAGTCTCTTCATAGAGATATTTCCAATGTGAATCTTCATAATCTTGTTAAAAACCACTCACACGCTAGGTGATGAAAATGATGATGTGAAAATAGATGTATCGTCACTGCTTGGCTGTTTCTTCTGTTGTGTTTGAAACATGAGGAGGATGACAGACCTTCTAAAAGTCTGTTTGAGCTGAAAGTGTGCTGAGCACTGTTCCATGACTGCAGCGCTGACCTTACAGCAGAGTCCTGCTCAGAATCTGTCTGACATCAATTCACCGAGGCTTTTCCATCACACAATCTGGCGCCCTGTTTTATTTGGAGGACGTGATGGTCTCGCACTCAATTTTACTTTCACAAAATCACTTTTTCATACCATCATGTGCAGTCGCACAAACACATGCAATCAGGCACGCCCGCGTGCACGCGCAAACACTCACACTCACACACACACACACACACACACACACACACACACACACACACTATTAGTGTTCTCAGACAGGGCGAATGAGTGATATTCCTGGTGTGGTTGAAGGGTGGAGTGGGAAACAGTGGTCCAAACCTGGTTTAAAGTTAGAATCATGTTGCCATATGAAAATGATCTCATTTCTAATTTGAGGGAAACCCTGATGGATATGTTGGAACACAATATAGTGGCAGCAGGGCACCCCATCGTTTCTGTCATGCATGATAATAATCTCATAGCACTGAGTGATATGACTTTGCACAGACTTGGCACGCTGGTTGCTACATGATGTCAGTTCTTGATTCCATGGCTCCTTTTTGGTGCCAGTGAGTCCGTTAATCACATGACAATGATGGATCTAAGCAAGGATTTTTATCAGAGGCTTGCAGGGCTATCAGAATACATACATATGTCTCTCCATGCGTACAGTAGGGTATGGCTGCTTCATCGCTGTTTTTACTCAAACTATACAGTGAAGGAAGGAAGATCTTTGTAATGGCTGTCATGGAATAAACCGAGAGTAATCAAGCAGATTTCTTGGCTCTATATGGCATTAGCCTTGCCAGCGGTGCGGCTTTTGTGCTGGTAAATATTTGCTGTGAGTTGAGTAGCATGGCATCAGCACATCACAGGGACATTTTGTGTTTCCCAAACATTAGACCGGTGACGTCAGGAGGCCCTAATGATGTTTAACAAGCCCACCCAGTCCAGCATCACCCCATAAACAACCCTGATATACCCTTAGTCTCCGTCCAACTCACTTTGGAGCACAATAGAACCCAACACCCACTTAACCTGGCTGTCCTCCATGTTACTTTAAGGTAACAAAAACAGACACCCAGCTCTGCACAACCTTTCATAACCTCACTCTGACGCTTCCACCTCTGCTAGGTTACAGGCTAGGGTCTGTTCAGTGTTAGCCTACTGAGGGACCTGGCTCAGCTGTTTTGATGTAGGGAAACCCTGCTTGATAATTACAAAAGAAGGAAAACAACTGACTGGAAAACCCATAACATCACCACCCCAAAAGTGAGAAAAAGAAAAGGTGGCCACGCCTACGAAAAACTAGAAACAGCGAAGACGTTAACAGAAAAGTGACAGTAAAAACTCATAATTTGTGAGTGATTAGCAAACGTTTCCAATTAGAGCAAGAGAGGACAGGAAAACCAACGGAAGGGAGGGAGGGGCAGGGTCGGTGGGGTTCATTTCCATCCAGCAAGCCTCAAATGCGTACATACGGAGACACACAGGCACACACATACACACACACATAGACAAGTACTTGTGTGGAGCAGAGTTTTCCAGCAGGAGCCCAATTTGTGTTTGGGCTCACTTACAATATTATATTGGTCCAGTATGATCTCAGCTCAGACTGAGGCTAAGCGTCTCTGTCTATCTGTTTGTAGGTGGGATTTGTGTGTTGTGTGTGTCTTTGTATGCCTGTGCCTATACGTGCATGCATGCAAAATACACATGCATGATATCGATGTTTGCATGAATGGCAATGTGTGTGTGTGTGTGTGTGTGTGTGTGTGTGTGTGTGTGTGTGTGTGTGTGTGTGTGTGTGTGTGTGTGTGTGTGTGGGTTTGAGTCTGCGGGGCTGCCAGTGTGTCTGACAGGAGAGCAGAGGTCATGCTAAGGTTGGGATGAAGTCAGAATGTAATTATGCTTCAATGAACCAAAGGGGAAGTAATAAAGACCAGCTGCATGTTGTGTGACTCTTAAAGTTCCACTTAAAGCAAGCTGCACATTCTCTCTGCTCTCCCGCGCTGTGCTGAGAAGCAGAATACGGGGTAAGTTAATGCTCCTGCCTTGAAAAAAGGATTCAAGGAGAGTTTAGAAAAATACACACGTGCACAGCACCCCCCACTCTCTCTTTTCCACGCACACACACGCACGCCCACACACACACACACACACACACACACACACTGACATTATTAAAAAGCACAGCGTCAGCAGCAAATAAAGAGATAATAAAAATGGGCAAAATATTTCCTCTCACTTTCTAATAGGGCGGGGTTGCCAAGGTGACTTGGCTTGCTGCCAGGGACAGAGATGGTCACTGAGTGCATATATGGGAGAAAAAAAAAAAAAAGGGGGGGGGGGGTTAAGAAGGAAAAGAGGGCGACACACCAGGTGGTTTCACTCGGGTGATCCAGTCTCGACTGCCCATGTCAAAAAAAGAAGCAGGGAAAGAAAAAAAACATCGACAGGCTTGTCAAAAACAAGAGCGAAAAAAGGGAGAACTTTATCTTCCCCTGAATGAGCCTCTCTTCTTTCTCTCTCCCTCTTGTGATTCATCCTTCTCTTTCTCTCCCTCTCTGTTTCACTTGTAATCCTTTCTTTCCCTTTTGTTTTCTTTTTCATTTTCCTCTTTTTCTCATCATGCTCTCCCCATCTGTCTCACTCAGACATGTTTTCCAGGGCCTGCCATCCATAGATACCGTATCCACCAACAGTAGCCCGCCAGTGCTGAGCCAAGAGACCCAGGGAAGGGAAGGATGAGGAGCTTGGGGGTAGGGCCTCTGGGGAAAGCCTGCTGGGTACGGGGTGATACGGGTGAGCTGGAGGGGAGGTTGTGAGTCCTCCCACCTGATAACAACAGGGGCTAGACGAAGGAGAAACACAGCAGCCATATCAAGGAGAAGAATGGAGACAAAGACAAATAGGTCAAGACTATGATTTCATTTAACAGCTGTGTTCTAATTAAAGAGACATATTTAGACAATCACACTAAGAACAAAGGAAAAAAAAATAGAGATATCAAGAATTCAGCAGGGTCTGGCAGAAGTCATGGGCTACATTTTTCTTTCAGGTGTGAGTTTAGATAGATTGATAGATCTTCTCTCTGTGTTCCAACACAGGCTTGATATTGATATTGATTAAAGTTGTGATCAAACAAGTTGGATTCAAAGTGTGATCTAATAAAAAATATAATGTTTTTATCATTTCTATCATTATGATATAACATTTCATGAAAAAAGGTTGAAAATAGGACAAAATAGGTTCTTATTATTCCCACATAAATAAAAGCCCTTTAAAAAAGTAAAGACCTGCTCCTATATTCATGCTTACATTGTTGTGGGATATATTCTCATTATGCGTGGCTTATGAGGTCCCATGAAAGTATTTATGAGTTAATGGGGAGTTGTATGCTGGAGAGTGAGAGGTACAGCTTGGCTCTTAGAGCTCAGCCTGCTGCTGGGAAAAAGAAAAAAAACACTTCTGAATACCAAGAGCTTTAAGAGAAAAACAAGCAGTTCTTTATCAGGAAAAGAACAAGTCACCACGTCCTGATGTGGCAACTGGGTGCTGCTGTCAGAAAGCAGCTACGCTAACAGATACTCAACAGTCATCAGTCATCCCCAAAACATGTGGTTCCTGTAAAAACAACCCCGCTCCCCCCTGCATGAACCCCTGCCACAATCCAGTCACACTGCCCAGTCGACAGGCAGCGTGAGATGTGTTTTTTCCTGAAGGTGTCCCCCATGAGTATGATGTATGCCTGAGTAAGAGCTTGTGTCTGAGTGTGAGCACGAGCGAGACAGAGACCGTTCATTATTCTGGTGTCAAGGACCACAACTCTAAGACTGGTATTGATTTGGAAGTGACTCGGTGAGTGAGTGGTCCTCCTGTTCTTCCAGTCTATTAAAAGGAAAAGTCTAAACATTTACATGATGGTTAAGATTGTTTCTTTCCTTTTCTCTTGTTCTTCATCTTTTGTGGAAACACAAGGATGACTGGAAATGAGAGACCATCAGACCCACCAGGATGATAACTCAATAAACATTTATGGTTTTGTCATTTAGCTGATGCTTTCATAAAAAAGTGGATCTCTCAGTGATTGTTACTGAAGGAAATAGCTTCAGTCTGCTCACTCAAAAGTTCTTCAGTAACCAGTCCCACTTTGAGCTTTTCCTGTCATGACACAATATGTTTGAGTTTTGCAGTTCAGCTTCTGGGCAAGCTTTTAAAAAGGATGATGATGATGACATGCAGGGGATTTCAAAACCCCTTGAGCTCTTTTAATTTGATATATAAAATGTTCCAGCTCTTCAAGAATAAAATCATAAACAAATCATTACAGCAAGTGTCCCTTTAGGTGAACCTGGTTTACTTGTTTAACCTTTAAAAAACTGAGTAAAAAAGACTTCAGAGTTGACATTACGGTCAACATAGCATCAGCAATTGTCACAGATTACAGCTTTTCATTTATCATCAGGTGTAATAATGTTTCTGACTTACCAGTGGTGGTATTGACATTTTTTAGAAAAAAATAAATAAATAATAGAAGTGAAAAAACTTATTTTTGCTATTCGTGTTCATAGGTAGCCCAGGTTTGCTTTCATCCTGAGGCCCCTGTCCCATTTGTCACCCCCGCCCACCACTTCTAAAATGTCTTTAGTTTTCGTCTCTGCCAATCTAGCTCATATTTAAACTCACAATTTTTTTCCCCCAATCTACCTGGTGGCAAGACAGAATAACACATACTGACACATTTTATTGTTTACGTGGATAGTAGTCCATCTGTCTCTTTTGTCTTTTTTTTTAAATAGTATGTTTTCAGCTTTTTTACACAGTGCTTTTCTTTTCACATTTTTGCGTCTCACCCCTGACAACTACTCTATGTTATAAAAAAGACTACAACTAATACTGAAACTAATAAAATCTAAACAAAAACTAAGCATTTTTAAAAAAAAAAAAAAAAACTAAACTAAACTAGATTTTTTTAAAGATTAATCACAAAATTGTAATCATATTACAAGCTTAGGAATGTACTGTTAATAAAGGTGAACATCATGTTAAAATAACTGAAAATACAAACAATTAGACCTTTATTCATGCTACCCTCTCTGCAAAATTGCCAAATGATACCCATCTGTTTTTGACTGTGCAGAGTTTATTCATTGACAGTTCCCTGCAGATAATGTGTTTTATTTTGGCTGTTTTGCTTCAGTTTTCACATTTTTGGGTTGCAATGTCTTTACATAAAAGTACGTACAACTCCAATTCCAATGAAGTTGGGACATTGTAAAAAACAGAATTCAATGATCTGTAAACCCTGTTTAACCTATATTCAAATGAATACGCTACAAAGACAAAATATTTATTGTTCAAACTGATACATTTTTTTTTTTGTTTTGTTTTGTTTTTTTAACAAACATTCACTCATTTTGAATTTAATGGCTGTAACACGTGCTAAAAAAGCTGGGACAGGGGCATGTTTAACACTGTGTTACATCACCTTTCCTTTTAACAACACTCAATGAGTGTTTGTGAACTGAGGACACTAATTGTTGAAGCTTTGGAGGTGGAATTCTTTCCCATTCTTGCTTGGTGTCATTGTTCAACACTCTGGGGTCCCCGTTGTCATATTTTGTGCTTCATAATTTGCCCCATATTTTCAATGGGAGACAGGTCTAGACTGTAGGTAGGCCAAAACCTGTAAGTACCTTTCAGCATTAATGGAGCCTTCACAGATGTTCAAGTTAGCCATGCCATGAGCACTAACACACCCCCATTGTTGATATATGACTTTCGCTTTGTATGTTAGAGTTTGAACTTTCACTTGTAGATGTAGTGATGAACTGTGTTATCTGACAATGGTTTTCTGAAGTGTTCCTGAGTCCACATGGTAATATCCTTTACACAATGAATTCAGTTTTAAATGCAGTGCTGCCTGAGGGGTTGAAGGTCATGGGCATTGATTCAGTGTTGGTTACATGGAGATATTTCTTCAGATTCTCTGAATCTTTTGATGATATTATGGACTGTAGATGATGAAATCCCTAAATTATTTGCAATTGTAAGTTGAAAAACATTCTTAAACTGTTGGACTATTTGCTCAAGCAGTTGTTTACAAAGTTGTAAATATCACCCCATCCTTGTTTGTGAATGACTGAACCTTCTGGGTATGTTCCTTTTTTACCCAATCATGACACTCACTTGTTTCCAATTAACCTGTTCACCTGTGGAATGTTACAAACAGGTGATTTCTGAGCATTCCTCAACTTTCCCAGTCTTTTATTGCCCCTGTCCCAGCTTTTTTGAACATGTTGCAGGCATCAAATTGAAATGAGTGAATATTAATAAATAATTGAATGAATAGATAGATAGATAGATAGATAGATAGATAGATAGATAGATAGATAGATAGATAGATAGATAGATAGATAGATAGATAGATAGATAGATAGATAGATAGATAGGCTCCACACAGAAAGGCACACCAGGCAAACCAAGATTTGAACTGGTGACCCTCTTAATGTGAGGCAGCAGCGCTTACCATTGTGCCACAGGGCAGTCCCTTTATAATTCATCTCGTAATTTTTTTTTATTTTATATTTTTCATTTTTTTTCCTTTTACAAGAAGTTTAATGGAGGATTGGGTGTAACTTTGTAATCCTCAATACAATTTGAAGGCTGATTATGAAGGAATCAGGAAGTAGAATTTGTCAAGGCTGAGGAAGTTAACCAGGTCACTGTGAGGAAGTGGAAGCTGAGTTCTCCCTAACAGCAACATGAACTCTGTAACTCTTGTGTCCATGAGTTTTCATCCAACCTATGACACAGCTCCGAAAAACAGGGAAGGCAATGCCGTGCCAGTAAGTCACAAAAATAAATTTCATACTCTCATAGTCTTGGCAGCTGTAATTCAGCTCACAGTGTTCACTTCCTGACAGTACAGAGCCATGAACAAGCAAAAACATCCTTTTGGAAAACTCAACACCTTTGCTCACAATAGACCTTGGACAGAAAAACAGTCCTGAAAAGCCAAAAAACAGAAACACCCTGCTCCTGAAAAAGATATTAGGCTTAAAAAAAGAAGAAGCATCAGCACAGGACAAAAACACATCCTGTCTGGAATTTAAACCTGACGACCTATCAGCCGATAAAAGAACATCATGCTAAAATAACAGGCAGGTTGGTGTCAGGGTTGGCATCCTGGTGACCATGCCCACTGAGGAAGAGCAAGAAAGCGGACGCAGCTTGGTCCAAAAGCAGGCCTCTAACCCCAGGACTACCCTTTACTTCAGAAACGTCTGCCAGGCGGAAATCCTCTTTATTAGACTTTGGAAATGAGTCTGTCTGCATTTAAAATAAATAAATGAAAAAATAAATAAAAAAGAGATGCATGCAAAAACAACCCCTTCAGTCAAATGATGACAATATTGCACAAGGGCTCATCACTGGTTTTCACAGATTAGAGTCTCAGAAGACCCTCATCAATTTGATTGAAAAGAGAGGAACAGATGCTAAAGTTGATCATCACCACCAAACAAACAAAAACAAACAAACAAATGAATAAACGAATAAATGAATGAATGAGTGAATGAATGAATGGATGGATGGATGGATGGATGGATGAATGAATGAATGAATGAATGAATGAATGAATGAATGAATGAAGTTTCTATCTAGATAGTGTCCTGAAGTTAGCATGAAGATATGTATTTATTTGTAAAACCACACTAGTGACTGATGTATCCTGAACTGATATGAGTGGCATTTGATGTTTGGAACACACATGATAACTAGGACATTTAGTCATAAAACACCCTCAGTAAGATGCAAAGGTGTCTTGGTGTAAATTATCACAGATCATTCGCAGTGTGTGCTCACTCCATTTTCCTCTGATGATCCGCATGTTGCGGTATTGCTTTCAAACGAGGGAACAGTTGCTCCCAGCCAGCTGCTAAGGTCATGGAACTATGCTTAATTTTAAGATTAGTGAGGATCAGTGTTATTAAACCATACAGTATTAGCCCATATGGCCCGTAGTAAAAGAAAGCAACTTGTGCTACCCAGATTGTGTCAGGTTGTAACAGTCTAACAGAGTATCCCAGTGGGGGCCACACAGCACCATTAAAAAAATTTATACAAGAAGCTGCCATTTTCAGATGTACATTGGCACATATGTATTTCTTACATATTCATTCTACCCCTCTTCAAAGAACAGACATTTCCTATCGAGATAACACTGGAAAAAAACAAAGCCAGGGCAAAAACTTTCTTAAAACAAATAGAGCATTTGCAGCATGTTTTTTCAACCTCAGAGATAAAACTATCTTGGTCAAATGTAATGTACGATATTTAGGCCACACTCCCGATGAGGACACAGAATCTCTAAAGCCTAAAGCCTGAAAGCCTAAAACTGAACACCTAAACCCCAGAGTCCTCCAGCTCTACTATAAACCCTGTCAGAGATCTGTTTGAGGAGTTGTGTGTGTCCCAACCCACATTTTGAAAAGTTCTGCCAAACACGAATCCATGTAAGGTCATTAGCCCACCTCGGATGTCTCTGCTTTGTGTCTTAATGGCAACTTCCCAAACACTCAGCTCCTCTCTGCCAGGGCTCCCTACAACTCACACATACACACACTGCCAAACGCAACCACGCACATGCTATACACACACACACACACACACACACACACACACACACACACACACACACACACACACACATACAAACTCAATACAACCTAGCTGTGGTGGTGTAGGAGGATTGTAGAAGTCCAGACATCGGTCTATAAATAGTGGTTTGTAAAGGGAAGCTATCCAAACAGATCTTGTTGTTAGTGCTACGTCCTTTTCTCTAAACTACATTATTTCATTCATAGTTGCATTATTTTTTCTACATAGAATTATTTTATTTTTTTACTTTTTTTTTTTTTTTGCAGTTCCATTCATCTCTGACAGTCACCATCATCCTGATTAAAGTCCCTGTGAGGACTTTATAAGTGATTTTGAAAAAGTCTCACTTGTATATAATTGGCTCATTGTAATCCACATTTAATAATGAGATTATCAGCATTAAAATATGTTATTTCTAAATGCTATTTCTCAATTTTCCTGTCAGATCCTCCAGGACTGTACTGAATTACAGCGCACTGAAGTCTCTATGACAACTCCACACTGGCCGACCGAGTTTAGCAGTGAGAAGAGAGATCTGTGTTTTTCTCTGCTACAAAGGATTTCTTGGATTAACCTTGTAGTAATGGAGTGACACTGGAGCTGGACTGTCAAAAAGAAAAAGGACAGTGATAGAGCACAGGCTAAAGGCTAAAACACTGGTTAAGCTGTTTGTAATAATGCGCATAACAACCCACATGTAGCAGTTATACTGCAGTGATCTGTTCAAACTTGAGAGTATTAATAAAATGAAGAGTGAGGTTATGTTAGCTCTGCTTGGTAAGTTTGTGGTTGGCAGAGAAGCACTGGTAGGACATAATCAGGATTCAATAACGGACGAGTCTCAGAGCAAAAAATGTGTTAAAAAGAAGATCCACTCGTCTTTCATTTGCTTAAAAAGAAGTGCATGCCTTGGTAAGAGCCACGGCCACACAACAGTGAATTCTAGTGCTCATGGGAAATGGACTATCGATCCCAGAAAAAAACACCAGCTTTTCTCTGCAGCCCCTTTAAAGTAAGCTACGCACAGGACCAGAAGGACATATGGCAAAGGTTACTGTTGATCATTCTTTTTTTTTTTTTTTTCCTTTTTTCCTTTATGTGTTTCAGCGCAGAAAAAAAAAGTTATCTTAGCAACGCCTCAGAAAAATTCCACTCAGGAGGGCATGTAAAAAAAAACCTTCATTTTAGGTTGACTTAAACACTGTTTTCATGTGAACAGGAAACCAAAACACAACAATACTTTTGTGGTTAATCCAAGTGGCAACCTCCAGTCTGAAAATATAAGACAATGCAGAAGTGCGAAAGTCTGCTGTTCCTTGAGTGTCCGCTTGAGGCTGGCTCTGGAAGTCACGTACACACCAAGCCAAAAAAAGCCGTTTTCACGGCCAAAATAAGCAGATTCAACAATATTAAGATCGCCAGTATGTCTAATCAGAGGCACAGCTCAGATCACGTGACTGTGGGGTGTCCTATGGCTGTTACTGTGGAGACTTTCCAATATGGCCGCACCAGCCGTTTTGCTTCAAAAATCTGCTTCAGAAACAAATGGGTGACATCGTGGAGACTATGTCCATTAATCATACCGTCTATGGTTTTATCCAAAAATCGCTGTCGTGTAAACAGGGCCTTACTCATGGCGTCCCTGCTGATGCTACCTTGGATACTTTAACCCCAAGCCTTTTATCTAAACGACTTCACCCTGAAACTTAACTTTTCAGTCCAAAGGCAGCAAAACTAATGAGGAACTGAAACTTCATTTGCTACTTAATTCACAGATCTGTGATACTGTGTTAAAATTTCACCTTTCCTGGTTCAAGACAATACAGAACCCTTGTTATCTGTTTATTTATTTATTTTTGTGTTACCCTCTTGATGCCATAAACTGGGATCGTATTGTTTGTCTGATGAGCACTGGACAAATAAGTTAACCATCTTACTTCAGATGGTTCAGTTCCATCTTCTATTGTCCAGGAATACCAATCCTCAGGGAGAACATGGGATGAATGAATTGACCAGTACAAGCTAGAGCAGTCGGCTCATTCTGCCAACTACTAAACAGCAACACAAACTCTAGGGAGTCCAGTATTGAAACAAAGCAGGACAAGTTTTTGGACAGACTGTGTTACTAACAGTGATGGGATCCCATAACACAGCTCTATCGCTTCAACTCTTGTACTACCCCCCTTAATATGTAGTGAAAGCTGACTATGTCCTAACTGATAAGACAATCTGCTCTCAATTAAAGACAAAAACAGAGATGAGATCACTTTCAAAGACACTGTGGGAAGGCTGTGTTCTTTTGAATTACACTATCAGGAAAGGAACCTGCTGTTTCTGAGAAATTCTCAATGCTGACACCATTAAAGTCAGAAAATACGACACCTTTTTGCTTGCGTACCTTGGACCAGATTGAATCATTGATGCACTAAATAACTGTTACATGTAGTATTAAAGCTGCTTTGCTTTTTTCAAATATGACAGGTGCTCATAATAATTAAGGTTCTCAGTGGGAGATTATCTTTGATATCTGAGCCATTAATCCAGCAGTCCAAACAGCATACCTATGCAATGAAACCAACTGGCAAACTTGTTTTCAAGCGTTACTGTTTTAGAGCCCAGTTCTTCGCTTTATCACCTGCATTGAATTTATTAGACCTCTCCATGGATGAGGTCAGTATGTGATATGCTAGGTTGTTAAGTAACTGAGATACACACATACAGACAAACGGTGACAGAAATGTTTTCATGCACTTTCTTAGACATCCATGCACAGTGTCAACTCACACTCAAGCTTTCACTTTGTCCACCTCTCTGATATACACAGAGACACACACACACACACACACACACACACACACACACACACACACACACACACACACACACACACACACACACACACACACAGTATGACTCAGGCCAGCAGAATGTGTTTGCAGCCTGCTTGGCTCTCATCTGGGAACTCCAGACGTGAGATAACGTGGATCCAATGCTGACTGTTTGTCTGGCTAGAAGAAAACGACCCCCTGGGCTGAGTCCTGTTGCCTACTCTACAGATCACACACACACACACACAAACACACACACACACACACACACACACACATACACACACACACACACACACACACACACACACACACACACACACACACAGAGCAACAATTACAACACCTAGCCAGCTCCACTTCATGTTTAGGCCAACATGTAACAATCACAAGGCAGCGAGTGAATGATCTCTTGGTTTACAGGAAATTTACGCAAACCATCCGTTCATTTACAAAGCTGTTTATCAATGATTAATTGGGGCTCTAAATCCTGTCACCCGTCCACAAAACAAGCCGTATATCTGCTAGCTAATGGTCCAGCGGAGCTTTGTGTAATGTTAATGTCTTCTCCAGAGCGCTTATATGCATTGATAGTTGATTTCAAAATGGGAAAGACAAACAAGAGAGGATTTCATTAAGGGAACAGTAAACTTGGACAATGTGGAGAGTGTTTTACAAGAACCAGCCTCAGTTATATGTAAACAATTCATAACATAAAGTCTCATAAAGACACACAAGGCATCATGAGCATCTGCCGGGAACACACATATCTTTCCATTAAATGTCATTTAAATTAATATCCAGCAGTGTAAGATGTTAGAGAAACTGCTCTTGACAATAAAAAAAGAGAGTGGATCCTCGGTGACAGTCAGTGGAAAAAGATGTGATGAGAAAACAACACATGGCTTCCCCCTAGGGGACCAGGGTGTGAATTATGTTGGTAACCAAAATTAATCATCACTATATTGTTGTAACCAATCCAACTGGGTTTGCCATGTGAGTCTATCTGACATAAAACGGGTAATAACTTTGGTGCCATTATGAGACATAGAGAAGAAACCACGTGCTCTGACTACAAAGCAATTATTGATGTTTTGATGGTAAAATTGTTGTCTGAGGAACAGTCACATTTTCATGATTATTTCTGCATCAACTAATTTCACAAGATTACTCATAAAATCACATGAACATTATTCAGAGCTAACATTTTATGTATTGCTGCCTTTAAAACAGAGAGCACAGTAATCCATTGATACAGTACAATCGTCTCTCTCCTTTTTGAATTGGGAACAAAAGAAGAAACATATGCAATTGCCTTTTGCCTTTAACTGTTGCTCCCCTTTGAGGCATGAATAATACTCTAGATATGATTAAGAAAATTTAAAAAAAATGAATAAGATTAAATCTGTCTTTAATTGTGAATTCAGAACAAGTTACGTTTTATTATCATATGTCCCATTGAAGTAAAAAAAATTGTGTAGTTTTACCAGATTACAAAGCTAGTCCCCATTTCTTCAATATTCTTTACATAATCTTACATGTTGCCTGAAAAAGTCCAGTGTATTTTGTATATGGTGTGCTATTTTATGAAGCCTTACACCAGGTTGAGTCTGTTGATCCTTTTTTGCGATGTTTCAAAGGACTTGGGTCATTTCAGTGTAACCCAGCTGCTGGGTTAAATGTTGGGTCAGCATCTGCAGCTGTTAGAGCCTAACAGAACAAATTGAAACCTACCCAGCTGTTGGGTCAACTGTGTGTCCCTCAGCATTTAAAAGCAAAGTATAGAAACAAAATAAACTTCTCAACTACCGTATGAACATAATAAGAAACATTTTTAAGAAATGAGAGTTAGGGTTTTTTTTGTTTTGTTTTGTTTTAAGCAAGCTAATGGAAGCATGTTGAACATTGTTGCAGTTGTTTTTTGCAAGCTAGATAGCAAAAGATAATGAAAGGACAGTTAAGAAATCTAAAAAGAAAAACAGAGATAGGCCGATAGAAAGCCTGCATGAGATGTTAGTTTGAGGTGGGCACAAGGAAACCTGTAGTTATCAAACAAAACTATATTGACAAGAAATTTGCTTTCATGTAGCTTAAGCTTTTCTGTCATTGGAAAGAAATACTTTTTAGTCTTGATATTGCAACATCCCAAATTTTGAATTTTGATCTTTTTATTCTTAACCATTTAAAACTAGTCTTATCCCTTTTGCTCTTTCTCCATTGAGCTGGCTCAGATGTGGGGTTAAAGCTCACCTTCAGCACACTGGGGTACAGAGGCTAATGTCATACACAGAAATTCCATAAATTTCCCACAAAACACATACATAGTATTTATGAATTTATGGTGGAAAAGAAACAGAAGAAATAGCAGCAATTCAAATAAAAAAAAAAACTCCACACAAACACCTGTGTTCCTACATCACTCACATACTTTATGGACCCTATGTGCACAGGGATCCCGTTACAGATATGCCCATGTTATTTTACCCCTTTGCCATTTTGTTCCCTGGCCAAACGTAACACAGTTTGGAAATTCAACATGGATCGGTTCCCATCATTGCCATACTTGCCATTTCCATGGCATTCAAGTTTTTCCAGAGTAGAGAACTTATGTTTTTTTTTACTGCTACTGTCAAACATTTAGCTGCCCTTGTACCTGATTCATAGTGCTGAACCTGACAGAGCCCCTTTGTGTCATATAAATGGCACATACTGTATAGTACGGTACCTCCCATATACATAACCACATGCACACAACTGTAGCTAAACTTTTATACATCTACAGCAGATTAAAACAGCATCCCCTCAAACATAACATCTAACACACTCCTGACAGTAAGACGCAAGATGCTTTACATCAGAGTTTCCTCCAGTTTGCCTTGCTGGGAAATAATAAGTAGCATTTACCAGGCACAAAGGGAAACAGAGAAAGAGTAAGGAGGAGAAGGAGAGAGAGAGAGAGAGAGAGAGAGAGAGAGAGAGAGAGAGAGGGAGGGAGAGAGAGAGAGAGGGAGAGAGAGAGGGAGAGAGAGAGAGAGAGAGAGAGAGTAGCCACCGTGTCCTCTCACACAAAGAGTGTGTTTGAACGCCAACAGCGCAGATGGAGCAAGTGAGTGCGCAATAACAACGCTGATGACTGATATTTCTTTAACACTGGGGCCTATTCCTCCACATGGAAAAGACCACAAGATGAGGAGAGGTGGTGGGGAGAAAAAACACTGTATTCACCTGATGCCAGACCATAACATTATGACCCAATCCCTGTTATATTTACTGGTGGGGAACACTTGGTGGTGCAGGAAGCAGCTATAACATTGTTTTTCCCTCCTGTTAAAAAGTCTGTGTTCTAGTAAAACTTTGGGGGGCTTAAACCCACAGCTCCCCTCGATCTGCTTCCAGGGGGAAAGCTGAGTCACCTGAGCCCGCCTCTACCCTCTTACTCTCTCCATCTATCTCTCAGTCTTTTTCTCTCCATCCTTTCTTGCTGCCTTTGGAGGTAACCACAGAGTACAGCGAGCTGAGCCAAGAAAGGAAAAAAGACATTTTTATTGCAGATGTACTAAATGTAATGGATCCATAATGTAACCCACAGGAGAATCTGCTTTCTCACACTGCACTGCTGTTAAATGGGCCATAATGTGCTGATTTGGTGTGTATATATATATATATATATATATATATATATATATATATATATATATATATAGAGAGAGAGAGATAGATAGATAGATAGATAGATAGATAGATAGATAGATAGATAGATAGATAGATAGATAGATGGATGGATACATAGACAGATATGTACGTATACAAAGGGTCTATACAGATTGAAATATTAGCCAGGGTCTATTGTTATTTCCCCTGGATATTGTCCTGTTATGTAAGGTGGTTTAAAGACTTTCAGACTGACAGAGAGGTCAACAAAAAACAATAGCATCCCTCTTTTATGACTCATTTAGTGGGTCATCGGCTGCCTTCTCAAAATGCCATCAACACAACAGAGAGATCTTTCACACACACACACACACACACACACACACACACACACACACACACACACACACACACACACACACACACACACACACACAGATATTATGTTACAGGAACAACAACTGAGAACAGAAGGGGAAAGGGAAAAATGCAGGCCATGATCATAACAAGGCCAAGGCAAGATGGATCTGTTGTTGTCTGGATGAGGACATCGCAGGGCAAACTTTTTTAATTACAAATAGATCAGAACGCTGTGATGTTGTTGTGTGGTCTCTGTGTAAACTCTCTCAATAATTTGTTTTGAGACTTGCATGGATTCTTTCTCTTTTGTTTGTCTTCAGGAGACCCAGGAATCTCTCTGTGAGATGAGGGCCAGCACCACTTTGTACACAGGAAAGAGAGAGAGAGAGAAGGGGGTGTGGGGAGAATGGGTGGGATGATGTTGAGGCCTTGAGTACACATGCATCCTAAACTGCCCTTTCCAGTGGCCAGAATTGCCAGGATGTTGCACCAACTGTACACTTAAGCACTGAGTAAGGCGCCAACTACAGTTCCAGTCACTTTAGAACCGCAGATGAAGTGTTAGACTGGAACCATGGCGTGCAACATTAACAGGGCATACAACCCCCACCCTTGCACTGCCTCTGACTTGGGTCCAGCTCCCAGGGCTGTAGGCTGATGTTGTTATTGTTGTTTTTCGTGCTGAGAACAAGAGTCCCAGCCAAAACGGACTCCTGTTACAATAACAAGACCTGGAGGGCCTCTGCTCTCCTCAACACAAGGCTTTATTGGAAGCCAGAAGCACCAACTACGAAATCTGTGGACAATCAACAACCAATTTGCTTAAGGTTAGGATGGGAGATCAGCCAGAGATGTCATTTTTCTTTTTCTTCCCTCTAGTCTTTGTCACTGCTAGACAACTATCATACTTCCTATTGGGTGTTTTGACCACCAGAAGAGGCCATGTGGGGATATTACAGGCTATCTAACACGTACAGCGTGTAAGAACATTGTGAACTTTCCAAGTCATGAACCCAAAGGGAAATATGCAAAGTCTAAACAAGCATGACATGCAAAAGACACGCATGAGTTAGGAGCCCCATAAATACAAACATAACATCAACTGGACCTCACTGTACATGTAGGATTAATTAAAAAATGCACAGTTTGAGATGTAATAGTGTTTAACTGGGAAATGGTTTCAAACTCAAGATAAAATGTATGAGCAGAAACTAAGTTTAAACACAAAGAAGGAAACAGAAAAGAGTTTCAGGTTAAGCTGCAACTTCAGTCACGGATATTCTAATGTGCTTCACAACAAACTTTACCAACAGTCCTCAAAACCTCAATTCAGACAGGGAAAGTTCCAAATGAGTTAAGAAAACAGCAGGAAGGGAGGTAAGTACAGGCTATGAATGACAGGGACCAACACCATTTATTCTGTATCTTTACAGTGTGACTCAGGCCAAGGAGTAATTACTACAAACATCTAAAGAAAAGTTTGATCTACAGAGGCCTGTACTACGAAGCTGGATTAACACATCCGGGATCTCTCTCCGTTACCTGGGTTGACTTAACGAGACATTCACAATCCTGATAAGTGGAACTACGAAGCTGGATATTAACTTACTTAGTGAATCCAGGGTTTTCCAGTCTTGATTTAGGGTGTGCTCACATTAAAGAGGTGGCGTCTGCAGCCTCTGACCAATCACAAACATGGAGAAATGGAAAAACCCTGCAGAGCAGCCTAATTTACCATGGAGGTGACAATTATTTTTCAAACATACCGATTTAAACACAAAAGCAACACTGCAGCCGCAGCAGAAGCCAGGAAGGAATGCTGGCAGAAAATTGCTGACTCTGTTAATGTGTAAATTCATGAGATTATCCAATATTACTTCATAGGACAATATAAACGGACTGTACTCTGATCACTCCGTTTGACTTTCGTATGACACAGACGTTTTGAGCAGATCTCTTCCTCAGTGCCTTAGGTTTATATTTTCCATTGAGTTCTTTTGAGGCTCAGCAACCAGTGTGAGCGCATTTTGTGTTGGAATATTAATATTCCAACTCCCAGTAGTTGTGCGTTCCATAAATTCATGTTTCTGCAGTTATGCCACATGTGACCATTATTATTAACATCATTATTAAAGATGCAAATAGTGGAGCTAAACAGACTTTGGAACAAGTACAAAAACATACTTCAGAGCGGTCAGTAACAAGGCTTTATGTCTTCACACTGTCTCTGATGTTTGGATGAAATTAACAATTTATTTATTTATGGCTCCATCAGTTGACAAATGTAGTTCAGTCCATTTGATGAAAATCTGAATCTCTTGTTCAAAATGTCATTGTGAACATCAAAAGGACTGTGTCTGTCCACAAAAACTCTCTCACCAACATCGACAGGTTCTTCTAAAAATGGGCTGGCAATTTTCGAAGAAAGCTGATTGGTCGGGAGGCGCTGCCTTTCTACTCATTGATTTCTTATCCAGATCTTAACCTGCTCCAGAGCAGGTTAGCTGTACAGCATATGTTACTGAGGTGATTTATCTCAGTGAGAAGTGAACCATCTTCATAGTATGGAAAATCCAGGGTTCAGCCAGGAGTTACTTGCTAAGAGAAAATCCAGCTTTGTAGTACAGGCCTCAGGTCTATTTGGAATGCCCCAATAGCCTGTCTGACATAATAAGGAAGAGAGTAGAGCGTGAGATGCACCAAAACAATCATGTAACAAGTACGCTGAGGACAGTGACTCAGGACATGCTATGTCTACTCCACCAGCTGGTGATTAATCCTTATATAACATTTCAGAGAGCATGTAGAGTGTATTTTTAGATTTGATGCCACTTATTCTGATGATATATATATATATATATATATATATATATATATATATATATATATATATATATATATATATATATATATATATATATATATAAATATATATGACAGTATAAAGATCCCCCTTCAGATTCACAAGGTCACAAGAAATTTAAATCCACATCAACAGGTATGGGGAATACTTGAATAGGATGGACTGCTAAGGTGTGCAAAATTTACTAACTTTTATAATTTACAGTGGTATGGAATAAAAGTATAGAATTTAATAATATCTTTATCTTTCCTGTAAGACAAGTAACTAAAATCTACCATAAAACCATCACCAAGGTTTTTTTTTGTTTGTTTGTTTGGTTTTTTTTTTGTTGCAGATAATACACTCCAAATGGTCTAATTTTGTAGTGGTTATAATATTTTAATTCAATTTATTATACTGTAATTTTATTTAATTGGGATTATTAGGAGTTAATTAGAATAGAATTTTTGCCTAACCCTTGCTTCAATCAGTCTTTCACAGTGACTGAGCTACTTGGAAAAAAAAAAAGGGAGCAATGGAAACAGGAGTTTCCTTTGCTTAGTTTAGTGCTTCTACTGTAACAATGTTTCAGAATGACTGCCTGTCCAAACACTGCAATCAACATATTTTCCCTAAAGGTTGGTACATGCTCACTACATCTACTCAACTTTGTTTCCTTTAGCTGTATGTAACATGTATCTTTTCATTGTAAACAGAAAGCCTTGCATCAGATGCTTTGGTAGACATGCACCTATCTTTGACAGAGCCACAGGTATCAATGGACTTCTGGAGACAGAGTCCCACAAGCATCTAATTGATGGCTTTGTACTGAAACATGTAATTTTCTTGGTACGTAACTGTTCGGAAAACTACAATAAGTGCAAGCTTTCTGCATACAAAGTTAACAAAGGAGTTACTGATGTTGATTGTAGGGATGGAGGCAGTCGTGGAACCCCTCAGATCCAACTATGCCTCCACATATTGGGGAAAGCCCACTCATTCCATCAAAACTATTTACATAACTCCACAGAGAAAATTGGCCTGTAGCAGTAAGGTTTTCCATGTGCACCACACAGTAGAGGTGCTGTTACGATAATTGTCCTCTTACACGAGCAGAGGGCATATCCAGTACAGTATTTACAGTTAGAAAATAAAGACAGGAGAGAGAGCAAGAGAGAGAAATAGAGAAAGGGGGGGAGGGGGTGAAAGAGAGAGAGAAAGAGAAAACTGCTGATCAGGAAAGAGAGAGGGGTTCCACGGAAATTCCCCAACAAAAACACATTCAGTGATGATTTTTGTCATATTCTTGGCTCTGTAAAGTACAGTAGTTGGCAGAACAGTGGGCTCTCTGATGGTTTGTATGACTGGCTGTCATGGTCTTGGAGGTGGCTTCCCGCTGCCTCAGCATATGCCCATCCCATTGCTCTGTGGTGACCCTGGCCCCTCTTTTGCCTCTGCTCTCTTCATGTTTTCCTGGTTCCCTCAGCCTCTAACAGGTCTGTATCTTTTTCCAGGACACAGGTCTGTGACCTGGGCCTGTTTGTGTTGCCTACTACATGTCCTTTCAGCAAGGATCCATTGCTTGCAATTAGAATAAGGACAATTTTACAACATGCACACTTGTGTATGTGCTGATTTGGTTGAACATATTTGCAAGCCTGTGCATCAGAGAAAAAAATAATGAGAACTCATTTAAGCATTAACATTTTTTTTTTGTTGTTCATTTTACAGTGAACTCAGGCAACTCAGAAAACCCAGGCAGCCTGGGAAATACATGGAAGGACACAGGTCTTAGCTGGTCCAATTATTAAAAACAATCCATCAATATGCAGCACGGGTCCTTGAGCAGGCTCAGCAGAAAAACATGGCAAAAAAAGTGAAAGCAGAAAAAATGTGGTTCTTACGAGGAGAGAGAGAAAAATCTGTCTCTACAATCCCCCTGTTTCGGCTTGCCAACTTTCTGCTGGCTGTTGGTAGTGCGGAAATGAGAGCGTGCTAGATTCTCCCCTCCCGAGAATAACACAAACCCCTCAAAGCTCAAATCAAACACACAATCCACGTCACAGGAAACCATTTTGAAGCGTAAAACCTCCCAATGGGAGCTCCATTTGAATGCTGCGGGTATGCACTGCCTTGCTCGCCCCCTGAGCCTCCCCCTCCTGCTCTCTCAAGTCTTCAACCACAACCTAACCCGAACCACACCACCTCTCAGACGACAAGACTCCCTTTCTCTCATTCTCTGTCCTTTTCCCTTGTTATTCCTTCCTTTCCCTTTTTCTCTTTGTTCTTTTCTGCTTTTCTCTGTCTGACAACAATTCCAGATAGATAGATAGATAGATAGATAGATAGATAGATAGATAGATAGATAGATAGATAGATAGATAGATAGATAGATAGATAGATAATGTCCACGACAGCTCTCACCACTGAAGTACTAAAATGACCTTTCCTGACACAACAGCCCCCCCTCATCTCAAACTTCAGCAAAAACCTCCAAACCTCTATCCTACTCACTTTCCTAACCACCTCTTCCCAATTCCCCTCACCCCTTTTTTCCTCCTTTTTGCCTGACAATTGAAACACAGAGGTCAGAAGGGCATATGGGAGGCAATCTCAGTAGTTTGTTTTGGCTCTCTCACCCCCACACCAAGTCCTTGGCTGTGCAGGAGCAATGCCGCCACCTTGCCTGCTTGCTGCCTGGGAAACAAACACATCCTTAATCACCCTGGCCCCGTATTCACCAAGGCCACACTAGTTGAGCCCTGTCTGACAAGCTCAGGGTAGAGAAGTTGGACTCCCTCTGATGAACTCAGGCCATACAAGTCAAGCTCTGTCTGCTGAACCCAGGCCACATTTGCAGCAGCCAGACAGTCAAATCCAGGTCGCACTAGTTGAGTACCCTTTGTTGAAACAAAGCCAGGGAGGACATACTCCTCAAGCTTAGTGTCTGCTCAACCCAGGCCACTCTAATCAAGCCCTGATGGTCAACCCTCAGCTAGGGAAGTAGAGCTCTGTCAAGTAAATCCAGGCCACAAAGTCCAGCCGTGCAGTTTGAAACGGGGCCAGAAAAAGCTGATCTATCTTTGACTGGGTGAACTGCTCTATTATTATGTTGGCTAGGTGTTGGCAAACAGTGGGATTCTCTGACGTAAGCACTGTGCAGCTGGTGGTGAATTGAGATATCAGACAGGACAGAAAACTCTACATTGAAAACAGTGGCAAGCAATTAATTCCTTTCCTCTATATCCCCCAGAACAAGTCTATAAATGCCAAGCCTGGCGTTATCCCTCTAGCTACCAATAGGTCTTTAATTCATCTCCTCTTATCCTTTCGACTTACAACACTTAAAACCTTCTCTCACATCTCCTGAATGAATGCGCTCAAAGTTGAGCACACTCATGGATGACATCTGTGTTTAAAAAAAAAAATGTATGTGTTTGTTTGTGTAAAAATGTCTACCTTCAAAACAGCTCAGGCCCTAAAACACAAGCAGCATATGTGGTACCTTAGATCCATATTATATTAACAACTACAGCATTTTCAAGAAGAGACCGTCTTCCTTTGGAGTAACTTACACTGAGACACACACACACACACACACACACAAATATTCACCACACTTATCATGCCTCCACTGGGATGGTGGCAATTAATCTTTAGGTTCTGCTCCCTGGGTGATGTAAAGACATTAGTGACCCTGGTTTGATTGTGCGTGATGAGAAGAGACTTGTGTTAAAGTACATAAGATCTCATCGCTTGGAGGAAATGAATTCGCCCAGTCTTTGAGGCCCATTCTTCCCATGGTCTCTTTTTCTCCTCTGAACTTTGTTTCATGTTGGAGTGACCTACGGGCAGGCGCAGAGCACTGATAGACTCACTGATCCCCATCCAGCCTACCTTTTCAGCCAGGCGGCAGCTCCAGCACTGAGCAGGTACATGAAGCGGTGAGACCAGCCGGGACTTCCAGGAAGCTCAGCATCAGGGATCAGTCTGTGTTATTGACTTGGCAAAGGCTGCAGCCAGTATGATTCCACCAGCGAGGGGTTCACTGACTGCACAAGTGCGCACATGTAAGAGTGTGTGTGTGTGTAGACCAGGCCTCAGTGCTCTGTAGTCCAGATGGGTGGCCAGGCCCCAGTTGATTTCTGTTATTTTGTTATGACAACTGAACCCATTTGAACCATTCAATTTTTCTCTTTCTCTCCCTGACGCACGCATACTGCAGGCATCAAACCAACTCCCCTCTTGTATTTTCTCTTCTTTCAGATGTATCACTGTTATTTCACCCTTTTAAAAAATGCAAATGTAGGTGCTGAACAGCTGATAGAGACAAGGACCACCCAGCTGGAGGAGATACATTATGTTGACTGCAGATAAGGCAAACTGTGTGAGTGTGAGGAGAAATTCCTTCTCTCTTCACAGACATCCGTGTAAGAATCACAAAAACAGTTCCACCTACTTAAAAAAAATTGCAGATTGCTCCTCCTCCTGTTAGTCACAAAAAACAAATCTAACACAGATCAAAGACATCTCCACAGCCTGTTTATTGATGAACACTGGCAAGGACCATCTCCTATTGTCAGGACTTCTAATTGATTCTAATTGATGTTGTGACAGGGGAAGAGGGGAGGATCTGTGGAGGAGCATAATGTTAGAAAACAGGATTCAGCTTATATTAAGCTGCAGAACAGCTGAAGAAGCCAGAGTACAACACGGCTGGCTTTGCTGATTGATCCTTTGTTTTCTGCTGAGACTTAACGGATGAGCATGGAAGCAATAAGAGGCTTCACGCAAACCAGATGAGAACAAGATGTTGACAAATTCTACAAACAAACACGGATGGAGAAACCATTCAGATATTTCACTTAAGTAGACAAACTATAATAAAAAGTACTAGTAGCTATGCATTATACAGAATGATCTCATCCAGACTTTCAACATTCATGAATCATTTTGAGTTACAAGGATTTAAGTGTTGTAACCAGTTAAGCTATGGTATGGTTGGTTATAGATACAACATATCCTGTGTGGTAACTTCGTATTGATGAATGTTATTCCTTGTGATTTATTATTCAATTATGTGTGAAGTGACCAATAAATAAATCTGGCTGCAAAATAAACTGAATGGCCTAAAAAAGAACAATGTTTCCCTCTGAAAAGTGATAGTTATGAATAAAAACAGGCAGTGTTGGACTGTGTTTGGTTACTTCATTGCAAAGGAGATGTTGACATTATTGTATTTATGTTTTTTCTAACCTACAATTAAAGAGGTGGTATTGTGCTTTCCCATATGTCAAATATGGACATAAAATAACAATACTGGATGTCAATACTAAACGTGTAGATTTTTTGAAATCCCTTAATCTGGAATTACACAGAGCTGCTGCCTTGCCATCAATAGGTGCGTCAGATCGCAGACTGATTTTCCTGCAGACCTGTTGCAGACCTTGTGTACTGAGGCAGCCTACAACTACCCTCACCTTCAGGAAATGCACATCTAAGGCTTTTGAGGTTCTGGGAGGATTGCTTTGAATGCAAAGACTGGAGTGTGTCTGCTAGAAACAGATGAGAGCAGCATGGACATCAACAGACTTTATTTCATGTTTTTTATGTTTGTTTTATGTGAATTTATAATTTCATCTGCCAGACACCTCAACTTCCCTTCAGGGTTAATAAAGTACATTCTATTCTATTCTATTCTATTCTATTCTATTCTATTCTATTCTGTTAGCTGCTCAAAACTCTCCATTGTAAAACCTGCAACAGCTTAAAAAGAGTGATGAGGAGATCTTTTAGCTTGTTCATAAGACATAAGAGTTGCTGGCCTCAAACACCAAGGTCTACCCATAGCTCTGCCCCTTACAGATCTCCAGAGGGCTGGCCAATCAGAGAGACGGTTCTTCAACAGTTCAGATGAAACATTGCTTTTATATAACAGCAATATTTGCTTCATAGTTAAATTTCAGATGTAAGTGACATTTTTCTTCCTTCATCCTTCATTCATAAAAATGATGGCATAATAGTATGTAAAAATGACCAAAGCTTAATCCTCTTAATATTAAACTACTGTATTTTCCGAACTATAAGTTGCTCAGGAGTATAAGTAAAAAAAAATGCATGGAAATGCAGGAAAAAATAATATAAGTCACACTGGACTATAAGTCAAATGTATTTAGAGTGATTTGGTATGTTAACAGTATTTTCAGAGAAAACAATTTACATAAAACTTTGATAAGTAAGTAGTTAAATAATTTTCCTACAGCACCTCTTATCTGTGACCATATTTAAGTTTCAGTTTCTCTTCTCTACATGCGATCCACTCACTCACCTCGCACATGTGCACTGTGACACTGTGTCTCAGAGTAGAAACGGGGATAAACAGCCTCACTCTTAAAAAAGATACAGAAGTTTTGAAACTAGCTTGTGACCCAAATCCTGAAAAACTGTCAACAGTTTGGAGCCAAGAAGACATGAGTGAAGTTTCATTTCTCTAAATCATTTTATTGGGCTCTAAACACAGGGTGCCGTCAGGCTGTCCAAAACGGAGGTGCAGAGCCTCCGTCAGCACACAGAGCCATCAGGGCTGCAGAGATATTTCCTCATCAATATTCCTCATGTATGAATTAAGTGATCTTTTCCCATAATAGTGTCCAATAACACAGCACCTCATTTATTTGATATATATGTTGCACCTGACTATAAGTCGCAGGACCAGCCAAACTATAAGAATAAGTGCGACTCATAGTCCGGAAAATACGGTAATCTCTTTTTTTTTCTCATTATTATTATTATTTTTTTGTGTTGTTGTTGTTTGCTTGGTTTTTCTGATCTTAACCTGCTTTGGAGCTGGTCAAGTTCTGGAGAGTTCTGGATTTATGTGAGCGCACACTGATCAAGACTGGAAAACCCTAGATTCTCTTACCGAGCTGATATCCAGCTTTGTAGTAGGAGGATTGTGAACATCTCTTCCAGGGAACAGAGCGATATCCCAGGTGTGTTAATACTGCTTTGAGTACAGGCCTCTGGTTAGTAAGACGTTTAAGATATTTACCTGCAAGAAACTAGGAGCACAAAAATATTGAGTCAACGTTTTTATTTTTTTTAAAGGGAATGAATGATGTACATGTTGAAATAAACATTTTATCTTCTTTGAATAATATCACATCTTTTTGAGGCTTGGAAGTCAAATACAATCAACATACTTGTTGTGTGAATATTTGATTCATATGTTTAAAACAATCTGAAAACTGCAGAGAAACCAGTGAGGACAAGAGAAAATCATGTGACACGCTTTCTTCACATGAAAGAAATACTCGAATTCTGTGAAGCACACTGATTCTCTGTAATCTAAGCAACAATAAACATGCAGTCCACATGTTTCTACAGTGTCCTGCTTCAGTTGTTGCTTCTGGCACTGAGCCAACAAGTATATAGATGTGAATACAGTAAGGCCGTGTATATACACTGAGGGGCCACATCAGGGTACACTTAATGTATGTGTGAGTGGTTCACAATGAAGCATGAATGCAAGCATCATGTGTGTCTGTGTGAGTATTAAGTAAATTCTTGGAAAAGCGGAAGATGTGCTCTGTTTTTTTTCCAAGGGTCAATAGAGTACATGAACATGAACCAACACACACACACACACACACACACACATATATATATATATATATATATATATATATATATATATATATATATATATATATATATATATATATATATATATTTTTTTTTTTATTTTTATTTTTTTTTTTTTTTTCGTACACACTCACACACCCTTATGGGGTGATAGAGTGCACTGGCTGAGTTCAGATGAACCAGTGGCAACCTGGGGAAGCAGGAATGTGCATGGCGCTCATCCAAGAGAGGCCGTCAGAATCCTCAGCAGGCAACCCGGTTGTCTTAGTGAACACAAGTGTGAGTGTTTGAGAGTGAGTGCATTTGCACATGAGGCTGCTAGGAGAGTTGTGTAACTATATTAATGTGCTTTTTTTTTTTAAATTAGCAGGAATCCTTTAGAGGAATCCAATAACAAGTATTTTCTTCTGTCCTTCATACATTCAGGCTAAATTTGTCCTCACAGGACCAGCAAATGTCATCATCATGAAGAAACAGAGCACAATGTCACCTAACTACTAGCTAATAACTTGTGAGATGCTCAATATGAATTCTTTAACATTTGTACGATGCAGTGGAGCATCTGTTTGCAAAAGGTTCTCACGAAAATAGGTAGTTACTACTGCTATAGAGGAGATGTGACCCCCAGGGAGGCTAAAAAGAGTCAGGGAGGACACTCACTATTCTGCCACTTATCCCACTAATCCCAAAAATACAGCATGATGTCATGCAGATTCCAAGCCTTGACTGCAGTAGCAGAAACAGGGTCATGTGTGCACTTGACTAATGCACAACCGGACAAGAAAAAAAAAGGGAGGGAGGAAGAAGGAAGGATGGAAGAAGGGGGAGAGCGAAGGGCTGTTTAAAATATTCAGCCTCCCTTCCATTAACCAGCCATGTAGGGATGGGAACACGACCTGCACTGTACATCTCATGAGAGAGAGCAAAGAAAGAGAGAGAGAGAGATTGGTGCACCGTTGAAGTGGACCGATTTCATCCAGTAGCCCTCGAATCCAGCTCAGCATTTTCTCAGTGATGTCATCTCTTTTTCACTCTCACTTCTCCATCCACAGTTTTCCCTCACCTCCATCCACTCTCACACTCCATCCTTCCGAGGCTATCTCTTCATCTTGCACGCACATGCTTGAGTTCCCTCCTTGCACTTACATGACGTGTAGTGCATTACAATATGCAATGCATCTTGTTCAGGACACATAGATCCTTATGAATTTGTAGCTGCCTGCAGTCATCCCAAGTTCAAGTGAAATATGATGAGCTGGATTTGCTCATTCCGTTGCATACCTACTCTTCGTCACTCAGTCCCTCCTGTTCCTTCACACTCCAGACACACAGCATCTTCTCTAACAGGCCAGGAGAACACAGTGTTAACAAACAGGAAAATGGCTGCCAGCTGCATGGACAGGGCCGGACAAGGGGGAGAAAAGCTGTGCATGCAGATTTTTACTGGAGAGAAGGGAGAGGAAGGGGGAGAACATGGAGGAGAGAAGGAGTGTACAGTATGTTGCTAAGGCACATAAAAAAGTCTTTGAAGGTATTTAGCAGTCATTATTTTTTACAACGCGGGAGCTGGTGCTGAATATTTACAGTGCAGACAAGTTTTGCCGAAGTAAAGAAAAGTAAGAGAAAAAAGGCTCAACAAGGGAAAATTTTAAAAGCACTGGAGAGGCTGCACTTAAATTTGAGACTTTAGGTGCGAAAAATTCTGCAGGAGGATAGTGATCTGTCCCTCTGGGCTGAGCCAGGAGAGACTTCATTTGAGAGACTTTTACTTTCAGTGAAACGTTCCTCTTCCCTGAGTTCTGTGCATTTCTCCAGTTACCACCAACAACCATCATCAGAATCATGATTATTCACAGTATCTTTAAGGTTTATAATAAAGTTTGGACTTTTTTAAATTTGATGAAATGATCTTTTTTTAATATCTTCATGTCCTGATGTTTTTTTTTCTTTCCAGAGCCCACTTCATGGCACACCACTTGTAACAACATCAGGCCATCGCACACCTCATAATTAAGAAGCTTCCTGCTGATGTGTACAGTGAGCTGGGGTTTCTGGACTCTGGCTTTCAGAGTAGTTTTAATTAAAAATAGTCAAAGCCTGCTTCCTTTATCCTGTCAGGGCCTTCCTTAAGTATTTTTCTCTGCCATCCCTAAAGACAGCATTGTCTTCATCATTGTGCCAGCTGTAATCATCTGAAATATAAGCCTTCTGGTGATTTTTAAAGAACTGGAGCCCAAAATGACTACAGACTGTTCTTTATTAACTTTTTTTTTTCATTTATTAACATATTTACTCTTCAGCTTGGCCAATTCTGAAAGAATGTGTTTCAAAACTACACAAATGGTGTTTATTCTGGCGCAGAAGATTAAGCCGTGTTCTTTTCTGAAAAGAAAAACAATCATCTCTTTCATTCATGCCCAAATATTATGCAATTTTGGCAGGTCTCCCCACAGATGTTTTCACTCAAAAAGGTCTATCCTACATAGGCTCAATTAAAATTTGTGAATTAAAATAATATGACCAAATATCTTGTCATCTCAAGTTATAATAATAAGCTTAATTTGATCTATCACCCTGATTTTCCCATTTGTATAGAAATGATTTAAGGAAACAACTTTCCAGAACGTGTGAATCACTGAGAAGCAGTCTGTCGACACATTATTGTGTTAGATTGTAGGCCTCGATGCAATGACATCATTTATTGTTTGACTCCTTCTGCCCAAGAATGATTTCTTGTTTTCTAGTTATCAGCTAATGAGTGCTTTCTGTTTGTTTCTTATAAAGAGCAAAAATGACTAATAGACGTTCATCTGTGTAAGCAAGAGATGAGCTCATTAACAAAGTGTTTCCGTTTTTTTTTGATGCTCTATAAAACTTTGTCATGTTTCTGACTCTGATTAGCAGTGTTCAGAATTTCAAAAACACAACATAAACGTACTGTCAGCAGGCACTAAACAGAGTCATATGTCAGCATCTTAATGCCAGATGATTTAGGGGCTGGGTACAGCTTGTACCGATGACGTGTGTGTGTCAGGCTCGAGAAGGCACAGGGTATCCCCATGACAAAGAGCAGCAGGAGAGCAGGGATGGATTTTTTTTTTTTCTTTTTTCTTGGCAAACATCACAATTTGATTTCCCAACTTTCATGTGGGGTCCACTCAGGCCAAAAGCAGAGCAAGAACAGGAATTTGCTCTCCCTCTCTGTTTGTTAGGCAGCTGTTTCTTTGGACTGGGCAGCAAAGACGGGGGAATAAAAAAAAAAACAGAAAGAAGAAAATAAGAGTGAGAGTGAGGTTGACAGAAAAGAAATAAAGTTGGTTTTTTTGTTCCAAATCAGATTTCTTTATAGCAACACAGGGGGTGAGTGGTTCCAGGCAGCAGACAATGGGCCAACAGGATCAATATTGACATTCTCCCTGGCGATCGCTGAGTTGGCTGGGTGAGGTCAGGTACTGGACCTTTGTATTAGCCAGCCAGCATTAGTGGTCACAGCTGGGGGACACTTACTGTAACCTTGGGCCTCTCAGCATAATGGAGGGTCTGAGCGAGTCCAGGAGAGGTCCCTCCCTTTTATGGGCCTGATTACCGTAAGAGAGCTCAGACCTGCAGTGGGCTGATTCAAACACAGATCATTACTTTGTCAAAACAGCTACCAGACCACACTGGCACACGCACAGGCCAGCTTGTGTGGCGGACAGCGTCTCGAGGTGCCAGTTGTTGAGCACAGCAGCCTTGGGAGATGAGGCAAGAAGAACACAAGAAAAGTAAGGAGAGAAGTTTTTGGACAAGCGAGCGTTTATTCAGTTTTACTCCAACAGCATTTACAATTAAAACGGATCCACTGGCAAGTCCTGCATGAAAGGCAAACACACGCACACACACACACACATCTTCAGAGTTATGGCAAGAAGTGTTACCACGAAATAATAAAACACTCCTGCAAATACCATATCATTGCTTTGCTGACACAACATCTCAATTGTTGTTTACCTAAAGTGGTCAATTAATCCGAGGCAAACTCATAAAATAGAAAGGATGTGGGTTATCCAGGTAGAGGGATCCAGCTGGCAGAGTCAGGGCAACTAGAGATACCACAGTATACCACTCCTCAGCGTGGCAGGGGAATAGAGGTATAGAGGAGGAAGGGGGAAAGAATGGGAAAAGGAAACTCATGAGGAGGAGAGGAAAAAGGAGAGACAAAGAAGAGGAGTAAGAGAAGGAGGAGATGGAAGAACAAGAGTGGGAGGAGGAAGGAGAAAGGTCATCTGAGGTGATAGAGATTCTGTACGCTGGGCTGGTTTCATAAAAAATGGAACTGATCCACTCTCCTCCTCCTGTGATTCTGTTCTGGCTCGGGTTTTTGGATTGAATCCTCACAAACTCAACACACACTCACCAAACACATGTCTCCAGTCTCCCACACACATGCTCATTCTTCTTTACTTCACGATGTGTGAGCCTTTCTCACAGAAATAGAACTGACATCACAACGGTCGCGCGGTAAATCAATACACGTTTCTCCCAATGAAACGCCCGCTGCTTCAACACAAGTGCAGAGTTCTTGGTCAGTGGGCTGTCTCAGAGTCCGAACCACTCTGTGACCCCTCCTCTCCTGGGGTCCAGTTTCTGCCTCTGCTTCTCGTCCTCCATGAACTTCTCCTGTAGCTCTTCCATTGAGCCCTCCGTCGATTTTTGGTCTTTTTCTGGGAAGATGTTGGGGAAGGTAAAGGTCTGGCCCTGAGCCTGGGAAGGAAAAAGGAGAAAATGAGCAAAATGACATTTCAGGTAAAAAAAAATATATATATATTTTTTCCTTTACCTGAAATTTAAAAAGGAAGTTTATTCAGAACCAAATATTATTTTTTGAATCACATCTTGTTCACAGAGGAAATATGTCAAACTGCATTTTCCTTGAACCACTTCTTGTTCTTTACAGGGACAAGTAGTACGATAACTTAAAATTCAGGGCATCTTCCTCTATAGTGCTCTTCCAGTTACACAAACGCTCCTTTTCTCTCAAGCATTCACTATCTCCAACTCTCTCCCACATTTAATCTCGCTCCTCTCTACATTTCTCTGGTCTTGATTTATTCAGAAGGGAAGGATGGTATCCATTATTTATTCCATACAACCCATCTCTGGACATGGCTAATGCATCACTGGTCTAACAGTAGTCTGTGTCAGGCCACCGTGAAGTACAGTACAGTACAGTACACGCACACGCGCACGCATGCACACACACACACACACACACACACACACACACACACACACACACACACACACACACACACACACACACACACACACACACACACACACACACTCTTGCACGCCCACACAAAAACATAACAGGTCAGTGGGTGCAGGCATGCACACATATCCATAGCCTATCCCTCTCAGCCTCTCCCAAGGACACCTGGCAACAAGAATTCAGTGTTATCAATCTGGAGCCAAATCAGTGCTGTCCTTAAATGACTCGGCTTCAGATAAAAGGATCATATTAAGTGATGGTCAAACTGCTCTTATACATGTCCTTTACATCACTGCTTATTTTCTACAAATGGCTAATCATCATTTAAAAACACATTTTTATGGATGTTACCTGATTGGTTTTTAATCCTGATGTTGCTTTAATTTATTGTTAAGCAGTATCATAGACGGGGTTTAATATTTCTGACCTTTTAGATTGTTTTAACCCTTTATTTTTTGTCAATAATATTTTCTTTCTTTTTATCTGCTGGTGGGTTTTATCCTTTTTATAATATTTAATTTCTCCTTTAGAGGACTGAATTTTTCAAATTTTTACTCATTGTCTTCCTCACAATTCTCTTGTGTTGAACTTGATGGACTGCTAATATTACACGCTTAACTTTAAAATGATAAGAAGTCAAATATCATCTGAATTATTTCAGAACCATTTTTTAAATGAATTGCTCCCATGAACACAATTGTCAATCAACTACTTTGTTTAAATATGTGAAATATTTTGTTTGGGGTCAGCATGTAGGCGTAAAGGAATGGTCTGGCTCTGATGTGAGCGTTACTTTGTCTGTCTCCAACCCCCAAAATACCAAGAGAAACATGCATATAATTACAACATAGCATGGTTTAATTCCCAAAGGAGGAGACGACACGAAAAATCACTTTGTCAGAGATTGAGAACTGAGGGTGGAGCAGCTGAGTAAGAAACATCTTACACACATTCGGTGGAAGTTAGTTTTCGAGTCAATTTATGTCCAAGTTTTTTGGATCATTAGGTTGAGGTTATCAGCTGTTAATTGCAAACATCAGTTTTTCTATTATTAAAAAAAACAACAACTAACAACTGTGAGCCCAAAGAGGCTGGAAACGGATTGGCGGAAACCACAAACTTCCTCTTCCACCAGCATTTCTTAGTTATTATAAGCATCTTTCACCCAGGTACTGCTTTCCTTTTCTTGCTTACTTACAAACGTTCCATAGAGGAACAGTTTGTAAGAGCACCACAGTTTGAAATCATTTGAGAACACCATAAAACAGACTGCTGGGACTTCACCTAAGATCAAAGTAAATAAAGAGAGATACGAGAGCTCCCAGACAGATGGAGCTAATGAAAGGTCAAAGGAGTATTGTATTTACGTCAATTCAAAAGCAGGAAATTTGGTTCAATTTACTCATCAAAAACTGTTGTGGCATCATATTCAAAAAGACTTGTGGCTGTAATTCCTGCCGAAGGTGTATCAACAAAGTATTGAGCAAAGGCTGTAAATAATTATGTGCATGTGATGTCTTAGTTTTTGTTTGTTTTGTTTTGTTTTGAATAAATTTGCAGAAAAAAATCCCACATTGTCACTATGAGGTATTGTCCACAGACTGTCCCATGTTTCTTTGTTTTCGCTTTTTTGAACTGTATGTACCAGGAGAGTTACCGTAGGATGCTGTAAAGCAGCTGTTATTGCTGTAATGTGTTCGGTTGTGCTTGTGTATTGAAGCTAAGTGTGGCTGCTGTTCCACATCAATGTACCATGTGTTATTTTATTATTTTCCCATCAACTTTATGAGGTGGCGCACACTCAGAGTGCTCAGTTATACTGATGCATTAGAGTTAGACAGCAATTCTTGCTCAATGACAGCTAACGTGAATGAAAGGTTGAGAAGATCAGCTAAAATTCCAGTCACCATTACATTAGAACATGCCAAAATCGGGATCAGGACATCACTCACGCCATTGACTATTTTAATGATATTTTTCACAAGCTTTGGATCTAAACTGTATGAAATTAGCTTGAAGAAGCAGCTTGAACAAAACATCCACAACATTCAATCAAAAGGAAAGTAACCCTGTTCTTGTGTTCTTGTCCTGCAGCAACGCCTGTACCGCACACCACGGGAGGTTTTCTAGAGAGTGTAGTGATACAGGAGGAGAGGAACCAGAGAGCAGGCCCCCTGAGGAGGAGAGAGCTTAGTCAGGCACAAGCAGAGAGCTGCCAAACAGCAGAGAAGCACCTGGAAACCAACGGTCCTGCCAAGACCTTCAGTGTCTCTCTCTCTCCACACACACACACAAACACACACACAGCCATCGAGGAATACAGGCTCCAAAACACAATTACTGGACCAGGCCAAGGGAAGTTTGCTGCAGGACTGCGAAAAGCAGCAAGGAGAAACATTGGGTCAAATGATGTGAGGAAATAACCAGGGAAGGGAAAAGGAAAGGATTGATGACTGAAGATGGAGTCAACCACATCGCTATAAACACCAGGTCTGGCAACCCGAGGAACAATGAAACAGCAAGCCAAACTAGACTTCACCCGACTTGAACTAAATGTTGTCGCATGACAATTCCCAGTTATACTGCACAATGCTGGACACCGTGTGTATACACATGGCGAAGATTAATACCGGCCTAAAAGAGCGCGATTCACAAAAACAACAAAGCCCTGAGAGTGAAATCAACAAAGCACTGAGACTCGTTAAACAAGTCTTATTGTTGGCAGGAGGCCACGCCCTGTGTGTATTTGTGTGTGCTTGAGCGTTTGTCAAGTGTCTGCTGGACACATTTCCGCAGTGGGAGAAAGTGCTGGCAGAAAGCATTCATATTTTTGTTTGAAATCTATACATCACACCACAGTGAGTGCAGGCTGAGCCTGTGTCCCCTCGGTCTTCATGTGCTCCTAGCCAAGAGGATCTTTCCTTCACGTCTGTCTGATGTGTATAAGAATGCATACTGAGTGATTTATAAGGAAGAGAAAGGTCTGGCCAAAAAGAACAAATGTGGAGAAAGACAGTCAGGTATTATTTGCCTCCTTTGGTTTCCTCTGTATTACCTCCTTTGCTTCCTATTCGAGGATATTTTCCCTCACTCTGCCATCATCTTCATCAAGGTCCCAATTGGATCAAGATGCCATTCAGGAACACAGAGACGAGGCCCCACACTGCCACTGATGTAAACATACTCCTCTTACGCACATGAACAACCCATTACATCCAGACTTTCCCTCTCAATGGGAAAAATAAGAGAAACACGGGAGGAGGGGGGCTCATGTTGTCATTGACTCTTCACCAGCACGTCTCACTTTCCCCCCGCGGTGTATGTTTCCTTATTAAGCTTTGATTTAATGTCTTGTTCTCTTTCAGGAAGTGTGTATTTAGGGTGTTAGTCTGGCTTGTGTCACATTTGTGTACAGCTGACAGACTTTCACTGGTTGATTGTGGACAGCTGTCAAATTAGAGACAACAATCAGTGTCCTGTATTGTTTCAACAGAAGTAACATTAAGTAAATCATCTCTCTTTACTGTCATTTACTGCTTGTTTACAACCAGTTTAAGCTTCCAGGGTACAGATGTGCTTTGGTTAAATAAAGTGTCTCAATCCAACCTGACTTTGTGAATGTGTGCGTGATCCTGTAATAATCCTGTTTAGAGCCCCAGAGGGAAGGAGGGAAAGAAGAGAGTGAAAGAGAGAAGACCAAGTGAGAGATGGAAAGAGGCACACAAAGGACAACTGTATTCTATCTGATTGACCTTTGCTTCTGATCTGTGACAAACTGAGCACAACTCAAAAACAGCCGAGGGGGGAAAAGTCCTAGTGTGTTTGTGTGTGTAATAATTTCCCGTTAAGAGGAGGGGAAAAAAAGAGAAATGTTAAAAGAATGGGCAAATGTGTGTCCAGCAGCCTTGGAATGCATGTGAAATCAATACTGGGAAAATGTGAAGGGGTGACTCTTTTATTATTCATAAGCTTAGATTCAAGTATGAAATATGAAAGCCACAGTTGTTCTGGCTTGATGTGTTAAAATGTCTTTGATGAAAACAGGAAGGTGCCGGTGCACAGTGCTTTTCCGACCTGGAGCTGAATAGAACATTATGGCACAGTCAGCAGCCAAGGACACAAAAGGCTGATTCAACCTGCTGCTTGGAGAGTTAAAACATACAGGGGACAAGATTGGACCGGATTGGACTAGGACCAGCCTCAAAGCCACATGTCCCACATATTTCTGAGTGACAACTGTGATATAGATCAGAGTTTAAATAACTACGTAAGCACAAGGGGAACTATGCTACGAATCTGAAAATAAAAAAGGACCCTTTAAAGCTGATTACTCAAACCCACTGTAGTTATTTTGACGTCAATTTTTAGTATCCTCAATGAACAGAATCAGGTTTTATGTCCTCTGGAGTGAAGAAGTTTGGAGAAAAGTTTTATTACTATGAGGACTGTTAAACAGCTGTAAAACTACTCAAGGTCAAATGGTTTCTTCCATTTGAATAATCTAGACATACTAAGAATTGAATCCATCAGAAAATGATCTCAAACTGCTTTTATGACCTGAGATCAGTCTCTCTCATGTGCTTGCTCAAGACCTCAAGCACCTTGAGTTATTGTGGAGCCATATAAGATGTGACTGAGGGTTGGAGGCCAAGTGCACTGACTTTTTGGATGACCACACTCGACAGAATTAAAGACCAGAGGAACTTTCAAAGGGGTCACAGCGACTGAAAAGGCTTTAAGTGGTTTGAAAATGAGAACCTAAGTCGTTCATTGTTGGACAAACTACATATCCCTTTTTTTATCAATCCAAAAGCCATCAAGAGACATAGCCGGTCACAAAAAATAAACAGTCAATAAAATTAAAGCAGATGTTGGCTGTTGTTGTTAGAGTATGGACACATCTGGGCACCATGCTGAAAAAGAGGTGTTGACGACGCGGTGAGAAATCTCATGAGGCTGCGGCTCGTGCGGCTGTGGTGGCAGTGTGGTGGGGTACTCTCCGCAGAGACATTCAGAGTACTGGTGAAGTGGAAGTGCTTGCATGTGTGTGTGTGTGTGGGGGGGGGGGGGGGGGGGGTGAAGAGAAAGAGACAGAGAGGTGTTCATTTTGTGGTTGAATCCTTTTGACCACACATTGGCAGAACCTGGCAGTCTACAGTGGGACAGACCACAGTGATGAGGTTACCAGGATTAGAGCTGAGGGCAACCTCCTGCTGTGTAGATTCTGTGTGGGTGTGTAAACCCTTCCTACAGTCTTACAATTTGCTACAATTTTACTATGCAGCTGGAAGATTGTAGGAATTGATGTACAATTGAAACTGTATACAACACAAGCAATGGTCCAGACCCCGGGGAGCAGTACTGGTAAATGCCACTAACTGCTTTTGGTTCAATCAGACACAGGAGCTCTGACGCAGTGCTGAAGACACCTAATAAATCTCAATATTTTCCTCATCATACGCCACTGTCATCATCATCATCACTAGCATCAGTATCATAGAGTGTGGAGGTGTTCACTTAAGAACTGGATCTGTCACTTTCTCAAATCTGGAAAAGGACTCTTTGGATCAAATGTGGTGAGGTGACTCATTCCACTGCTGGGGATCACATAAAGAGGTCTGGCTTGCATAGGTGTCCATGAAAGAGCTCGGTCTTTAACTATCACTTAAAAGGTTGAAATGGACTCTATGGAGTTGAATGGAGTTTGATAATTCATTCGATCACCAGGGGACAACAGAAAAGAAGAATCTGGCTTGTGACTCTGGGCCATTGCTTATATGGGAGAACCAGGTGCCTCTCACTGGCAGAGTAGGGTGGACAGAAGGGAGTATAGTCCAGGGGCCTGTACAACTAAACTGGATTTTCTCTTATTGTGCTAACTTCAGGCCTAACCCTGGATTTTTCATCCTACAACACTGGTGCATTTCTTAGTGGGATAAATCACCATGGTAACTTATGCTGAACAGCTAACCTGTTCCAGATCAATAAAGTATAAAGGCAACACCTCCTGACCAATCAGTTCTCTTAGAAAATGGCCTGCCTGTTCTTAGAAAATCCTGTCAACGTTGGTGTGCAGATTGTGAGAGCAGGACTTCGGAGAGAAACAGTTTTTAGGGATAGATGCAATCCTTTTGATGTCGCTGATGACACCCTGTACGAAAGGTAAAGATTTTGTCAACTGATGAAGCCATATGTTACAAATGTAACACATTGCAGTCAGACACATCTAAAATAATAAAGGTTAATAATAATGGTCACACATTTTATGCAACGCACAATTACTCGTACCATCACGGTGAAGAATTAATATTCCAGCAAAAAACACGCTCACACGGGGGGTGCTGAGCCTCAAAAGAACTTGATGGAAAATATAAACAAAAGGAAGGGCACTAAGGAAGTGCTCTGCGATAAAGTGAAATTAATTGATCAAAGTGCTTCAGTTTATATTCATTCATTCATTCATTCATTCATTCATTCATTCATTCATATTCTATATCACTTATCCTGTTCAGGGTTGTCGGTGGCTGGAACCTATCCCAGCTGGCTTAGGGTAAAAGGCAGGGTACACCCTGGACTGGTTGCCAGTCAGTCACAGGGCTGACACATAGAGACAACCTTTAGTGTTCATAATATATTGTTCAATGAACAAATATTGTATGATCGATGCAATTTCCCATATACGTTAGCATTAAGCTAGCGCTATGTTCTATATAGTCTTTGGTACATTTGGAAATGTATAACAAGTTGAATGTATCAATGAACAGCATGAACGACGCAACGAAGCACGCATCACTTGTCATGACACGTATCAAAAAGAGTTAAAACCAGGGCTTTGAACCAGAATTTTTTCCTAATCGGTTCGTTCCGAACAGAAACGGTATTTTAACGTTTTCGGTTCTGGGTTCCACCCCAAAATTAACGTTCTTGAACCGGTTAGAACAAAAAAATTTCGTTCCTGAACCGGTTAATATCGTTCCATGTCAGCCAGCAGGCTGTTACTTATTCCCAACAACAAACACTACATTCAGTTGGCCTGTGCATTATATGAGCTGCATCGCATATTATAGCCCTCTGCTTTTCAAGCTCTATCACTTAGCAATTTACCGTGATAAACAGAAGCCCTATTTGTACGGGATAAGTTTCACCTGAGGACCTCTGATAATTTGTAATACTTGAGGAGGACATTCAGTGTTTTTAATCCTCTGAGATTCAACCGTGTCCGTTATTTATAAAACAAAAAATCCAGGACAAATCAGCGACCGTATTTCAGACACAGAGGTCCTCTAATACTGATCCAGTCCAGATCGGCTTCTCTCTAAGTTTGTATGATAATATTTTCTAAGACAGTCTCCGCAGCTTTTTCTGATCATTTTCTGCTCAAAGATAACAGCTCCATAACCCAAGAGGTCTAAAAACATGGAGCCTACAATTCTACAATTCAACAATTCAACAATTTCATTTAGCAGACGTTTTTCTCCAAAGCGACGTACAACACAAAAACATGACCAGCACACTCTCTCTCTCTCTCTCTCTCTCTCTATCTCTCTCTCTCTCTCTCTCTCTCTCTCTCTCTGTGCAGCAGGTTGGCACTGACGCGCTGCCTCAGAGCTCAGGATCATATTTGATAACATCTAAGTTAAACTGTTGGAAAGCAGCGTTGGTTTCTCTGTTTTGTTGCTCCTAAATGTTGATTATTAGACATGTATGGAGAGTCAGAGCTTTGCTCCAGCAGCTGTTCTGTGTGGACAGAACTCCAGAGATCCAGGTGTGGAGAAAAGGATGAAAAGCTTTGCTGCAGACTGCGGTGAAGAACCAGTTCATTGTCTTTATAGAGCTAACAGTGAGCTCATTATGGTGATGTCAGCAGAAAAACACAAGGTGAACTACGTTTCCTTTTTGAAGACTTTATAGTTAAAGTAAGATCACAGCGCTTTACTTATTGTTGCTTCACAAACTCACTCGCGTGTGCTCATAAAAAAAAAATCAATATTTATGGTGGTTGAATATCAGGGCAGCACTCAATAAGAACTGATCTTTAGCACAGCAGCTTTTAAGTTTTAAGATAAGTGAATTTGTTCTAAATATCCAGAAGTTTTTAATGCAGATTATTTGACTGAAGACGTTCAGATGTTGACGTCTTCTTGGACTCACGGCTGGCTGTGCGCTGCAGAGTGAGGCACTGACGCGCTGCTTCACTCTGCAGGGCATGAGAGAATGACAGGAGGTGAATGAGTTTGGGCTACATGACCAACATGACAGACAATTCAAGAACGAAAAAAGAACCGGTTTTAACCGGTTTCTATTATTTTAACGTTCCGGTTCTGCTCCGGAACATTAAAAATTCAAAAGTTTCTGGTTTCGTTTCCGTTCCTAGCAAAATGGCAAAAGTTTCCGGTTTTCGTTTTCGTTCCGCGAACCGGTTCAAAGCCCTGGTTAAAACGAAACAGGATACTTGAGTCATTGTTAATTTCACAACTTAACATCTTTTTAGAAAGTAAGCTGTTAGCAAGCTCCGCATTGCCTACTCCTGTATGTTACTGAGAAGGCAGCGGTAGGAACTGAGGACTGAATAGAGTCAAAACTCCATCTAGAGGACAAATGGTGCAAGGACATATATTGGCTCTGGACTGGCATGAGGATGATTATTTTAAAAAGGGCTATAAACAGCCAATCGACTAGGTCAGGTGAAGAATCAGTCCAGCCAAATTATAATGAACAATTATATGACACTATATGCTTTGCTATGAAGATGCAGAGGTTATTGGTTGTTGTGAAATGTATTTCTCAAATTGGAACACAATTTTCTATTTTATACAATTTGATTTTTTAAAGTACAACTTAAAAGTGTGTACAGCACTGGTTTCAGCACAGTTTAAATGCCGTTTTTTTTTTTTTGTTTTGTTTTTTTTTTTTTTTGGGGGGGGGTGCTTTGATTTTGTTCCATTTTTAACATTTTTTTCTTTTCTGTAAATGCTGTAGCCTATAGATCATTATTTGTGGTAGATAACTGAAACAATAAATGCTACTTATTGGAGTATGGTTTCCCAAACTTCAAGCCCCACCTGCATAAGTCACTGCCCTGGTTGGGTTGTCACCATAGTATGTTTAAAATTTGGATGTGGTCTCCGCGACATCACCCGTCTGTTCCTGATACAGTTAAATGAAGCCAATCATTGGACAGGGCCATCTTGGATATGAAGCGGACTTTGAGCTTCCTTTCTACAAGCTTTAGGGCCCCCGTCAGTCACGTGGGCTGAGCTGCGCCTCTGATTGGACAAACTCGTAATCCAAGTTCACCCCCTTTACAGTGTGTGTTGATAGCAAAACAAGCATTTCCGACCCAAGCTTTTTTTTTTTTTTTTTAACCTGGCTGTAAATAGGATTTTTAATGCCATAAAAGTCAGTTTTTTATGGCTTGGTATGTATGTGACTTCAGGTCTTTCTGCAGCCAGCTTCTAGCGGATTCACGATGAACAGCAACTTTTAGCACTTCTGCATAGGCTTCATTTTTCTCTACAGGATGTTGCCCCTTGGTCGTCACCCCAGTCTTAAAAGTCTGCGATTCAGTTATTCATGCAGTACTAGTGAGAAATGAACAGTGGAGGGATGGGCAGGTTTGGGTTGGCTGATGATCAGACATGCTGCAGCATTCTTGATCATCTGCAGTGGATTAAATGTGAATGCATTAATGCATGCCTGTGAGGTGTTGCAGTAGCCAGTGGATGATATCAAGAGGATGTACCAGGAGTTGTTCCGCTCTGACAAGTTATACAGGGTAAATCAGAAATCAGTATGAATCAGCAATCGAGGGCATGTGAGCTTGTTCTTAGTCATGACACTAATGTTTAAGGCAGATTTAGTGGGAATAACCTCATTAATCTTAAAAAAAAGTTTAACCAGACAAGTATAAGTTACACATTGCTAAAATTCAAACTTCTGCTCCATCTGACTTGCTGGAGGAGGTATCAGGCTTTGCTTAAAGGCAGCTCATTTACTTGAAAGAGAAAGTAGTTCAGTCTACAAACTGTTCTCTTAATCCTGACAGTAAATTGTTTGAGGTGTGATCACACCTTTTCATAGCCTGTTTTCTTTGGTCTCATTAGGTTTTGTTGCATGTTTCTTGTTGGTTCATTTAAGTTCACACTGGCTAAGAAACAGTGAACCAGGGCTTGTAAATCAAAGTCAGATGGACTCATGAGCATCTTATTTACTGGACAGAGCTCTAGCAACCTGTCATCATACAAGATTACAAATGCTGGAAGCCAAAGAGCTGGAACAAATTTGATTGCATTTCCTTAGGTAACGAAGCACTGTGGGTGTGTCAGCGCCACTTGCCATGATTTAGCATCTCTGGTCTTCATACCAGATAACAAGAAATAGCTGACTGCAGTGCAGGCTGTGGTTTGTTCTTGGTTAATTTGATATGCAAGGCTTTCCAAGCATGAGTAACTGCTGGCTGTCCTATGTCAACATCAGTCTCCTTGTGCCCATAAAATAATGTGAAAAATGACCAAACAATGGACAACATGTTTGTTAGAACATTTTTCAGACTGTTTCTTGTAGTGAATTCAGATTGCATATCCTGTTTTAATAAAATTAAGAGTTTGCAGTGAATCAAATATCTCCCACCAGCCTGTTTTGATAGGAGACAGCTTCTCCAAGAGACGGAATATCAAAGCCTCATCAAACTAGGTGCAGCCTTGTTTTCAATAGTTACTTCCAAATTACTCTTGTAAGGCCATAAAGCCCCCATTAAGTGTCAAAATAAACAACCTTGTATATTTTGTTTGCTTCACTGAGTAGTTTTATTTTCAATATAGCTAACCCTCAATAAAAGTAGCTAACCTTCAATAAGTGTATTCCTTAAAGGGGCTTTCAAAGTGATCTTGAAAAAGTCTCACCTCTAGATTTATGCCTGATTGTAATCTACAACTTAAAATGAGATTATCAGCGCCAAAACAGGTTATTTCTGAATGCTATTTCTCAGCTTCGAAATCAAGTTTTTTTCAGCATGTACAAGTCAGAATTTCATCTGGTTGCATTTGTGCAAGTGCATGCATTTTAATGCTCCTTCAAACAGATGCACTGTATCCTGCACGTGTACTCTCTCCTGTTCTGAAGAGTGCCGTCCTGTACACTGGGGTCACAAATGACACGGCCTTTCACTGATTATTTTAAAAACAAAATAAGGAGAGAGAAGAGGAGGCTGATGTCGAGGGAGAGCCGGCAAAAGGTGCCAAATCAGACAGTACTGATGATGAAAAGAACAGGGAGACATCAGCCGAACAGAATGATCTTTTCTTTTTAAGATGTTTCAAATGTAAATTGTGTTGTTTGAATGAATCCATATAAACATAAAGTTTATATTTGCAAACATTTACAGACCATAATAAGAGTGTTGAATTGTACTTATGAAATGTGACACTGTTCTACAAATAACTTTATTAAAAAACCCAACACTGGAGTCTCAACTTCTTTCTGCGGATTGCTTGAGAGTGGTGGCAAAGAGGTGATGGAGCAGAGTGAAGGGAGAGGGAAAAAGGTGAAAGAAAGGTACCTAAGCAAGGATAACTTTCAAAAACATTTTGCTCAACCCTGTGAAAATAACCCTAATGTTAATGTCAGTGTTAATAATGCAGTGATAGCAACAGTATCGTTTCATGTTAATGACATTAATGTATTTTTTTTCAGATGACTAAACAGTTACGCTTGGAAAATTAAAACGATGTTACTCTGCCCTCCCTGAATGTAGGTGCCCATCCTGGTGGATAGATAAACAGTTCTTTGTAAAATGATTTAAACTATAAGCTGCTTCTTGCTGCAAGGTGGTTCTCACAGTTGATGCTATGGGGCCCTGTATGGCCAAAACACTCAAACTCATGTCATGTAAGAACTAAACAAAAAAATAATTCAATTGCATTAGATGTCCATAAAGGGACACACAGATGCCAGGTTTTAATTTTGCAAATGACCTGTGATAAACTTCATATTCGATGGGCTACAGCTGTTCTATGTGGACCGTGACCACCGGTCTGGGAAAACATGCAGAGGGGAACTGTGTGTTTATGTCAACAAAGGTTGGTGTACTGGTTGGAAGCTACTGTTTTGGGGATACAGAACATCTGACTGTTAAATGCTGGCCACACTATCTGCCCAGTGAGTTTACAGCTGTGTTCATCACCATTGTTTTCCATTGTCACTTGCTGATTCCAGAGAAGAGGAACCTGATAACAAAAGGCTTGACCACCAAGACTACTTTTAGAGACCATGGGTACAACTAGCAGACCTGCATGCTGGGAATGCAATCTAGATGGATAATACAGCACAACAAGCTCTTTCAGGTAGGATGGCCTGATACCATTAAGAGCTTTGTAAGTCAGAAGAAGAATTTTAAATTCTATTCTAGACTATATAGGTAACCAGTGTAGAGACGCTAACACTGGGGAGATGTGCTCCCAAGATGTGATTTTTCTAATATTACGAAGATGAAAGAACGCCGTCCTTGAGACCTGTTGGATGTGAGAGTCAGAGGACAGTTCCTGATCCAAAAGAACTCCTAGGTTCCTAACAGTGGTGCCAGGTTCCGGGCTGATGCCATGTAAGGTAGTCATCTGGTTAGAGAAAGCCTCTCCGGTGTTTAGGTCCAATAACAATGACGCCAGTCTTCTCTGAGTTCAGAAAAAGAAAGTTTCTGCTCATCCAGATTCTTACATCTTTGAGGCAAGCTTTAAGTTTAGATAACCGGCTGGTTTCTTCTGGCTTCAACAAATAGTACAGCTGAGTATCATCTGCATAAAAGTGAAAGTTTATGGAATGTTTCCAAATTATATTAGCAAGAGGAAGCATGTATAAGTTGAAAAGAATCTGACCAAGCACTGAACCTTGAGAAACTCCATAACGCACCCTGGTATGTAAATAGGATTTATTGTTCACATGAGCAAACTTAGAGCTACCCGACAGATACAATCTAAACCAAGCTAAAGCAGTTCCTGTGATGCCAAGAAGATTCTCTCATCTCTGCAAGAGGATGTGATGATCAATAGTGTCAAAAGCAGCACCAAGATCAAGTAACTTGAGCACAGAGAGAAGACTACTGTCTGAAGCCAAAAGTAGATAATTTGTTACTTTCAGCAGTGCAGTCTCAGTACTATGGTTGGCCCTAAACCCAGACCAAAAGTCCTCAAAGAGACTGTTGCTTTGAAGGAACTCACAGAGCTGATTGGAGACAATTTTCTTAAAGATTTTAGAAATAAAAGAGAGGTCATACATTGGTCTGTAGTTAACTAAGAAGCCTGAATCAAGAGTTGGCTTTTTAAGGAGGGGCTTAATTACTGCAACTTTAAAAATTTGTGGCACATAGCCTGTCAGTAAGGACACATTAATCATCTTTAGCAGAGGAGCCGACCGGGGAAGGACTTCCTTCAGCAGCCAAGCTGGGACAGGGTCCAAGAGGCAAGTTGATGGTTTAGCCGAAACAACTGTTGAGACCAGCTCTGGCAAGTCAACAGCTAGAAAGCAGTCCAAGTGTATAATCGGTCTAAGTACCGTTTCCAAAATTTCGCCGTCAGCTGGAGATTCTACAACAGTTGAAAGCATGAGGTTACTAATTTTATCTCTAATCTTTAATATCTTATCATTAAAGAAGCTAATGAAGTCCTCACTGCTAAGTGATGGAGGAATGTGTGGCTCAGTAGACCTATGACTGTTTGTCAGCCTGGCTACGGTAGAATCTTAGTAATCTAATGAATCATAGATTATTTTTATTTTCTTCTATAAGCTGTGAATAATAAGCAGCACGCACAAGTTGCAAGGCCTTTCTATATTCATTTAAGCTATTTCTCCAGCAAGAACAGGACTCCATTGTTTTAGTTTAGCGCCAAATTCTTTCTAATTTCCTTAGTTTTTGTTTGAGCTCACAAGTTTGAGCATCAGAGCTAAACTCTGTCGTCTATGAGTCCTCTGTCTGAGCAGAGCGATTAGGTCGAGAACAGCTGGAAGAGAACCCGTAGTATCAGCAACAAGCTGATCGAGCTGTGAGGGAACATAGGAGTTCTCTGCTACAGCAGACTGTTCTGCCAATCACCCAAGCTGCAAAATAGTACAGTTTGCAAACAACACAGCAGCGGTGGGACGCATCACCAACAACGAGTCTGAATACGGAGAGGTGGTGGAACACTTGGTGGATTGGTGTGAAGAGAACAACCTCTGCATCATTGTGAAGAAAACCTTGGAGAGGGTCATTGACTTCAGGAGGAGCAGACACCCTCCTCTTCCCCTGCACATCAGAGGTGCAGCCGTGGAAGTGGTCTCCAGCTTCAGGTACCTGGGTGTACACATGACTGAGGACCTCACCTGGAGCCACAACACCTCCTGCCTGATTAAGAAGGCCCACCAGCGGCTCTACTTCCTCAGGAAACAGTGGCGTGCCAGACTAGGGCGCTCAACCCCTGCTTCTATCGATGAGTGGTGGAGAGCATTATCCACAGAAGCGCCATCATATGTCATGGCAGCTGCTCTGATGCAGAAAGGCTCTGCAGAGGGTGATGAAGGCTGCACAGTGCATTGTGGGGAGCAGCCAACCCACCACCACCACAGATATCTACAGAGACAAGTGCAGAAAGAGGGTCAGACTCCACCCATGTCATGCACATACTCTTAGACCCTTTCCCCTCTGGCAGGCAGCTGCAGAGCATCCAGAGCAAGACCCCCTATAGAAACTCATTACATCATAAAAAAAAAAAATGCCCAACACAGCCTGAATCAGTTTTGACCAGAAAGTGATCAGCTGAAGCTCCAGAGACTGTCTTAAAAAAATATTACCACCAAAATTTATAGAGATGCAGATTCAGATTGGATTAGTATTATCAGAGGACCTATGTGTCTCAAAATATGGTCAGTGATTTGCCCTGGAATTTAAACTTTAAAAATTACAGACATTGTCAATTTGTACAGGATTAAAAATAGATATGAAACTTATCCCGTGCAAATAGGGCTTAACACAATCATGACAACAACAAAAAAATACTACAGCCAAATATTTAGACAGCTCAAAACCCAAGAGGTCTAAAAACACAGAGCCTAAAATATGATTAGGAGTCTCTCTCTCTCTCTCACTGCGCACAACAGATCTGCACTGATGTGCTGCCTTAGAGCACATGATCATATTAATGATAAAATGGTATGAAATTGTTGGAAAAAAGCATTGTTTCCTCTTATTGCTCCTAAATGCAGATTATTATACATGTATGGTGACTCAGAGCTTTTGTGCAATAGTTGTTCTGTATGGAAAGAAATCCAGATGTGGAGAAAGGGTGGAAAGCTTTGCTGCAACCTACGATTTAGAATGAGTTCATTGCCTTTGTAGAGAAACTGTGTGCACTTTATGGTAACGGTAAACTCACTCACGGATGCACGTCAACTGATTGTTGAATAATGGTGGTTAGGACTTAATAAGAACTGATCTTTTGCGCAGTAGATTTTAAGTTTTAAGACAATTAATTTAAATCAATACACATTGTTTGACCGAAGCTGGATGTACACATCTTTTATCAGAATGTACAGCTGGCTGTGCGCTGTAGACTGAGGTGCTGTTGCTAAAGTACGGTGGGTCTGTGCTGCGTTTTCAAACAGAAACAAGAGTTATGCCAAGTTATTTTACAGGCTTCGCTTATCCTGTGCGAGTGCGCCACACAAAAAACTGACTTCAGGGGGTAATTATAAAATTACAGAGGTCCCTACGTAATACTAATCCCAAGCGGATAGCTCTATAGTTGTCAGGATTTTAACAAAGTCTTTCTATTGTCTCAGTTGAACGGGCCAGAGGTACTAGCATCCCTAAGAGCTCAGAAGGTTTAAGGTTATGAGTCTAGACATTCTTGGTGGAAACACTCTTAACTACTGATCCCAAGTTTGATACTGAAACCTTCTGAGAATCCTGTGCTGGTATTGTTAAACTGAACAGTTTGAGGCTAATCTTGGTTTGTCAAGGAAAGAGGCAAAAACAGGAGCAGCAGAAAAGGCAGTGAAAGAGGGCAGAACAGGGACAGAAATGTGGCCTTATGATTGTAAACAGCCTTGATGGCCAGACCCCTGGGTGGGCCACACGTTCACTCTCACTTTATTTCATGATGAGCACACTCACGTACACACAGAACTTTCTGCCTTATGCCTCTGTCCAAACCTCCTGGTATAAACCATTCCAGGAAGAGAGGAGAGGAGACAGAAAAGAGGAGAGGGAGGGAGGGGAAGGGAAGGTGAAGGGGTGAGGAAAATCAAAACCAAAAGACAAATAAAACTGGACTGTTGGCTCTTAGGACAGGAGGTGAGGTGAGGTGTGTGTGTGTGTGTGTGTGTGTGTGTGTGTGTGTGTGTGTGTGTGTGTGTGTGTGTGTGTGTGTGTGTGTGTGTGTGTGTGTGTGTGTGTTTCCCTGGTCAGCTATGAAAATGTAAAACGAGGTAAAGATGAAGAGACAAAGAGGTCAAACTGCTGAAATGAAACAATAACCCCAGTAGTCTTCAGTGAAAGAACAGCTGAGAGAAAGGCAAAATGAAATCATCTTACTCTGAGAAAGACAGATAAGTGGCAATAGGAGTAGACCACTGACCAATAACATCCTGCTGTGGGTTCATTCAAGGTCATGACCCCGACCCTCCCTCCAATTACAATGAAATCTCCTCCACATCCCGGCAACAGCTTAACAACTTGGTCAGCTTTGGCTAGCAGCAGAGTATGTTTCAGTGTGTCTGCATCGTATTCATATCAATGGTCCTTACATTCATGTACTATGGTTTAAGATGGAGATAAGACGACACGTAGAAGGTGTGGAAATCACATTACAAATTAACTCGGCATCAATGCATCATCCTCTGCTGCTGCAGTTTATACTATGTACAGCCATGAAATCAGTGTTTTGAGGAAAATTCAAAGGTCCTGATTTGGCAAAACTGGGTGATAGCTAGGCCTGTAACAATAACAAATTTTGCTGCATGATATATTGTCCAACAAATTATTGCAGATAAACAATATTACCGTCAACATTTTTTTTGAGAACAAACCACTAATATAAGGATATCATATCATAATAATACAAGTATACCCTTCAAATGCAATAACATTTTATTTCTCATGAGAATTTTAAACCATTGTAATTGGAATGTCAAGAACTTTTAAAACAAAAAGCAGTTTAAAAAAAAACCAATGGACTCCCAGCATCTGTTAACAAAACTGTATTAAAAGGCAGCATTTCATTTGCAATTTAGCAAACTTGACTTTCAATGTCCATGTAAATTCTCACTCATTCAGGTCTTATTACAATGAATGCTCAAACGAGGCAACCAACACTTTCTGTCAGCTCATATAATTTTGTGCTGTTTCGTTTGTATCTACCTTGTCGACCAAACGTCTCAGTGAGTGTTGACTGGCTCGGTGTTTCGAGGTGCAGTTTTTTCCCCAGCTGGAAAACTGGGTCGGGTGGTTATGTTTTAGGTGGGAAGGTAAGTTTGTTGTGTTGCATTTTTCCGTTGCCACCACTTTTGAACACATTTGGCAAACTGGCTCTTCTCTTGAAAATTTATCATGGGATTAACTGATTTATTGATTATCACCCCAGGCCTATTGATAGCGATTATTTTGGACAACACTGCCATTTGCAATTATAATGAGGAAGGAGCATGCAGCGGTTGTTATTGGTTGTTATGATGCATTTTCAATTCAGAACACAAATTTCTATTTTACATTTTGAATATTTGAAGTACAACTTAAAAAGCTTGTACAGCACCGTTTTCAGTACACTACAGAATACTGTTTAATCTTTTGTTTGTTTTTAAGATGCTTTGATTTTGGTTCATTTTTGACAGGTGTTTTTTTTTTTGATGAATGATGTAACCTATAGATCCTCATTTGTAGTAGAAACAATAAATGCTACTTATTGGAGTGCGGGTTCTCAAACTTCAAGCCCCACCTGCATAAGTCAGTGCCCTGGTTGAGTCACCCCATTCTTAAAAGTCTGGTCACGCCCTTGCTCACGAGCGTGTACCTCAGGTTAATTTCTTATGAACAGATGGATTTTATGCTGAACAGAGGGTTCAGCTCATGAAAGGCAGCTAGGGGTTAAAACTAGGGATGCACTATATTGGAATTTTTGCCGATATCAAATATGCTGATATTTTCTAACTCATTTTGCCAAAATCTTTTTCTGTAGGCCTAATTACAGAGATCATCAACATTTGAATATCTTACAGTATTGTGGTGCACACTCTAAACACAATTATGTAATATTCATTTCTTGGTCAAAATAAGAAAAATTATTATTATTATTATTATTATTATTATTATTATTATTATTATTATTATTATTATTATTATTATTATTATTATTATCTCCCTGAGACTATCATAACTATACCCACAACCCACATGCTCACACAATGGTTTACTCTCTGGCAGTAAATGAGCCTAAATTAGTCAGCTAGATGTACCTTACAGACTGCTGCTTAAGTTGAAATTTAACTAAAAACAGGAGCCAAATATGTGAGAACTCAATCTGCACTGTGCAAACAAAACACAAAGTGCAAATAATATATGCAGTTTCAGTCCCCATTTGGGAAATAAATAAAAAGGTTGGCAACATCTACACTGCACAATTCTGAGCAACAAAGAATGTGTAACAGAGAGGTGACGTGCAAAACACTAAACATATTAGCAGAAGCATCAGCTCATGACTCCGAGGTTGGGCATTTAATCAAGTAAGCAGTGGCCCATTATTTTAAGGATTTATTGTATCAGCAGATGTTGGTGTGTTGGCCAATGTCCAATATTTCCTTTTTTAAGCCAATATCAGCCAATACCAATAACATGTTGATAATATTATGTATTCCTATCAGAAACCCTACCAATAGGAATATCCGGATTCTGAAAACATCTTCATTTTAATGTTGAAAATGTTGGTAATGTTAATGTTAGAAATTATATAACATCATGCTTAATTAATTTAAGTCCTTTGATAATGGTTGTGCTAGTCCGGCATTTCATTTGGTTTCCTATATGAGTACAAGGTTTTCTTTAAATTTGGGAGACTGGCAATTAGAAAGTTTGATCAGTGTAAAATTTCTTGATTTTTCTTTTATATATTTATATATATATATTTATATATATATATATATATATATATATATATATATATATATATATATATATATATATATATATATATATATAAGGAGCAAATTTGAACGATAATGAAGTAAATGGTGTGAGAGTGAGAAAGATGTCAAACACTATCTGACGTGACAGTGTAACCCTCAGGCACACGGGTCCAGTGGTACATACTTCTACCCAGTGACAAATGGAGGGTGTTAGGGGTAAAGTGTTTGTGTGTGCGTGAGCATGTGCATGTGACCGTTTTCATGTCTGGACATGTCTGCTCTCTGCCTGCTACTGGAGACACTGAGACCCTGGTAACAGAGCTCTCAGAAACACATCATCAGCATCTAAATACACACCCAGTTTCCCAGCAGACACATTCACATCTTTCTGGGCTTCAGTTGGACTCGTTGGGGATAACAACAACACAAGCAACGAATGACAAACTTGTTCATTAAAAAAAAAAAAAAACAGCAACATCACTTTGGGTCTCAGGGGGTCTCAGGTGAACGCCGAACCCATACAGCTTCAAACTGAGTCTCACCTAAACCCTCTTATCTCATCCCTGCACCCCCATTTCACACACATAAACAGCTGTTCACTATCATTATCCCCTCCATCTATGTCATTCATCCCCCCAGCCCCCACGATGTACCCCATTTCTCTCGCCAACACATGTAAACAACCCTCACATACCCTCCCCCCAATTTCAAGCATCCCCTTCACCTTCCCCCGCCCCCCTTAGCCTTAGACCTTACTATCTAGGCTACCAAACACACCCTCCACACATTACACACACAAACACTTGGTTAAAAACACACGCTCACTCCTACATGCACATGCAACATAAACATCCAGTCAATGCCCCTGCCCCCTCCCTGATTCCTAGGAATGCAGGGAGCAGCTGGTGGAGAAAATAAAAAACGAAGAAGCATACCAAAACAGGAAATGCACCAGCAGAGGCCTATCAGAGGGCTTTATCAGGCGAGTGGCAGCCCCACTGAGAACCTGGGTGGCGCCACAAGCTGATTGGCTGATCAAAGTGTCAGCTGTGTCATTACAGGTCAGGGGTAATCAAGAAAGGTTACGCACATGCCCTTTCTGAGCGTGTAAGAGTGCTCATATTGGTTTAGTTGTGTGTGTGTGTCTGTGTGTGTCTGTGTGTGTGTGTGTGTTTTAGAGAGAGAGAGAGAGACAGAGAGACAGAGCGTGTGTGTGCGTGTGTGTGTGTGTGTGTGTGCGCGTGTGTGTGTGTATTCAGGGCTATCTAAATAAAGGGAACCTAGAGGAAATGTGGGAGGAAATGAGGGCGATGAGAGGACACTGTGGGGAGAGATAAAGTCAGGATCAATGAAAAGCAGCACAAGAAGAGAAGGAAAAAGATGACCACATCTACCTGTAGTCTGACACAGTTAACTAAGCTATTCAGTTATAAATAGACAAATTCTGTATGGCTCTGCTTTTTGGATGGTTGTCATTCAAAATGAATCATCAATTATAATTTCCTGAGGTAACACATCTACAACAAATGTAATGTCATGTCATCAAAGTTGAAACTGACTTGGTATCAGCGCATCAAATATGTCCCAGGAAACAACAGAGAGCCTCAACTGAAGCCATTCAAAAAAAGGTTTGCGTGTGAGAATCCAAACCGGATGGTTAAGACCTTGCTCTGTTCTCTATAATTCATGTTCTCTCTCTCCTGAGCTCTTATGAAACCTACATGTGCACACATACGAGCACACAGCACCACACACACACACTCTCACACACACAGGATTTTACTTCAGAGTGAATTTTTCCAAATCAGGAGGCACATACGGTGATGGTGGGCCTTTCAGCAAAGCATGATTGCCAGGAAAAGCTGCTCCTTTTATTAGCGTTCTACAGCTTACGTGCTCACGTAGACACACATGTACATGTAAATGTACTCACACTAATGAGTGCATCAGCCCATTCCTTCCTGGCAAAGATTTATATGCCTAGGATGCTGACAAATACATGAGAGTAGGAGGCAGCATGACTCATTACAGGAGGATTCTAAAATTCACTTTTAAAACTGTAACTATGAATGCTTCTGCGAATTCTATATTAGAAAACAAAAAAAACCCTAAAAAAGTTTTCTTGATATTGTTATTGTGACAATATAAGCTAAATACTCAAGGAATCTGTTGATAGTATGATAGCAGAGGATATTTTGAAGTCATGTTCTTGCCCGTTTGCTTCAAATCACTTCAAATCTTTGGTGATGATTAGAAGAAGGAGTTTTCTAATGTTTTGATTGTCATTATCATCTTTTAATCCATGCAAGACATACAGAACATGAGTTTGTATTGGAGCAAGCATAAAAAACTGCTATATCACATTCGCTATCCCTTGACCATGTCGAGTACAATTTCACTAATGAAAATGATACACACCTCAAAATTTAGTCATTTTCATACTCTTATACTTTTATACTCTCTTCCTTTTCTGATCATATTTTCCTGAAAGCTGGTGTTAGATTATGAGATATAATAAAATGTAAGCATTTAAGCATAGATGAGCATCATCTGACCTTATGCTGTCGCAGACTCCTAGAATTATATCTTATTCAACTGAAACAATTCTGGTGTAGAAGGCAGATTTAAAAAAAACCCACCAAGATCATGGCATGTTTTTTTCCATCACATTTTCTGTATATCTTAACCATTTAACTGTTTAAAAATATTACAAAAATTGAACGGATGTTCTTTGATGTATAATAAATGTATAAAGGACAGCTGCTTTCATTACTGACAGGTTCATTCTGAATTATAAACTTTCCTGGAACAAAACTTGATTTGAATTCCAAGGAGCAAAGTGAGGTACTGTTCCAAAGCAACTGTAAAGCAACCAAGCAGGTAAGAGGACATTGTCACACTGGAAATATAAGTGGTATCCACCGAAATTTATCATATTTTCATATGATGTACCACTCATTTCAGTGTGACAAAGAAGAAATGAAACAGACACAGAGTAAAAAACAGCACTGGAGGAAAAGTGGCAGAAGTTAAAAATGTTAATTGGCATGATAAGCGAGGGTGAGGCAGCACAAGGAAGGGAAGGAAGCGGAGTAGCAGACAGACAAGGCTGTGTGAGGAGAGGCTGTGTTTGCGTGACAAGGTGGAAAGACGGAAGAGGGAGGGAAGGAGAGCAAGAGCCATCGTGATCCAAATAGTTGAAAATAATAAAATTCCATACAGATAAGCAAGACTTCCCCCTCTGCCTGAATCAGCACCTCCAGCTCAAAAGAGTGGGGGCTTTGCTTAGGACAGGAACAGAGGAGAGGGGGCATGGGGCCTATTAGTCCTCCATCCTGCAGCCCCCCCATTCTGTACCCCTCAGCCAAGCCAGATACACACAGTCACTGAACCCTGGAGGGTCTTTTGTTAGGCAACAAGGAGTCAATAACAGATAGGAGATGAGGGTAGGCTAGTGAGAGAAGCTGTAGCAGCAAAACGTTGCCATCTAGTGTCAGTCAAACAGAGGACCTGGTCATAATCATCCTCAATAAAGCTGTTCCTCTCCCTCTCTCTCTCCCCCTCTCTCTTTCAGCTGTGTCACCACTCCTCCATGTTTGCCACTCAGTTTCTCTATCCGTTTGTTTGTCTCTCTCTCTTACTTCAAGTGATGCCCTCCCCGTGGACTGAGCAGGGGCGGAGAAAGCTACAGAAAGAAACAAGGGAAATGAGCAATTTGAATGAAGCTACCACTTATTCTACAGCTGTTGGTTCAGCCCCATATCTTGTTTTTTTCTGCGGTCTTTCAGTCAGTACATTGCTTAGGGCACCAGGCAGTCTTGCTGGTGCAACTGGTTGAAACCACTGATGTCCATAATGAGAGACGTGGAGAGAAACATTTACAGCTGATTTATAATGTATACATAGACCACCAGGCACATGGACAGTAATAAAGTCAAACTAGTGGCTAGATGAGCACTTTGAGGCATCTTTGAAGGGGGGGCTCAGGTAAAATATAATAAAATGACGAGACTGATTTTTAAATGTCTTAACAGAAATAAAATAAACAGAGTTCAAATCACTCTTAATTTGTGCTGTGATTCAACACTGTTGAAATCCCCTTTGATTAAACTAAAAGTATAAAGATCAAAGATAAGTGTAAATACAACTGGGCTGCTTTCCAATGAGGACAGCTAGATCGTGACTACTATCAAAACAGTGACATCACTGCTCTGAGTGTGAAAACAACTCTCTTCATGACAACTAAAGGTCAGCATCATCACAACACCTTGGACCATCTGTGTGTCTCCTCTTCCTTCTGCCACCAAGTTTTGCCTCATCAGTTCACTTCTATGGTCTTTACACGGATTATCCTCTGACTGTATGAAGTGAGTTTTTGTCCACAGATGGCCTCTGTTGAATGGAGCTTGTGTTGGATTTTTGTAACCACACCCCACAAGCTTCAGATGATGCTTCCAGGTTTCAAGTTTGTGTTGGTGCACATGTGAACTTGTTATCTCGGTGTGATGTTATTAGGTGTCTACACACTGTCAAACAGCACTTGACTCATATGGATTTTTGTGCTATATTATTGCAAACATCCTGCAGGTGCCTGGACGTGCAGTGCGGTGCCAACACGCAAAGAACACAAACTGCTGTTCCTCCCTTCGAACCTCTTCTGAAAACAACTCTATGAAAATGTCTGAGATTCCATTCTTTAACCTGATATCATCACAGACTTCCAGGGGAATGATAAAGAGCATTTACGAACCGGCTAGCAAAACTTTCCTGCTCAGTTATAAGATAAAATTATGTCCCAATGTAATTTGGGGGTACCTTATAAACTGTCCTCTCATTTAAGCAAGGTTTCAACCACAAGATGGGTAAACAAGAGCCTGATGTTAGACGGACAATTTCACCAGCTGTAGCCTATCTGCTGATTGGACAGGAGCTTTTTTTCATTTTCAGCTCACTGTGGCCCTGACCTGGATCATTCAAAAACACTGGGACTGGTCAGGCATCCCATTCATACATTTACGACATGCCCGTGGCCCTTGCCCCCCCCCTCCCCCAAGGAGCTTTCAACACACACTCTGAGTACTCAGCCCACTGAAGTGCTGCATCTATCTTGCAAACTGGCTGCCACTCTAAAGACAGAAAATAACCCTTCCTCTGACCAAAACTCACCACAGCCTTTTCATTTACATGCCAGGCAAAGTACACTTTATCATAGATGTTTGACTGACGGCTTTGTTGCTGCAAAGGGACTGGGAACATTCAAAACCAACATGAACTTCAGAAGTTGTGAGCCTTCCCTTTATAAAAAAAACACCAGATTTAGCTCGGCAGGGTTTCACATGGAAGCATGGTTTACCTGAAAATAATGGCAATGCAGGCATCAAAGTTCAGATAGGCTACGAGAACTTAACAGGCATAACCACAGGTTGGACTTGCATTATTGTCATGACTGAAACCGATTCAACTGATTTAAAAACCTGAACACAAAATCTGATTTAAATCAACTATTCATGAAGCATGATCCATGAACCAAGGTCCTGAAGTGAAACACCAAACTGGATTACTGACAACAGCTCCTCTACAAACCGTCTGTGCCCACCTCAAGGGCGAACCAAAGCACATTGATTGGAGCTGAGTTATCATTGAAGGAATTTGTGATTCACCTGTTTATGGTCTCATAAAGGACTATTTTTCCCGCATATGCCAAGGCCTAATTGGTCAGTGGCACTTGGACAACAAACATACCACCAATGGAAACCAGGTCACTTCAAAAGCTAAAAATCTAGACCCCACGACTGGATTCCACATTTTATACAGAACCAGTCTCTCAATACAGATTTATGTGCAACCAATATAAACAAATGTGATGGACTCAAGATGATTTCTCAATTTTTTCTGCTGTTTGGGTTATCCTTACATTTTCACCTTGTCCCCTACCACACACACACACACACACACACACACACACACACACACACTCTCCTCCCTCCCCTGATCACTTTGCCCCGTCTCTGGACCTCCCTGCTCTGGCTTGACTCCATCAACCCTTTAGTCACCTCCCCTGTATGAGCCCCTCAAACACACACACACACACACACACACACACACACACACACACACACACACACACACACACACACACACACACACACACACACACACACACACACACACACACACACACACACACACACACATTTCACACATGCAGACACTATCTCTTCCCCTGTTACTGGGGTCCTCCACTAGCAATGAGGAAAATGGCAGTCACGGAACCCCGCTAACAGGAGGCCTCCCCTCAACCACAGACCAGGAGTAAGAAACTAGAGAGGAAGAGTGCAAACGTATTGCTGCTGCTGTATAAGCTGATGGAGGGAGCAGGGGGAGAGAGGGGGAGAGAGGGAGGGGAGAGGAAAGGATGAGGGTAGAACAGGGGGACCGCGGTGTGAGCATCGACCCACAGAACACTCTCCCACATGTGGAGTCAATTAGGAACAATCTTGTTTTCTACCCACCGCTGCAAAAGAAAGGAGGTTTTTCTGGGGCTGTGTGAGTGTGTGTGTGTGTGTTTGTGTGTGTGTGTTCATGCGCTCACACACGCACACAATAAAGAGAGTTAGGTAGGAAAAGGAGTTGAGAGAGCCTGTTTTTTTCAGAAACCTGCCAGAGAAACAGGCCGGATATTTGCTTTTATATCAAGCTGTTTAAAGCACAAAGAGCCTGCATCTCAGTCTCTGTACCCGTTGTTCACTGTCAAATGAGCATGACCCCAGAAAACCGCAATGTGATTGCAATGTTAGACTGAATGATATCAGGAAAAGTATCAGCCCTGTGGGGTTCAGCATGGTCAAATGATGCACAAACGTTGCAGATGTATGTTTGTGCTGTTCTGCATCCTCACAGTCTGTCGTTTGACTCTAGTGAGACAGAAGCATCACTGCTGACTCCATGAGGAATTCCAGACGCACAAAGTCACAGGCCACTTCCTTGGTGTCATGAGGAAGGAAGTCTCCCTTTTAAAGATTCATGGCTGCTTCAAGCATGTATCCTCTTTCAAATTGTTGTGTTTAGACAATTTTCATTATTCATCCGTTTCAAGATTGATGGCTCCCAGTCGGGTGGGCGGCGGGGCGTAAACAAGCGTCTGTACCGCTGTTGATTTATCTGGTAAAGATCAAAACGGCAGGCACAAAACAAAGGCCCATTGCTTTTGACATCTGCATCAAAGGAGCATTAAAACAATGCCTTTTTTTTTTTACATCTTTAGGAGGAGGGTTTGTTTGATTTCAAAGGGCAACAGACTTCAAACACTGGCAAGATGTGCAGGGAATGGGCCTTCCTGACCCAAATCTCACCTCAAACACAGGTGTGAAGGCAATGGCCATTACGCAATGATGGAGTCTGGGCTGTCATGCCACTACAGGGAGTGTCCCTTCAAGCACAAACACACACACACACACACAAACACACACACACACACACACACACACACACACACACACACACACACACACACACACACACACACACACACACACACACACACACACACACACACGGTGCTCATGACTGTTTACATTCCATTTATGGCACAAAACAGTGAGAAAAGAGAGCTATGCCAGATGATAACCATATCTCAGTATGTCCTGTAATAAGTCTGGCATGTGAGCAAAGAAGACCTCTTAACCTCAAGCTCGGCAGGAACCACAACGGCTTCTTTTCCAAGAGGGCAGCCAGAGGGTGTGAACAATACAGTGGAGAGAGATGTCTTCAGAGGGATATATATATGACTTGTGAACAAGTATGTGTGCAGAAGTTTTATGATGTGCACAGGAATGAAAATTAAAGAAGTTATCTGAAAGTGTTTTTTCAGTGATGATTTTTGTTATGTGTATGTCTGCTCGTGCATGAGAGTTGATATAACAGCTCACCTTCAAAGTCCACCTACTCCTCAGGGCTCTGTGGGAGAACACCAACCAACCCCTCTCACCCTTCACCCAACATTTTCACCTTCAAAAACAGCTCCAGAGAGAAAAAGCAAACCTAAAGCCCCCCTGCTCCAAGTGTTGTGTTTGATAATGAAACCTTGACAATTAGAGAGAAAAACAGCCTACAGAGAGCCATGTGTTCAAAAGAGAGAAAGAGTGTGTTTCTGGAGAGGTTTCCACCTCCCATTGTGCACTGGACAGGAGTCAGGGAGCTGATGCTACTCAAACCACACAGCAGCAGAGAGGACTGTGAGTAGAGGGGTGTGTGTGTGTGTATAAGAGTTCAAGAGCATGTTTGGGTCTTCTCACCAGCTGTACATAGGCTACTTTAAAGTCAGGCCTCTTCACCCTCTGGTTAAGGTGATTCTTCCTCTTGTTGGAGCCTGAGAAACACACAAAAAAGATCAGGTGATGCATCTGTGGGTCAAGAAGAATAATAAACCAAAGCCAAACTGTGACAGATTGATTATGACAGAATTTACGGATAAAGTCATCAGAAATAAGAAGTTAAATGGAAATGGTAAATGGACCAGTACTTATATAGCGCTTTTCTAGTCATTCTGACCACTCAAGGCGCTTTACACTGCTAGTTTCATTCACCCATCCACACCACAATCATACACTGATGGTAGAAAGATCTATCCATTGTAGACCATCAGTTTTTAACTAACGCATTCATATCCATTCACACACCACTGACCAACAGTGGGAGCAATTGGGGTTCAGTGTCTTGCACACTTCGGCTGGGAATCGAACCCTCAACCTTCCGATTGAGAGGCGACAACTCTACCACTGCTCCACAGTCCCAGTTGAACATGGGATTGGAGACTAATTCAAAAAAGTGATAAGCACTGCTTTCTCTTAGTTCAAACCTTTTTTTTTTTTTTTTGCATTAATCAGATACATTCTGTCTTTTAGTTTGTAGTTACAATTCACTTGATGACTAGGTCTTATCCATGTGGTTTAGTGGTTATCACAAAACAGTTCCAACGATCTGTATATCAATACTGGGGCTCTATAAAATAGACAAATATTTGATAAGTCAAAAGAAGAGAAAATAAATAAGAAATATTTCTTTAATTAATCAACCGATCCCAATTTGTATGCTTTAATATAAAAATAACGACAGTTCTAGCATTTCACATATGAAACTTTTCTGTGTCAAATTGTCTGGATTTAAAAGTAGTGACAAATTAAATCTTTTGGTACGATAAAAGACAAGATTACCTGGCTGATTGGTTGGAGACAATGCAGTTTCCCTCTGGATGGCAAACAACTAAATGATCAAATCACTTTGTTTTACTATAAATCTTTGACTTTGTCCCTGCATGACAGAGAAAACCCTGTGGTAAGGCAAAGCCCGATCTTGATGACTACAGAGGGCAAGTTAACCTTTCCTTCTGCTGGAGAAGATGATATCACAGTCTCTCCTGTCTGACCTTTCAAAGTCTGGAAGAGATGCTGAACCCTTGTACATTTGTGTTTTTTGTGTATGTCTGTATGTGCGTGTATGTGATCAAGGGTCTGGTTTTAAATATGTGAAAATGGACTTTTACTATACCTATCGCCTCTTTACTGAAGTATCTCAATCTTTACTTTGAGACAAAGGGTCTTTTGTAAATTACAGCCAATAAGCAGGGCATCAAAGAGTCATCTCTGCCTGAACTCTAATCTCAATGGGACACCAGTGGTCAAGTCAACAAGCCCTTTGAGGAACTTACATTGCTATGGGAACAGTTTATGACATGAAAAACAAGGGAAACATTCCGCAATAATGAGTCATGTGTGTGTGTGTGTGTGTGTGTGTGTGTGTGTGTGTGTGTGTGTGTGTGTGTGTGTGTGTGTGTGTGTAGCTATAATCACTAGCCAGGCAGCCCACTGCTCAGGGAAAGCCCTGACCAGGGTTGTAACCCCCCCCCCTCCCCACGCTCCCCTGGCTAACTGGAGGCCCCTGTGTGGATGGGAGACGGAGGTAATCGCGTGTGTGTGCGTGTGCATGTGCGTGTATGTGTGTATGTGTGTTGGGGAAATCCACAGGGAAATGGTTCAACCTTGAAAGAGCAAGGTGAGACAATGATCCCATACCCAAAAAGCATAAAAAACATCCACAAAAATTACAAAAAAAAAAAAAAAAAAACATGTGAGACACACTTACACATGAGTCCATCTTGAGAAGTCACAGAGCGTGTTCCTCTTAATTCACAGTTCTTTCTCCGTAGACACAGACATGGCTTTCATGCAACACTCGCAAACGCAAGCACATTTTCTCCCACTTTGAGATTGCGGTTTGGCAGCCGGCTATCATGTTACAAATCCCAGGCCAAAAGAGTAACCATGGCAACTCCTTCCAAAATACCCCTGCCGCCCATGGAGGGAAGAAAGGGTCGTTTGCGCCCCTCGCTCTCCTCTGCCGATTCTCGTCTTTACGCTGCCAATTGAGTGGAACTCCTGACGCAGACAGGGATACCTTCTCTGACGCACCTCGGAATCACCGAGGGGCCCTTGGCCCCTTTACTTTATCCCCTCTGTACCCTCACGGCTCACTGCTTTCCTTCTACCCACCCTCCCGAGGGGTTTTCCTTTTCCCCTAGCCTTTAATGACACAACCCTAATAAACAGTGTTAATGGGTACTCCACACTAGGCTAAGCTTGGCGTCTCTCTCCTCCTCCCTGCCGGAGTCTCCTCCAGAAGTAGAGGGGGCTCCTCTTGGCCCTTCAGGCTCTGCACAGAGGGGGGTCATGGGTATCCATCTCAGCTGCTCCTCAAAACCTCTTCAACTTCAAGTCACCGACATGCCCTCTACTTCTGGTCTGTCATGAACTTGCAAATCCAAGATCCCTAAATCAGCCTACATAAACTGAGCTTTTCCCTCCCCCAGTAAAAAAGTCCAATGGATTAAGTCAGTGATATAACATTGTTGGCTCTATGATTATCCTCCAAGAGGGGGCAGGAGGGATGGGGAATGATGAGCCCCAAAGATGCAAGTTTGTAAGTGAATAATATGTGTTTGTGTGAAAGGAGAGTGGGGTGTCTCGGGACAGCTGGAGGCTGGAATGCTGCAGCAGCAGATTGTCAGATAAGCAGCTGTGTGTGTTAGGAGAATGAAGAGCCAGGCACGCTAACCACTACCGCAACTAGCTGCTGGAAAACACTCCCGCTGCTTCATGTCAATGGTAAGACGGTCTACACCGTGAGATGAAATAGCTAATGGCTACTAACCGCTGCTTCAAGTCTGAATGATAGTATCCATTCAACTTAATGCTCATTAGAACAAAAAAATATTTTTGTACCTCATAAAATTAAATTAAAACATGATTTAGAAATCTATCAAAGAATTAAAAAGTATTTATTCATTCATTCATTCATTCATTCATTCATTTATTTATTACCTTACATTCAGAGTGAACTTAATCAAATAAAAAACTGCTTATCTTACAAATCCTAACTAAGATTTGGGACTTGTGCATCAGGATCAAAGATACAGTGTCATTACAAATAAGAGCTTTTCAAAGCGCTGTATTTTACCTCCTTTCTTGTCTTAAATATTTATGTCAAACCAGCATTGAAGGCACTAACAGAGATGAGATAGGGTGGAGCAGGCAGGGCAGAAAAGCAATGTGTGTACCTTTGAGTGTGTGCACATGTGAAGCTCCTGCTGTGTCTTAGGCTTTCATGCTTCTATAAAACCATTTGAGAAATAGCACACTGGGACACCAATAACGGCATTTAATATATAGTCTTTGTGGGATAATGTGCTTTGTGGGATATGACAGTACAAATAGATGATAATAGCAGAGCTGGGATATGCCATGGTTGCAATATGGCAAGGCGATTATTTTAAGGCGGAGTTCCTCAGGCCTCTATTCCTGGTCCCTCATATCTTGAAATGACATATATTATGTAGTACAGATGATGTTTAAATGTAAGCAGATGGCACTTTAATAAACTTTGGATAAAAATGCAAAAAAAGCTGTTTTACAGATTGAAGAAATCACATCAGCACATGCGAACAGAAATGACGATGACAGGTAACTCGTTGATGCTTTGTGATAGCAGAATTCTAACCATGCAAAGTTTGCACTATCAAATTCATTAAGCTGACTTTTGTGTTTTTCAACATTAGATTTCACTTTTCAGACCTTCTGTTTTTGCAGAAAATTATATCCAGTTAAATCAAACATTATCAGCGACTGTTTGTATTTATCATCACGATCTATGGATGTGTCAAGAAATTAACAGATAAAAGTTATGACGGTACATTCTACCCCTGAGGACTTGCAGAGGCACTGGGCAGCATGTGTCAGTTTAGAGTTTACTGAGGCTTACTGTATACCACTTCTTCAAGTTACTCTCAACAGCTGCAGTAGAGCTTTAATTTGGATGAAATATTTGTGGCTGGGTACTGCTGACCAAGACTGCTGTGTTTTTACCACTGATTTAACATCCTCTTTTAGACTGGATGGACTCCATGTCTTTACATAGGTGCAGAGTCATGCTGGTTGTAATGATCCCACACTACAAGGTTTCCTCAATTTAAAGATGACTAAAATAATGACCTGAAATGGAATCTCTTTACTATGTCTTTCTGTGTACCAACATGTAGTGGTCAGCGTATGACTTATGGAAAAAAATTATCAGTTTAAAGAAATGAGCTAGGATGACTCCCATTTGTGAGTCTTGCGTGTCTTTAAGTGTCACATTTGCAATGCTCATAGCTGCGCTATAAGATCTAACCTGTGATTACTATAAGTAATGTAGACATTAACAACCTTTGGTTCTACGTCTAGTCACTATCAGTAAGTTTCTAAGAAAAATAAATAAATTCAATGGCGTGTCAACCACTTCAAGTTCTGCATTAGCTCTCTGCAACTTACCAAACTGTATTCTGGTGCGAACTGTTCCGACTGGCACGTTATAAATCTTCTCGAGGTAGTTCTTCACGTCACACTTGGTCATTCTGTCAAGACATTAGAAGAACAGACTTTAAGAGAGGAGTACACAAATAGCAGACAGAGGAAAATGAAACAAGGGTTACACAAGGCAACCAGTATTAGTGTTTATGTGGGGTGAGTAATTTTTAAAGTGTTTATGGACAGAAAGAGTGAGGAAGAATATCTGAGGATGTGGCTCAGCAGTGACAGGTTATATTTTGGATCTCTCTGCATCAAGTAACACCACATGCACCAAATTGACACAGATATAGAAATCACACTGCCAATTTCCACAGTCTATTCCCATAAACTCAGTACATTCCCTACTTCGATAGACAGGAAGCTCCACTATAAACCCATATTCAGCTTTATTCTCTAGACCATAAAGTGGAGAGTAGAGAAATGAGAGTGTCAGTGTTCATCCAATTAGCTGTCTGTGTGTATTGATCGCGCCCTGTGAAACCCTACACAGGAAGTGAGCCTGGCACCAACTGAGCCGGTGGGCCAGCCCAGCTAAAGCTAGCCCACTGGGCAGCATTTGGAAGGGATCACTCCAACCAGAGGAAGAAGGGCTTTTAACTGCTAATCAATCTCTAGCCAATTGGATTAGCCTGGTAGAGAGCACTTCGCAAATGCGTCTGACAAAGTGCTTAATAGCGACGCTGTGGTCTGACATGAGTGCCTTGGATATGGAGTCTATCATCTCATGTGTTTCTTTGATAGAGGAAGATAATGTAATATTCTCTATTTTACTGAGGAAACATGTGCTTTAGCAACAATATTAGTTAGAAGAGAAAGACTCTTTGTACCTGAGAATGATGTAATATGTTTCCATGTTGTACAAACAATTGCCCTTTCCTCAATAATACACCAAACCTTGGCAATGCTGACCCTGATCTAGACACATAACACCTCCATTTGACTTGCTGAGTTCTGTTGATTGAGAGAGGTTAGCCTGCAATTTTGGTAACTATTTCCACATTTGGTGCCATGGTTACAAAACGCTGGTTGGCTTGATGCAGTGAAGTATGATGGGCCTTTTTTTTCCCAAACACCAGATTTAGGCAGTTACCTTTGAGAGACCAGAGATTTAAGTGAATCACAAGTTCTCTCTCTCGTTCTCTCTCTCATTCTCTCTCTCGCTCTCATTCTCTCTTTCTCTCAACCCTGATACTGATCCAGAACCACTCAGGGAGCAAGGACGCAGGGGCTTCTTTGCCAGAGTGTGTGGACAGGCACAAACAATCTTGTTCAGGTCTCTTTGTCTCCATTTACCCAGTCATGAGTGGGAAAATGAGTTTCTTAAGATAGGCATGCAGATGCGCCTTTCTGCTCCATTTGCACCCATCTCCCCCCAAAACCCCTGTCTTCACAGAGTGTGTGCCAGAGGGCAGCGAAGCAGAGCGCGGTGACCGGGCTACTTGAGATCAAGAGAGGAATAAAGAGGGAGTGATTACACTGAGAGATGAGTTTTCCTAGAAAGCAGGGGCGGGGAACTGGGAGGGGGAAAGTGGCTTGGGAATTGCAAAGTCTCCCCTGGATCATTAACAGAGGGAACACTGATCCTGATTAATGAGAACAGTTCTACATCTGAATCCTCCTACTTTTACAACTCCAATTATCCAGCCAGCAGGAGCATGAAAAAAACATTTAGGAAGCATGAGCCACCACAGTCGAGTCTGCTTCCTTATAGAAGTTACCCATGCACACAAATATGATAAATATATGAGGATTAGCGAGGGCTGCAGAAACAATGCAAAAAACAAAGAGGAAAAATAACCTCAATGTAAGAAGTTAAACTGTGCTATAACTTTGAACAAGTATAGAAACACATTAAAGAATTTCTTCACAGGTTAATGTAAAAATGCATCATCATATATTTAAAACATTTCTGAATACATCTGCACGCCTAAATGATTAGCACATTTACTGAGATAAAATTAGATCCCTGTTTTGTTTCTGACCTGAGTCAATACACAACTTCAATTTTAGCAACAGACAGGAATCCAGCAGGAAATAAAGCCTTGGGCTGAGAGCTGAGGAGAAAATGTCAAGTTAAGCTTGTACATAAACAAGGCTAAACTTAGACAAAGGGTGTGGTGTCTCCAATACTGATGCAGGCAGCATCTGATCATCATCCCAGTATAAACACCCATCTGACTCCACAAGCTAACCTTTCACACTTCTGCCTTACAGGAAGGAGGAAGACCTGTCGTCAGCAACTGCCAAGGTTAAAGGCATCGTTCCTCAGCAACTGGTATATATTTATACGCAAACATGCATGCTACAAAGATTTCGTCTTCAATACAATGAAAGAACACCCAACACTAAACCAAGGAGGGCATCAGATGACGCAGATAATGGATTAGGCTCAACTGTACTCTATTATTGCTGAGCAGGTTTAAAACAGGCACAGTACATTCATTGTTGGAAAACAATTTGAAAGTTATATTGTTTTGTATAAATTGAGAAGAGGTGTGGAAGGGGAGACTTCAAACCCAATTTGACACTGAGTGGTTTTAAAAGAGACAGGCATGGAGAGGAACATGGTAATGTTGATATTGTTGTTTGTTCATGACATTACAGCAGCTTCCCCAACGAAAGTGTAAGCAACTCACTTCTGTCAGCTGCTTCTGGAAAGTAATCCCTCCTCTGCAATGAATCTACATGCTCCTAGATATTTCCTATTCTTAAATGTGGGATGACTCACACTGAGCCAAATAGATTATGAGGATCACTTCCAATTGAATAAGGCGGTCTATAAACACCTGTGCTCCGAAAGCACATGAGAGAAGTAGGTGAAAGGGCACAGATGAAAAAATGCAGGGAAGGACTGAGGCAGCTTTGACAGTCTCTGACAATAAGTATAATGAGTGTATTCTGAAGGCTCAGAGACTACTGCATGCCACTTGTCTGTCAATGCTAAAAGAACATCTGCCAGGTGAATGGGTGGTGTCTCTGCTATAAATAAAGGATGTCCTTTACAACAACTCCTTGACAATGACCTCCAACCATTAATACTACACACTAAAATATTTACTAAAACACCTGGGTTAAGAGATGTGGATTCTTGGTTTAATTATGTTTGAAGAGACTGAAAACAATCTTTATTAGTATTCTGAGGCAATAAATGGTTCTGACCCACTTATTACAATGGACAACAGAAATTCAATAAGGGCAAAAATGTCACTGTGACTTTTAACCATATGTTTCACTTTGCTTCAGGTGTTCTGTAACATTATAACCGTCACTGTCCAACAGCACCCACACTTTTGAGCTATTTCCCCTTAAAGTAGAAAAACACTGACAAAACAGTTAAAAGTGAACACAAGTTATTGATCAGTGCTAAACACAAGACCACGGATTTATCAGGTAAATAATAAATTGGTTAACCAACTGTGATTAACACAAGTGAAGCTAAAACCCACCAGTCACAAAAATGAGGATTCCACACAGAACATTTATTCTAAAGTCGAGAACTGACAAAATATGATCAAATAAAATAAAGTAGGCAGCATCCGTTTGACTTTGGATAAACACTGGCCTGATATGCACACTTACACATATCCAGCTGCCAGTGCTCCAAGTTTCTGCTTCCACGCCTTTGTCCAGAGTGGATATGTTTCTCTGAAGTTGCCATGCCTCATTTCGTGGTGACATTTGGATATTGTATTCCTTGCAAACCTTTTTGCAGATGAGACAGACTTCACTGCTTTGCAACATTTTGTCTTGCAAGTTGGTGATCTCTTTCTAATGTTTCACATAACATTATCTCAGCATAAAAACAAAAACATCAGGATGCGATGCAAGAATAGGCTGTGTTACTAACAAATAGCCCAATAATTTCAGTAAATGTCCTTAAAATAATAAATACATTGGTTAGGCTCAGAGAAGTGTTGATTGTTTAAAATTTTCTTTTTTTAACTATTATGTCTTAAAATAATGTGTGTGTGTGTGTGTGTGTGTGTGTGTGTGTGTGTGGGTGATTAAAGACAATAGCCTAACAGTTCAAATACACCAAATTCATCCCTGGTCCTGGTCCTGCTCTGTTCCGTTGACTCCTGGTTTGGCTCATTATGACGGTCTGCTGTTGTAGTCAAGCTGAATACAATCTGGTTTTCACATGGTTTATTGTATTTGTAAAGTCACTGGGTGTTTAGGTAGTTTCCAGGCACAACTTCCAGTTCCACTCAATCTGCCCTATGGGGACTTGAATGGAAACCTATCTGATCTGGTGCCATGACAGAGCGGAGCCAGAGTGGACTTTTTTATTTGTTTTTTATTATTATTACTATTATTATTATTTATTATATGTGTGTATAAGTTATGTTTTCCATAACTTTTATTCAACTGTACAGCTTTGACAATAATGCCAAGGGCCTTTGTTATTGTGTATTTGATAACCTTATCATTTGTGTATAAATGTAAGACAACTTTAATGTTTTTACAATTATCCGCATATCGCTGCCACCTGTGGACTTAACCCCTGCTGGCTTATTTTCACAGGATGGGGAGACTTCTCTTTCATTTTAACAAAAGCCAATTGGTTTCATGATAGGCAAGTGAAAGAACATGTTTTTTCTGGTTAATTACATTCATCTTTGCTCAGGTTTAAAGATCGTCACAGTGAGTCATGTTTCATAAATGGTGAGTGTGCTCTTGCCATGCCACAGTCCTTGTAAATTAGTAATTGCTACACCAGCATCTGATCCAAAGAAGGGGCGTGTTGTCCTTTCTGTTTCAAGACAAACATTACTTTGTAAAGGGATGATTCAGTGACCATCATGCTTTTTGTGGCTACCATGAATCCTTTTTGGAAAGGTTGCTTGTTTTAGCAACTCCACTTGGCAAACCACTGGAAAGTCTTAATGTGGCTCCTTGTTTGATACAAACTGGGCTGCATCTTTTTTTTTAACTTTTATGGTGCCATTTTGGTTGCAGATAAACTAAAAGTATTACAAGAAGGGAATGGAAAAAAAGAGGATGCAACTAAACATAAAGGTGATGTTGAGTTACAGGCAACAAGTGCTTATTTATGTTTGAATAAAAGCAAACCTATGAGCATATCATTGGCTATCCAGCTCTTTTGCTTGTACTTGTTGACTTGTTTGTCCCTGAAATACCATGCATAAAACTGGTGTTTGTCAAACCTTGATTAAGTTGACACAAATGTTCATCTGTGATAGATTTGGCTTTTATAATTTCTCTGACATAAGCTAATAACGCTAATTTCAGTGATAAATAAGGTAAGGTAAATAATCCTTCCTATACTTTAACATATTCTACTCTATTGAGTGTCCTTGACTTGATTGTCTTAGTTTCATTAATACAGCACACATTTGAGACCAAAATACACCACACAAGTCATACACACACATACACACAAACATCAAAGTACATTGTGTGAGAGCAGCTGAGTGGTGAGAATGAAACAGGAGAGTTGTTTTCTGCCAAGATGAAAGGCCAAAGAAAGCCGCTCCACATTGTCAGCCGAGCCCATTGTCAGGTTTGAGATCGAGATACACACACTCACTACTTTAACCCTCCCATCTATGCAGACAATACAAGTACAGAAGTTGCTCAACACCAAGTATCAAGATCATAATAGCAGACTTTGTTTAGGAGGAGAGCCACTGAGGAACCTGAGACTCAAAGAGAGAAGAGACAGTTGGGAAGCTGAGAGCACAAGAGCAGCGTGTGAAGGATTAGATATACTGTTCAAGTTTTGGTCTGACAATAGGACAGAAACAGATCAAAGAACAGGTCATCTGGAGTCATCAAACTCCTTACAGGGAGACAGGTCAGTTGAGACCCAGTGGTAAGCTACCCTCATCTGCTGCTTTGCTAAATGACTTCCTATGACACAAACTGAGTTAATTAGCGTGAAACATAATCCAGTTTCCAACTTCAGCCATGTGTTTACGAAGTGGAACAGGCAAACAGATACACAGATATTGCCATGGTGATCATAACATTGTTTTATCCAACAGGTACTTAATAGTTGACAGAGTGGAAAGACAATGTGAGCTGCTGTGTAGCAGGGTCAGTTTGCTCATGTCTAATTACACTGAAAAACCACAGCCTGGCCTGCTTTCATACTTCATAAACACAAACGTAACATGAAATGTGACTGAGGAAATAAATGAACAGTCTCTGAACCGTGTGGCTCTCTTCTTTAGAGAGCATGAGTATGAGCGTGCGTGTGCATATGTATGTGTGTGTGTATGTGTGTGTGTGTGTGTGTGTCCGTGCATCAATGCTGGCCAAAAGCCATGCCTGAGGCCTGTTCTACAAAGCTGGATTTTCTCTTAACGAGGTAACTTCTGGGTTAACCCTGGATTTTCCATCCTATGAAGCTGGTTCACTTCTTACAGAGATAAATCACCGTGGTAACGTATGCTGAGTGGTTAACCTGCTCCAGAGCAGGTTAAAATCTGGATAAGAGATCAACATGTAGAAAAGTAGCACCTCCTGACAAATCAGCTCTCTTGGAAAAGACCCTGCCCATTTTTAGAAGATCCTGTCAATGTTAGTGCACGGAGCACTTAGGGGAGAGAGAGATGCAATCCTATGGGTGTTCATGATGACATCCTGTACAAGAGATTCAGATTCTCATCAAATGGACTGAACTACATTTGTCAACTGATGGAGCCATAAATAAAAAAAATCTGCTGATTTCATCCAAACATCAGAGACAGAGTGAAGACATAAAGCCTTGTCACTGACCACTTTGAAGGATGTTTTTGTACTTGTTCCCAAGTCTGTTTAACTCCACTATTTGCATCCTTAATAATGAGGTTAATAATAATGGTCACAAATGGCAGAACTGCAGAAACAGGAATTTATGGAACACAACTATGTGAGAGTTGAGGAAATATTTATTTATTTATTAATTTATTAATATTTCCACACAAAACATGCATACATGGGTTGATGACCCTCAAAATTGAAAATATAAAGCAAAGGAAGGACACTGAGGAAGAACTCTACCCCAAATATCTGTGCCATAATGAAGTCAAACTGAGTGATCAGAGTGCTGTCTGTTTATACTGTCCCATAAATTAATACTGTTTAATCTCAGGAATTTACACATTAACTGATTCAGCATTTTCTGCCAGCATTCTTTCCTGGCTTTTGCTGCAGCAACAGTGTTGTTTTTGTCCCAGATGATGTGTTTAATTTTTTTGTATTTTTGAAGAAAAATTGTCTGCTCCTCCATGGTAAAATAGGCTCCTCTGCAGTTTCTCCTGTTTCTTCATGTTTGCGATTGGTCAGATGTTGCAAACTCCACCCCTTTTATGTGAGCACGCACTGACCAAAGCTGAAAAACCCTGCATTCACTTAGCGAGTTGATATCCAGTTTCATAGTACCGCTTATCAGGATTGCGAATGTCTTGTTAAGTCAACTCAGGTAACAGAGAGAGATCCCGGATGTGTTAATCCAGGCATCAGGTGAGGCACAAGAAAATGTTATGTGGGTGTAAACCTAGAAATTTGATGATGTTCCTTCAAGGGCTGAGAGGAAATCACACAGCACAAAAGATTTAGGTACAAACAGACAAATACTTCCCTTGAGTCAGGAGACAGAAAATTATGAGACAACACAACCCAGGTGCCTCAAACAACATCTGCCAAAGAGGGATTGCTTTTGAACACATTGCAAATTGTTGAAGAAAAGCACAACAAAGAACAGAGTCCCAGCTGTACTGGGGCAGAGAAAGACATGTGCAGATCATGAGTTGTAGCACAAACAAGCAGGAAAACAAGGAAAAAGCAGGAGGGAAAACAAGACAAACAACCATAGAGATCCAGCTCCCAGGTGTCATTTAGATAAAAGATACCTTTTGTTATCGTCCTGAGAACAGCAATATTGCTACTTCTCATAACTGCTCGGCACAACAGCTCACCCACACTACTAACCTTTCTTCATGAGTCATAACTACAGCAGCTTTCACTACCTAATGGCTCAGACTCATCAATAAGCTCAGAGTGGGAGTGATATTTGGTTTGTGTCACCGTCTCACCATGTGTGTCCATTTACTATATCGCATGTATGAAGGATAAAAGAGTTTTGATATGAAGAGGCCCCAATCAGACGAGCACCTCTCCCATGCATCAAAGACTGCAAGCAAAAAAAAAAACAACTTACACACCCTTATAAACACACACGCACCCTGTACTTACCCACTTTTGTGAAAATTTACACAAAGACACACCGTTCTCAGAAAACTTGCTCACCCACACTGACAAGCGTGCACACAGACACACACACAATTACATAAGCACCCTAGGAGTTTGGCAGAGAAGAGGCAAGAATCAGAGTGGGAGGCCAGGCACCTGGATGAACAGATTATGGTCTAAACCCCACCAGAGACACATAGATGATCTGCTCAAACTTCAATTTTTCTCCCCAGTGTGGGCCCTGGCCCTCTGCTCGCCTGAGGAGCTCTGCTAACCTCACTGACCTTGGCTCACAAGAAGTAGAAGTTCAAATCAGCTCATCACTGCTCAGTGCTGACTGCTCATGACCTCCTGTTGCATTTAATGACAGATTATATAGAGCATTCATGTGCAACATTAAGAGGTAGTTAAGTGTTTTATACAGCATACTTTACTAAACATGAGTTTTGAGGAACAACCAAGAACATTTTGCTTTGATTTACATTATTAACCTTTCTTGCTACAGTGCCAAACAAAAGCACTTTTGACCTGAAACCCAACCCACTGCCCATGTCTGCCTTTTGCAAGTCATCATTGCAACTGGGCTCATCAGATACAGACTTAAAGTGGAAAGAACTGTCTCCTTTCAACTCTGCTTTATTTTTTTGAGACCAGAGCGCCATCTGGTGGCTATTAAACACAAAATAACCTACAGCTTTTCATTCCAGCAGGCCCACTTCAACGCTTGCAAAAACAACCAAACAAGTAGCTGCAGCCTTAATCCTGTGGCAAATGTTTGTTACAAACTACGCATAAATATATGCATAAATAACCCCAAACTGCTTTTGTAAAGTTAGACAAGAGCAACAAACTTAACTTTCCCTCAGTTCAAAACAACAGATTACACAGTCACATCTTTCTAAATGTCATGTTTGGAGAGCTGCCAAAGTTGGATTCTCAAAGTGCACATTCAAGCCCCTGTAACAAATATCATGCAAACTGCTGAGAATAAAGCATGCTGAAGTCATACCAGCTGTAAAGTGCTGTTCTGAGGCACAGCAGCTGGTGTGAAAATCATTGCCAAGAAGACAAGCATGTGTAAGTAAGACTTGCAGCACTCTTCTAAGAGACTTATTTTTACGTTGTGAAATTAATGACTCTATATCATTACTCTTACCCCCACCTTTATCCATTCTTTACAGTGGAAAACCAATTTTTATCGCAACATTGCGTACAAATCGGTTTCTCTTCACATTACTTCTCTAATGTGGCTCTGTCACAACCGGTTGGTACTGTGCCAGTCCACTTCTTTTTCACATCTGCTCGTGTGAATTTCTCTGACCTCTGCTTGTGCCAGAGGACAGAGTGCCAAAGTGCACATTTTGCGTGCCTCCACTTCAACGAGTAGAGCCTTAGATTTGCTTTCCGTGAATTTCATTTATTCATTTATTTATTTATTTATTTATTTATTTTTTGCCCGTCAAACACATCCTTTCTAAAATTGTCAGATCATGCAGAGAGGGAAATCTCAGGTGCAGGGCTCATTTGAATACGATTTGCGTAGCATGGACAGAGAGGAGTTGGGTACTCTAACATGTGCACTCAATCCCACGTTGATTGGGATGTAGAAAGGAAAAGTGCTTGTATTAATGCGCGAGCACAGATTCATACATCTGAATTAGCTTACTTAGCTTATGAGCTTACACCATGTTTTAGTAGGATATCCAAGCAAGAACATGAGTCCCCAGATCTCCCCAGAAGAAAAGTTAGATAACTTCTGCTGTGATTGTGCTATGTAGAAAAGAAAAAAGTAAAGTTCACTTTTCTTTTTTTTTTTTTTGGGGGGGGGGGGGGTGTTGCTGTTGTTGAGGGCAGTGGGATGACCATCAAATATAATTGTCAGGGAAACACTGGATGAACTTTATATTGCTCTATTATACTGTTATAAACAACGGTCTACCTTAATTTGTTATAATCTTTTCTGCAATTTGATATAAGCTGTACTGTGATATGTCACTATGCTGTAATAAACAACAGCCTGCCTGGTTTTATATCTTTTTTTGGTTAATGTTTAATTTTAATTTTTTAAAACAAAATGTTCTTAAATAAATAAATAAATAATGGAAATGGAATAACTGAAACATTTTCAATATGTATTTACTTAAACAACATAATCACCTCTGCCCTGCTTGTGTCACAAACAACATCCTTGCAGTAATAGGAGATGCTGATGAAAGTAAATTGATTAGAACTGGAAAACTAACTGTTTGGAGAGTGTAATCTGTTCTTCTATTCATGGAAGATTAAATTGTCTCTTAACCTCAGCACAAAATTGATTTCATGAATTTAAACTAGAAAAAAACATATCATGGACTTGAAGTTAATACTGAAATTTTTAAAATGTAACAGATATGTAAAATATCCTATAAATAAATGAGTGATTCTATAATTGGGGGTACATTTCAAGTTTTCCAAAAAGTGGAAAAAAATCTGTTGTTTTTAAGCTTCATATTCTATTTGTTTGCACAGTATATGCCTAAAATGTGCTAAATTTATTAATTGTCAAGCTTAAGCTCTAATAAATTCTTAAATATTTAAATCAAAAAAAGAAATTTCGCTAATTATTTTGTCAAATGTGTTACTGACAAAAGTTGTGACAATTTTTTTTTACATAAATTTATACTACAATGAATTTAAAATTATTCAACATTATTACATAAGACTTCACTCTCTAGAAAGGTCCCTCATCATTTATATTACAGTTCAGCAAACATTTTAACAGCTGACAGGACAAGAAGAGAGAAACCTCTCTCTACAATACAAACATTTGTGATGGGTAACACAGTAGACGTTTCCTCCATTTTTGGCCCTTGTGCTAACTACAGACTTTGAACCAGCTGACCTCTATCATCTCATATTTCTGTGCATTTTCTTTAAATTTTTGGTTATTACAACATCTGAAGTCCCTTCACAAGAAAATGTTGATAACACAGTTAACAAACAAACTTTTATACTTTTGTTGTTATGCTCAACAGCAACATACACAATAAGCTAAGCTCCTGCTGCTGACTCTACTTAAATGACCATTTGAATGTTATTATTTTGTTTTCTAAAGCTTCATCAGTGTAATAAACATGTTATGAAAAAAATCGTGTCTGAGAATCATGTTCCCAATTCTAAGCAAAAAAAGAGAGGAAAAAAAAAAACATGAGTCACATTTTTGCCCAAATCATGCAGCCCTAATACGGAATATAATATTGTGCTTTGCTGAACACCTACAGTGCATCCAGAAAGTACTCAGAGCACATCACGTTTTCCACATTTATGTTACAGCCTCATTCCCAAATGGTAATTTTTATATTTATATAATTGTCTTTTTATTTTTGAAAACTTTTTTTACTTTGTCATTATGGGTTTTTGTGTGTAGAATTTTAAGGGGAAAAAATGAACTTATTCAATTTTGAAGCGAGGCTGTAACATAACAAAATGTGGAAAAGTGAAGCGCTGCATAATTAAAGTTATGAGCAAGATATTGTTACAAGGACTTACTCCATTGGGATGCGAAACTGTGCAGTATCAGGAGGCTGCTCCTTTCCTGGCCTCACCAAAGTAAGGAACCAGTTAGGTCTGAAGATTCTCAGCTGAGGGTTTCCCAGCTGGTAGAGAGGGTATCTGTGAGGAAAGCAGAGTCTTATCACAAACGGTATACTTCCTGCACACCAAAGTATTTCATACATCATGCAAGCGGCAACCTCCAGTCTGAAAATATGAGACAATGTGGAAGTGCTAAAGTCTGCTGTTCCTCGAGAGTCCGCTTGAGGCTGGCTCCGGAAGTACCAGAAGTCACGTACACACCAAGCCAAAATAAAGCAGTTTTCACAGCCAAAATAAGCACATTTACAGCCTGGTACAAAGAATGTCTCCCGTCTGAATCGCTAATTTAACTAATGGCACGCACTGAATGGGGGGGGGGGGGGGTCTAACTCAGCAGATGTTACTGTGGAGACTCACAGCTCACCTCATTTCCAATATGGTCATGCCGGCCGTTTTGCTTCAAAAGTCTGTTTCAGAAACAGACGGGTGACGTCGCGGAGACTACGTCCATTAATTATACAGTCCTGCAGTCTATGAATTCATGTCCCAAGCCTACTCATTATTGAACTTTCATTTTTTGATATACAGTGGGGCAATAAGGTATTGGGACACCCACCGATTGTGCAAGTTGTCCTACTTAAAATGATTAAAGAGGTCTGTAGTTTTCATCATAGGTACACTTCAACTGTGAGAGACAGAATGTGGAAGAAATTCCAGGAGTTCACATCAGAATGAGAATAAGAATCAGAAATACTTTATTAATCCCAGAGGGGAATTTGGTATTACCGTTGCTCTTTACATAGTACTTTGGGAGTAAGAAGGAGTAGGATGATAAAACAAGTGATAAAAGATAAACAACAAGATAAGCAATAAAATAAAAATTAAAAAAATAAAAATAAGTGATAAGTACCAGGAATAAGCAATACGTTCTAAACAAGATAAGCAAGATAGAAGAAACTATTTACATTATGGTTAAGGCAACAACAGTGATGACAGGTACTGCGCTTGTAATCTGTATTAAACCAATACTGCACTTAATGAACAGTAATAAACAGATATTGCTCATAGTGAACAATATTAAACTGATACTGCACTTAGTGAAATGTGTTAAACAAACATTTAAACACTAAACAAATATTAAAACAAATTAAACAAATATTTCACTAAACAGGTATTGCACCTCAACAGATATATCAAACGGGTATTGCAGGGTGTATTAGGAGATACAGCAAAGTATAATACAGTGTGTGATTTAAAGTGACACGTTATGAAGCCTGATGGCCCAGGCAGGATTGACCTCCTGTGTCTTTCAGTATTGTTTTGGGGGGGGTTAGGCTTGCACTGAAAGCGCTCCTGTGACCGACCAGTACACTGTGGAGTGGATGTCGGATATTGTCAAGGATGCTTTGCAGCTTTGACAGCATCCTCCTCTCTAACACAACCGTCAGAGTCAAGCCCCACCCTGATAATGTCACTGGCCTTGCGGAGGAGTTTGTTGATTCAATTAGTGTCAGACACCCTTAGTCTGCTGCACCAACATGCTACAGCAAACAGGACAGCGCTGGCCTCCGCAAACATCCTCAGCATCGTCCTGCAGATGTTGAAGGACCTCAGCCTCCTCAGGAAGTAGAGGCAGCTCAGACCCTTCTAGTAGACAGCATCAGAGTTTTTACTCCAGTCCAGTTTATTGTCCAGGTACACCCCCAAGTACTTGTAACTGTCCACTCTGTCCACATCGACCCCCTGAATGGAGCTAGGGGTCAGTGACATCTTTTTCCTCCTAAAATCCACCACCAGTTTCTTGGTCTTAGCCACGTTGAGCAGGAGGTGATTCTGCTCACACCTTGCAACAAAGTCACCTACCACAGCCCTGTACTCGGCTTCCTCACCCTTACTGATGCAACCAAGCACAGCCCAGTCGTCAGAAAACTTCTGAAGGTGGCAGGACTCAGTGTTGTAGTTGAAGTTAGTGGTGTAGAGGGTGAAGAGCAAAGGAGACAAGACCATCCCCTGTGGGACTTCGGTGTTGCTGACCACTCTGTCTGACTTACAATGTGTAAGGCGTACATACTGCGGTCTGCCAGACAGGTCATCAACAATCCATGAGATAAGAGGAGCATCAACCTGCATTGCTGCCATCTTCTCACCCAGTAGAGCCGGTTGTATGGTGTCAAAAGCACTGGAAAAGTCAGAGAACATGACCCTCACAGTGCTGCCCGGCCTGTCCAGGTGGACAAGCCAGATGATTTGTTGGATTTGTTTGGATGATCTATAACAATTTATTTGTTTACTTAATGGGAAAATAAATATTTGGACACCTAACAAACAAGCAGGAATTCTGGCTCTACCACACATGTAAGTTCTTTTTCCAGAAGCTCTTCTATCCCTCACTCACTGCCTGTATTAGTGGCACCTGTTTGAACTCATTATCTGTATAAAAGACACCTGTCCACACCTTCAAACAGACTCAAACCTCCACAATGGCCAAAACCAGAGAGCACTCTAAAGACACCAGAGACAAATTTGTAAACCTGCATAAGGCTGGGATGAGCTATAGAACAATACGTAAGCAGCTTGGAGAGAAAAAACATAAGCTGTTTCACAATTATGAGGAAATGGAAGACATACAAGGTCACAAACAAGCTTCCTCAGCCTGGAGCTCCATGCAAGATCTCACCTCGTGGGGTACAAATGATCTTGTGAAGAATCAGTCCAGAACTACACAGGGGGACCTGATCAATGACCTGAAGAGAGCTGGGAACACAGTCACAAAGGTTCCGGTGAGCAACACACTACGCCATCATGGTTTGAAATCCTGCAGTGCCAGACAGGTTCCACTGCTTAAACCAAAACATGTCCAGGCCCATCTAAAATATGCCAGAGGCCATCTGGATGATCCACAGGAGGACTGGGAGAATAAGACCAAAATAGAACTATTTTGTAAAAACTCCATTCATCATGTTTGGAGAGAGAAGAATGCTGAGTGGCATCCCAAGAACACCATACCCACTGTGAAGCATGGCGACGGAAGCATCAAGCCTTGGGGCTGCTTTTTTGCAAAGGGGACCGGACGACTGATCCGTATTGCAGGGAAGATGAATGGGGCCATGCATCATGACATTTTGGACAAAAACCTCCATCCCTCAATAAGAGCACTGAAGATGAAACGTGGTTGGGTCTTACAGCATGACAATGATCCCAAACACACCACCCGGTCAATGAAGGAGTGGCTCCGCAAGAAGCATTTCAAGGTTCTGGAGTGGCCAGGTCAGTCTCCAGACCTCAACCCATCAGAAAAACTGTGTGTGAGTTGAAAGTCCGAGTTGCCCAGTGACAGCCCCAAATTATCACAGAACTGGAGATAATCTGCATGGAAGAATGGGACAAAATTCCAGCAACAGTGTGTGCAAACCTGGTCAAGAACTACAGGAAAGGTATGACCAGTGTTTTTACAACAGAGGTTACATTACAAAGTATTGTGTTGAAGTTTTGTGTGTGTCCAAATATTTATCTTCCTTTCAAGTATATAATTAAATTGTTTAAAAATCATCTAATCTGATTGCCTTGATTTTATTTTCCACATTCTGTCTCTCACAGTTGAAGTGTATCTATGATGAAAATTACAGATCTTTTTCATCTCTTTGAGTAGGACAACTTGCACCATCAGTGGGTGTCCCAATACGTTTTTGCCCCACTGTATGTAACTGATCTCAAGCACTTCCCTCTTACTCACAGATAATTGTATGAAATAAAAAAATGCAGAACTGAAGACTAAGGATTGGCAATATATCGAATATACTCCATATATTGCGAGTTGTTGCACATGAGATGTATAAAATTACTATATCACAACCATTCAGTATAAATTGTCACGTAAATGTTGCAAGACATCGGTATGTAATTATCTCTGGCATTTTGCGTCTTTCGCTCTCTGTCGCTGCTCCTCTCACAGCAAGCAGCACACTCCCCCGACCATCCAGAAAACTCTCCTGAGCATGCATGTTTTTGTGTCAGGAGAAGAGGGGGAAAAAGTCGCTTGAGAATCTCGTCAGTCAAGGGTTGCAGGTTTTCAGGCCTTTTTTCTTAAGTGTAGTTGTTTAATTGCACCTGATTCACTGTCTGTATGATCCTCACCTGATTCTCTCCCAACTCTATACAAAGTGAAATGAATGGAACAACACGCACATTAGAGACCGTAAAGTAATGTTTTAATTTTGTGATTATAATTTTAATGTTAAAAACGCACAATACAAAACGTTATTCAATAGGTGCACACAACATTCTCAGCATGGCTAACAGTTTTATTGTTTAGGGGGGCTGATCATCATCACTCAACAACAATCTCGTTGTTTCCCCAGAGCAGTACATGACTATAGACACAGTTCAGTTGCTTACCTTTCAATAAAACAACTCAACGACCCTTAACGTCATGGTACTGTACTCGGTGGCTGTGCTATGTCGCTGCGTGCTAATAACATCCTGCTTTTACCTTTGCTGGCTACAGCTTGGCTACTAATCATTATGCGTCTAGTTATCGGACGTCAACAGGGGGGTATAAACGACAAATTTGAACGTGCTGTAATCGTACGAAATGAAATGTAATCGTTCAGACAAGCAGGATAGTAATAAGACGTGCTAACATTAGCCTGGTTTGAGTTAAGCATCCGGATAGTGGACACAAACTAATTCCATCTCTGGTTAAGGTGACACTAACGGTAAAGTAGAAGCTTGTTACTTACAAAAGTCGTGTTACTGGCATCTCTGGAACGGTTTGTAGTGATACATAAGCTGCTGCTTGTTTTGTAGTCTTTTCAAGGTTGTCAAAAACACACTACACGTGCGGGGATGTACTTCCGGGGAACTCGTAATGCGCATGCGCTCTGCGTTTAGGCCGTACCCTTGAAGGAAACTCTTCAGTGAGTACTCAATAAATATCAGACACTTACACCAGAGTTTGGCGAATAAATGTATATTGAAAGCGCTAAATTGAGTAGATTAGAGACATAAAAATACATGAATTCAACACATTCTCATACTATTATAGGCTTGGAATATTGAAGTGCATGATTGGTAAGTATCACACAGTATGCTCAGTAATGCAAAGGTATATCAGTCTTTTGGCAAAGCACAATTAACGATCTTATTTCAATACATATGTATTAGAATTTTGTACATACATATACATACTTTCCTATATCTACTTTGCACATTTATGAGACCACCTATCATAAAAAACGAGAAAATACTCAGCATCATAAAGTGCATTAATTTAAACTTTCTTCATTAGTGAGTTCTCTACACTTGATCGTTTTGAACAGGAGTGAGGGGTTTCTAACTGAATTATCGTTTTTATACACAAATATGAGCCAATAAACTTCATGGATTCATGGATTACAACAGTAATTTTATTTTAGCATTCATAATACCAGCAGATTCACCACTATAGTAAAAATTGGTAATCAGCAATATATAGTTAATTTAGAACAGCAGAGACAAACACCTTGCACCAGATGGTAGTCTAACACATTTTTTAAGCATCATTTGCAGAAGCAGAATACACTGACATAGGCTGTTTTTACATTAACACCATACTCATACAATTTCATCTGTGAAATATTGTTGAAAATACAGCTAAAAATTTGATTGGGCTGATGAAACTGTTTTTTCTTCTTCTTCTAATTGTCTGTCTTGAATAATAATTTATTTGCTTTTGTGCACTTAATTTTCTAATATATAACTTTGATTGCTGGGAGTATTTTTTTAGGGGCACATATGATGAGACGGCAGCAGAGGGAGACCTTGTCCCATGTATCCTCATTGTGTTTGCCCCATTGTCTGACCTCACACATTACGATGTGCGTGCCCGGGGTAAGAATGATTGAAGGCCCCCGGAGTGGAACTTGAATCCCTGGCTCAGCTGGTTCAGACCTGGCAGGAAACAGACCATGCTGACAGCCCATGGGGAAGTTTCCATCAGTTAAGATGCCATGGTGTGTGTGTGTGTGTGTGTGTGTGTGTGTGTGTGTGTGTGTGTGTGTGTGTGTGTGTGTGTGTGTGTGTGTGTGTGTGTGTGTGTGTGTGAAGGGTGCTGTAGTGGAGTTCAGCATTTGATTATTGTGCAGTAATGTTCTTCATTTGGCAAAGGTATTTGTCACACTGTAACAGGACATCCTGCCATCCTTACTTTTGTCCGGGTGATGCTATTTCCCTGTGGAGGAAATGTTTACCGCCAGAAGTTCATTGGTTGTTTACTTGTTTGTTTCATTGGATCTGGTTCATCTGACAGCTGATACAAGAGTGTACTGGAGATTCAGAAAGGTGGTGGGAGATTGCTTTCAAAACATACTGTAAGTCTAACATGCACTTTCCTCCTGCAAATAGCATACTAAATTATGACATTGTTTTGTAAGATTTAAGATTTAATTTTAGTAGTGATTTTAGTACATTTTAGAATGTAAAACTATGTCAAATTAATTCTCAAAATTAGCCAGATGTAACCTCACGGTGTCTGCAGCATGAGGGAGCATTCTTCTCTCAGCTTGTACAACATAATAACACATGATCATTCATTCATTCATATTCTATACCACTTATCCTGTTCAGAGAGCCTATACGAGCTGTCTTGATGCGAGAGGCGGGGTACACCACAGACTGGTCGCAAGTCAGTCACAGGGCTGACACATAGAGACCCTTCACACACACACACACACACACACACACCAGTTAACCTGATGCACAGGTTTTTGGACTGGTTTGGACTTTTGGGAGGAAGCCAGAGAGAACCCACACGTGCACAGGAGAGAACATGCAAACTCCACACAGAGAGGCCCAGTTGGTGAACCAGGATTCGAACTGGTGACCTTGCTGCAGGACTAAACATTGAGCCACCATGCAGCCCCATGGTCAATCAGTCTGCACAAATACACTTTATTTCTTGCTCTTAAAAGTAATTATTGACTTCTCTAAATATTCCAAAAAAAGCTGTTAAAGTTTGCATTCAAAGACAAAGGAAAAAGGACTCTTGTTGAAACACAAATTGATGAATTAGTAACTATGTTAAGAATTTCATTTAATACACTCGTGAGAATGAATTGGCCAATAGGCTGAATTCTCATGTGTAGAGCAAAATAATTAAATAAATTGTTACTTTGTTTTGGCATTTTGTGTTCTCACATAACCAAGAACTGAGTATCTACTGTAAATTAGTTTGTAGAAATGTTGCAGGGTGGGTTACATGTCTGTCTGCACATGTGCTTTGTGCATCTGAGGTTAAAATGGCATCCAAGAACTTAGTTATTTTCATTTGTATTATGCAAATATCACATCTCTCAATGAATTTGCCTTTATTTACTTTAAAGCCAGGGATGGCAGTTTCAGACCCGGTGAACAAGAATGTGCAGCTCTTTATATTGATTTATCAAAGGCATTTGACACAGTTGACCATGTCATTTTGGCAATTAAACTGCAAAATAATGGTTTGGCTGTCTCAGCTTTAAAGTGGTTCTTAAATGATTTGTTAGGCAGATCACAGTGTGTGCAGTTTGCTGGGTCCTCTTCCTCCCCCCTCCCAAATTTCAAAGGGGGTACCACAGGGCTCTTTATTAAAACCACTGCTTTTTTAATTAATGTAAGCAACCTCTATGCTAATCTTGTGAATGATGGCTTTCATTTTAAGGCTGATGATACCATTAGCTTGTGTCCATCAGTGCTACAAACCTTAGAAACTTTAGAGTATACTTTTGATGTTGTTCACAGCTCAAGTCATTTTTAACACTTTATAAATCCATACAAATCTAAATTTATGCTATTTTCAAGTGGGAAACAAACTACCATCTGTCTTTCCAAAGATCTTAACTTGTCACGAGGCTGAAATTGAATTGGTCTCAATTTCTCACGGGGCTGAAATTAAATTGGTCTCAACGTATAAATTGTTGGGTAAACAACCTTGTTTCTAAGTTGAAAATGAAACTGGGGTTCCTTCTTTTAGGAACAAATCCTGTGTCTCCTTTCAGTCAAGGAACTGTCTGATTTCTGCTACGTTTTTACCATTGTTGGACTATAGTAATTTGTTGTATATCAGTGCATCTGACCAATGCCTTAAGAAACTGGACACTGTCTATCACTGTGCTTTGTGTTTCATTACTGGCTGTGGTCGTCTTCTGGACCACTGTTCTTTATATGCTGCTGCGCGGCCATCTCTGTAAATTCAAAAAACAGCCTGCGCTCTCAAAATATTCTTCAGATGTTGGTCCCCAGAGTAAGGACTAAATTAGGCAAAAAGGTTTTTGAATATGCTTTTCTATATTAAGACTTACAAACCTTCAACAATTAGTGTCCTCAGTTCCCAAATGCTTAATGAGTGTTGTTAAAGGAAAGGTGATGTAACAGTGTTAAACATGCCTCTGTCCCAGCTTTTTTGGAATATGTTGCAGGTATCAAATTCAAAATGAGTGAATACTATAAATGTTATGAGTACAATAAATACACAATAAATATACCGTCTTTGTAGTGTATTCAACTAAATATAGGTTAAAAAGATTTGCAAATCATTGTATCCTGTTTTTATTTATGTTTTACACAGTGTGCAAACTTCATTGGAATTGGTGTTGTATTAGAAAACAGGTGGACTCCATTTGGTGGACATCAGGTAGACATCATCAGAATAGTATGTTTTTATTTCAGTGAAGGATTAATCATTTATCATCATGCAGAAAAAAAAAACTTGTAAATGACTGCTATTTAACCAAGTTCCATGTTTACATAGTCATACCTTTCATCTCGTTACCTCTCTGGGTGAAGTCCCAGCAGCAGGTCTCTTCTTGCAGACCAGGCCAGGAGGGGTCAGCAAAATGAAACCATGCACCCATCAGCCAAAGGTTTGGTCTCACACTGTCATCCAACACTGCCATTTTTAGAAGCAATTCAAGCCTATTAGTTAATGCACACGGTTTTACTCTATGGTGGAAATTAAAGTTCCGTTTGGTAGTATCACTGGTTGCCATAATAATACAAGCATGATTAATGAGGTTTCATGGCAGTGACTGGGCAAAGAGCCTGTGAGACCTCTGCTGCTCTCATTACTGTTGAAATTTGCCCTTGGTGAAAATCAGTGTTTGTCTACGGTCAAGTGTGTGGCTCTCACACACGTTAATACATACATGCCAACAGTAAACCAAACTTGACACAACTGTGCAAGCTCCCTCTTCTCCTGTTTTAGTCATTTCATCCTGGCTTCTGTCTTCAAGAAAACAAAGATGCACATAGGCCCTTACAGTCAGAATTCAGATACTCTTATGACCCTATCATGACAGAGAGATCATGGCAGAAGGAAAATTAGTGTGAGACGGAACTGTAAAGGAAGGTTCAGGTCTGGGGCAGTGGAAAGAGCCTGTTTGTGTCACCATACTGAAGTGGGAGAAAGTAAAGGGAGAAGGAGAAGAGAAAGAGAGAGAGAGGGAGAGAGAGAGAGAGAGAGAGAGCTCTTACAGCAGAGGTGGATAGACGGAAACAGTTCTGTCTACAGTGAGATTATCCCGCCAAGAGCCCGTGCTGGGGCCACATGGAAACTTTCCCCTCCGACTCTTAGGCAGCAGGAGGAGAAGTTGCTGGTATTGAATATCCTGGAGAAGAAAAAAAAAGGAAACTGTAAATTGAAGATCCAGACGTGAAGATGGAAAAGTTTGTCAGTTGAAGTGAATAGTTTAGCATGTAACAGACTTACTGTTTTACTGTTTCCCCTCTGCTACTTCGTTCTTCCTTAAATCTTGAAGTTGCTGTTCTGGTTAAATTTCTGATATTAGGTCACTGAACTGGTCAGTCAGTCTACAACTATAATATGTTCCAAGCAAGTCTCTGTTGATGGCTAAGAGAGTTTCCTCACTTTCTCAGTTCAGATTTTGATGACTCACTAGATGCAGGGCAAATCATTTCTCTGTCAGAAACTTTTTAAACCTTTAACTTTGCTGATCCCCTCACATTTCCCACTAACAGCTGTCCAGAGGCTCTGTTTTCAACATCTCAACAAAAGTACATGAAAGTACATGTCAGTGTGTACACTTTGTGCATGTTAGCAAGCTGATCTTAGCATTTAGCTCAGTGCATTAATGCAGCATCACAGAGATTCTAGCATTGCAGTAAAGTGCTCTTTATTCCAGGTTAACATTTATTTGAAGGGACTGTGAGGACCATCTGTTTGAAGTAGACTGCTGCGACACCTTTTGGGTGGAATTACACGCACACTGTCATGATGGCATGACTTAACAAGACGTGTTTGTTTTGGAAAAGAATGGATATTGGATCTTCTTTTTAACACTACTTTTCTTTGTTAAAGACAACTTTTTAGCAGATACAATGTGGTGAGGTAAGGTTATCAACAGTTATGCAGTGCTCTTGCTTGAAACATGGGCTAGGCTAAAGTGACAACAAGCAAACTTTTTCAGTTTGTATTGTAGTTTAGTATTGTGGTTTAGTAGCTGACTATTTTAGTGCTACTTGCCCAGTGTTCTGGGATGTAGCTGAGCTTAAGTAACCTCACTTTTCATTTTATTGATAGATTCTCAAGTCTGAACAGATCACTGCAGTGTAACTGCTGCATGTGGGTTGGAGTGAACATTATCATAAACAGTTTAACCTGTGTTTTAGCCTTTAGCGTGTGTTTTAGCCTTTGGCCCATGCTCTATTAGTCTCCTGTTGAGCTTTCTTCTGCTGTTTTTGTCCATTTCTGTCTGACACTTCAGCTCCAGTGTCCACCATTACTACAAAATTAATCCAAGAAATCTCTCTTCTCACTACTAAACTTAGTCACCCGCCGTGGTGTTGTTACAGAGATTTTAACATGCCATAAATCAATCCAGTCCTCTCTGACATCACTAAGAAAGTCCTCACAGTCCCTTTAAAACAAAGCAAGAAATCTAGCATTTTATATTTGAATTGAAATTAATAGCTAATACTCAGAGCAGACTTAAAAACGTTGTACATTTTCATTTTTGAGAATATTCGTTCATGACTATTTGGTTCTTGACGTATAAAGCACATAAGTGAATTTTCACTTATCTATTTATTTATTTGCTAATTTATTTACTTATTTGAGAAATCACAATAATTTTAAACCTCTTACTACTTGAATGAAGCAGTAAGTTGAGTCTTTACACAAAGCATAAAACCATTAGGTCCTTCCACCCCACATCTCATTAAATCTTGCCCCTTTGCCATCAACACTAAGTGAGTGGTCAGAGGTAGTGGCCAGTTCAGGTCAGATTCCTCTGTTTTTACTTGTCCCATGTTCACACTCTCGGAGGGAGCGAGGGCATGCCACGCAGCAGTCCTCTGCCTATTAATAGCAGCTAGGGATGGAGTAGGGGGCAATCTGGATGGCGTGTAAATTTAGACCCTCCCCCATGGATGTTCCGTTGATGTCATAAGCCTGACCTCTGACCCAGGAGCTTGGCTGTCACAAGGCCCTTATTGAACTTGAATATCAGGGATCTAAATGCAGGCAAGCAAATGCAAACTCTTGTTGTACATTTGTACAAATACAGCTAATATGCATGCAAAGAAAGTATCATTAGATCAATATGTCACACATTATGTTCAGTATAATGCTCAGTTTTTCTGTGAGAACGCTGAGACTATCAGCTGACAACATTTCACTCATTAAATGGATCTAAAGCGCTATTGTCAGAAAAAAGTTTGCAAGCAGATGGAAGTGTGGCATGTTGCCTGCAAGAAAACATGAAAGCAACACATGCATCTCTCTTTCTCTTTTTCTGAAATTATGACACCAAATCACCTCAAAGTTCTGCACAACAGCACACCTTCTTCTGGAGATCTGAAATATCGAGTATGTGGTTAGGACGGTGTTATTAGGTGGAGTTCTCACACAGGTTCCCACAGCCTTATCCAGTGTCTCTGCCCATGCCAGAGTTATGTGATGGATCGGTGGAGGGGGGCAACTGATCTTCAAGGTATGTCAGCCGACACTCATGAGACATCTTGTGCACAGCACCAAGGAAGCCCTTAACCAAGAAACATAACAATATTGTCAAAGCCACAATTTCTCTTGTCATATTTTGGGGTTTAATGAAACTGGGGTTTGATATCAATTGTGAGCGTGATACCGTACGAAGTGTGTTAAAATGAACAGATAGGGACCCTGACTTAAAATGAGCCAATGTGATCTGTGCACAGTTCAGGTTTCAGAAAGTTATGACAAAGGATCCGCCTCTGTGAGAGCTAAGAGTTGAGCATTGCACTTCTAAATACTGGACATGTGTTCTGATGCAACACATACATTCACTGTCAAACAGTGCAAGTCAAACAGTAGTCCAGCTATACAATGTTGACATTATAACTCCAGACACAATGGATGCTGACAGTCCAAATGCCAACAAATGCCACCTTCGACCAATCACAACAGTACCCGCTACCCTTGAGGCACTCATAAACAACATTCCTGCCCTCAAATGTCTTCTGTGCAGCGAATGAGTCACACAACTCATTAAACCTTGCACCACCTATAATAATGTTTTGATGTATCACAACGCGCCTGAATCTTTGCCCAGTCCTTTCTAGGACTACGTAACATTTTGGTTTCTTAGTGTCTGATTTTTTTTTTTTTTTTCAATTCCAAGAAAATTCATGCTGTGAGTGTGTCAGTAAAACTAATAATAAACCTAGTACACATTTTACAAGCTCCTCTGGCCATAAACATTTAGCTACTGTGTGGGTCAGCCCTTTAGACAATCTTTTGTTGCACACCAATTCTATCTTTAGCTGCATGATGCTGAGACACTAAATAAATTATTTATCACTTTTAATGTTTTATTTTTAGAAAGCAAAGACGCTATACTTCAAAAGCAAAATATAGCTGATCCAACAAAGGTACAGAAAATGACACTAACAGAGATTTCAGGGAGAGTTTAGAGAAAACAGAATTGAAGCTGCAGGCAGGGGCGAAATGGGTGGCCAAGGGTGACTCAGGGCCCCTTAGAAATCTGGATGGCCACCCCTAAATTAAAAAGTAATGAATCATTACAGTTTGACCCGATGGAGGTTGGACTTGATGTAACAGTCATCTGTTTTGATCCTGTTATAACAAGCTCTTAAAAAATGTCTTTATATTTGAATATAACACATTTCTTTTTGTTCCTATATGGAAGTTTCATTTCGTTTCAGTTTCTCTTTCATTGCCAGATAAAAACTCACTGTTGTTTTCAAATGTAGAAAATATTTTCCATATCATTTGAGACAGGCGCATTGGAGCACCATTGGTCTGCCAGTTTAAAATAAGACATATGCACAGAGAGGACTCAGTTCAGCAGAAATTAAAAATAAAGGTTCTCATTGTCATGGATGTCACTTGTTCTCTAATTTGAAACTAAAATAAAAAAAACTAAATAAAACTCATTCTTAATGTCAAAAATATATTAATATGCACTGATTCATTTCTATTTCTAAGAATGTTGTACCTGCACACAAACTAATACTTCTTTTCTAAATTCACACAAACATCCACTCCTACACACACAAGTCTGTATCCCAGTTTGGCCACCCCACTCTGAGAAGTCTGGACACACTCCTGCTGAAGGAGCAAATATTTTATGTATTCAACAACATTCAGTTGATGTATTCATCTATTTCAGTGTGTGAAAACATGTTCATCTACTCTACTTTAAATACCCCAATAAGAAAATAAAGTTTTCTTACACTGATTTTAGGCTTTAGATTTTTTTTGCACATCTATTTTTACCCTGAAAAAAACTTGAAACACCGTAAGATTCTGTAATATACACAGAGGTTAAAACAAATAAAATGAACCTGTTCTGGAAAAATAAGAACCTGGAAATGGGGATTTGACTGCAGATCATTGGTTGCTTCAATGGGGATGCTTGCTAGCTGTTAGGAGATTGATCTCTTTTTAATCTCTTTTTTTGTATAAGAATAAGGTTGTTCATACAGACCAGCCATACCCACTTTAAACTGAATGTGGAACCAAGTTTCTGGAGCCATACCAATTCTACTCAAATTTCCATGACAAAGGGATAGTTAATAATGGTTGAAAATCATGCTTTGGTAATCTGATTAAGAGCTTATTATTATGTGTCCAATTAAACTGAATGCAAAGACAAACACAGCGCTGGTCTTAAATATTCCACTACTCGGATTCTTGTGCTTGTGGTTTAAAAATCAATTTCAGACATCACTCATTGCTCCCTTCAAAATGTTTAACACCACAAGATTTAAATTTGGAAAAGGCTAGGCAAACCCTGCCATGCCCAATTGACGCCCCTGGCCGTCCACCAAACCACCGGATGACAAGTCTCCAAAGCCTTTACGCACGGAGAGCGCACAGAGAGTTTGCAAGCACGCGTGGGGGGTCTCCTCCCTTCCAGGCTGTCCGTGGCCTCCTCGCCCCGGCGAGCAGCTCCAAGACAGAGCCAAACCCTCCAGATCCCCTCATTTCCCTCTCTCTACCTTTCCCCTGAAGAAACAACCCGGCGTTACGTCAGAAACTGCAGGGCAAGCAAGAGAGCGTCTTAGGAGCTATTCGTAGGCATTACTGCCAAACCCGGCTTGGGGCTGCTCACGAGCTCACTGCAGCCAATGCAATTGACAAATCCAACTCTTTTAAAACAGCAGCAGTATGTGGTAAGTCAATTATTCATTCATAGTGGTTTACTTCCCTGGGATTTTTATTTTTCTCACAACCTTCTTCACATGACAGGTCTCTGTTGCTGGCACAATTGCGCAAAAAAAGGCAACAGTGTAAACGGTGTGAAATTAAGGAGTAGGCTGGTTACCCTGTAGCCTCACTGAAAACACCATGACATGATGAAGCATCAGAGTTCTTTGACGCACAGAGATTTCTGCAGCATTTTTTGTGTTTGATTCTTTGCTGATCTAAAAAAAAATGCCCCACGCACGAAATAGGAACCCTAGCCCCATCCCAGAGGTAACATGGGACACGGGATTGAAAGAGATGAACGAGACCTGGAAAGGAGCTATTGCCTGTTTAGGGGTGGCCGTCTTCTTTGTCATGACCATCGGGATCATATACTGGCAAGTGGTGGACCAGCCCAACAAGAACTGGATCCTCAGGGGGACTTTTAGCGGACTGATCTGGGAGAGACGGACCCACTCACTGGTCATACAGACACTGACGGAGGACAAGACATACGTGGAAATAGACGTCGGGAACGTGGGGAACCCTGACATCGAGGTTCCCTTTGTTAGGAACCTGTGCTGGCTCAATAAGACGGAGTTCTGCTACACGTGGGATTCAGTGGCCGAGGTGAAGATCTCTCTGGAGGTGAATGAGGAGATGGAGACGGAGTGCTACAGTATGAGCTGGGCGCCGGTGCACTGTCATGTGGAGCTGAAGGTAAGGTTTCCCTACCTGTGCATAAACCCAGGGGCGAATTGAAGCAGGAGTTTTCAATTTACGCAAAATGTGACGCGCAATTGTGCCTCTACGGCTCAAACTGCAGTTTACGCAGCTTAGACGTGTAATTGTGATTGGAATTGTCGCTGGTCGTACACAGTTTCGTTTTTTTCCAATACAAAAGGGCATATTTTCGCTTGAAGCCCTTTACCTTCAAAAATGACCATTATTGTTGCTCCAACAAAAATATACAAACTCAAAACTGTTGAATCATAGAAAAATGCATCTTAAACACCACTCACCGTTTTTTTTTTTTTTTTTTTTTTTTTTTTTTTTTTTTTTTTTTTTTTTTCGCAAAGAAATAACTAGTTGTCAGAATATCAGGTATACTGCATTTTTATACTGTATGTTATAACTTGACTTATATGATTAAATTAAAAATCCATCACTGCTTCTATTTAAACATCTTTTGTGATTTCCTGTTAATTGTCATAAGAAATAATGATATTCTGTCACAACATTAAAAAGATAGCTGACATTGGTTTGTTTTTTACCCTAATCTTTTACCTTTCATGGTCCTCAGTTAAACTGCGCTGCCTTTCATACGTTACGTGTGAAACTTGCTTCGTCACACTTGTTTTGCTTTTTCTGACATGCACAGTACTTACTGTACTTTCTCCCCCCAGCCTAATTATCAAAGGCATTTAACTATTGGGATGTTTAGGGAGGTTAATCTGTCCTCACTGGAACATTCCTCGCCATAACTCCCTGTCATGTGGCGCGACTGCTCACTGGAACTCTTCCTAAACTTGAGCAGCTTTGATTTTTCTCTTTTCAAACACCCTCCCTCCTACCTCTCAGGTGACTTGCTACTTGGCAGTCGTTTTGGAACCCTTTAACAGAGGGCAGATTTGCTGATGTTAAACGATTATGATCCGTGTTTGCGCATTTGTGCTCGCCTTCCACGCAAGGCTTTGATGGAGGACAAGGTTTCTCTTAGAAAACGCTTCGTCATTCAACCCCTCTGCGTGCCATGCTTTCTGAGATAGTCACATGCCAGTCATCACATACTTTTCTGTGCCCTCCATCACTGCGAAGTAACAGCAACTTCTTCCTCGTGTCAGAAAACAGAATTTATCTATTCTTTGAACACAAAATTCGTCTCCACTTTACGTTTCATTCGATCCTGATAGAGCACCTGCTTGCTTATTCATAACTTAAAAGTAAGTCTGAGGTTATTTAGATTTAAAAAGCTTTTACTCCTGTTATGCTTTGATCATACAAATTGTTGTGATCTTTTAATTTTACATTCCAAGAAGAAACCCCCACCCCTCCTTGTTTGAGTGTAAATATTTATTTATTTATTTATTTATTTATTTATTTACTTATTTATGTACTTATTTATTTACTTATTTACTTATTTGTCATTGCATTGTGGGAATTCCCTCAGGATTGCTTCTCCATGTCCAATGTTTCCTGGTATGGAGGGGCCAGTGTTCGGGGTCAGACCTGGCCCATCAATGATCAGAATGCCACCATGCAGCCGTTTACTGTGAGCAATCTTATGGACAATCCCTCAGGCTTTGGCTCAGCTCTGGAACGTTACTTCCTGGGTTCATCAGGTAAGATCCAACTGTAACTAGATACCATCTCAGACCATCCTCTTAGGACTGAAAGCTTTTCAAATCTTTGCAGTGACACATGGGTCATCTGTTTTTCCACACTTGCCGTTGGTGCAGGGTTAGAACAGGGGCTGTGGAAATCAGACCCTGTACCAGCAGGTGTACAATGTGAGGCGTGAATCCCAGGGTGAGAGGGAAGCCCTCTGGATGTTGTTGTGTTTTCTTTCCACTGCCCCTCATGCATGTGTTTATTTGTGTTTGAGCTGAGAAAAATAGTCCCACCACCTCCAGAACCAGCATCCCTAAAAAACACACAACACTGCTGGGCTGCCCCACAAATAGAGCGCAACACGATACTGTCTGTGGCACGTTGGTTTATTAATTTCCAGATTAGACAACAAAGGAAAGCAAACCACCTTCAGCATCTTAAATTAACTCTTAGGGATGCCGAGGTAATTGCCTTTTGTTTCTATTTAAAGAGCAGGTTGGATGAAGGCCCTGCTGACTCTTATAACTCACCAGGTTATTTTGGGGGTGTTAGATTTTATCCTGGGGGCCAAGGTAGGGAGGCAGGGAGCACAGGCGGATGTGAATGGTTAATGTGAATGATGAGGAGCGCGTGGTGTTTGTGTGGATGTGACTGTAGCACATTAGCCTGGAGACTTTTCTTTTGAGCAGTATGTGTGGAGTCAGCTTCCTGAGCTGCAGCACAAATCTTGAACATATAAAAGCTGTACATTAGTTTGTGTGTAAAAAATCAGACTGACACAGAAAGACTAATGACGACTTTCTAATAACATGAAAATCATTCATTATTAGTAGTGCCACACATTCATTCGCATACAGACTGAAACATGGCCACTTTCATGCACGCACATATCCACCAGTGCTCATTTGGAGACATTATGTAACACAGTGGCACACGGCTTAACAACAGTCTCACATGACTTAAAACCCTCTCCACCTTGTGAGAGGACGACAGCGCAGCTCAGGACCCTGTAACCCTTTGTTTCTCTGTCCAGCTTTGCACAAAACAAAAACACACATGCACATGGGATGAGATCCACAACAGTTTAGGTGTTGCCTGGTAACCACTTAGAGGCACATATTTGACAGAGAGAGCAAACTGATGCTCAGCAATGACAACAATGCCTTTTGGAGCCTTTAAGATACATATAACATGATATCCTGCTTTAAAGTTCAAGGATGTCGAGCTCCTACATGTTCATCGTGCTCACATTTGTCACAGAGATAACTGTGGTCACAGTTATAATGGCTTTAAGTATGTTTTCGGCTGCTCCTTATTTGAAATCTGAAGAAATGATCATGTTTTAATGATTAAGGATGAAGCTGGACAGGGCTGATGTGCACTGTGATATTTCTGTAATGCAAACCTCACATTAGCCAAAAAATGTGCTTTGTGTAAATCAAGATCCAGCAGTGTTATGCTTCAGCGTTAGCTTATACATCAAGAGTATTTCATGTTTGAAGATTTTCCAAATATGGTGAATTTACTTTCTTTTGGTTACCTAATCCTAAAACACATTGTCTTCTCTTTTCTCATACAGCACAACCTAAAATACCTGTCTGTGCTTTATTCATATCCACTGTTTATGATTTGATATTTGCAGTTAGTCGCACCAAGGACAAAAAGGTCTTGTGTAGCAGACCTGCAGAATCATATACTTAGATATATGTATAAGGTTTATTTGTCTTCATTAAAAATAAGACAAAGTGTGAGAGGCGATTTGATGAGGCCCTACTATTACGTTTCTGCTATAACATTAATATACATGTTAGTTCCAGCCAGAAGCACTGACCCTTAATGATTACTACTGGCATTCATAAAAGTTTTGTTTGTGAACAAACCATTCTTAAAGGGACTGTGAGGACCATCTGTTTGAAGTGGATTCCAGTGGTACAGTGACTCTTAACGAGGCGTATGTTTGTTTTGGAAGTCAATGGAGACCAGATCTTCTTTTTAACACTACTTTTCTTTATTTAAGACAACTTTTTACTGGATACAACGCGACGAGGTGAGATATTTATCAAAAGTTACACAGTGCTGTTGTTTGAAACATGACAACAAACAAACGTTGTCAGTTTGTACTGTGGTTTAATCACCAGCCCAGTGGTCTGAGTTGTATCTATAGGTTAACGTGTAACGCTGGAAAATCTTTCATGTCCTTCTCATCGACCAATCAGAGCTAACGCAGCCTCACTCTTCATTTTATTGACAGACTCTCAAGTTTGATCAGATCACTGCAGTATAACTGCTGCACGTGGGTTGGAATGAATATTATCACAATTTAGTGCTTTTTTTAAGCCTTTAGCCTGTGCTCTATCACTCGTTTTGTTTTTTTCTGCTCGTCTGACTTTTTCCTTTCGTCAGTTTAGCCTGTGTCAACTATCTCTACAAAATCCATCCCAAAAAATTTTCAGAAGAGAAAAACACAGATCTCTTTTCTCACTACCAAACTCTGTAAGCCAATGTGGTGTTGTCATAGAGACTTCAGTGTACCGTAAATCAATCTGGTCCTGTTCAACCCGATCAGGAAATAAAGAAATAAATAAGAAATAGCATATTGGTGCTGATAATGTCATTTTAAATTGTGGATTACGATCAGACCTACATATAGAAGTAATACTTCATCAAGATCACTTAGAAGGTCCTCACAGTCCCTTTAAGTGATGAGAATGGTGAATAAATTCTATTGACCCTTTTAAAATTCTTTTTTAAAAAATCATTATAAATAATAATAATGGTAATAGTGAAGACAGTAAAGAGAAAAGTGATTCCCTTGGGAGCTATTGTTTACTTTTCTTCCAATGGAATGCTTACTCATCAGTACAAGATGTACTACTTGATTTTAATTGTTCCTCCACTCTGTGTACCGACAGCTTTAACTGGAGGTCAGAACTGTCCAAAAAGTGCAATACAGAGAATAATGTTATAACAATATTGAATCACTTCTCCCTGAAATGGTGAACTTTAAACATTAACACATATCATGTTGGTTTTACTTAAGTTACTGGTGTGGGAAAAAAAATATACAACCCCTTGGGCTTACAGCCTGGGTTTGAATCCAACCTGCAGCCCCTTACCCACTCACTCTCCTCTCTCACCCCATTTCCATATCTATTTACTGTCCTGACCTCCCTGAAAAAATACATAAAGAACTGGAAAAATAACCTCATTATTTGATAAGTGTAAGTACATTCACTTGAGTAAACTATTTTATAAAAGTGTCCACTACTGATGTTATAAATCAGTACAATGAAGCTGTTTTCCAGGGACCAAAGGCCTGCCTCAGCTACACCTCTCCACCTCTGTTCCAGGGTTCACTGAAAGTTTGGTTAAGTCAGCATGTTTAATATGGTGACCAGCACCATTTGGCTCCAAGGCCTCCTTGGGGACCAATGGTTCTGAAGTTCTATAATATACAAATATTACCAGTTAAGTTGTTGAATATTTTCTGAAGTGTTCCAGCAATTAGAGGTTGGAGAAACACTCGGTAATGGTCTTTGACAAACATCTGATCACTCCTCATTATCAAGGCCTCCATTAACGCTCTCAGCATTATAAAGTTTGGTGATCATACCACAGTCGTCTTCTCGCCAACATCCCCGGACTGAGTAAAAAATTGACGCATCAGATTTGTAGATGGAATAAAAACGAATGCATGATGTGGTCCGGTCATAATAGCTGTCTTTTTGTTGTGGACAATAACAAAGGAACAGGAAGCAGTTTTATCAGCTTTTGTTCAGGAAAGTATCACTGGCTCTGTGAGGATAAAAACAGGATCATTATTGGAAAATTGTAGTATTATGTGTCAGGGTTCTTGGGCAGATAATTGATTTCTTCCTGGTATTGGCAGGGAAATGATTTGATTTTTGTATGTAAACTGGCCAAACTTAATTACGTATAGAACCAAACATTGCTGCCAGTGTGTAAAATGTTTTAGATCAACTTATTATATCATATCATATCTTGTGACGAGTGTTATGTTTCCAAGAAGAATTATCACAACAATCAACAGATTTCCCCCAGTGTTTCAGCCCTCTCTGTATGTTATGTTTGGGAAAAAAAGGTTTGCAGTGAATCCAACCATTTGTATATATTTATGAGACTTAAGTTCTGCTGCAAAGAGTCTGCTTTGAACTCATAAAGTCGGTAGGATGATGAGAAGAGCTGGGCTGTTTATTGCCCTTACATTTAAACAACATAAAGTGATGCTTCTATTGCACTTATTATTTTGTTTTGCTTTGATATCTTTAAATAGAAAACTCAGGCTTTGAAAAGGAGCCTAAGTTCATTTGTTTTCCTCAAAACAGATTCTTAAAAGGCAGAACTCCAGTAGTAATAAAAATATTAAAGAGACACCACATGTCTAGACTATTTTGGGTATTTATTTATTTATTTATTCATACATTCATAAAACAGAAACGGAACAACAATTTTGGTTTTCTGTGTAACAGCTTTATTCGAACACTTTTCATGAAAACAAATTTATTGCAGTTTTCGAGCATTACGTAATGTAGTGATATCAGGATTCACAGCTGTGTGAACTCTCTGACTGTTGCAACTTATTTTTGTGATGCATGTGAGGGCTATGGGACCTGTCTGCACGGCCTCTAGTTAGTCACAGGAGCACATTATAAATGTGTTTTGGAATATGGATCAGTGACTGATAGCCCGAGAGGACTCCTGGGGCGGTTAAAGCATGAGGAGGACGGAGCGACAGTAATACAACAACTGCTGACTGTACTGTGACAGTTCATGTTGAACATGAGAAAAATAACAAAGTACAGAGAGGATAGAAAAGTAAAGCAGAGTCTCAGTAGAGATAAAATAAATTCATCTGTGCTGCAGCAGAGTGACATTTGAGAGTGTAGCCGACTGCAGGAACTTGTCATGAGCCCACCTGTCTTGAGCCATACAAAAACAACATGGCTACTAGGAGCAGATTAGATATCAGTCAAGCCTTCTCTGGTGTTAAAAACACATGAAAGAACACTGAGGGAAAATCATTCTCAAAGCTTTCTTCAATATTTTCCAGTCAGATTTTTTGGGGAAACAATGACATAAGCTCTTAGTTTTAAAATATGAGCAGAAATAATGTTGATTTCAAAATATCAGCACTCAGGTGTAACCATTTCACTGGAGCTGAAGAGCCTGCTGATAACCACAACTATTTATTTATTTATTTATTTATTTATTTATTTATTTATTTATTTTCTTTTTCTATTTTTTTTGTTTTGTTTTGCAAATATTTTTTACTTGTCTCTGTGCTTTTAAGATCATTTTAAATTTTAAGTTAAATTTAAATAAGAACTATATTAAATGTTATAGGATAATAGGCTTTATATATTAGTTTAAATTCATCTGCTTTCTATGTAGTGAAATATAACTTCATTTATTGGGTGTTTTGTGTAATAGTGTTATGCAGTATCAAGTTAAAGTGCAAGCATTGAATGGCCGGATTCTCTAATCTGTTGCCTTGAAAATACACTTGCAACACCGGAAAGTTAAATTTAGCTGAGAATGGTGGAGAATATCTTTGTGACACAGCCATCGGTGTTTGGGATGACTCACAAATTTATCCGCTACAAGAGGTGACGGCAGTTTAATGTGACGTCAACAGCTGAACAATAGTCAACCACGTTTCAGAGTGGACAGCTATGCCAACACTTTGGTCACATCTTTGTGACAATTACAGTGTAGAAAAGAAAACATTTGATGTGTGTTTGAAATAAGCTGTTTTGATTCATTGAAAAAAAAAAGATTAGCCAAAATAATAATAATAATAATAAACTTTCATGTGATTTTGTGGTATAACTTCTCTCATCCAGGTCTTCTCAGTGCATCATAACATATGTATTCATAGCAGGCAGAGAGTGTGACCGCTCCTGTGTTAACGTCACCTCCATTAAGAGTATTTTATGGTCTGTCTCTTCCTATCTTCTTTTTCCATCCTACCCTTTAGTAAAGTGAACATCAAAGATGAGATCCATGTCTGAAAGGACCTCAAACTGGGTGTTTTGGACTCCATCAATTATTTTAATATAGTTTTTATCTCCTTTAGCTCACTATCTTCTACCCCTGTGTGTTTATTTCTTTTCCTATCTTAATTTTTCCACATGGGATCCAAAGTCGTGATACTCAACTATCTATCATGGGATGTCTCAAAGCAAAGTGGCCAAACACAACTAACAGAAAGAGATGAAAGTGAATTTGTCATCCTTGATTTGGATATTATTTCTTTTATCACATTTCAAGTTTATCTAATTTGAAAGAATAGCTTGATGATAAAATAACTCTGAAGGACTCTGAAATTGCTTAAAATCCTCAGAAAGAAAAGATAATTAGACCACAAGATATTTGATAAAGGCCACAAGATCCTCACTTCTTGATTTTTTTCTGCATAAAAAAAGTTGAAGGTTAGGATTCAAACACTTTTGGTTTCAATTTTTTTTTTTTTTTTCATTTCAATGGTAACTATATTCAGGTGACGGGAACTAATATCTTCTTTTTTTCATCACAAGATCACCAAGTCATACTTGTGCAGAGGTAAACATTCAAAACACTTTGTATAAAGATAACAAGCTTCAGTTGGCCACACCATCCCAACACACGTGTCTGAATTAGTCAGAGGTCCCCTGACAGCTGCTCCGAAGCCTGGACTCTATGTGGACAAGTCAGAGGTGAAACAATTTAACAATGAGTCACTTATCCAACTAAAGCTTTTTCTAAAGCAACCTGTCATCTCCTGTATGAGAGGCTTAATGCATGAAAATTATCCCACAAACATTTTCCACACTCCATCGTCTACCTAATACTTTCCATCAGGGACAACGAGCGAGAAAGTTATAGAGGGAGTGACTTAATTTTAAAGGAGGATTGATACGACAGCTTCTGAACTATTAAAGGTGCCCTTAATTCGTGAATCATAAAATTAAGGAGAAAAAAAAGTGTTTGAATTTTTTTTTATCTTAAAACATCAAATGATAAAAATTCACACATCCACCGCTTGTTTTTTCTGAAGCAACATACTTACTTACCAACTGAAACTAAAGAAACTAATAAACAAAAACCTTTTTTCATTGTATAATCCTTTAACAACTGAAAAACAAATGTGTGTTTGTGATATTTACACATAATGCAACGTCTTACTCCTGCAACAATAAAACTGATTGATGGAACAAAAAGTGCAGAAAGCGTCCCTTGTGTGTTTCATTATTTTTTCAATAAGTGGAATTGGAAATTTACTACCATGGCAAAATCCCAGTTTTGTGGCCATCAATTTCTTGAGGTTGGGCACAGAAACTAAGTTTCCATTGTTAAGGAAATGCATGCCTGAGCACACATGCACACACATTTTCAGACTCACACACACAGAGCTGGTGTTGAATACACCTTTTACAACCCCAGCCAGGTCTGTAAGTGTGCACAGGTGTCATAAATAAGAGTAGGAATATGAAAGGTAAAAGAGTGCAGCCCATCTGGAACACAGCAGCAGGGAGTCAGGAGGCTGTGTGGGAGCCGAGATGCCACATGAAAACCTTCTTGACCCATGAGAAGGTGCACATGCTCACAAATGCGATTACCTGCTCAGACGGCCTGAGAGGAAGTACAGAGCTTTTATAGCCTGATAGTTTTTCTCAGTATTTCTTGCAGATCTTCTGTTTCCTGTTAAAGTGTGTGAATGTGTGTGAGAGGTGATCCATGGTTGCTGGGTTTGTGTGCTTGCTCACCTAAGTTCCAGGCATGTGTGTGTCAGACGGTTACACTTCATTCACTTTAACTTCTGTCAGTCTGCTGCTTTAAAGGTGAGGGGATACGCTCGGTCAGGCATATAATTTTGCTTTTGAGAGCTAGTGGAAAATGTTTCAGGGGAAGCTTGTAGTGTTTAAGGAATTGTTCTAAAAATAGGGTCCCCCCCTCTCACCCCTTTTAACTCTTGGGAACCCCGCTTTGGCTGTAACTCAAGGCCTCAAACCTGCTTCACTTTCTTTAAATATCACCTGCAAGTACAGATCTATTAATCATTTTTTAAGCAGGAAATTCTCACGATAGAGAGATGTGGAGTGTGAGTAAGCTGTTCAAATGTTTAATCAGGAATTCATGATTTTAACATTCAAACTGCACCTTAGTCACAGATGGAATAAAAGGTACAGCTGTGCTTCACCAGACTGTCCTGTTTCCTGGAGGCCCCGCAATGTCATTTCCCATAAAAATTAAATATGACTCAAGAAGTCATGCTTGCAAACTTAAACTCCACTTTCCACCCTGCGCGCACTCAAGTCAAACACACTGTTTGCAGCCTGCTGTATCTACACATCATTCTACAAGGCTGCGCGGTGTCTGGTGTACTCAGGTCCCCTCTATTTCCGCTGCCTGCATTCCTCTTCTTTTCTCCCATAAAGCTATAACATTTTCTCCCCTGCCTCACTTTCTTCCCCTGTTAATATACCTTTCCAAAATGCACAGTTTCATTCTGCCTTTCCTTCAGTTGAAAATTCCTTCATGCTATTATACCTTGCAGTTAAAATGTAAGAGCAATTCCTTGCAAAGATCTACATCTGTCCGCCATTATGAATCCGTCACAGGCAGCAAGGAGGTGACCCAATACCTTGTGAGAGGCAGCTGAGGAGTTACCAGTATCTCTTTGACATTATCCATTGCAGCAAACACGTGAGAATCACCCTGAGGTGAAAGGCTCTCAGGCTGGCTTTATGCAGTTTGCTACTGATCTCTGCAACTATTAATCTGATTATAAACTGGTAGATGAGTATCCGGTCTGCCCCTGGTCCCTGCCTGCAGGAGAACAGTGAGCCCTTTGAAACTAGAGAGGGGGCTGAAATGAGCCAAGCTCTCAGCCCGGGTTCAAAGTCTGTCTGCCTGCTTCAAAAACAGATTTTTGTAATCTAATCGGCACATTTACTGTTTCATTCCAAATCCTATCAATGCGGCTTTATGTAAAAACTAGAGATACAAAGTTGAATGGGTTTTGCTGATTTGAAGTGGGATAAGACCACAAAAAAAGAGGGGAAGGTAGTCAAAGCCAGGTTGGGGAAAGGGAGAGTAAGGACGGATGAGAAGTGGTGAGGATGGAGGGGGAGAGGTAACCTGAGAGGGAAGAGGCATTCCTTGCAGGGCAGCTACATTTGCGGGCACGATTATCTTCTCATAATCTCATCATTTCACATGGCCTCAGGAAGGATGGGTTTACATACAGAAGGAGGAAAAACAAGGGATTTCCCTTGGCTAGGAAGTTTTAGATAGCTGGAGTGGACTCACTAAAATGCAGATTAAACAATCAATTAAACATTTTTCACTCAAAAAAATGAAACATTGACTTTAATTAATTTATTAAGTCAACCGGTTCCGTGTAAGTGTATTAGGCTAGTTGAAAATGATTTTTTAGGGTCAACTAAGTTGAACTTGAAATTATTGCTTTCAGTTGACTTAGTACATTTTCATGGAACCAGTTGACAATGAATTTAATTGAAGTCAGTGTTTCTTTTTTTTTTGAGTGTTTGCACAGTGAGGAATCATCTTTGTCATAATGAATAAAGACATCCAACAATGAACAACAAATGAGCAAACACCTGGCAACAGTGGTACACTGAGAAAACCAGAGTAGAGCCAGATTTATGGTAAACAGTCATGTGTGAGTGACGCAAACGCTGCTACAAAAAAATTTCAACGATAACATAGAATTCCTATAAAAGACCAACAACTAAAGTGGAAAGTTGATTAATGAGACATGAGAGAACAAAAACTGACTGCAGCCTTTTAAATTGGTAACATATTTACAGGACATTGCAGGTGTTTTTTCCTGCTTGTTTTGTCTATTACAGAGCGTAAATAATATACACCTGAAATCTGATGAGGATTTTTAAATGAGGAAAACAGACATTCATTCTGACACCACCTCCAGTATACATCCTAGCTACCTCGCCTTCTTCTCATTGGTGTGCAGGGAAACCAACCCTTGAAGAAGTTGCCAGCAGCGTAAACTCATCTAACCGCTTACTGCTGTATCTCATTCTGAGGAGTGTTTTTTCCTCACATCTGAGCAGAGTAATATCAGCTGACACAGCCTACAACACTCCATCCGTCACTCTCATATCCTGGTCTCAGTAACACTTGCGCACTATGTCATATAAGAGGAATCTGCAGTGCACCTCATCTGTATGATACTTTTTATTGCTGTACATCAAGGCTCAGCTTATCCAGTTCATCTCAATCATTCTGTAACCTGTTTAGGTAATTCTCAGAAGCAGTCTCTATGAATTTCTGACAAGTGTGACATAATGATTTCAGATCTTATATCTTGTTCCATGCAGGTGTAGCAGTGCTTGTGTCTCCAGATATCCCGCTGCAGCTGGGGGTGGACAGCAGACAGCAGTTCTGCCTGCAGTCACTGCCCAGTATGGAGCGTCTCCCCTTACAGTATACTGTGTGTGTGGCCCGTGATGTTAAAGCTGCACACCAGGAAGCAGTGCAACAGCTCTCCCAGCACAGGAGGGAGCTGCCCAACATGAAAGCACTGTGGTAAGTTTGGTTTAGATTAGGAATACTGGGGTTTTAGATTTAGTGGGTATTTAGGCAGTTATAAGTGGTGTTTTAACTGCAGGAACCTCTCCCATGGACCAGAAACTTTTTTAAGGTACTGAATGCATTTCAACCACAGAGACCAAAAAGAAAACCCCTTTTTTCTGTCTTTATATTTCTACATATTTTATATTTCAATGCGTGTGCATTTCACTGATTGTTTGCACAATGTCACTTTAATTCAGTTAATGTTGTTGATGTTATAATCCCGAGTCCATAAGCATTGAGAAGCTGCCAGGTGTTGATTAAAAGAAAACTGAATGTAATGATTTCAAGTGTATTTAAACTCGTAATTTACTAAAAAAAATTGTGCAAACACAACAAATCAAATGTTGAAACATCAAAGTTTTATTGTTTTATGGAAAAGAAACGCTTGTTGTTAATTTCATGCTCGCAACAGGTTTCAGAACATTTGAGAAAGGGGCATGTTAACTTGCGTGTTGCATCACCTCTACAGTAAATGTTAGGAAACCGAGGAGGCCAGTCTCTGGAGTTTAGAAACTTTAATGTTGCATTCTTTCCTGAAATAGGATTTCAGCTGCTCAACTTTTCAAGGTCTCTTTTGTTGTACGTTTTATGCCATGATGTGTAAAACATTCCCAATCGTTGAAAAGTCAGTGGCAATATGTAAAAATGTAGTGTGACATCTTTTTACTTTATTATCCCAAGTCTTTACTGACTATGGTATTACAAAGTACCCAGATGTTGAATCTAACCATTACACATTATCATAACATCAAAGATGCTGACTTTTGGTCAGTGAGCTGATAGCTAGCCCTCCAGCAGACACTGGAGCAGTTTGCAGCTGAGTGCAGAGCATCTGGGATGTGAGTCTGAACCTCTGAGTTGGACGCTGTGGTTCTCTGCTAGAAAACAGTTGATTTCTGAGTTTGGGTGAGGAGTGAGTCGTTACCTCGAGGGAAGTAGTTCAGATATCTTAGGGTTCTTGTTCATTCGCGAGGGCAAAATGGATCAAGAGATTGACAGGCTGATTGGTGCTGTGTCAGCAGCAAAGTGGGTGATAAGTTGTGGGAAAGAGGGATCTTTTAGACAGCAGGCTGAGCACCCATTTAGGTAGTGTTTTGGCTGCTGGTTTCACAATGGGAGGAGATAGTGTTATGCCTTTTATATTAATACACGGTGAGTGATTAGAAACTAGAAACTTGTACATGATGTCACCTCACCCAGGCATAGGGACTGGCAGCTACAGCAGTATAGTTGAGGGAAGGCAGGGAAGGAAGTGATGTCTTTAATATTAGTTAGTTTAAATGGTAAGGAAGGAGAAGATGGTGTCTGAGAAACACTGGTTTGTTCAAGCACTCTGTGGTGGATTGCAGAGTTTAACACCCATCCCATCTTAAAGGAGGTGTGGAAGTATGTTGGTAGTAATAGCTGTAATATATAAAATGGAAATTACCTTTTTGCATAAAAAGAAGTCTTGGTTGAAATGTAAATGGCATTAGACACAAAGAAACATTGAGTGCCTTGGAAAGACGCTCCTGGGTATTGGTGTTGGAAACACAGCTTCTAAGTGAATCTGATTCCTCCTTGTGTTTCACAGGCTGCCATTCTGGAAGTTGCTGACCAGTGTGGATTCAGGGCCGAAGGTGGAGAGGGAGCTGAGGACCTTCTCTAACCGCCTCAGGAGACACCAGCTGGGGGAGGGAGTCATCAGCCTCAACGAACATTCCACCACCCTCCTCTCTGATATGGTACGAGCTTTAAAAGTTTTAAAAGTCGGTGCAATTGATATATTTGTTGATGTATGACTTTTCAGCTATGCTCTGTAGTTGATCTTGCATTTTGAGAACAGTTCCCCTTGGCTCTGCTTGTTTAAATAGAACTCTTGATATAACTTACTCACTGAGAGTTGAGGTACTATTGTTTATACCTGCAGAGGTGTCATTTGATGGAAAACATCCCCCACAACAGCAAAAAAAAGATGGAATAAATAAACATTATTATGGGAAAACCACTAATCGACACGTCTGCATCGTATCTGTGACAAGGGGAGGATAGTAGTTTCATCATTTTAACACTATTTTTATTTTTTGTTGTTATTGTTGTTTTGTTTATTTGCAGTTTTGCCGAATTTGTGGCATTTAAACATTTAAATTCCTGGAAACATTGGAAACAACCCTCCTAGAGTCACTCAATTCAGTTGTGTTTATTTGCTGTCTTTAAGTTCAGAACTCCTATTGATTTTTTTAAAGTCTTTAAAGTATAGTCAAACCATAATACAGTGTTTTGTTTTTTCATCAACTGTTTCTGTTTTTGCAAACCATGGATACACCATGACATCTCTTTGAAAGTTGGACTATCTCTAATTATACTTGTCATCCATCCGTCTGCACCAAATAAAGGTTTTTGCCGTGATATACCAAACTTGTAAATGCTGGAAACATAGTACAGTGTATGGGACAGTAACTCACTGCTATGTACATCATTTTTGGTGCATGTATTTTCTCATTCATCTTCTCATCTCATCAGTTCTTGGCCAGTCTAAGTGTGGGGTCATGTAATCTCTCTCTGGATCCTCTGGGCTGTGAGGCTGGTGAGGGTTCATCTGTCAGGAGCTCAAAACTGATCAGAGACAGAGATGAAAGAGTTTCTTAAGTGGATCTCCAGAGAGCTGGAAAGGCTAGAGAGGGAGGACAGGTTCACTGAAATGTGAAAAACTTGGTAGAAGAATGACTTAGAGGCTTTGACTACATGGTGGAAATTTGTGCAGAGAGTCCAAAAGACACATTAAGCAGGTCCATTTTTAGATTTTCCCCCAAATGTGTAATATTTGCTAGTACTCTTAACTTATTTTGCTATGACTTGCTACGTCATTGGTGTTTTCTTTTAGAAAGAATAACAGAGAGGCAGGTGCTTTTCTTCTCCTCTTCCCAAGTCAATGTTTATTACTGTTTTAATTCTATCCAGTTACTTTCTTCAATTCTGCCTGGAAAACAAGACCAGCAGGACCTCAGCTAAAGTGGATCTCAGTCAATACCACTTGATGTTCCATTACAAAACAAATATAACTGGGAGAAGACAAACAGAAAATCTCCTCACAGATCTCAGGTTGCTCTGATGGGTATGGTAGCTGCGGGATGGAGAAGAGCTGGATGTGGTGAAATATGGCAGGAGTTCAGCCAAGATGAGGTTCAGTGAGTGACACTAGTCTGATGCTGCAGTTTGACATGAAAGAGAAGGAAAAAGCTTCATTGCACAAATTATATCCATCACAGGCCTTTTTTATAACCACACACATAATTACCAGCTCGGGAGGTCTTAGGTGATTAAAAAAAGAAGGGAAGAAAACGTGAGTAATAACATGTCATATGAGTTTCCCGTAACTCTTAAATTTTCTGGTAAATCCAAGACATTTAACACCACTTTTGGCTCAGTACCACCTGGTAAGTGGCACAAAGAACCAGCCAAGCACTGAGTGCTGTATGTAAACGTCAGGAACTTTAAGGTGTAAGGTTCTAGAGAAGTGTGACTGGCAACAATGGTCCACTGTAAAAACTCAGCTTCTCTTTCACTCCAGTTTTAATAAGTATTCGTAAATTATCAGCCACACTGCAACCTTTCTTTTTCACTTTTTATATTCATTCAGAATAACACACTGGCTTTGGAAAATATGGGTTAATAATAAGTTTAATGTTTTTGAAGCTATTCCCCAGAGATTTCTTAAGCAACTTTTTCTGGAACATTCAAGACAAGATCCTAGTCTTTATTGACACATTTCAGTATTTTACAATTCTGTTGAATTCAACTACAAATTTAGGGGAAAAAAAAAACAACTTAAACATCAGGTTAAAAAACAATGTTCTTATAAATTACATAATCTGTGCTAATCTGTCCTTTGTTCCCACAGTCGGTTTTCCGCCTGGGACCTGTCTTTGTAGTCCTTTTATTCCATCATTACATAACTTAAAACCTGTGCTTTGCCATAAATTCCAGTGGATTATGTTAAATAGTTGTGACATACGGTACGTCATATTGTTAAAGCTATGTGTTTCCAAATGTCATGCGTCCAAGTGTAGACATCATTGTATGAACAAAAAAAGCCACCAACGTGATATGAAGAGGTAAAATAGCTCATAAACCACGTTAAAAAGATTTGAGCTGTTCAATCAACATCTACTGATGTTGTTAAAGTAATCTTAAGCATGCAGTTCATGTAGTTATGGTTTCTTTATTGTAAGTCCGATGCCTAAGTGTAGCCCATCATGGCTGTTTAAAAGTGCATGTTTCTGTGTTTGCAGGACCATGACTACCTCAACAGCAGGAGAAGGGGGATGTCCAAGAGACTGACCAGGGACCTCCCACTTGTCAAGCTTCTTAACATTTCCATCACCCTGTCCCCTTTCCTGGCCGTGGACACCACACAGTTCCACACCTCCCTCATGGATGGCACCGAGGCCTACTGGCTCAGTCTGCCCTCAGCCCCACAGGGACAGCTGGTGAGACCCCGTGATGATCCCGTGAGACACTCAGCTGTGCTCAGTCATCTTTAGATTCGTGGTTGTTGTTGTTGTGGTAAAAATTCTTCCCTCAGAACGAAGGAGCTCTTTCCTCCTCTACAGTGAGATTGATCCATTCATAGAAATTTATTCCAAGTCTGGAACAGGGAACTTTCCCAAACTTATGAAAACACTCCACTTCTTACAAAAGAAACCAGACACTAAACATTTCCAGAATGGACATTTTCCATCTGCTCTAAAGCTTACCTCCATTCATGAGCTGCAGTTTGATAGTGGATCATTGTGAACAAGGCAGAATCAGGAAAATCTTCAACAGATCTATCAGCAGTGAAATAATAACTGTGGTGTTTTGTTGGATTTCTGTCCATTAGGTCCCAGTGATGAGTCAATGGCGAGGCAAGTTCTGTGTGAAGTTGAACATCACAAACCCAGGAGCAGTGAGCTGGTTCCTGGATAGAGTGGGATCTCTTCAGGCCCATCTTGGGATGGAGTATGTCATACTAGAAGGAGGCGAAGGGAATCTGTTTGAGGAGCAAGGATTGCGATCACCACAAGCTCTCAGTGGAGACAACTACATCAGTCTGCTGGCTGACGTGGCCACAAAGATGGGAGACTCCACCATCGTGACAGCCGGGACACGGTAAGGCCCTCAAACATTTTGTTTTGTTTTTAAACACTATCAGCTGAAATATTTAATCAGCAAGGGCTGACATTATTATCGTGTTTGTGACGTAGGTCAAGCCACAAACCTCTGTTTGTGAGGATGACACCCATGCAGTCCGACTGGAGCCTGATGGGCCTAAGAGGCATCATTCCCTCCTTGCTGCACCATACTCTGCTGGGATACAACTTCCTCATTCCTGATGCAGTAGGTAATACCACAGCCAATGGGTTACTGATCACCTTACTGAAAAAAACAGGAGTTATTTGTATTTTACATAACAACAGACTGGTTAGATATTTTGCCCCTGCTTTTACCATTTGGACACAGAGTTTAAGGCCTATGAAAAGGAAAAATGACCTGATATCTGCAATCAGACTCTTGAGAAATAGGAAATTTACAAGTGCTTTCCAAATAGTTTGTGTTACCCTGATTTTGCCCCTGGTGTTACGGTCTGAGGAGGGACCATGTAAACTGGTCCTTCCTCAGACCTCAGACCATGTGAACAACCATCATCTGAGCATGTTACTGGTTGTCACATGTGTAACAGCTGTTGAAACAAAGATGGAGTCTTCAGTAATGTATCCTAACCTCTTTCTTATATTAAAATATTCTCATCAAATAAGTATTAAATAATATTTCAAAGCCATTTGCAAGGAATGTATTCGGCTGAAGGTCTCCTGTTAATAGGGTCACTCTTACTGTCTCATGCATAAACGGGAAAAACTTCCCTAGACCCAAGCCTAATTAAGATGGACTTTGGTGAAGAGGAAAACTGTCATCCATTACTACATTATCTTTAATGCTTTTCCCTTTTCGGGGTCGAAAGGGGCTTGAGTCTACCAAAGGTCACAGTGGCACAAGGCAGTGTACATGCTGGACAAGTTGCCAGCCTATAACAAGGCTAACATGTAGACCGAAGCATCACCATTTATCCTGTGAGTATGCTTTTGGACTGTTGGAGGAAGACAGAGTAACTGGAGAGAATACACACATGCACTGGGAGAAATATGAAATCCACACAGACAGGCACTGCCTAGCCAGGGGATCAAACCAGGGACCTTCTTGCTCTTATGAAAAAGCACTAACTACTGCACCATCTTGCAGCCCAGAAATTGTCTTGTGCTTTGTTTTTTTTTTTTTTTAATCAAAATGTTACATTCTTTTTGGAACTCATGGACATCTTGTTCTTCAGGCACCATTCAGCTTGTTATGAGTGCACATGTGACTTGATATGGATGCAGAAGTGGCCATGGCGTGGGAAGTTTACACATCTGAGAAGCAGGGGTGTGACCAATAGGATGGCTGGGGGTGGAACTGGCTACCCCTGGAATCTGGTTTGCCACCCTGCCTGGCCACCCCCAGCAATCAGTTAGTCTGCCCACAGTTTTAAAAGCTAAACTTCACAGACTATTAAAAGAACAAATATTTGGACAATTTTACAGTGTACAATGTGTATTATTTTTATTTAAATAAATAGTTTTGTTAATTATACCTTAGCCCACTGTTTTGAATAAGATCTATGCATGGCTATCTATTTATGTATTCTTGAAAATATTTAAAAACAGTTTACTGACTGTAGAAGGGGCACCTTCTACAGTCACAAATTACAACAGCATTGTTCAATAATAAAAAAGTCCACAGTGAAATATGAGACAAAGAAGCTGCAAGATCTAATGTCTTCCTTTAAAGCTTGACAAAATCAAAAAAATAGCCAGAAAACTCTTATTTTTTGGAAGTGAGATGTTTATTGACACCTTTAACAAAATCCACAAAAAAATATTTCTGTATCATTTTGCATGATATTTTTTTGTATCATATTTGATCAATTCAGCAGTATTTGTAACCTTTTATTTAGTAAATATGCATTCTGCATTTAATGCAGAAATACTTTTTTTTTATGACTAACAATTTACATATTATTCTTACTGCAACTTTTTGAAATGATTTCCCTGAAAAAAAGTGTGTGGATAATTTCCTGAGAACAGCTATTTTGAAAAGGGCCAAAATACAACTTCAGCTGCTTGTGGTGCAATGATAAGAATTTTTTAAATTCTTTTTTTAACAGGTTGTTAATGAAAATATTTGTCATGTTGATGAGATAGAGGTCTTTGAAACTCATGTATCAAATATGATTCATTGGGCAATAAAGGGCTCATGTTTCTTATTTTTTTCTCTCTCTGTCCCCACAGGTGGCTCTCTCTCTGGAGATCTGGTCACAGATGAGGAGTTGTTCATCCGTTGGCTACAGATTGCAGCTTTTCTCCCTGTTATAAATTTCCACACACCACCCTGGGTTGTCGGAGAGGACCGGGTATAGCAAACACTTTACATAAACAGCTCTTCAACCAGAAAGCACATTGCAAAAGCGAATCAGATTACTTTGTGTGGCCACGTTCTTCGCCAGACTGAATAATAAGATTTTCACCTTGAGAGTTTAAGTGAGGTTATGTGAGAATACTGCCAATAAATCGTCTTAAAGAGAGAGAGATTATCCCTCTTTCTCGTATGGTGGATAAGCTTGCTCAACAGAGGAGAGTTTATTGACCCAGCCGACTTTCATCAGGTTTCAGGATCAGTTCTGAGTAATGCCCACCATTTCTTTGTTTGGAGAGGAGCACAAGATCTGGTCTATCAAAACTCAGACCTGTAGGAGACGCAGAACTAAACCCTGTACCACTGCTGGAAGTGTTTTGCTTATATATCAGGGAAACAAAGAGGAACATCTCTTAGAGTTAAATAACAGCTATCGATACTTTTAAAAACATGGGATCCAGACTCGAAAAGCACTTGCTGCTTCTCAAAGTTTTGTAGGCTATTTTTCCTCTCAATGGGAGCAATGGTTTGGCCCCCTCCTGACATCACCTGTGGTTAAGAGTCCATCTGTTCCGCATTACTGTCCCTCCCCAAGATTTATAGCTCACCCTCACTCGTGAGAGCCACTTCTGCAGGAATGATAATGAATTTGAGGAAAAGTCTTGGAAAAATACTTGATTGTGGCAATTAAGATTTCCATGAGTAATTGACAAGTGTGACAGAGCGGGAGCGATTGGCTGCTTTTTTTCCACATTGAGAGGGCTGAGACGGCAGAATATATTGGTTGTGACTTGAGTTGCGTGACAAAGATAAAAATAGGCCTTTTGGACAGCGAGACGTTTGACAGCAGCAATGTTTTCCATTTTGGTCTCTTGTGTGGCCTTCAACTTATAAACTCAGATGAAGTGAGACTAAGGAGAAACTCTAGAGGAAAACAGACTCTTTCATATGATTAATGGGTCTTTTTTTATGGGTTTCACTGTAGTTAAATGCAGCACACCTTTATTTCCTGAATGTATGCTTCTTCAGTCAGGTCACAGCAGTGACTAAACTGGAATCAAATAGCATTAAAACCTCAAAGCCACACACATGCCTGGCTTTACAATTAGAGATGAATCCACTCAAAACTGGGCAGCAACTTCAAGCTCATTCCTGCGAATGTTCTCCATCCCATCTCATAAAAATACATTTTTTATAGATGCGGTCAAGCTTTGTTTTTGTCTTGGGACACCGAAGAGGATGTGACCCCTCCAGGAATGCTGAAGTAGTTTGGCCAGAGGGAGACAGGAGGAAGACTGGGACAGTGTGAAACCACTGAGTCAACAATGAGCTGCTCAGGCTCTATCTGCATGTCTAAGGATAGAGATGACACAAATGTCTTTTGCAGGCCTTGTTGTCAATAATATTTTTGTCCTTGAATCATTGCGGCAGATGATTAAGTTAAAGAAATTGCTGTTTTTTTGTGGGTTTTAGTTTCTCAGTTTTTCTAGATTTCTTGAAAATATATTTGCCTGAATGCTACAAACAGACATGGGGTTTTGAGTTAAAAAAGGCAACAAAATCAATCTAACTTCAATTAGACTACCTATGAAACAGTTTTTCATATCAAGGTGCAGTTCCCAACATGATCACTCTATTTCCTCTATCAGGTCATGAACCTAACTCGGACCTACATAGCAAAGCACCAGAGGGACGTGGTACCACTGCTAGAGAAGTATGCAGAGGAGTGGCAAATGACAGGAAACCCCATCTACCGTCCAATGTGGTGGCTAAATCCCACTGACCCTATGACTTTCACCATTGATGACCAGTTCCTCATAGGAGACGAGGTGACTTAATGATGTTCTGATGGGGAGAGATTGGGTGTCTTGGCATCTGATAGTGCATGAACCAACACTCCTAACCCTGACCGTAACCTGATGTCTCGCTTATTAAGTGTTCTTCTCCCTTACATATGAATTTGTTTCAAACTGCAGTTTGTGTTTCCAGGTTCTGGTGGCTCCAGTGGTGGAGAGAGGGGCACTGCAAAGGGATATTTATTTACCTGACGGTGGTTTTCAGTGGCAGGACAGCCTGAATGCCCAGGTGTTCGATGGTGGGACGTTCCTACAGGACTATCCTGTGGCCTTGGAGGAGGTGGCTGTTTTCTTACGGAGAAGTTGAGTCACATGACTGATTTGCAGAGGCCCCTGACTTATCCTGTTACTGTTCTGAATCAAAATCTTTTTTTTTCTTTTGTGCTGTTCTCAACTTGCACTTTTCCACTAAAGACCATTGACCGTCTCAAGGTCCTGCCTTGAGATAAAATGTAGAAAGATTTTTTTTTATACTTGCACTTTACAGTTCAAAATTATTTGTAATTTTTCTTTGTGAATTTTTTCATCCTTATTTTTTAAAAAAGTGTTAATCAGTGTTACCTCTTGGCTGATTTGTTTCTGGACTCTTTGAATCTTCTCTGCTCTTGTTTGTATCTAAGTTCTGGAGAAAGGTGTGTTTACATACTGCATTTGTACAGTCTTTAAATTTTGATTTGCTGCTGGCTCTCTTGATAAGGAGGAACAAAGCAAGCCCCTCGTTTGCTTAAAAGAATCTGAATCTCTCAAGAAGACCAAATGAAGATAGAAAAGGACAACGGGAAAGGATGAAATGTTTGTAGGGTGGAAATATGCCTGCAGAGAGCTTTGTACCAAGGCTTACTCACCGTATGGTACTGTATGTCTTGCTAACTCATCAGAAAGGCTTTTACTTGAACTAATCAGGCCTGTTGTCTGATGTTTTATGAATGTACCTCAAGTTATGGTTTTTCACTGCTTTACATATTACAGTCAACAGCCTATCACCCCTTAGCACTTATTTCTAGTGTAGCTTTACTTATTTATCGACATACCACTTTGTTGGGCACCTCCGAGTGTCCCTAAGTACTGTAGGCCAGAAAAACTTGAGGCCAAGCCACTGTAATTGTAACTCTGGCAATATTTAAATTAAGATTAGCTGTAACATTTTTACTAACCTGCTGTAATACCTGCTACTGCTCACTTTTTTTCGACATTGCGTTTATGTATTGCCCCATCTAAATGTGCGCTAAATTAAGTTAAAAAAAAGCCTTGTTGACGACACCTAAAAAGGTTGAAAGGAGATTGTTGATTGATAATTACAAGAATTGGAAGAAGAGACAAATACCATTCTCATAGTGGGTTGGTTGAATGTTAGCTACCACAACCTCCTGGTTAGCATAGCTATGCTTTGTGTAATAGCTAAGATTTTGAGCACCGGTTAACAGCGAGCATATTTTCAGGGCTAGCCTGAGTTTTAGCTGTAAAAACAGACTAAATATTGGGGGAAAGCTAGCATAACAAGCCACAGCTAAATTGACCTAACAGACATTATTTGGCTAATATACACCATTCCTGTCAACAAAAAAAAAAAAAAAAAAAAAACAGAACAGAAAATTAAAGAACCAGTATTTTCTTGTTTATGTTCCTTAACTTACAGAAGTCAAGGCTTTACCAGGTGTGTTTTTTTTAATCAATCTGGTAACCATCTCCACAGTGCTTGCCTTGCTGTGTGTACATCAATAGAGTGGTATCTTTGTATTATTACAATCTCACATGAAGCAGTCAAAAAACTACCGATCAAACCCTTACCCTGTGCAAATCTTAAAAAGTCTCAGCTCTCACATGAAACTTCACTTAGCTTCCTATTAAGACAGTTTCACTTTAATTACATCACATTTATTTTGCAGAATTACTCATGTCAGTTTCTTGTAAAATTAACTTAACACTTAAAGCTAATGATATGTAAATGAGAAAAATGATTTTGATTTGTAACCAGCTGATGCAACTGTATCTATCTTTTACCCATAATATATTTCTCTCTGTACAGTTAGTAAGCAAATGGTGCTCTTGTAAGTAACTTTTCTTTAATGATTTGTTCTTTAAAACCTTAAATGGCCAGCAGTGATGATACAGACTCTGACACCACATCACCAAGTGATTGCTTTACCACTAAACCGATTGTGTAACTTTGATCTGTTAAGTTTACTGTATCAACTCAAACACTCAGGTTTACTGAAGCTTAGCACATCACCAAAGTCTTAGTGCAACATAATATGTTGCTAAATATTGACGTCTTAATCTCTCCTAGAGCTGAATGTACAATGGACAAACTGTGATTTCCCAACCAAGCCCTTGAAGTGAGGGACTTTTTTCAGTTCCTGTTTTGATGCCTTTCGTGGAATGCCGTGGCATGGTTTTGTTTAAGTTGCAGGAAAAGCTTTTGATGTGTTATTCCTTCCCTCTACAGACTGAGCAAACCATGTGCCTTAATATGCCACTCTTGAATCTGGATAACTCAAATGTCCGGATTATTGCAGTATCAGCAATGTACATATTACGATGACTGTGCCATTACAAGTGTTTTTCTATTCTGTAAATCAGAGAACTTAGAATAACAAAGTTGCAATAAAGTTTACATTTTCTTACTTCACTTCAAGTCCTTTAGTTTTCTTTGAGTGCTTTGTAGAGCACTGAGATGTTTATTTAATATGATAAAGAAGTAGACATATGGCCTGCCTGTCAGTACCTCAGGTGAGAAATCAAAAGGTACACCACAGCAACCCCAGGCTGCTGAAAACCATCTTCCTATGACTACAAGCTGCTAATTCTCTGGGTAGTCAACCCAACAACTATTCAGACTTGCATGAAATCTTCAAAATATTTCAGAGAGATTAAACAGAATGATTTAAATAGTTAGTAGAGTGATATCAGATATCTTCTTCCTTCCCCAAGCATTGATACCCATCAATGTTTACTTTAGTTGCTATTTTTATTTCATTTTGACTTTTTGTTTTTAACTTTAGTTTAGTTTTAATTAGTTTTTAAAGTGGGTTTTCTAATTTAGTTTACTTTTAATTTCTTTGAAAATCCTTTTTTTTAAAGGTTTTATTAGTTTTAGTTTTTTGTGTAATTTAGGATTGCTGTCAGGGGCAAGATTCAAAAATGTCTGAAAACCATTGTGTAATAAAAACTGAAAATATCATACAATTTGAAAAAAAAAAAACTCACAGAGGACAGAAAAACAATTTGAGTGAGTTGATGAATGAAATAGATTGACAAAAAGGAAAACTAAAGACACTTTCTCTATAATTTAAGTTTCTTTTAGTTAGTTTTGTAAACTCACAACACAGTTTCAGTTAGTTATCATTTGTATTAAAACCTCATTTTTTATTCTTTTCAGTCAACAAAAATGTTTTTTACTTGTTTTTGGTTATTTCATTAGTTTTCACTGATGACAGTTGCAGCATTCAGTGGAACAGACTTATTAAATAGGAAATATACATGAGTATGTTCAAATTGATGAAAAATCAGCCATAAATTGAATCATTTTGGTTTTATTAACCAAGAATGAGTTTTTTTTTATCCACACAGAAGATGTTTCCTTCATATGAAGCCCACCATCTTTAACTGCAATGTTCCTGCTGACACGATATGGACAAACCAGTGTCATGCTAATTTATGTAGTCAGTGAGGGGTCCATTAAAGGACCTGTGAGGACGTCATAAGTGATCTTGAAATCGTCTGATTTTTATATATTTTCCTGTTGATAATCCACCATTCAAGTGAGATTATCAGCGCCAAAATCAATGATTTCTATATGCTGTTTACCAGTATCTGTGAACAGTTCTGATTTTCCTGAGAGAACACATATCCAAATACAAAGCAAGATGTGGCCTTTTTTCTAGAAAACAATCTCTTGGAATTATTTGTAGTAATGGTGAACACTGAAGCCGGATCTGGAAAAAAGAAAAGGACAGAGGAGCACACAGGTCACAGGTCAAGCTGTTTGTGATAATGTGCAGTTAAAACCCACATGCAGCAGTTATACTGCAGAGGTCTGACTGACCAACAGTCAAGTATGGAAAATATTATCACTCCTCTCTCTCTTCCTTCAGCTGATATCAGTTCCATGTCTCTATACCCTTGGGCTTGACCACCAACATCTCCACTAATTTCACTTAAACCTAATAAAAGTTATTTATAGTTCTGGTGAGCACGCGGTGGGAGAGATTCTCAGGGGAATCACATTCGGCTCAACCTCCGCCAAGCTTATCTTCTCTACCTTCCTCTCTAGCTGCCCCTTGGCTGAGCTCCACCTTGGGGCCCCTGGACCCCACTTCTTTAGTGCAGTTAAGACAGGTGCAGCTGCCCGCAGACATGCACTGTCCCTCCCTGCCAAGCTCCAAGCTTCCCCTCTCCATTTACACTCCTGTCTTACTCTAGCAGATTCATGTGGCACTTTTAAAAAATCTAGAGGTGCAGTTCTCAGCTATATAACATTCACAAGGCACAGTAGTGGGATTTCATAGTTTGTGAGGTGATGGGGTTACGGTGATAGAGGTCTGACAGGACTCTGTCTCAAAGAGGGCAGAGGAGGTTGGAGAGCAGTTTTGTGAGCAAAACTCAAATGTAGTTTCCTACATTATTCAAAACATTTTTTTTTAACTAGTAGACGTGTTGATTTCCAGAAATCAAATAGGATTTAATAAAATGCTCTTTTATGTTTGAGTGTAACATTTCTTTCATAAAAAATACCACTACGTTCTGCAGCGAAGACATCTACATCTAGCAGGACATAGTGTCTAATCATTTTTCCTCAATCACTACATCAACATTCAATCTAATTAGTTCGGGGCATAACGGGGCCTTATGTAAGAAGCCCAGCAGTACAAGGAAAACAATTTGTCCTGCCAAAGCCAGAATCAAGAATGACACAAATGATCTGTATACAGTAGCTGAGATGATGTGTGCTCCATCGCTACTGCTAGACGAAATGGGAAACATCCAGGCCCCTGCGTGAAGGATAAGCTTATAAAACAGGAGAAGCAACAGTGGCTCTCATCGTTTTTCTTTTTTTTTTTTCTCAGAGTGTTGTGGAGCAAGTGGCACATGAATTAAACTGGTGACAAGCAGAGGCTGCAGATCTATCCCAAAGTCTACTTTTAGAAAGTGCAAGTCAAGGTTTTAGGTTTCAGTGTCTGCTCTTCAGTGAATGGGTTTTCCAGCTTGCCAATTAGGTGTACAATTTAAAGGCTTGCTGTCCCAAAGCCAGCCACTTGAAGTTACTCAAAAAAAACTAAGCAAACAAAACAAAACAAAACAAAACAAATCAAAAAACTGTGCTGTTTGGATTTGTTAATATTTACATGCATGTCTTTGATTTTTCATGAATATATACATTTTACTTCTTAATTAATATTCACTATAAAGTTTTCAGTGGGAGTAAAAGAAGGAACACTTTTGAGAGTTTTAATAAAGAAAAAAAATAAAGGGATGCAAGGCTGACTTTGATAGTGATCCTTTTTCTCAAATAGTCAAACTGCAGGTTCCCAGAGTGGACGGGGGAGTAAGCAGACCTCAAGAATGCAGTCTTGAAATGTTAGCTTGCTATCGGAAGCCACAGGCAGGGTGACATCAGGGCGGGCATACCATTGTGGAGGTGTGTGCGTGTGTGTGAGAGAGAGCAAGAGCAGTAGAGGGTCCTTCGTAGATATTTGTCACCTCAAATGATGCCTTTAAACTTCTTCCTATTTAATTCAAGCTATTAGTCGAATATTCCCCCCAAGCAGCAGCAGCAGTGGGGGGACTTTCTAAAGCCCTCAGAGATGGAACTGGCTCCTGGGTGCTGCCAGCTGAGCCCAAACATTTGATCACATGGCAAGCTACGACTTCCTCCATTAAGTAAACACTTAGCTGGGGGAAAGATCTCATTTTCACACTAGACCACTTTCAAGGGGTTTACAAATTGTCATACCTAAGAAAAACTGGTAAATGTAGCCATGACCGCAAGGCAACCCTCTGATGCAGCTTAGGGTTGTGCATCCAAAATAAGCAGGCGCTAAACCATTATGACGGTGTGAAGTACATGACCTTTGTGCTTGACAGGAAAGACTAAAGCCTCATTGGTTCTCGAGGAAGGAGATGGTTTGATTCACTGAGCCTTCGGATCAAGAAGATGGGTCATAACACCAAGCTAAACACCTGCTGAATGCTAAAAACGAGGGCAGCAAGTAGCAAAAATTAGCCTTCACTATCAGTGTAATGGAGGGGTGGCAGTTTGTCTGTATTAAAAATTGTGACAAATATTTTGGGGTGGCTATGAAATTCAGTTCAGACATTCATGCTCCTCAATGAACTGACTTTGGTGACCCACTGTCTTTCTCCTTTATTATTTGCTCCTAAGTGCAATTTCACCACAAACAGCAATTCATGTCCACCACAGGTTGAATTGACATAATGATGGTGATACCTTAACAAGTGTCAAAATTCAGCCCTAACAGGCTAACCTGTGATGGTAGCTGTTATAAACACTGGAATAGCACAGTGTAGCCTAACAAAGCTCCTGGTTCGAATCCCCCTACTGAAAGCGACAAACCATATTACGACATCCATGCTGTAGCTGCTTAAAAGTGTTCCCATTTGGTTACAGCTTAAACTCTCCCGTACATGACTGAAATAGGTTAAACAGTATTGACAGAGGACAATAGACAGATGAATTAATTATAATGAACCATCTGCTTCATATTAGCTAGCTAGCATTGTCATTGATGCACAAAGGTGGCACAAAGGATTCCTACCTTACACAGGCTTAAATTAGCCATATTGCCCATCCTACCCATTAACACCAGAAAACAGAGGCTTAACCCAAAAGTGATTTGGCATAACTGCTAAAAAAAACCCCAAGAACATAAAGCTGACAGTGGCCTGCACATGCACTTTAAAGTGTTAGCTTTCTGTTCCGATCTCTGGTCCCTCTTGCTTTGGTGTTATCAATACCTGTGGTGTCAAATTTTGTGCTCTTCTATAATTATTTAAATGAAAAACACCATATGTAAGAAGCAATCATACTTAGGCATGGTACAGCTGTCAAGACATTCACTTTATTGTTCAAACATGTTTTGGTTTATCAGCCGTCTGTCTTTTTACACATCTTTAAATTAAAGGCAAACATATACAGCTTTATCTTCAAAAGCCATGCAGCATCGTAAACATGAGGTCTACTGACAAAAAGAGAAACAACTACAACATACTGGCAAAGTCTATAAAAACTGTCATGTTAAAAATAAAAGAAAGCCTTTTGTCTGTTTTTTTTTTTTTTACTGAATTAGCAAAGCTCTCACTTAGCATTTAGCATTCTGCATTTTTTGTTGTGTAAATAAACTGGATTAAACATTTGAAAAAATAAATAATATGAAGAACCGACAACATATACATAACAGAAATGCATTCCTACGAATGGTAGCCCCGCTAGATTCCCACTTCCTAAGCATTCCTAAGAGAACAAAATGATATCCTACCGGACTGAAGAGACATTACGAGCTATTGGGCGTTTGTTATCCTTTTCAGCTGCAACACTATTAAACTGACAGCTTTACAGTTAACTCATCAACTTTAGATACACTTTTACCTGACGACAGGCTACTGAGATTTTTAGACATCAGTTAGTTCGAACCAAAAGGCCAATTATGGAGTGCACCACGCAACAGGAGTACAATTAAGCCCTATCTTCTAACACAAGAAGCTGAAAAAGGTCAGTCTGCAAGTGAGATTCAACCCAGACATGCACAACAACCTGCCAATCTTTCACTTCCACAGCAAACTTAATGTCCTACTATTTCTCAGCTCATGTGCTTGTGTCGTACTGCATTGTATGAGAAACTATTAAATGCTGTAGCCTGAAACCCAGAATACTAGACCAAGTCAGTATGCTACCTCATGTGATTAATGGTACAAAAAGCTGATGACCTTAACTTCCTTCTCTATAAATCTGGTGTTCCACTCCTGCCTGCCTCCGTAGGTAAATGATAACTGGATACTGGTTTAGCTTTGCAATTCAAAGTAACCCAAATGAAATATGTAGACACCAAGCACCGCGCAATTTGTTGATATTAAACAACATCACATTTGCTACTTTGGCCAGTTACACATGACTCAGGCGCAGTAAAAAACCTAAAATAAATCCATTCAAAGAATTTTAAACATGAGTGGGAAGAGGGTGGGGGTAAAGTTTAAAAAATGTTGCAATCACTGTCATCTCAAAACAAAATTCAAATTTAGGATGATGCTACTTCACAGCCCTCCAGCTGAAATGTCTTTAACTACAGTAATACGTACTTGATCTCAGACTAAAGCAGCTCTGCTTTTTTCCTCCCTTTCTGTCCTTTTTACATTTGTGGTTCACTAAGGCACTGGTGCGTACAGTCCTGGAAATAAAATCTACGATCTGTGCACTACCTGTACCCAACACCACCTGAATCTCATCTTGCCTATACATACAATACAAAATGCCTCGCACACACATAGACAGAAATGGTTCCAAATATCTCTCAACTTTCCTTATTTCTGTAACATTGATCAACTTAGAAAACAACCCATATATGCAACATTTGATTCTGTACAAATTTCAGGAAGAATTGAGGTTTTGCTAAAAACAAGTTTCAGTGTTTTCAGACACTTAGTTGTTTTTCTTGTTGAGCTGGAAGAGGTCCAGCATGTCCAGCATGGCATGTTTGATGTTGCTGCCAAAACGGTGGGAGTCCTGAGATATAACAAAGATGGCATTAAATAAGGCCTGATGAAAATCCGAATTTAAAAATCTACATTTTAAGAAATTTAAAGTAGTTCACTTACTGTTTCTGGGCTTGAATGTTTGCTGGAGATGTGGAAGTTGATGAGGTTCTCGCCAACAATGATGTAGGAGACACCATAACCATCATCAGCAACCTGCAGGTGGAGATGGGTTTAATTTGATCTCTATGTTAATCTCAACATTTTAAAAGCTCATTTCCTTAATAAGAAAAGATACATGAGATTTACTCCTTATCAGAAATGTGTATCATCTTCAATTTCAGGAAAACAGCACAACTGTCCTCAACCATCTTTTAAAAATTCTATTAAAAAGTTGATAACTTACCGGACCAAAGCCCCCACCAGAAGACACGTACTCGGGGTGTTTGACCAGATCAAAGAGCTCAGTCTGTTGCAGTGGGGTCTGACTGGTGGACAGCCTCCAGGGCTCAGACAGGACCTAAACATAAAAAGAGCATAAACTGATCAAATCTCATTTTCAACCCAAGCAACATTTTCCAAGCTTTAGACGTAAACATTTATTGTTTTCCAGAAAGCCACACATAACCAAATATTAATAACCCTTTCAGGGATCTTCACAGAAAAAAAAAAAGTCAGGAAATAAATAATAACAGTTGATAAAAAAAATAACACTATTTATGAAATAAAATTACACTGCAGGGGCACATTTCTAACAAAAAGAAACTTTCATTTCATGTTATAGTACAAATCTTGAGTTTTGTTTTTCATCCACATCTAATTTTTTACTCTGAGCAGTTTTATTACATTAAAAAAAAAATAAAAAAAAAAAATTAAAAAATTTAAAAAAAAAAAAAAAAAAAAAAATTGCCGGTACAAACAAGTGACCGGTCAGTTTATACTGAGTACACAGTAAATGTGTTAATAACTATAAATGAACTTTCTTAAAATAAAAACCCTCCTCCTTTATCGGACTTTTGACCAGATAAAGTGACCTAAAAGACAAACATTAGCGTGATTCATTTGCATGCAGTCGTCTGCTCTGGCTGCAGCTTGGAGCTGTGAGCAGAGGAGTCTGTGTTTTGGAGAGGGGAGGGGCTCAGCGCCCACTGCTCTTTGAAAGGCAGCGGTTGGAGATCAATACATGCTTTCACTCTGTCCCCAAACTACAGAAAAGTTACTAAATTTGTTGCTTTTTAGAAAAAAAAAAGACGCTAGAGGGGTCTGAAAGTCACTAAATATAGTGACAGAGACGCTAATTTGGCAACACTGTCCTGCATAGCGCAACCACGTGTAACGTTACAGCCAACACCGGCGGCATTATCAGATCATGATCACGTGATTAACCCTTTGGGTACCGAAACTTGGCACCAAAAAAAATCATCATGCGTCTCTGGTATTGTACAGGGAGCGGGGCCAAATGTGGAGACAGTTTGGGGACCACTGCTTTAGACTATTCTTTTCCCTCTTTGAGACGTTTAAAATAAAACAGAGAAGTGCAGGAATGACAAGTGTAACATATCACTGTAATGAGCTTGACTGATTTATTATTTGAAGAAGTGAGCAAATGCACCTGGACTAAAGCCAATTTAATGTTAGTTAAAAAAAAAGAAGAAGAAGAAGAAGTACTTCCTTTGCTGGTCATGGAAAACATCACATTGTGGAAATCTGACAGTTTACAGGGCAGGTGTCTCAGAACAACTTGCACTGAGAGCTCATACCTCCTTGAGGAAGGCTGAGTCTTCTCCCAGGTACTTGGACACAACGTAGAGACAGAAGAGGTGGCGATCGATGCCCCCTCCTGTCATTGCCAGGCGGTACATGTTTTGGTGCTTCTCTGCTGCCTGTTTCAGCAGCTGAAGACGCACCTCTCTCTGGACAGACAGGAAACGTTAGAAAAATCAGTATGTTGTGCACACTGGATTAACAAACAGTGACAAAGAGCAGTGCTGTAATCAGCTGTGTGATGTGTTTGTGCGTGTTAAAGCTTACTGTCTCATCTCTGATCATGGAGCGAACAAAGGCACATGTCTCCGTGGTGCAGGAGCGCACAGTTTCTGTTCGGCCCTCACGGAACAAGCGGGTCATTGAGGCTTCGTATGTTAGGCAGAACTTCCCTTTGTCCTGATGAGAAGAATCCAAACAGATAAAGCATTAAAAGTGGTTTCAATACATACTTTTGTTAAAAACAGAGATGACATTAATGCTCTTGTTATGTGCTTCTATTTTACTTAAGAGCAGATAAACTATAATGAGCATGAAAATAAACTCTCGAACAAAGGCTGAAAAAGTCATTCCATCATTCATTGACTGACTCTGAAGTGACATTTTGTCTAACAAGCTGTGAGTGCCCTCTGCTGGAATTGAAGAGCACAGTAACTTGAAAGGGACACTTTTGATATGACAAAGTAAATACAAATTAAAGATCATTAACAGCAAATTAATAAATGAGCACAGGTGTTGTTAAGTCCTTTAGCTTCTCTGAGAAACCAGTTTGATGTTTGTAGTTACCCTGTAATGGGCCAGCTGGAGGGCGATCTGGATGAAGGCATCAGGACTGGTGCGGCATTTCTTAATCAGACCCTTACCAAATTCACTGAAGGGGAAAATGTGAGAGTCCACATCATCGGCTAGAGACTGGGCAACTGAGAGAGAGCTCTCGATGATCTCCTGGCACTAGAGGAGGACACGGTGATATGTTAGTCTGGGAAGGTGCAGTCTGACATGACAACATAAAATATGACAACATTCTATTATATGTATATATATATAATGCTGAGAATAATAAAACTATTTTTTTACATATTTTTCAGTTAGCTTTATATTGTTTTCATGTACCAAGCATCCAAAAGTAGGTTCTGTCTTTAAACAGAGGTAATACAGATAAAAAAAAAAAACACTGGTGCAGATACTTTCAGCTACCAGCAGAGGGAACCCATTCATTCATTCCTTCAGTCATTCATTCGTTTTCTCAGCCATTAATCCTCAGAAGGAACCCAGTGACGATGAATATTAAACCTCAGCATAACCACACATCGGTCAAAACATCTCAAACAACTAAAAACAAAAGTTTCTTTTGCAGCTTTCTTTACACATTCCAGGGCTTACCTCAGCAGGGATCTCCCACTGCAGCCTCTGAGGACCTGGCAGGTTGGGGTGGGGCACCCCACAGCAGTGACCGTCCTCAGTGTAACCCAGCTTTATAGGGTCCATGGACAGGACATGCTGAAATGCAGAATCCAGATCTATACTGACTATGACAATGACTGATTTCACATTTTTGTCTTAAAAGCCTTGGAGACAATCCTGCCGGTTACAATATACCTTTAAAGCCTCTTCAGATTGTTGAACAATAAAATGTATACAGGGATTAACAGTGGAGGTTCATGCATCAATGGGGACATAATAAAAGTTAGAAAGCCAGATCTAGAAATCCTCTGATAAAAAGTACAATGCCGTACCTCCCACAGATGGCCAATGATTGGGGCATCTGCCCATGAGTGCTCTGCGTTCAGTCCCATGGTGCCGTTCTTGAAAACTATCAGGTTAAATGATTTATCAAACCACCTGACGCGAAGCAAACAAAAAAAACATATAAGTTCATTTAGAAATAAATTTGCGTCATCAACTCTAAATGACAGAGAAAGCCTCAACTTCCTCACCTGTCATGGCACTTTCCGTGGAGTAGAGACTTGGCATAACTGTCGAGAGACTTGACCGGGTTGGACTCCTCAAATCGCTGCTCGGTGTCATCGAGGGTTACAAAGAAGGCTGCCTTCTCAATGGCGTCCAAGGACAGTTTGTTCTTACCACTTTTGAAGAAGGTCTCACGAGCATTGGCCCATGGTGTCCTAAAGAATGTGATTAAAGGAGGGTCTGAATCCACCATGACAGATGCGGATAATTCAACAGTGAATATTCTACATTGTAAGTGGAAGGGGAACGAATTCTTTGATATTCTTGTTCTTATCGATACACCATTGTTTCAAAACTCTCACATCCTCTAACTCAGATTCAGATCTCTGGTTGATATTTATCATCAAGGCTGATTTAATAGCAGGGTTTACCCTTTTGGTCTCAAACATATCCTTCATTCATTTTGCAAGAAGAAATCTGAGTGTGAACATCTTGTATCTTGGAGATAAGATGACTTGAAGATTATGACAGAGGTGGAGTTGAAAAGCTGAAGTGAATAACTGAATCTTATTGGCAGTTTTTTGCCCTTTTCCATGCACTTTTGCTGCCACTGTGAGCTCACCGCTTAAAGTGAACAAGTGAGACATGGGATGCTGGGTGGATGTTATGGCTTCACTCCGCCAGCAATGGGGTATCTAAAGATGGCTCCTAATCCAAATTTTTGCTCTCAGCTTAAATCAAAAATCGGCCAAGGGATAGCTTGTATCTCAAAATAATTGTTTGTCGGAACACTCCTAAGTGAAGGCACCACTTAACTAACAAACACTCTACAAATGTTTTGCAGAAATAAATTTGAGATTTTTATCCTTTTTGATTTTTCTTTTTTTCTCAGAAGTAAAGTTTTTGGATAGTTATTGATAACCATTCATTTTTGAGGGATCGATCACAGAAGAGTCTTTCAATTAGCATCTTCACTGTCTGCTGTGAGGACTGATCATTACTGCAGCTGCCTCTATAAAGCCACTCACCTGTCCCCTGCAGTCAGCGCAGCTAGTCTCTCCTCTCCAGGCAAAGGCTTGGAGTCATCAGCCAAGATCCTCTCCATCTGTTGCTCTATCTCCCGGGGCAACAGCAGCCGGCCATCATAAAACACCCACACCTTGTAGAAGCGTCCCTTATGGTACACAGCTATGTGTTTGGTCTCATTAACGTGTTGAAGTGTGTCTGAGAGAGGGGGACCAACCGTAAGGTGAGAGGACAGAGAGAAGAAAACAGAGAGACAATTGAAGTGTTTGGAGAGGAACCAGAGAGGTTTTATTTTTAATCTACGCAGTTTAACATGAGACGTGGATGTCACAGCATTTCTGGGAACAAAAGCAATGTTAATGATCAGTTCTTGGTCCCAGAAAAAAATCATGTGATATCCACAACATTTGCTCTTATTCCTCTTCTAAATGTGTTTGTTTGAAAGGCAAAAAAACAACTGAATTTAAAGTAACACTGTCTGATGGGAAAAGGCTATCCAGGTCAAAAACTAAAGCAGCTTGAAATGGGAAGTGCAGGGAGGTGAGATGGAAAAAAGGGGGAATAATTTGGGAACAGGACAGTGGTTTGAATACAATGAACTGTGCAATGTTTGTTTGAACAACCCTCTACAACAGAAAAAAGAAAATCCAACATGCTGTGCCTCTTTGATGAAACGTAATTTTTTTCAGGATGTTTAGTGTTCAAACAAACATTGCTATTGTTACAGGCAAGACAAAGGAGAAGATACTTACGCTAGCATCAACTCCAAAAAGATCTTAAAGGTCACATCCAGGGAAAACTTCTATGCTGCTTAAAACTCAACGCTTAGAAAAGTACAATATGCTAGGGCACTGTCAGAGATGTTAATATTAATAAGGGAATAAAGCACTAAGAGCCTGCTGTTCTCTCCTCACTACTTATACTCACATAGTAACTCATGAATTTTCTACACATCTGCAAAAGCATCACTTCCTACTTCTTCTCTCAAATCTTTCTGATTTACAATAAATCTATATAAAAAAAGTCACATTTGACTTCTGTTCTTTATGGTCAGGACTTAAAAAGTCTGCCACAGCTTCAAACTTCCTATTTCTAAGTAATTCATAATGACATCACAGCTTCATACCTCCTGAGGTTTCAAGCTTTGGGTGTTAGATCATGCATGTTACAGCTTATGTTAGTTAACTCCATGTCCCATCAAGGTATATGACTGGGCTGAACATAAAACAGAAACTAAACTATAAATAACACCCATAACTTCCTTTTAAATACATGTATCAACATCAGCATATCCAGGCCAGCAGCCCTTACTTTTCACTATCCCTATTTTGCTGACTTCTCAAATGCATTCACTGAATTTGACTCGCATGCAAATTAGTCCTTCAGTGTGCACAGACCTGCACTCATGCATCACATCTCCACAAAGTCAGATGACCTCTGTCAAACACACGTCCAAAGGAGAAGTACAGTAGGAGTAGTGTGGTGGAGGCGGCACTGCTAAAGACTCTACCTGTGTCTACACCTGGGACACGACTGGTGTTGAACATACGCTCGTATTGGGCTGAGCACATGGGAATAGTGTGTAGGAGCATGAGCTGAAAAGCAAAAGGGGAGAGTCAAACACAAAGAGATGACAAACTAATTCACTAAAATCCCGAGAGAGCAGCGGCAGCAGACACTCCTACAGGGACGTGAGCATGGATGAGGAGGAGAGGGAGCGATGAGGACTGGTTTGATAAGCAGTCTGAAGGAGCAGAGGGAACCTCAGAAGGCTGCTAGAGAGGGGTATGAGCAGGGTCCAGAAACCAGGGGTCTGCCATCTCTTTGACATCAGCAAAGCCCTGATGTTTGCTTTTAGAAACACAACGAATAACTGGATCAAATTTAAATTTCATAGTGGCCACACTGATGCGTAATAAATCAAAGAAGCCAATTAGAAACCGGTTTGTTTCAGGGCTGTGCGGTGACAAAGAGTCTGTAGTCAGGGTTTCCAGTGGCTAAAGCCAGAGAAGTAGCGAGGATCACAAGATGAAGGGTCGAGGGCACTGCAGAGGTGTGCCCTCCTCTTACCTGTCTCCGAACCAGGGACGCGGGTGGTGTTAAACATCCGCTCCCATTGAGCCGAGCACAGAGGAACCTTGTTTGCCAGCAAGAAAATCTAACGCAGCGTCCGACACAGCGAAGGGACAAAACAGTAAAACAGAGACAACTGAGTGTGAGTCTGTAACAGAGGAGCTCATGCGCTGGATGTTTACTAGAGAGTTAATTTCATCTGATCAATGCGTGGTTTGGGTGTTCATCAGAACTGTGCAAATACAAAAGAGTTTGCACTCAAGCAACATGCAGGTTGGTAAAGAATGAGGACTGAAGGAGGTGCAGGAAAGAGATGACACTACAGCCTGTCAGACAAATCAGCAGAATTTTTTAAACCATATCCACTAAGCCTGCAAGCAGAGCTTATGATTTGCCTTTGCCGGTAAACTCATGGCTTCAATCAAAACAAGCAGGAAGCACAGCGCAGTGAGCGCACGGCTCACTCCGGGGTCAGAGTTAGACAGAGTGAGCTGGGGACTTTATCAAGTTTCTGCATAATCACTGTTGAGCCTGTAAATAAAAAAACTTACTCAAGAGTTCACAGGAAAGAGTGGTGACAGATAAGTGGCTTTCATTGTGAACTTGAAAGAAAAATTTTCTGAGATAACAGCTTTTTATTCCACAAATCATAAAAAAAGAAAGTTGAACATTAACAAATGATTGACAAGTTTATATCCTAATGTGAATAATGAGTGCAGAGTAACTACAGTTCAATCGAATTATTACTGGTTTAAACAAGGAGACAGAGGAGCGCCATACTCACTGGTTTGATCTGGGCTCTGTCCAGTTTTCTTCTGTAGAGCATGATAGCGTGGATGGCATTACCTGCTCTGGCAGCCTGGATGTGAGTGGGGAACACGTACAGGAAGTCCTGAAAAAAAGAAACAATGTAACACTTCAGTCATTGAGACGCACAATAAGACAGAGAACAAAGAGGAGCACTATGAACACAATGTTACAGTGAGTATCCATAGGCTCCTTGTAGTTATTTTGGTCAAGGACTGTAGGCACAGTTGCTATCATGCTCAGCAACTTCAAGCATGTTGAGTGTTGTTCCATTGACTCCATACAGTGTTCCTTACAGATGCATTTGCTCTACAACCCATTAAAGTGTGCTGCCAAAGTTTGTAATCTCCTCAGCTCATTTTTATTTTAAGTTTAATTACCACCCCTCACCCAACACACCCACAATGCCCGTCTCCTACGCCCCATCTCGCCCCACTTTCCTTTTTGATCTTTCAACAATCTTCATTAGAAGCATGTTTTTAAAGAAGCTCAAGTAAACAACTCTGGTTTCGGAATCTTTTACTTGAGGTTGTGTCATTATAAAAGGGGATTTGCAATCAGCTGCACTCCTTAAAACAAGGTGTTGCTCCTTTACCAGCACATTAACAGGAGGGACACAGTAAAAGATCTTTCTCTGATCATCTCCAAGGCATGAGCCAGGAGTTAAAGAAAGCAGGGATTTTTTTTGTACATTGCTTTGTTGGCAGGGGAAGAGGTCATATTTGTTTGAGTTGCAAAACTAACAGTCGCAATTATGAAAGCACACTGATCTTTTCATATCATCTGTTTGATAACTGCACCGATAAAGCAGACCCACAATGCTGCTGTAAATGTTGTGACTCACGCTTTACTATGCTGGACTGTCAGACCAGCCGACTACTTTAGTTAGGGCAGTAAACCTGCAGAGGGAGCTGTAGTTTTGTGCCAGGCAGAATCGCTCTTACAGGGGATTAGTTACACATTGAGTTTACTGAGTCCATGATCACAAATCTGACTCTGTAATTCAGTAACTGTAGCTCTGCCAACCCAAAATCCAAAGACTACAAGCTTGTAGCTGTGTTGAGTCCCCACCAGACATTATCAAAGTAGTAGTCACACCAGGTGATTGTATGCTAACCTTAAAACATGTTCTAATCGATTGTCACACTGTCACACTTATCACACTGGGGAATGTTAAAGGAGTCCCTCTCCTAAAGAAAAAACACACTGAGCTCCTGTTGGCAAACAGATTCTTAGGTTATAACACTTTACCATGGCATAGTAGTTGCTGTTGACCATAATCGGCCCACGACCTCTGAGGTAAATGTACTCCTCCCACCAGTCACTGACCTGTGCAAAACGAAGTGCAAGAGAGAGCCACTCAGCAATTTTAACAGTTTGAAGCTCAGGACTGTGTCCAAATTTGTAACAGAAAAGTGCAGAAGAGGGAAGAAGGGAGAGAAATTCTTGCAAACTCACGTAGTTGGAGGCCCACCAGGACTTGAGTTTCAGGTACCACTGCAGTCTGGGTCCAAGGTTCTTCTCAAAGTCTTTAGCCAAACCCTTCATCCGCTCATACTGCTCATCCTCCATCAATGGGCGCACTGACTCCAGGTACTACAACACAGAGGTGTTTACACAGAGGGTAAAGAAAAGGATCACTTGCCTCAAACAAAGAGCACAAAGAAGCCAGAAAAACTAGTCATCCATTCTTTTTCCCTCGTAGATAATGACAGGCTGTCAGTAAAGTTTGGTTAGAGTTTCCACTTCTGGTAACAGTCAAGAGATAAAGATGACCTGGCACAGCACAAACCTTTACTGCTTATTCAAATAGATTAGACATCTTTTTAGGGTAAGACTAAATTTTTCCCCCTTGTCTGCATATGTTCACTTATGTCCATCCCAAACGAGTGAATGTTTCTGTTGCATTAAAATCAGAGGGCAGGTCAGGCAGCAGAGAGGCAAGCAGGGAAGGGCCACAGCCTGTGACAGACTACAGCCCATACCTACGGCCCCCTGTTCCCACCCTCACCTTCCCTTAATGTAGTGTTTGTAGTGTAATTAAAAGCTGGAGGGCAAGAGAGGCAGGGGGGGCGAGGTAGTCACCCCCCGACCTCCCTACCTCCCCCAACCCCAAGTGCCCTAACTGTTGTGTGTGTGCCCAAAAAGTGCAATGTACAAGAGTTTAATATGTAAAGGTGAGGTGCAGATAAAAGGCAAGGCCAGCAAGGACCAGCCCAGTCTAGCCAAGCACATGTAGGAGCCTGGGGTTGACACTGATAAGCCCCCCACACAGCAAGGACCAGTATCCACAGGTGATGACCCAGACGGACCCCCACGACTAGGCAAGCACATCATGGACAGCCCCCCCCCCAGCAGACCACAACACCAGACCCCCCAGCCAATAAGTCCCCCCCATGCCCACTCCAAAAAAAAAAAAAAGAAAAAAAAAAGGTAAGACTAAAATGTGACTTGAGTAAGTGAAGTTGAAGGAAGTGAAAAGAAAATCTTTGCTACTTTCACAATCAAAGCCTTTGATTCTGAGATGAGGATTTGAAATATTTCATAGAATCAGGTGTCTTTGATCTGAGTAGTTTTCTAAGACAGTTTCTGAAGTGAATGCCTTCTTTTGGGCTTTTTAAAAACTAGACATGAACTCCAGTTTAACAGCTTGGATTGCTCTGAGTAAGGGATTATAGTCTTGTTTTGTTTTCAGTTTTATTTATTTATTTATTAATGTATGTGTGTGTGTGTGTGTGTGTGTGTGTGTGTGTGTGTGTGTGTGTGTGTGTGTGTGTGTGTGTGTGTGTGTGCGTGTGTGTTCATGTTCTAAAGAAAAAGAGACAGTGTATGTTTCAATACCTGCTTTACATTGATAAATGGTAATAAAAATAAATAAGAAAAGGATTCAGGTGACATGACGGGTGGGAATTACCCTTCTGCAGGTGTCCTTGACAGCAGGAACAGGCAGCCGTGGTAGGGAGTTTTGGAAGCTGTAGAGCATTGGCTTCCTGCCAGAAAAGATCTTTACTAGTAACTGGAAAAGCCAAAGATAAGAGAGACAACAGAGAAGGCAATTTAAGGTTAAATTTTGTTTCCTGAAGTCTTGTATGCCTTTTAGGTTAAATGCCTGAATAAAACTCAAAGGTGTTTTGAGTGTTTTAACAGACCACAAACAAACCTTAACATCATCACAAAGAACAGGGTTTTAAAACTCACAGAAATCAGGTGAAAGGTAGACACCTACACACTGTCCAACTTGCAAAGAAATTGAGTATTCATTTGCAAGGTTTCGGTATTAGACCTTTATCAGGCATACAGAGTGTGCCTCTGTCTACCTTTGCACTGTTTGCTGAACACCTTGACCTCTGACGCTTATGTCCTGAGAAATAGATGCGTGACGTAACCTTTCCATTGAGAAAATTCACAGAAATAATATTCTGGATATTAAGGTTTTATATTTACAACAACCTACAGCTTTTTATAATTATACATAATGAGTTTAATGCAGACATTTCAAGTGAAAATTAACTTTCATGTAAAACCTCAACCTTTATTAAGAAAAGGTTAATCACTGTAGAACAGTTTAGCTCTCAGCTGAATGTGCACTCCTACTCTAGTCTCAAACATCTGGCTCTCACAAGCTATAAAAACATCTTTGCTATGCGACTGACTTTTTCCTGCATGACATTCATGAAAAAAAGCGCAGTAAAGTGAGCTGAACAGAGGAGCACATTCATTCTCTCACCATCCACGCACGAGTGGACCAAGACACAGAGCCGTGGCGCTCCAACATCCAGCCATGCCATGACAACAGGCTCTTTAGGACATTCCTCATAATCATGATTATGGTGATCCACAGTCCTGTGCCCACCAGGACTCCTCCAACTATCTTCTGGCTGTCTGTTGACATATATCGACTGTGGACGGAGGCAGAGAGGGAGACAAAAATAATTCATTTCATCGGGCAGCTTCTAGACCAGGCCGAGTCCAGAGTCTAAGTGATTCATGGATCAAAACAATGACTCTAACTGTCATCAGAATAATACTTAACCTTCATTACTGTCAAGCTAATGTGACTGACATTACAGTTAATGAAATGAAGGAGTGGCACTTGAGCACTGTAACTTGAGGAGTACAGGAAAAACAGGCTTTTGTGTTTTCTCATAAATACCACGTGCATGTACACATCTGCACTAACACATTGTTGGCTCTTGTTTAATTATAGTTTTAGAGTAGCTACGTTGTATTTCTCTGTTCAATTGTGTTCATCTTCGTTATCTCCAAAAGCCAAACTCCCTCTGCAGAAGCTGACTAATCTTGATGATTTCTGTTGGGAAACCTCTTTTTTTTTACCTCTGTATCAAACTTTGAACTAAACAGCAGGCTAGCTTTCTGATATCAGTGTCTTGGGCCAATAAAGGGGAGATTTCCTTTGTAACACCAATGTCGGTGGTTTTACCTGATTGGAATGTGTTGGCCCAGCTTGGTGATCAACCCCAGTGAGGGATCCAGCTTTTGATATTTATTGTAGGACATGTAGGACACCACCACCACCATGAAGCCAGCGGGGCTGCCGGGGTACACACCAGTCATTACCCCATTCTGTGGAGAAGGTAAATGAGAGGTTGTTACAGAAGTCATGAGGAAACAATCACAGGAAGAAACTTCTAGAAAAAAATAATCAAAATTTATGCTTTCATTTCAATCGTTGATTCAGTACTAGGTGAACAGCACAATTAAAATGTATAAACGTATTATTATTCCAAAAACTGTCAAATGCTAAAAACTAATCCAAACACACACACACTTGTTGTTGCTAAAGTTCTAGGTTCTTTTGGGTTAAGCTTTCATTTCAACTTGTGACCTCCTCTCCATCAGAATAAAGTTAATAAAATCGCTGTCTTCATCAGTGTTTCTGATCCTTTTGACTTTTTTTAGACATCATTAATGGCATGGATATTACAAGGGAGGAATGTATATATGACTCACTTTGAGCCTTTGGTCTGGACAAACAGTCGACTATGTCAGCAGCCCTCCTGTCTGCTTTTTGTAAACAGACAGCACAGCTACTGTCATAGTTGACATTTTGTGCAAGATTTAGTCAACCTCCATACCTGCTGTTTATTCACAGTAATTCAGTGGAAGTCGGAGGTTCACAAACTTTTTCTGCCGGGTTCCCCTTTAGTACACAGAATTATTGGCAAGCCCCTCTTAGCCTTTACCTTACACACTAACACATAAAGATACGGTAATGTTGTACAGTAATGTTGTACAGTAATGCAAAACATACAGAGTAGCAACTTTAGCATGTGACATAAAAAATTTGTGAAGGTGAAGCCAAGGTAAAGGAGGACTCGTGAAACTTATTGTTTTTTTAATATCTGTGACATTTGTTGTAGACTCATTGTCAGACTAATTTTCACATTCCTTTTTAAAAACAGTCTGCCATGCTTTCATAGCAGAGCATAATGGTGTAGTTTTACTAAACTGTGCTACATCCCCATGATTTAAAGCCTCTGTAGTCGTTTTTTTTTTTTAAGTTAATTTTAGGGCTTTTATGCGTTTAATGTGAGAGGATAGGACAGTGGATAGAGTAGGAAACAGGGTGATAACGGGGAGTCACATGTGGGAAAGTCGCCACAGGTTGGATTCGAACCTGAGCCGCTGCTCGAGGGCTTTTGCCTCATGGAGCTAGACCACTAGGCCATCTGCGCTCCAAAGCCTCTGTACTCTTAAACATGTATCCAACAGCTCTCACCTTGAAGCGGATGAATCTTTTCTTCCAGGAGTGGAGGCCAGAGAGGTAAATCTGGCGCAGGGCCTCGTGACACAGCTGGAGGTCGATGCCATCGGGGGTGACGGTGAACTGAAAGGCCACCGCCTGGTGAGCTTCTGCCATGGTGGCTTCTTCTGTAGCAGGTCACTGTGGTTAGAAAAAATTAGGACAGCAAAATGAGCGAAGCAGAAGATTTAAAATAAATATCAAACATAAAACATAAATATAGCTGTTCAACTCATAATGTCCTGATAATGTTAACCAACACTTCTGCTTAGCAGACATCAGAAATGATTGGATCACTACAAAATCAATGTACCTCAATAAATCCTCTCTCTGGATGGGATATCAGAGGAGCTATCTTCAAAAATTGATCAGCTCCTCTCATAGTTCTCTAAAATCCGTCCCTCTTATTTTTTGACTTATCAGAGAGTTATCTGCTTTCAAGGTGTTAACCAGGTTTGGGTCATGGCAAAACGGCTTCAAGGAGGTAAACGATTCTTGTTGGATTTGAAAAAAGCATTTAAACGAAGTGGTGGATAAATTACTTCATGCTAACTCAGTGGCACTGAATAAAGGTTTTAGAAAAAATGTGTTACACACAGGCTAAATAAGACGCTGTTTTGAGCCCTTGTCATGAACACTCGCTTTCACACCTCTCCTTCTGTTTTGATGGCTGCTGTCTTCAGTGACCTCTAAGAGTTACTTTAATTATACACCGGTCAAGATCACATTTGTACACCTGTAATAACTCTGTCTTGACGCACCTTTTAATAATGTTTGGTTCTATCACAAACAATAGGACAGAGCCCTTGTTTACTAAAGGCTAGCGAAGCACACGTCTGTGGCAAAGTTTAAACCTGCCTTCAACAGCTATCTGTTGTCTTTGCCCTCTCTGAAATGTCATTTCAGCCAGCACTGACACTTGAGCGCATTAAAAATAAAATACCATCAGATAAGTTTAAAAAAGGTAACTTTCAAAAGCCACATGATATTTTTGGAAAAACTGTCAATGAAAGGATGTCCCTCATGGGTCAGTTTGAAGAGCACGTTCGAGTCATGTGTTGCTGTATCAAAGAAACTGGTTCCTGCATGCTGACATCAAAGAAGATGTGCAGGGAGGATACTTTGTTACTCATTTCCAAACTAGTCAGACTGGCATCCTTTCCCTCACCTCAGAGAGTCAATGATTAGAAAACAAATGTATCTTAACTTAAAATAACAAATCTTGTATTCTAATAATCATGCCTAGTAAATTATATGTTTAAAATGTGTGAGGGTGCCTTTTGTTCAGATACTTTTCTTTAGGTGCTGCAAATGAGATAAAGGTTTCAGATGAGGGACAGGTCAGTAGGTTAACCAGCTTTAAGCCTGCAAAAGTGCCAAAGTCCATTCTTTGCAGTGCTATCATACATCATCTGCTAATAAATAGCATCTTAATACAAAATCTCTTTTGTTAAGAGCTCTGGAAAAGTAACCCCAAACAGAGGAGTGAGGTGTAATGATCATGTTTTTTTGCAGGAGTCTTGTTAATGTTTATTTTACTCAATATTTAAGACTGCAGAACACATACTGTAAAAATGAGATAGCTCACAATAATTCAAGTTATTTATTTATTTTTTATTATTTATTGTGGTATAGCCAGCTGGGCATGTTTGTAACTGTGTTAATACTTCAGATGTAATTATCTAGGATCCACCATGTCCCGGACTGTTTTAGATCATAGGATGCATAGCTCTGAGAAGTGACAGTATCACTTCAGACATTTTTTCCTTTTGTCATCCCTGGTTTGGGGAACTAGCAGTAAATAACCACCTGGATGGTGAAACTGGTGGCATCCTAAGGGAAATACTGTTTCCAGTTGCGTTCAAATACTGTAGGAATTCTGAACACCTCTTTGATACAAGTATAGAATAACTGATTTAAACGAAAAGAAAAGATGTAAATTTCAGCTGAAGACTGTAATCCTGGAGGGGCCTTTTATCTAAGTAAAAACCATCGTTTGTACTCCCGTGGTGACGTTTGCTGTGTGTGCTTTTGCCGATTTTATTTCCGTTTGGGATGTGAGCGACATAACCGATATAAATATGTCGTTGGTCTTCAAAAGGTAATGTTTTTTTGGTAAAGGTGTTTTTCTGTTCATAAACTGAGGTACTCGGGACGCACCTCACGTCGTTTCTGCATTTTCAGCCATCGGCAGGAGCAGCATCCAAAGAGCGGTGCTTCAGCAGCCCGTCCCTTCCCCCATGCTACTTTCCAACATCACATGATCCACCCGGTGCTGCACAAACTGGGGGAAAGGTCGCAGCGCTGCGCCGCCTAGATACCGGCAAAAACTGCAGGCACCGTCCCCGCAAAACCTCATATGCCGGCACATTTGTGTCATTATGGTCACTACATCCATAAAAACGTGTCGTTTCTTATGGATAATGTCTAATTAGATTAAAGCCGATATGTACCATGTAAAGCAAAAACAGAGAAAGGCTGTCTACCGTGAATAAATCATGTCCACTACCCCCCACAGTCTGTAAACACTTATCGTGACATATCTGCTTCATGAGACTGCAAACGCCATTTCATCTACAACATACACAGACCCTAATGCTGCTATTACTAACACCTAACATCAAATACAAGCGAACTGACAACCAGAACGCTCTGTATATGTAGGTTACATATTTTTCCTCAGTATTATATCAAATGTCCTGCCCACGTGGTCCGTGTGAAATGGGGTCACTAGGGTGCACCTTCCTCTCAATGACAGTCAGCCAATATTCTGTTTATAATTCAAAGTAATAAGCAGCCTCTAAAGCTTTCAGACAACAAGGCCATGCCTACTTTTATGACCCTGCCGTAAGGGAATGGAGGACAAAAAAAAAAACACTTTTACTGACCTTCACTGGCAGATCATGGGTATTTACTATTTGCCAATATCTGTACAGCTATAATTACACCTCATCTACAAACAGAAGCAGCTACAGTATGTTATTAAGGATTATACAGGAGCTGTTAGGAGGTTGTCAATGAATGACCTCTACTTGGACTTTTGCCTACATTTCTGTTGTGACTTACAATGCAGAAGTGCTGACCAGGTTCTCACCTGGACAGTTTAACTCAAGATCACAAAAATGAACACCTGATAGTTCAGTTATTTTATTCAAAAGAGACCTAGATTTCACAATCTACTTTCAAAACAAAGAGTGTCTGTGAATGCAGCACACCATCTAACCTTAAGTGTCGACTTTAAGAAGTCAAGATTCGCCTGTTAACTTCCACAGGCCTACACTCCAATAACAGCCACGCGAAACAGAGAAAATGTACCATATATCTTGTAAACACCGGTCTATGTACACAACACGGACTGCGCAGACAAGGAAATGCGACCAACTGACATGAGCTGAAAGTACGCAGACATGTCGGCTGTTTTTCTTTTTGACATGCCGACAGTTTCACGGGTTTGTTTGGCTTCTGGGTTTTTTTTTTTTCTAAACCCCTGCAGCCATATTTGCTCGTCTACTTCCCAAACAGCAGAGGGACAGAGACAGTGAGAGTATTCCAAGTCTACACTGATACAGTCTGAGAGACAGAATTATTACTCACCAACCTTTTCTATCAGCCTGAGAGAGCTGAAGCTTCTGTTTAGACGAGGATGAGACACAGCGGCTCTGTCGGCGGGACTGCTATATACTAAGCATGAATGGGATAGTCTTGTATACAAGGACAGCCCCCTTTTAGTGGTCTTCAGATAGCGTCCCGACAGAGACAGCGCCCCCTTCAGGTTTAATGTGCCCAAGACGGGGTCCTATAAGGACAGCAGAAGAGAAGCGCAGAGACGAGTGTGAACCAACATAGCCACAATGTACCCAGGACTATATGTACCTCAGATACATGGGATGGGTACCAGTAAGTATAACGTAATGAGTGCAAGGCATAGTTAATATTTTAAGCACGGTATCATGGTCTTATTTTATAAAACATAATGCTATTAGTGAAACTGTTAAAAACAAAGAGTAATTATCGAAATAATGACGATGAGAAAATTTTTTCCTGGTTAATAAATTAGGCTAATAGTAGAAAAATCAAGGTTTGAAATCTGGCTTGTAATAAAATAGTCATACACAGTCAAAACATAGTCTTCAGATCAGGGCTAGACTCATTTTCAGCCCTGGAGTTCAATGCTTCAGACCGGCCCACTGTTGCGCGTGCACGGACGTGTTGCCAAGGTAACGGCCGGCTGCATATGAGGGAAAAAAGAGGTCCAGTGCAGGCGGCCCAGGGACAGGTTTTGCAGCTCCTGTGATGTTAACCCAGTGTCATGACTGGACACCAGCCCTCGCGCCCCAAATCTGACCGGCCCACCTGGAACTGTCCAGATCCTCAAGATTAGCCACTCCAGGCCTACATCACAAATTTAATATCTTTCCTCTAATGATACTGAACTTGTACTTATATACCGCTTTTCTTGTCTTTCACATGGATAGTCACATTTACCTATTCACACCAGTTACACAATGGTTGTAAGGGCTGTTATGGTAAGGGGGGATCAGTATTGGTAGTAATCTCTTTAATTCACATTCACATACCACTAACCAACAGTGGGAGCAATTTGGGGTTCAGTGTCTTGTCTAAGGACACATTAGCACATTACTGCAGGAGCTGGGATCAAACCCTCAACCTGCCAAGTGAGAGATGATCTACACTATCACCAAGCCTTAGCTGCCCGTTCTGACTAAATTAAGTGTAGTTAGAAATTGTGGTCAGTGTTCCCAATATATAACATCACATTATAACATGGCAGTATGCATATCATAAGCTAAGATGGTTGACTCATTCACAGCGTCTCATAGACACACACTTTGTCATACTTTTTAAAGCACCAGTTCAATATTAAAGCAATACTATCACTCCAGAGGCCTGTACTACGAAGCTGGATTAACACATCCGGGATCTCTCTCCATTACCTGGGTTGACTTAGCGAGACATTTGCAATCCTGATAAGTGGTACCATGAAGCTGGATATAAATTGGCTCAAGGAATCCAGGGTTTTCTATATACATATATATTTATATAATATTCAAAATAATTAATATTAAATCTTCCAATCCCAAGTAGTTGTGTGTTCCATAAATTCATGTTTCTACAGTTATGCCATGTATGACCATTATTATTATCATTATTAAAGACACAAATAGTGGAGCTAAACAGACTTGAGGAACAAGTACAAAAACATACTTCAAAGCGGACAGTGACAAGGCTTTATTTCTTCACTCTGTCTCTGATGTTTGGATGAAATCAACTGAATTTCTTTATTTATGGATCCATGAGTTGACAAATGTAGTTCAGTCCATTTGATGAGAATCTGAATCTCTTGTACAGGATGTCATCTATAACATCAAAAGGACTGCACCTCTCCTTAAAAAACTCTCTCTCTCCTAAGTGCACTGCGTACCAACATTGACAGGACCTTCTAAAAATGGGCAGGGTCTTTTCCAAGAGAGCTGATTGGTCAGCAGGCACTGCTTTTCTACTCGATGATCTCTTACCTAGATCTTAACCTGCTCCGGAGAAGGTTAGCTGTCCAGCATAGGTTACCACGGTGAATTATCCTGGTAAGAAGTGAACCAGCTTTGTAGGACATAAAATCCAGGGTTAACCCAGAAGTTACCTCGTCAAGAGAAAATCCAGCTTCGTAGGACAGGCCTTAGATGTTGATGTTTCTGTACCACGTTATGGATATTGTAAAAACACCTGAACAATGGTCTTAGAGAAAACACTCTGTAACACATCTACAATACAGTGAGAAGACTTATCTGCACATTTAACTATTATATATTGTATTTGTTTTATGCTTGTTGGATTGTATTTCTACACGTTTTGCATATCTGTATTTGATTATCATCTGCATTTTATCCTTAACCTCTTAACCTTGTAAAGCGTCTTTGAGTCTTTGAAAAATGCTATATAAATAAAATGTATTATTATTATTATTATTATTATTATTATTATTATTATTATTATCATTATTATTATTATTATTATAAGACATCTATTTATTATTGTTTGTTTAAAATGTAAAATTTTGGTGCTAATTTTCAAAGTAATGAAATTCTTGGAAATGAATTAACAATATTTTTTGTCTTCAACTGTATTTCTAATGACAATCATTCACAGAGAATGCCTTCTCTAAATAAGGGTGTCTGGTAACCTTGTTGGCAAATTAGACATTGAACATAGGGGGCTCATCTTCCAAGAACTTAAAAGTCTTTGTTTTCAAAGACCCCTCAGACTTGCTAAATACATTAAACTGTCAATGCCACAAATAACCAAACTCCTTACATCACAAAAAGCACAAGGTTTTGGAAATGAATGATTTTTTTTTTATATATAATTGCGCTGGTTGTGTCATCCCAAACAGATTGGGAAAATAATTGATTAGTATCATTCATTTCTTCCTCATTCTTTGTGGCTTCTTCTGTACTTTCTCCAATGTTACCAAATGCTGTTTCCTGCAGCCAAAGACAAACCTTTCATTGGAAGGCAAGGGTCTCATCTTTCTCACAGTCAGTTAAATGAGTTCGTGGCTGGGCTGATATGTAGACTGAAATGTACCCAAACCAGCTCCACAGACTTCTTTTAAGTCTTCTGTTTTTGCGTACCTTTGAGGATGCAAAAGCCTTCACCTATACATGTTATAAAGAGTTACGTAACCTCACTAAACTCAAAGCACTGACATGCCAAGCTTTAACCTCTCTCAACAGGTGCAATGAGCTCTAAATAACTGGATAAACCTGTACTGCTAGGCATCATCAATATTTAATAGGATGCAATACTTATTCACCTATAGACCATTCTAAAGATGACATTTTGACACAGCAGAGAAGGAACAGGTATTTAATGACATAAATCAAGGCTGCTTTACTGTGGGGACTAGAGCTACACAAACAGAATGTTCATTAATATTGTAATGTGGGCACTGACAGATTTTAGAATTTAGTGCAGTAAATAATACTAATTGTTTGCCAAATTTGTCTATGAGAGAGGTAAAAATAAAAAAAAAAGCCTGAAAGCACACTGAATTGGAACCATCCATTGTGACGTAAAGCCAGGGAATGTGTCAGAACAAGTTGAACTGTCAACAGAAAAAAGGGCTGTCAACAAATTCTGGTAGTAAACTTGTACAAAGCAGATGCTTTCTTGGTTGTGCGTTTGACTCAGGACCCTCTAACAGGAAGCTGGGGGCACGGTTTCACATTGTGAGACAATGAGCCAGCCAATGTTTGGTTAAGAGGAAACAGAGTAGTATTTAATAAAACAATCTTGAATTTGTAAAGCCGAGGCCAGTGGGTTTGAGGTCTAGCCTTCACAGGGCCTTTGTACTAGCTCTGCCTTCCCTGTCTTCTCTCTAACATCATCTTTAATGAAGCATCAGCGAAAGGAGGTGCCCACTTGACAAACTCTGTGATGTACTTGCTCTCGCTGCCCATCTGTTTTTGGAGTTTAGGGGACTTGATGTGCCTGGTAGGTGACTCAACGGCAAAAGCAGTAGTGGAGTGAGTTTCTTTACTGAGAGCTCATCCTTTCTTAAAGCAGAAGTATGTGTTAAATCTAATTGTACTTGTCATTTAGCAGACAAAAAGATTATAAAATGGTATGTTCTATATTGTCTTTTGTGTTACATGCTGAGAAACTACAGGACCTCAGTGAAAGAAGGAGAGGAGATCTTTGATGAAACTGAACAATGTTACACTGACCTGAAGGGTTAAGTATTTCCACTCTGTTGCATTTATTTAGACAGGGCTATTTCTGTTATGGGAATTTTCCCAAAAAGCACATGGCATTTGTGAAGCATAATGAAGCATGTTTAAATAAATTAAGTGTTCAAAAGCACAGATGTACTATTAAGCAGCAACTTTAACTGACACTTGGAACTTCAAGCATTTTTGCCAACATTTTCACCCTGGTACCATGTGAATCAGGCACTGAAGATACTCAAACAGCTTTAAAGAATGTAGTACTATCTTGGTAAAATTGTAACTAAAATTAAAATTAAAATTCATACAGGATACAAAAAAAGCGCGAGTAAAACGATAACTGTCATGTCCTTATTTTATCACGCTGACAATGAGTCTGAGCTTAACTGGACAACACTTAAATAAAAATTCTCATTAAAAAAAATAAAAAAATCTTTTGTCCTGCATTTGGGGCTTTGCTTTTAAGTCAAATAAAGTTCAATAGCGCCAGAAAGTCACATGATAACTTGTAGGTCTTGGGTATTTCCACTAGAGGGCACACGTCGACTGTTTGCAGTTTTCCATCTGAGAGGTAAAACCTCTGTCGATGTTCACTCAATAAGTAGATACCATGATGTATTTATTGAGTGAACGCTAGCCCGCTAAAAAAAAAAAAAAAAAAAAAACCTATGGAGGAATCCTTGCTATCAGCTAGCCAGACCAAGACGTGTCTTAAATACAACACAAGTAAGAAGTAGTGGATCTCCATCATATTCATCTATACATATTTTAAAATGTATGAGCCATAATGTTCGAAAATGAAAGGCAAACGAATTGTAATCATTGCTTACCGTATTGCAAGCTAGCTCCAGCACAACACGGAACCCACGCTCAAACTTTTGGTCACTGGGAGCCGCGCCTCCCGCTGATGCGCGTGCGTCCCACTGTCACTGATGTGCCGCGTGCCAGACAGCTGCATCAGCCAACTCGCGGCATGTGGACCTGGGCTCGGGGGGTTTTGACTTCGTTTGACTAGCATTGATTTCAGAGAAGCGAGTCGATACTTGGGGATAAGCGTTCAGCTCAGTGACAGTGTTTCCCCCTGAACAGCGAGGAAGATAATGAGAATAGAGGATTTTGTTTCTACTTGTAGGTACAGAAGCAGAACAGAAGACGAAGCAGACGGGAAATCAGCTCAGAAGGTAAGAACGGCGACGACGGTTTACCACAGCTGAACGTTAGCGGCTCTCATACAGTTTACTCTTATTTACGTTATTTACAACGGAAACCATTGTGCGGGGATGGCCATTAAACACTCTTCGTTGGAGTCTCTGTGTCTTTTCCCTTCGTGTTTTACAACTTGTTTAATCCATACGGAACAAAAACGGAAGCCATTCGCACTAATCTTAACGGCTACTCATGCGCGTGCTAACATGCACTTGTGAGGGATATAAATTAGGCTGGTTCTTTCTAGTCTATGAACAGCCACCATTTACTGTAAAGAGGACATGACCAGTTTACCTAACCCTATATGGTACAACTGGTGATGTTACATTTCGCATGGGGAATTTCTTATGTTGCACCACTATTTACGGGCTTTCCAGTTCTCAAATGAAAAGTAAAACCTGGTGAGGTTAGCCAGAAATGTACCTGCGATGTGATCTTGTTGTCCTCAGGCTTCTGTTTATCCACCCGAAAAACACTATCAGCTTTCTGAAGGGTTGTTTGTATACTGGCACAGTTCTCATTCAGTTTCACACTTGATAACAAGTTCCTCATTGGACATGATGGAGACATGTGAGATGTGAAACTTTCATAGGGAACATATTCTCGATATTATCAGCTATTTTAAATTTTATTTTATTTTTTCAAGGATGCAACAGTTCTGGAAATCAGGGCTTAAACATATTATAATGTTAAAAAGAAAGAAAAGGGATAACTATGATCAAAAATAATTGTAATGTGTGGGATTTTTTCTTTCAATCAAATGGAGTTTTTTCATGCTATTAAATTCTTCATCTCCTTCAGGTATCAAATTAAATCATACAAATTAAAGAAGAAACCATCAATTTTGAGAAATGACAGCTCCAGCCTTTTTAAGCCAGCTTTATTACAAACAATTACAAACTCAGAAAGAAACAACTGTCAGTATTACACCGGCCAATGAATAACATTTTAAAATCTCGAAATATTTTTGCATTACTAGATTAAATACATAAAAATCACAAACATTTATGGCTATCATTCAGCTCTTATTAGTGCTCATACAAAACCTGTTTTTAATTTTAAAGCAGAAACCTTTTCGCTGTCAAAAACATACGGCTAACTGGTTGCCTTCTCTACATCAGTGTGAGGTCAGAGATGCAGGTTCCTGCAGCTGGTGAAGGCTAAATTATTTGCCAGTGCCTGAAAATTGTTAACTGACCTAGTACACCTCCTATGATTTACTCAAGTCTAAAAGGAGATGTAGTCCTTTTTACTGGAGAAAGAAAGACTTTCCCCCATATAGCACAATACACTCATCACAGATGCCCCAGCCTCTCTGAAAGTAGGCCAGTCACTGGTCTGTATGTCATGTCATGCCATGCATGGTCCCCTCTGGAAGGTTATCTGGGCGTCTCACTCGTTCTTACAGTATATGGAGTGGGGGGAGGTTTCAGAGTCTGACTGTAAGATCTACAGCAGGATTTAGCCCTCATTCTTAGCCAGATGTCTGGTGGTCATTGTCTTATTCTGATCCCCTCTGTGTGTTTTTTAAATGTTGTGCAGCCAATGTGCATGTTTCTGTCGGCAGTTCAGCATTGTCTGTGACAGTTTCTGCTCATAAATTTGCATAGTCATCAATTTGAGTGTCACAGGAGACATCATGTTTGATGTGAATGCTTTTGAGAAAGGTAATTATAAAAGCACAATACTTAAAACCATCGCACATAGGCTATGTGATCCATGAATGGTCATGTATGTGAGGTACTGAGGTCTTCTCTTTTGCTGTACATGCACATACAAGCCGTATGACAAGAACTGGGGTGTTTTTTGTTTTTTTTTAAATACTGTTGCTATGCTATGTTCAGCCCTTTTTTTGACATATTGCATGTGGTTGGAGGAGGAAGTACAACGGAAAGGTGACAACACTGGTGTTGTTGTGTATGTGTTTGATGAGAAGTTTGTAGGAGCCAGAGTAGCCATCAGTTCTTCTTTCTGTTATTGTATAAGAATCTAATTTCTGCTCTAACAAAGTTTATTGAACAACTTGACCCATTCAGTTTGCAATTGCAAATGATATTTGATGTCCATTATCACAAAGCATATATTAACTATGACATCATAAGTTTTCACTGACCATGAGGCCCAAGGATTTAGAGCTCCCCCTGCTGACTGGCTGCAGTCTAAACAGACAGAACAGAGGCTGAACTGTATATCCAATGTTTTTCTCTCAAACATTGTCCCTGTCATGAAAGTTTGTTCATCTCTTGTTGACTGATGTCCAAACACTCATCTTTCCGAGTTGTTTAGTTTTTTGTTTCATTTTTTTTAAAAAAGGGGGGTGTGACATCATGATTGACAAACACTGCAGTGAAGAGAGAAAACATAACTAACCTTCCTTTAAAAATATCTTCTTTTTTTCTTACTATGGGATGAATGAAACTGTTTGAAACTGTTAAATCCATCTGCATGGTTTGACTTAAAGAAACAGGTGAAAACTGAAGTTTTTCTTCCTCTTGTTGATTGCAACAGCATTTCAGTTGTTTTAAAAAACAAAATGAAAAAAAGCAACTTAATATTACTCTGATACTAATTTCAGTGTCTATTTGTAGTTCTTTTGAAATCTTTCTTCAATAAGCAGCAGAATTCTTGGTTTTCTTTTTAGATAATGTTATTTCAGTGGAGAGGAATCAATAGCCTTTTGTCTTCCTGAATGCTCTCTTTATGAAAGATGTTAAAGCCGACAAAGCACCAGTGTAACAAAATGCTCCAGCCTTTTTGCATACCCGTGGGGAAGACAGAGAAGCTTTGGCCATGCCGTGTGACCCATAAAACTCTGTAGAGTTTCAGTGTTGTCTTTTTAGGTAGCTGTTTTGTTTAGAGAGGGTCATGAGGTCATGTAGCCTGTCAGCACATACTGGGAATAGTTAGGACTGTGGTCACTCACGTTCACACATATGTGCTACTTTGAGTGTCCAGTTCAATAAAGGTGCATGTATGCAGACTTCTGAGGGCTCTTCAGCCAGACTGCTCTGAAGGGCTGACAGACATTGAATCATTTGAACACAGAACATACTAATAGCCACATTATCACAGAAATAAATTGGACTAGTAATCTTTTTTTTTTAGAAGGAAAGATCTTTTGATTGGTTTAAAGTTTTTTTTTTTTGCCTTCCCATGTAGAGTGATTAGAGGAATATTGGATAAGTTAAAAACACAAATTTGGATGCTTATCTCATAACATACCACTGCAAAACTAATTCATCAAATGTTAAATAGAAATAACTGTGTGAACTTTGGTCATTAAAATAACTGTAAATGAAAACTGATAGTGGTAGCTGTACTTGCCACACCGCATGATAATCATGTTGCACATTCGCGTGTCGGCTCTGTCATTTGTGCTGTGGAGTCAAAGACATCTTCTGCCAGAAACGACTATGAAATTTGTTTATGAGCCGTTTGTCTATGTATTAGCCAAACCTATTCCCCATGCTCTCTAATTAGTGAAACTGAGGTCACACTCTGGCTCGGAGTGAAGATTGTCACCCAGGTTGAAAACAGCTTCAACACTGAAGGATGGGTGACAGCAGCTCAAAAGGCTGTGTGACTTTTGGCATATAAACCCTGAAGTTGGCTACTTTGGAATTTCCCCTCCATGATCATCTTTGTTTGTGTCTTTTTTAGATGCCACTTCTGGTTTGTTTTTACTTCACATACTTAAACTCCCTATGTTGAAGGATCGTGGTGAGATTACAGTCTCCCTCATGCACTGTAGGGCTGTTCCACTTGAATGTACCATAATCCTCTGTTTTTGTACTTCTGTAATCACTGGATGAACATGAAAACTATGAGGACCAATTCACCAGTTGAGTGTACATCGTTGAACTGCTTGACTGGAGGCTTTGGCCCTGGTTGAGTTGGTAACACACCCTCTTCTGTGTTTATCTTCAAGATTGATTTATTATTGAATATTCTCAGTTTGCAGTTAGCTGAGGTGTTGTTTGTTTTAAATCAGGGGCCTGAACTACGAAGCTGGATTGACACATCCAGGATCTCTCTCCGTTACCTGGGTTGATTTAACGAGACATTGGCAATCCTGATAAGCGGTACTACGAAGCTGGATATCAACTCGCTCTGTGAATCCAGGGTTTTCTTGGTCTTGATGAGTGCACACTCATAGTAAAGGCTGGAGTTTGCAGTATCTGAACAATCACAAATATGGAGATAGCAGCAATTAACCTAGTGAGCATGTTTTTGGACCGTGGGAGTTTCTGGAGTGCCCACGCATCCACGGGGAGAACTTGTAAACTCCACACAGAAAGGCACGCTGTGCCCGAGCCAGGATCCAAACTGGCAACCTTCTTGCTGTGAAGCAACAGCACTAACAGCTGCGCCACCTTGCAGCCTGTGAGTGTGTTTTGTGTTGAAATATTAATAAATGAAATTAATATTAATTCCTCAACCCCCAAGTAGTTGTGTGTTCCATAAATTCATGTTTCTATAATTATGCCTTGTGTGACCATTATTATTAACATCATTATTAAAGATGCAAATAGTGGAGCTAAACAGACTTGGGGAACAAGTACAAAAACATGCTTCAAAGCGGTCAGGGACAAGGCTTTATGTCTTCTCTCTGTCTCTGATGTTTGGATGAAATCAATAATTTCTTTTTTTATGGCTCCATCAGTTGACCAATGCAGTTCAGTCCATTTGATGAAAATCTGAATCCCTTGTACAGGATGTCATTGTGGACATCAAAAGGATTGTGTCTCTCCCTAAAATCTCTCTTGCCTCAGCGCTCTGTGCACCAACATTGACAGGATCTTCTAAAAATGGGCAGACTATTTTCCGAGAGAGCTGATTGGTCAGGAGATGTTGCTTTTCTACTCATTGAGCTCTTATTCAGATCTTAACCTGTTCTGGAGCAGGTTGGCCATTCAGCATATGTTACCACTGTGATTTATCTTGGTAAGAAGAGAACCAGCTTTGTAGGACATAAAATCCAGGGTTAAGCCAGAAGTTACCTCGTCAAGAGAAAATCAAGCTTCGTAGTACAGGCCTCTGATCTCATGTTGTCATGAGCTTATTGATGACTTTAGCTGTTGTGTCTTGATGTACTGAAGGAAGTCAGAGAAACATCTATGGAGATTGCAAGGATATTTTTTAAGATTGAAAAATAAATGGAGCTAAGAATAACATGACAGTCATCAGGAGGTTGCATAACTTCCCCAAACACTGTGTATTTCTCCTGTGCTGTTGCAATAATGCATTAAAACACTTTTATTTGAGATCTAGTTGACCTGACATCATTGCTGGTGCTTTGACTTGATACTTGCAAGGAAGAGCATCACTTTATGAGAATGTGGCTCTCTCAGCGGGGCCCTGTGGGTTGGTGTTTATGGATACTTTTCCCTTGACATTCCTGTAGTCCTCATACCATTGCTTTGAGAAAAGGCTGCCACTCTGGGAAACAAGACCTTGCTGGCTGCCCAGCAACTTCAAGTTCTGAAACTTTGTTTGGTCATTGTTATATTTAGAATACAACCCCCCTCCCCCAATGCCAGGTTATGGGGGAGGCAGAGCAAGAGGATTCTCAGTATGGGACAGATGTGGGGTTAGGCAATGGAGTGCCCCTTTCCTCAGCCTCCAGCTTGTTATTTCCTTTCTTATGATGGGGAAAGGTGAAGTAGATTTAATTGTGAGTGTTGTTGGTGAATCCTGACAGCTAATTGTTTAGCTTTTGAAAAATGGTGTTGAGCGTCACTCTTAGCTCTTAGTATGAAGTGGAGCGGGACAGACAAGGCCCTAGAGACAACAAGCTATTATGAGTCTTGTGCTTTCCCCAAGTCCCTTTGCTCCAGACCCTCACCCTTAGGTCACATTCACTCGTTTGCATCTGTTTTTTGTTGTTGTTGTTGTTGTTGTTGTTGTTTGCGTAAACACAAATACTACAACTGTACATTCATAGTTTTTTTGGGAGATGGAATGGGCAGGGACGGTCAGTTTATACAAGAGACAAATACTTTTTGTAATCTTTGTGGATAGTCTTTTAGGCCCAAACAGCATTCTCTTATTTGCATCCTTTAGTATCATCTACTCCTTATACCTAAAGTGATTACTCAATAATAACTGGCCTCTGCAGTTATTTCTGATCTGTCAGAGGGATATTAAAAGTCAGCATATGGTTTGCTATGCATTATTGTGAGTCAGTAGCAATTACGTAAAAGTCCCAGGAGGAACCACTGGAGTAGCACCAGACAATTGCCCATTGTCCACTCAACATCACACCTGCAAAACATGTTTGCCAGCATGGAGCTCTGACATTTACATCCTTGTTATTGTCTGGTGGCTGATGGGATTGGAGTGTCTGGGCTTTACTTACATCTTTACGTCATCGTTGTGAGTGATCATTATGAGTAACATGGTAAGAGGTGGAAAAGAAGATACAACTCTACAGTCAAGACCAGATATTTGAGCCCATAGTTCTCAAGTGAGAGCAGCTTTTTTGTATTGATTAATTAAATAAAATTGTCCAATATACTCTAAATTTCTGTGATCCTCTGCTAGGGCTGAACTTTTATTTACCACTGCCAGAAAAATGATCTGGTACAATTCCTCTTCACTTTTTAATAACAAAGGTGTTTCATGACAGCTTTATTAAATCCATGTCACCATCACAGAACAACATGATGTATTGACTACTGTATTCTTGGAGCTGCACAGAAAAAAGTTTGTTTTTTTTATACCAGAGGTGTTCATAGAGTGGTGTACCAGCAAATCAATGATGACATTTTTTAGGTGTCATGAGAAACATTTTGGTTCGTTAAAAAAAAAAAACAGACAAACTCTGATTCCATTGCAATGCAGCTTGGCTTGCTAACACCCCCTCCGTTAACAACCATTGCCTTATCTCTTTCTCTGTGTGCTATATTCTGCTTCTTATGGGCACATGTTCGCTTACATGTGCTCACTCGCTGTGTGTCTGACATCAATTAAAAACTGGAGCTCTGAAACCATCTGCGACTCGAGACTTCATGTGGAAATTAGAGCCATGTGGTGGCTTGTTTGTCTCTTTCCTTTTCTGAACTGGAGTAATCTGCTTGTTACCCATAATCACCATGAGCCTATCGTCTATGTAATCACAGACAGAGGGTCTTTGCAGATTATTGCAGTGAATGAGACTAGTTATTGTTGCTATAATTACCTTTGACTTGTTCAGAGGTCATGGGTTGACTTAACATAAAAGATATACAAAACTGCAGCAGAAAGTTGGAAATTTAATGGATTCATATTCATGAAAAGGCCCAGTGACATTCATACTAGGTTTATTTGGGAAACAGAAAAAAACTCACAAATATCAAAGCCTCACATTAATGTGGGGTTGTCTGGGAGAGAATCTACTCTTGAAAGGAGGGTGGGCTTTCATCAGATTTGTGCCTAATATATGAAAATCTAGAATTTTCTCTTCAACTTTCTCCATCAGTTAAGCATTTACTGCATTGTAATAAGCAGTAAGAAGTAACGTAATAAACTCCAGTAATAAAAATACCAAAAAAGTGCAATTTTGCAATAATTAGGGTTTAATTTTTGGTGCAAATTTGAGTCTTTTCTTTGCCACTTGTTTTTTTGTTTTTTTGTTTTTTTTTTAAAGAAAAAGTGATTCAAATCTTAAATTGAGTTTGGTGAGGAAGAATTGAAAATTTATTTTGAGACGATAATTCCCAGCCCTAGAAGTAGGTTTCCAATCTTTTTATGTCTGTCCTACTTTTGATGTTTGACATTTGAATACAGACATCCATGATAAGGATCCTTCTCGTCTTGTTACTGTGTCGTTGGTAATATCAGACCCCAGGTTGAAGTTGATATGTGCAGGACAGAGAATGTTTTTTCATATTGAGACAAAATGTGAGTATGCCTCTTCTGTGTGGTTAACCATGCTGAATGAGTTTATAGCCCCAAGCTTGTCTGATCTCAGAGCCAGACCATCTCTTGGCTGAACACGCAGCACTGAGTAATCATTTAGTAGTAAGAACTACACATCTGTTGTCTTTCTTTGTCACTCAGGCCAACAGCAGAGGGTTTAAGGGGCCAGCCACAGAGGTGAAAAATAAAGAGTTTATCCCCAACCAAACAACTTGAATTTATGAGTATATACTCTTTTATTCGTCCCACAACAGAGAAATTTATAGAATTACTGTCGCAAACAGGAAGTGTGTAGTGCAAACAAAATTACAATAAGAATATATAAAGATAAAATAATATCCATCCATCCATCTTCTACCGCTTATCTGGGTCCTGGTCGCGGGGGCACTAATGTCATCAGCGAAGACCAGAGACCTGGCTACTTCCACCAGCTCTTCTGGGATGATACCAAGGTGTTCCCAGGCCAGCCGAGAGATGCAATCTCTCCATCATGTTCTGGGTCTACCCCAGGGTCTCCTCCCAGATGGGCATGCCCAGAATACCTCCCCAGTGAGGCATCGAGAAGGCATCCTCAATAGATGACCAAACCACCTCATCTGACTCCTCTCGATGCGAAGGAGCAACGGCTTTACTCCGAGCCTCTCCTAGATGCCTGTGCTCCGAACCCTATCTCTAAGGCTGAGCCCAGACACCCTGCAGAGGAAGCTCATTTCGGCCGCTTGTATTTGTGATCTCATCCTTTCAGTCACGACCCACAGCTCATGACCATAGGTGAGGGTTGGACCGTAGATTGACCGTTAAATTGAGAGGCTTGCCTTCTGGTTCAGCTCTCTCTTCACCACAACGGACCGGTACAGCGTCCGCATCACTGCGGACGCCTCCCCGATCCGTCTGTCAATCTCTTGCTCCATTTTCCCCTCACTTGTGAACAGGACCCCGATATACTTAAACTCCTCAAGTTTACTTACTTAAACTAGAATGGGCAGTCCATCCTTTTCCGTCTGAGAACCATGGCCTCAGACTTGGAGGTGAGGACAACATCATCTGCAAATAGAATAATATAATGATTATAACTAGAAAAAAATGTACTATAAGAAATTTGTACAAATAAGATAAAAGTATGAAATGTGCACAGACTGATAACACAAGGTAAACTCTATACAGAGCAAAAACATGCTGTTCTTTACCATACCACTTAAAATAGATTAAAAAGAAACGAATCCAGCTGAGTATGTTGGTCAAATCTGATGAATATTTCATTGGTGAGACTAATGAAATATTATATTATGAAAATGTAATGATTTGTTGATACATCTCAAGAAAATAAAAGAGCTTGTGAGTCCTTTCTGATGGATGTTTCTCTGCCAAGACTCAATGCTGTACAGCTGGCTGAGATTACGACTGCTCTGTGAAGAAGAAAAATGTTTGTGGTGGCAAAAGAGCTCTGAGATCTTATATTCACAGGCCAGATTTAGATTTCTGAGTCATATTGAGAAATGATGTCACCTAGGCCGAAAGTCAAGTATCCTGTATGAAACCAGTCCATCAAAATGTCTCCATACCTTTAAATGATTTAGCTCCATACACTCAATATCTGCATTTCTAACCCTTTTTAATCACTGTCTTTATAAACCCACCTCCAGCTTTCTTACCTCCTCTGCCTCACTTCACCTACACTTAAAGACATGAAATAGGATGACCTCTTTTGTCTGCTGCTGACTCACTTTTCCTTCAGCTGAAATCTGTTTGACACCCTCATCCCACCACTCTCAGCCACCCCACCAGTCGCCACTTTTTTCCAACCAACTAACATGTAATGCAGACTAAGAGTTGGTGATTCACAAAGGAAATTACCACTCCTGCAGACTGACCACCTCGTGGTTTCACTGAAGTCTTTTTTAGACTAAAATGTCAATTCTGCATATTGAAAGCTGTGTCAGAAAAAAAGCACCCTTTTCTCATTCAAGCAGATCAAGGAAGACTCTTTTTGTTGTCAAACTATTTTTTTTTTTCAGTTTTCATTGAACCTGTTGTTGAAGGAGTGGCAGTCACTGGTTTCCTTTTCTTCCTGACCCCAACACAATACTATCAGCAGAATGGAGACTCAACACAGGAAATAAGCAGCTGGGACCTGCAGATGAAGCATAACAGACCTTTAGAGCTGGTTTACCATCCAGACAGTGATTGAAAACAGCTCACAGTGCCCATCAAGCAGCTTGAATGTAAAATGTCTTTGTTTTAGTCCTACAGCATTAAATTCACTGTGACTTTCTGTCCATTTTCAGTGAGATGCACTGTGTGTTTAGCTAACACTTTGCCCTTTTCACAATATTTGCACTTTTTACCTGGTTTGAAAGCATCTAAAAATCTATACCCATGCCTCTGTCTGACTTACAAACAGTTTACCAACAACTTTACTAATTAAAAATATACTGTTTATATAATTACAATTTTTATATTGTTAAAAATTTCATTTTGTATGACTTTTCATAACAAATCAAGTATAAAGAGTTTTAGTTCCTTTTCTCTGTAGGCTCTATCACTGCAGACATTTCAGTTTATTCTTTAGATGAGGTCTGTGTAGTCAGCCAAACTATACGACAGAGGCGAGGTCACAGTGATCGTAATGGAACCATAACACAGACTGCCTACTCAGCTCAGCTGTTCAGAAAACTATGCTGATGCGGCCAAAACCCTGAAATACCTTGAGCTGAGATGGTCGAGGAAAAAGAGAAAATGTAGAAAAGAAAAGCGTTGAACAGCAGAGCCCATCTGTTTGGTGCTCTGGTTTCACTCACCACCTGTTTGACAAGAGACTCAGCTGTTGTTCTGGTGGAGAGGACTGGATGCAGGGCTTCTCAAGAGAAGAGGAATGAGATGTTGGTGCCTGTTGAAGTACACATTGATGTCACACATTTAGCAAACAACATTGGCACATCCTGTGGCTCACTTTAAGTTTAAAGCATATTCACCTGAATGTGACATCCATCTCTATCAGGGCTGAAGAATTAATCAAATTTAAACCGACATTGGAATGGAATAGAATGCAATTTTCAAATCACAAAGGCTGCAGTTAAAAAAAAAAGTTTAATATACACAGACACAACCTTAAGTGGTGGTAATGCACCTTTAGCTTGTTTTGCCAATGGCCGAAAATCTCAGAAGAAGAACAAGGGACGTGCGAGTGGGGGATGAAGTAAACAACTTCAGCCATGCTAAGTTTTGATTCGTTGTGTCATTGCTGACATCATTAAAAATGGCCTCAGCAGAAGAACTGAGAGAGGACACAGAAGGGGCGACTTTGGTTTCAAAGAGGAATAGCACATCAGTTGTCTGGACCTATTTTGGATTTAGGAAAGAAGATGCAGAACAGCAATTCTAATATTGGTCCAAAAAATTGAAATTAGATTATTTTCCAAAACCGTTCAGCCCTAATATTTGTTAAACCTCTAAGTGAGCTGAAGCTGTTAGAGTCTGAAGGGAAGTTTAAAGGTTGTTATGTATGTGTGCTGGCAGGTGCTTTCACACCTGCTCCAGGGTTTGTGCCACATAGACCTCAGCTGGTAACACATGCTGTCAGTCCTCAGTGAAAGTATTCCCAGCTGCAAAGCATTTACAGCAGAGGACACTGCTGAGGTTCACAAACTTAGACTTAGAGAACTGAAGTGAAACTTGACGTGTCAGTGCCTATAGTTGGGCTTGACTGTTTTTTTTCTTCTTCTTTTATGTCTTGTCATTCACTCTGCATGCCTGTCATAAGCAACATATTCTTTAACTCAGACAGGCCTGAATGACGTCTGGATGATCTGCAGAGCAAAGGCTTGAGGCCGGCTCAGTGGGCCACACAGGGTCACATAGAGGTCTTACCTCAAGTATAAGGGAGGGGCTAGGAGGTCTTCACCTGCCTTGATTTGTATCCTCATGGGCCTGGGTCAGTTTTCTCTTTCTTGCATTTTAAGGATTTTAAGTTAGACTCAAACACATGCACTCTCACTCACAGGAGAGACATTTAGTCCCATAACAGTTTTTCTGTCATACTTGATACTTGCCTTCATGACCCAGTGACCTACTCTGACTGTCTGTTTGTGATGAACTCTTGAGAAGCCCTTTAATGTCACATATCACATGTACCTTCTTTCCAGATCTACTTATCAAAGCCAGAAAGAAAACTGAGTGTAACCACATACTGATAAACCTCTTTCATTGAATTCTGAAAGCAAGGCTGTGAAAGGGAAAGGCATTTCACATCCCTTGTTATTTGATATTGTAAGAACTTGATTGGCAATTTGAGTCATTCATTATTAGCAGTTACTACATGTTGTTTGTATGTTCCAATGTCTTTACCAGTCATCTGTGAGGCTTGTGGATCTGGAGCTGGTTCACACTAACAATGAGAGAGAGATGGAATATATCACAATCACAGGGCTGATGCATTCACATGTGCAGTCATTTACAACCAAGCAGAAGTTGACCCAATTAGTCTGACATGCTCATCTTTGGACTGCAGAAGGAACCGTAGTGCCATATAGAAAGGCCGCTGCTGATTGGCTGTTCTGATCTCAGAGTTTTTAATGTACCTTCTAGTTTTCACTCTTTATAATTATTATAAATGATGCTGTTTGTTGTAAGCAGTAAAAAAACAGATGAAAAACAGAAACTGAAACACAGCAGATGGTTGTGTTCATTCACAGCCACTAGTTAAACAAAGCGTTAAACTTTAAAATGTGTTACCATATTTCTAAAAATAAGCAAGCTATGGTCGGTGTAGGGCTAATCATAACTTTACAGTCATCTTAACAGCCAGGTTGTTGTCGTTTCATGGCGCCAACCATCTCACAAGCTGTATGTCAAGCGCACTGCGGCAGGAAGCTGTTGATGGCCTTGTGGCGAGTTTTCTCACACAGTGGCCCATTCTAGACCCCTTCTTAAAAATTGAACTTTAAATATTTAAGGTGAAGACCTCATCTGCCTATAATATATTTAACAATCTTGGCATTACCTTGACTTTGATGGATGGTATTACAAGTGGAGAGTAAGATAGCGAGTTACATTACTTGTATGAACGTAGTTTGATGATGATACTGGAAGGAGCTAAGCAGGCTGTTTGGTCATAAGGTTCATGATTCCTGTGGTTTTACCACCTTATATTTTGCCGTTCTGTGTGGTCTACAGATGCATCTTGCTAGAAAATAAACCTTCTTCAAGCAGGCTTTTTCAAGCGTATTCGCATTCACATATTGGTTGATCTTTCAACTTGGCCACTCATAGGCTTTTAAAAACATCAGGCTAAATTTAACATAAAAACAACAAACAGTTTGACCTAACTTCTTAAGAGTCTTAAATTCTCTGTCAGAGTTGATCCCACTTGTGTTTGCAATCAGTATAATTCAAAGTTTTAGCTAAGTGTTGCATTAAAATCCAGCATTTTTTAATCTAAAGCAGTAAAAACGATCATGTCTTCTCTGCATTCTCTTCATATTACACAAAACACCAATAAATGGTTGTAAATAATCTGGTTGATTGTTATGCTAATGATCGTCTTCCGTCTGTTTCCTGTCAGATTTTGACATGAAGAAGGACATCGACACTTTGATTGAAGAGGAACGTGCTGAAATCATCTCCAAATATGACAAGGTAAGCAGAATCACAGAAATACCAACTCTTACACATCGCCCTATTTACAGTAAACCAAAAAACTGAGAGAATGTTCTAGTTCAGTTTAGGAAAATGTGTTTATAATTTGGCATTCTGCTTCACCAAACACCATCGTTCAGAGACAGATCTCAGCCAGGTCTCATTTTAAGCCATGAACCTGAGTGATAGCTCATGTCTCAAGAATCTTGACAGTCTCTCTTGGATGAATGGGCCAGAACGCCACAAAGACCCATTCCCACTATCAATTAATGACCGTCGACTGTAACATTTGTTTGTACTTCATTTCAACTTTTTACAGTCAAATATTAATTTATTGTGATCATTTTTGTAAACCTGTTCTAAGTCTTGTTTTGGTATGTTTGATTTCAGGGAAGACAGGAGGGTGTCAAAATTGACCCATGGGAAGATGCTGACTACAGTATTTTCAAGTTCACTGACCGTTTTGGCTTCCTGCAGTAAGTTAACAACTTCACTTTGGAACATCTCAGATTAGTTCATCCCAACTTCCTCTCTTTTGTCCCATCCTTCTTATTAATAATGGTGTTTTGCCTTATTGTTACACATAGTTAATTATTTATGTTCTAATATCTGAAACGGTGCATCTTTTTCTTTCTGCTCCAGTGAGAAAGAGTTGCCAACTCCCAGTGCGCTTGAAGAGAAGGTATCAAATTTAACCTGCAGAACAATGCCTGAATACAGATTTATTCCCTTTTGCATATAAAGCTGGCATTTATTTCATTTTGTGGATTTTTTTCCTCTCCTTAGCAAAAGCTGCAGGAGGTGGAGAGAGTGGAAAAATGGCTAAAGATGGTTAAGAACTGGGACAAGTACAAGAATAGTGAAAAGGTGTGTAAAGCTCTTCTGATGATAATCAGAAATACAAGAGTTGTGTCTGAATTCAGCTCTTGCTTCCTCTCACCACTATCTTAACCATAACATGTATGACTTCTGTTTCTGTTTGGGCTGTTCTCTCTTCCTCTTTTAAGCACAGCAAATGTCCCTCTTCACAGCTGAAACAAGTTCATGTGTCCTTGTTGTTCAGCTTCATACCTTTGAGCATCAATCACATGTGACCCTCTTCCTTCTTTTCCTGGTTGACGTATGCTGCCTCTTTATGTTTAGATTGTCTCTATTCATCTTTGATTGTGTGTGTGTGTGTGTGTGTGTGTGTGTGTGTGTGTGTGTGTGTGTGTGTGTTTCAGTTGGTGAAGCGTGTGTATAAAGGCATCCCTCTGCAGCTAAGAGGACAGGCCTGGGCTTTGCTGTTGGATATTGAGAAAGCAAAAAAAGAAAATGAGGGAAAATATGAGGTATGAATCTTGAAAAGACTCTTTTATTATTTTCATTTTGTAAAAAGGTCAGGTTTGACCGACACACCCTTTCCATCTTGGTCCTCCAGAAAATGAAGCAGCAGGCTCGTAGCTTCTCAACTGAGATCAAACAGATTGACCTGGATGTCAACAGAACCTTCAGGAACCACATCATGTTCATGGAGCGCTTTGGAGTCAAGTAAGTTCTTAACAAGTGTGGTATGAATTGCTCCTCAGTTTACATACAAACATAAAGGATAATATGAGTGGATGTCTTGATCTTTTTCTTTAAGCTAATGCACCTTTTCTAACCAGTTGAGCCACATTTGAAACTATGACCTATTTTCATAAACTCTATGGTGTTAGTCCAAATAAGAACCTTACTGATGTTACTGATGTTACAGATTACTGCTCCTACATTAAGCCTGTAAAATAAATGACACAGTTTTTATAATTTTCTCAACAATTTCTGTCAACTTTTCTGTCGTATGGATATGTTCAATGTTTTTGTTTTTCTTTATCATCTCATATGTTCAGCTTTGCCCTCACAAAGTGTCTGCAGGGTGTGACCTCTGGCTTAAACCTTGAGGCAGACCTACACACACACACACACACACACACATTCATGCGCGCACACAAGACTGAAACAGCGGTTTCCTCCTCTCCTCTCCTCTGTGTTTTATTAGCCTTCCTGTCAGTGCACGAAGCCCCACAGGAAATGGCATTCATACAGAACTGTGCACTGACACAGTGCAAAATAACTTTGCCCGCACCATTTGACTGAGACAGCTCATTAATGGGACACTCAAAAAAGATTTACTACACATACGACAAACTAGATTCAGAAAAACGTTGAGTTTCTAACTGCCACAGGTTTGATCTTGTCAATTGAACTCCGAGCGCTCTCCTCATACTTCCCTTTTGCTGCTCAAAGCCACTGAGTCCAAACACACCAAAACACTACTCCATCCTGCTTGGCTGCCCACTCCTTCCCTGTAAGTCAGCAGCTGTCTCACTCACAGCAACACTGACAGCTATTAAAAGCTCCTTTCCTGTCTCTGTCACTGTCAGTAAGACACATGTGTGCTATAGAGGCCTGGAGGGGGGGGCATCCTCTTATGTCTGCAACATGTTTGAAAATACCCCTGCTCCTCCAACTCGTACACACTGTGTCAGCACATCGTACACACACAATCATTGCTTTGTGTTCTCTGGATGAAACTGATGAATTAAGCCATGAAGCACAGAACCCTGTGGTTAAAGAAGCTAGATGAAAGCTGGAGACTCGGTATCATTCAGCACTTACAGATCAGAGCAGTCCTCTCACACATGTTGTTTGTTAAAACTTAAAAGCTAAAGTACAGGACCAATGGGAAGAGAGAGAAAATGCACACACACAGATTGATACAGACAGAATGATACAGAGCAACAAGATATTTTCACCCTCTCCAGAAAATATTTGCAGCTGTTTTGGGTTAATTGAAGACTGATGAAGATAATGTGTGTATGAGATCAATGATGAATCCTTTCTCAACTCACTGTCAGGCTTTGAGCCTTTAAGATTGTTGCTAAGGAACTACATCCTTATCTTAAGTGTTGGTTTTCTCTTTTCCTTCTTCAGGCAGCAAGCACTTTTTCACGTCTTAGCAGCCTACTCTGTGTACAACACGGTGAGTTTGCTCATGGGTTACCAAAGTGTGTGTGTGTGTGTGTTACATAATATGGGGGAGTCTTTGCAGGAAACACAGCACAACAAAGAAGAATCCATGCTCTTTAGACTTACTGGAGCTTTAGTTTTGATCTACTTCCTAGTTTAATTTAGTTCCTTCTTGATGCTACTTGTTAAACAAGCAGGAAAACCAAGAATAATTCCTTTGTCAGCAATACCTTTATTTTTTTCATTCTTCTTGCTATAAGAGTATATTTTTTTTCTGTAAACCATGTGCTTGAACAGTTTTATGCCAGTTAAAATGACAGTTTCCTTCATATGGTAGAAATGTATATTCAGAGTTCAGAGCTTGTTTATTAGTACACAGTAACTGTTCGTGTAAGTTGTCTGCATCTCCACATGGATATAAATCCACATTTATTAATTCTTGTAAAGACAGTGCTGGCTGCTGTCTGGTAGGGATAAAAATGTTTGGATCCAAAGATAGGCTCGTGTACAGCACACAACATCTCCCCACACGCAAACTGAAGCCAAGTCTGTTTCTCTGATTAAGCTCTGTAGTCAGTTCCTGCGTGTTAGAGGTGTTAGAGCCAGAGGAAACGGGCATGTGCTGTTCCCTTTTCCCTTCTCCCCTCTCCTCACACAGAAGAAACTGGGTCAGTAGGAGAGACTGAGAGAGACAGACAGGAGGAGGAAATGGTGTTTGTCCTTTCGCCTATGTGATGGCCGAGAAAAATGTGGAGAATGTGCAGTTTAACCCCAGTGTTGCCCTAATAGTGTTTACTGTATTTCCTTTAAAGGATACTGGTGAGTATCCGTTTCTGGCTTCACAATAAATCTGCCTTAATAAGGACAAATAGCCGGTGTGTGCTCTGTTTTGTGTATCAGTGCTTGCCAAGAGCAATGAGTTTGATCATAGCAGAGGCAAATTGTTGGATCTACAAGTTGAAGACTTGACGTGGCTGAAATGAATGTTGAACTACTGTAAATACTTGAACATCTTTTGGTTCAAATGTTTATCAAACTGTAGCTGCACACACAGAGGGTGTGGATGTGTGTGAGTTTTCATTCACATGGTGAGTTGCACAGTCTGCTGTAGACCACATCAGACATTCAGGTGCACTTCTCCCTACATATGTGAGTGTGTGTGTGTCCATTAAATAATAAATATTTCCTCTCATTGACCATTCTGTCTAAATGAACCTGTCTGTTTTTCTGTTTTCCTGTGGTCCCTCAGGAGGTGAGCTACTGTCAGGGGATGAGTCAGATTGCTGCCATCTTGCTCATGTATCTGAATGAGGAGGACGCCTTCTGGGCTCTGTCTCAGCTCCTCACCAACAGCAAGCATGCCATGCATGGTGAGACATGGGAGACTGAAGATGACCTGGCAATAAAGCAGTTGACTGTATTAAGGGGTGGAAAAGCCTTTAATTTATCATTGTCTGTCGTAACCACACACTAAATGTCGATTATTGTCTTGATTCCACTCTTCTAGGTTTCTTCATCCCGGGATTTCCCAAACTGCACCGTTTTCAGGCCCACCATGAACGGATCCTCACTAAAATGCTGCCAAAGCTGAAGAAACATCTTGTAAGTTATAATTCATCTGTATTCCTGAGTTAAATAGTCAAAGAAGACCATGAGGTGCGTTGAGGTCATGGATCATTATTCTTTCAATTTATGTTTGAGGAACAAAGGTACTGCTCATCTAAAAGGCTAAACTACATAATACATAAACTTAATACACCACTTCCCATTTATTCCTGCACCACAGGACAAGGAGCAGATGACAACTGGGATTTACACCACCAAATGGTTTCTGCAGTGCTTCATTGACAGAGTGAGTGTTTGGACTTCTGTACAAAAAATCCCCGTGCAACATCTTCCTTGTTAGATGTTTATGCCATCATTAATCAGAGTGTCTGTTTTCTACTGTTTTCTACTTTGGATAAAGAACTACCTCACACTTTGTTTTATGACTTTTTAATGCTTCTGTCTTACGTAACAGACCCCGTTCACCCTCACTCTGCGTTTATGGGACATCTACGTAATGGAAGGAGAGAAGCTGCTCAACGCGATGGCTTATACAATCTTCAAGTTACACAAAAGTGAGTGTGGCATTGATGGATCTTCTGTGCCTTTACATGATGAAATCAGTCAAACCAACATCTTTCTCAGATACAAACATGGCTTCTGGTGCTTTACCAGTGAGTGTTACTATCTGGATTACATTGCACGCTGCTTCTCGCTTGGCTGCCTCCTAACTGGATGGCTTACATAATGCAAGTGGCCGGTTGCTGTGGAGAAGATTTAAAAGCTGGATTTTCATTGGATGCTCTCTCTAGCAGTTCTAAAACAGTTAATTCCTGCAGAGCTAGTCTTTGCTGGTTGGCTTCCTCTTTATCAGTGGTGTAAAGTTAAACCTGTGTTAGGTTAGATGACTTGGTGGTCTGTGTCACTCATTCTATGAGCTAACCTGCCTCTGTATTGTGTCTGGGCTGTCGTCCAATCAGAGCGTCTGCAGAGGCTTCAGTTGGAGGACCTGAGGGAGTTCCTCCAAGAGCAGCTGGCTGTCTCTTTCTTCCTGCCTGACGATGTGGTTGTGGAACAGTTACAGGCGTCTATGTCAGAGCTGCGTGGTAAAAAGCTTGACCAACCTCCTTCAGGTGCATTGCTCACTTATATTCTCCTGTTTTAGTCTTTTTCAGTAGAAAGCTTCACTCACTTTCTGAGACATCAACACAGCCTTAAAGAAAACATGTGAAATTCTCTTTTTTAATTGACTTACCCTCTGTCTCCAAATGTCTTTAGCAAAGTCAGACGAGCTACCAAAGAAACCCCTGGGCCAAGAGAGACCAGTTCTTCTCCAGCCTCTACAGCCTGACTCTCCTCAGAAGGGGAAAATCAACCTGAGGCCCCACAGCCCTCTCAATACGGAGACCCAGGAAGCAAGCAGCCTCACCCTACACCAGACCCCCTCTCCTCCTGAACCTCAGGCCTCTACTACACCTTTGTCTCCTTCTCCTGAACCAGTTGTCGTCCACACAGAAAGAACACCGTCACCTCTCAGGCCTTGTAGAGCTCCTCCACTGCCTCCAAAGGTGGACAAATCCTGTGTTGAAGTTAGGTTGGATAAGGATGTGAAAGAGTGTTTGCTGGAGCTTAGCCAGGATGAAAGTGAGCTGAAACAGGAGAGCCAGCCTGAAGAATTAGACTCCCAGGAGAACCCCATGGATTGGCCTCCTCCTTATGTGCCTCCTCCTTTGGAGGCTCTTGCCATGCAGTCTGAGGAGGACATCATGGACCTTCCAGATCTGCCACCTCCTCCCTTATTTTACACAGAGGAGAGTGATTCAAGTGTCCCAGAGACCCACCACAGCTCTCCATCCCCTCGCTCAGCCTCGCCACTGGTCACCCAAATGAAGCTATCGCCAAAACCTTCCCCAAAACCCCCCAAATCCCTGGACCTGGCACGAAAACAAACTCCTACCTCTAAGCCTTCCCGTGTCTTCACCGCACCCTCCTCCTCTTCCTCGCCAAGACTTCCTCCCCCAAAGCCAACCAAGTTCCCCGTGTCCCTCTTTGTTCCAGTGTCTGCGGGAGATCGACGGCCGTCAAACACCTCCCAGTACGATAACCTCTCTGAAGCAGAGGAAGATGACCGCTACTTAGAGAGGCTGCTGGGCTCCACACCTGAGGAAAGTCCACAGACCATCAGCAGAGAGTATGACCCTGCTCTCTTCCCAGTGCCTCCTCCTCCTCTGCTCATCCCTCCTTCATCCTCTCCTCTTCCTCCCTCGCGGTGTTCTCTCCCCAGTTTGCCTCAGGAGCCAGAGTATGTAGGAGACAACAACTGGGTGGATGAGACCATCCTGCCCCCTCCTCCGGCCAATTTTGCTGACAGACTCAGTCCCTTCCAGGGTAACGCCGTCAGCTGTTCAGACACACACAGAGCCACCTCGCCTGGTTACTCAAAGCCTTTCTCCAGGGGCCCCAGGGACCATTCTGCTTTTCCAGCGCCCCTGTTGTACACAGGGTCACCCCCAGGCCACTCCAGGCCCTCAGGACAGCCAGCAGTGGGGGTGCCCTTGGTGCGATCCAGCCCAGACTTTTGCAGGATGCCCCCTGGAGGTCAGCAGCTGCCCAAATCAGTGACCTTCTGAAGTCTCCAAGCTCAGTGTTACTGATTGTGCCAACGTGATTCAGACTTTGTTAAAGCTTGACGAGGTTTCAAAGCCATATAAGAAGTAAAGGCCAGTATCTGTTCAGTGTGTCAAAAGTGCATGTGTGTGTGAGTGTGTGTTGTGAGAGGACTTTTTATTTACTGATTTGTACAGATTGTTGTGAGAGTTTGTAAAGAGAGCAGTTTTGTTTTTTATTCTCAAACTTGTATTTAAAACTGCGGTCTGTGTTACTGAGTATGAAAAGATTTGGCTTCAAGTTCATATGATATAAATGAGAGAATCCACACAGCAATTAGTTGACCTAATTCCAGCTGCAGTTTCCATCATTACCTCACCTGCAGTTTGCTCAAACAGTGTCTTAACCCAACTGCAGGCCACTGAGTGTAGCAACTCTTAATACAAGGGCTTTTGAGGCTGCAGAGGCTTTAACACCCATAGTCTTTATTTAACAGTAAACCGTGAGCAGGCTCACATATCTGATCAGTGACAGTTTATTAAATGCAGTTTCTTTATTTGATTACTGAGGACCACTTAACCATGATGCACCACAGCTGCTCACATGCACATCTGTAACCACCAGCCACGGAGACACGGTGCAGCGTGTCACTGGTGTTACACTGAAACCAGTTCCAATCACATGAAGCCTGCTCAGGTTTTTTTTCCTCTTACCCAGGTATCAGTGGGCCAACTTTGTGTTCTTCTGCTTTAAGTTTGAAGTTTGTGTCATATGTGTTTGCAACAAGATGAATGAATAAGACTCAAATCCAATCTGTATACAAGTTGGATTGAGCAGCTTTGTTTCAGTGTTTGTGAAGTGCAGCTCCACCTAGTGGTCAAAAGTCTTATTGATCAACAGTCATTGGCCTAAATGCTCAGACTGAGTTTTAGAATCATTTAAAAAAAATGTGTTAATTATGAATGTGCACAACTCATTTCTACATTGATAACATGTGAAAGATCACAGAAAGCTTGACGCCAGAATAGAAAACACACCGCTTCATAAAAGCACAGATGAGGAAGAGGAGCAGAGCTATGTTGATACATATGCACAGCTGTGTTTCATAGACGCTGCAGTAGCAGCAGTGTCAGAGCAAAAGACATGGAAGTTGAGCCATAACAGTATGTACAAGGACCTACCAGACAAAGAGTGTTTTTTATTGTTGTTATGTTTAATTATATATTATATTGTATGCTATTTTTAAGCAGCAGTTTGGGTTCTTTTGCACTGACCTTTGTCACTGCCAGGATGTTACAGTATTTTGTAAGTATTCAGCCCTTTTCTTATGGAGTTCTAAGTTAGTGCTAAAAAATGTTTCCATTTTACAAAGTGATCTTTTACAGTTGGCTCATGAACTTTGGTCTGGGATTTTTACCCCTGAGCTTGGTTCTTTAGTAATGTGACCTCACCATCAATAATGCATCACTGCTTCCTCCATGTTTTTCATCAGTGATGCTGGAGCTCAGACCAAAGTTTGTGTTCATTTATGCAACTACTTATTGGAGTTTTATAAAGAGATAAACTGTACTTGTGTGCCGTCTTCTCTTTCCAGCAGAGACACATCTGGTTTCAGACGTTTATTGCACATATACACAACCTTATAGTCCTACAGTACAAGTCAGGATAAAGTATTGCAAAAGTAGTGCAAAGTATTTCACCCAAAGTAAACAATGATTTCATCTAAATATTGTTAAAAAGCTTCATGTTTTCATTACACACAGTAACAGCAATAAGGCAAAATATACAAGCTGTATTTCATCAATCACCAAGTGCTTCAACAACAGTCACCTGTACTGTATCCATCATTAACAGGAGTCAAACCTTCAATACAAACACCCTGATTATCTGATGCTATGTAAGGCCAGGGTTAGTATAAAAAATAACATATTTTCATCTACATCTTTGGTTAGAGCTGGATTTCTTATGAGCAGTTGCTGACAAAAGTAAAGGCTCGTGCCCTTTTTTTAAAGATGCATTTGTAAACAATTTTGCAGCTTTAAAGCCATAATATAACATTTATGTTATACATTCAAAGCAACTGCTAAGTATGAGTCAAGACTCGTACCTTTTAGTTCCACAAAAATGTAACTAGCATAATAAATGTTACATTTTATACCCTCCTATAAACTAGTAGCATCATAAACAAAAAGATAAACAAATTTCATGATTAAATTAAACATTAATTCAAGAAAGCAACAGTTTCCGGTTCCAAAACTAAAGCATTCAGTTTCAGCTCCCAGCACATCTGTTGGGGGCGTTTCTGGATGAGCTGAGCCTGAAACTGAGAGAACAATCAAATCCTTCATATCCTGAGCTGACTCATGAGGTTGGAAAGGGAGGAGACGGTGTCTCTCAGTTTGGAGTCTTCCTCCGAACCGAGGGAAACCCCAGCCAAGCGTGTGGAACCGCTTGCTCCCATGATGCACGGCAGGCTGAGGAAAACCTCTGTGCCTATTCCACCCCAGCCCTAACACAAAACAAAGAAACAAAGACAACTTCACTGTGTGGGAGAAACATAAATACATACACAGGTGGTTTGAAGTGCATGAAAGCAATGACACACAGCACAGGGTCCATAGTATAAAAAAAAATACTGATGGTTTAACATGAGATGCATGCTGCTTCTACCTGAGCCAGCGTGGAGACAGAGTGCACCTTCCTTTTATCTGTTAGGACACTGTTAGTGATGTCAGCAATGGACAGACCCACAGACCATGAACGCTGGCCTCTGTTCTTTATCATCTCAAAAGCTCTACAAACAGACAAATGTTCATCAGTAAAACGCCGTTATAAACATCAAATACATTTGACATGTAAACAACAGATTCATCTGTACAGTAACACTTATTTATACCTGTCTAAGAGGGGCTTGGCAGAGTTGGTTCCTACTGCAACCTCCGCCTGCACACCAGAACTCTGCCCGCTGCTGCTCATCACAGGCACTGAAAGACAAAAACACAGACAAGCTTATTCATCCATCATTTACAAACAGCAACAACAAGTGCATCAAACAGAAGAATAAAAGACAAAAAAGGGGTAAAGTAAGAGGGTGTTCTCACCTTTGTTATCTGACAGCTCCCCTATGACCCAGGCTGGTTTGTGAGTGTTCAAGTTAATATCCAAAACATGACTGAGTCGCTCTGAGTCCAGGTTACAACCAGCCCCAATCACATGCGTTGGAGGGAGGCCACTCTGCCTCCAGGCAACGTGGGTCATGATATCCACTAGGGTTGAACAAGAAAAAGAGGATAGATGAGAATACATTTGAATTATTTGAAAACAAATCTTTAAAAACAATTCATATTTCAAAGCATGAAACCTGGTTGAGAAGCGATGATCATGACTGTGCTGGGGCTGAGACGAGCCACGTTTGGGATGATTCCTTTGTACAAGTCCACATTAGTCTGAACCACAGTAACGTATGACTGCTCACTGCTCCATGCATTTGCAGTCACTACAACAACCCTGGAACCCGCAGAAGCTGCAAAATCTGACAGAGAAAAGTAAAAGATACAGTTTCTTATCACTGAACTTCCAGTTATGAAATGTTTTCAGTCTTTTCTTGAACAGATCAAAATTATGGATCTGCTATTGAACAGCAGCTGCTTTGCGTTAGGGGAATTCTCTTCACCCTGGTGGATGGTAATCACTGACTGCTCTTAACATAATGTGTGTTGTGCAGAGTGTAACAGACCTCTGGATACCTCCACATTAGGCAGACTGAAAATCTCAAGATCTGTGCTGCCTCCTTTAGTGGAGCTCTCAGCAACGTCAATGAAAACAAGTTTATCCACTTTACACTGGATTAGAAGGAGAAGAGAGGAAAAGTTTGACGTCAGAGGTTTTAATCAGAGCTTGTATTTTATATAGTATTGATTAAAATTCCTAGAGGACATCAAAGGTGTTTTACTTTCGCTAAAATGCTCATCACAGTTGCCATGCCCAGATCTCCTCCACCAATGACAGACACTTTGTTGCTCTGACTTTGAGTTCTGCTACCACCTGGAAAGGAGATGAAAAATCTGTAGGTAGCACACAGTTTCTTTCTTTTTTTTAAAAAAAATATTCATCATAAATTGCAAAGATGCAAACAAGTAGAACACCTTCATTGTTTTTAAAATTGGAGACAAAAGCCAGGAGTTCATGTGGATCATTATCATCCCCTGTCGTCTTTGCGGACAGCGGAGGATCCTCCTCAAACTTAGCAATCATCTCCGTCAGAAGGCCCACCACAGATGATTTAGGCTGTCAAAGAGCCAAAAAAAAGTGATCACAACCCAACAGAACTCATTAAAGGAAATTCATACTTCAAGATGGACAGTGTAAGATCTTACATAATCCCAGTTGTGCAGCCCTGGCAGGAAGATTCGTCCTCGTGTATCCACATGTTTGCCCCCTCTGATGACCATGTTTGCAGTGGGTCTTAGGAGGCAAATGGGAGGAGTGAAGGGGAATGAGTCCAGCAGCCACAGCTGGACTGGGAAGTTGTATGTTTGACCTTAAGAAAAAAAAAGTGCCATCAGTATTAATATAAAATGATCTCACGTGGTCGGTGGTCTCAGCGTCAGAGGTCAGTATTACCTTCATACTTGACGGGGATGTTACCCATCAGTCTAATCAGATCTTTTTGTGTGCTGTCGCTGAAAGCTGAAATCAAGAATCAAAAACACAGACGTCACCTCTAATCCATTCATTTACATGTCTTCAAAAGGTAAATGGAAAACGTATGATCTTTAAAAAAAAAAAAAAAAGCTTACTGTAAGTGCCTGTGGATGGTTTTAACCCGGGGTAGATTCGGTTGATTTTTTGCAGCTCCTCGACAGCAACATCATGAAATTTGTACTAACATCAAAAACAGGACAACTCAGTCAGCCATGATTGTCGAGCTGACATAAATACACAGTTAAAGGGAATCCATGTATTCATGGAGGCTTAAGAAACGTAAATGGATGGTCTGGACTTTTTGTTTCCCAATCGCTTTTTGTTGAGGAGGTTTAAAGAGCCAGCCGGTTTGAAATGTTCACAGTGTGAGCAGCAGTTATCTGTTTATGATCACATTTTAGATCAAGCTATCAATCGATCAATAACTGTATAGCCTTACAGCCACGTGGATTAATCAGCTTTGTTTATTTAAATGTTGTCATCACATACTACAGTAAGCTGCCCAGCATGGTGGTCAGATGCTTGGCATTTACCAGTTACAGTGATTTTGTTTAAACTGATTATCACCATTATTGAGAGAAAACCACAGAGCAGTGACTTTGGTTTTATCTAGAGATTACTTCACATCCTCAGTTGTGTTTAAGGAGATATTATTCTTAAATAATACAGCACGTCCGTGTTTTCTGTATTTCTCGGACATGTTAAGTGACAGAGCAGGTTCAGCCAGTCGGTTTAGACAACAGGTTTCAAGTCAGACGAGCCTGCTGTGCTAACCGGCTTTAAACACCACCAGTCAGAGTAAATATAATTCAACCTTTTTTCAGAGCTGGATATCTTTATAAGAACTAACCTTTGAAAGGACCCGCTGTATTCTCTCTGAACTCAGGTCCATTTATTCAGGTTCAGATGACGTCGCTTTCTATTTCCAGCCTCTTGGCGGCTGTTTCCTTCAACTTCAGTGAACTTCCGCAAACTTTCAGGAGGAGGGAGTAGCCAAGCGAAAACTGACTCCTCCCACTCATGCGTCACTGACGGCAAGCCAGGAGGGGAGAAATGGTAAACAGTCTCTCTGTTGCTGCCTGGTTGCTGTACTTCTCTCTCACGATGCCTCTGCTCCTTTTTCTAAACTTGACAACTACAACCTCTCAAGTATTCAATGCTCTCAAATTATGTCATGAAGCAACACAAAACATTTAAATTGTTGTTCTTCTGCGTATTTATTGACTTAACAGTAAGGTTTGGGGAAAGAGGTGCAACTTACATTTATAAAGTGCCTGTAATTAACACTTGAAACACTAGTTTTAAAATCCAGTTACCATCTCACAACTTCAAAGTTCTGTTTTTCTCTTATTCTCTGGGTAAAGTTGACTGAACTGCATTTAAAATGAGAGACAAATGTGATAAAAGGCAGAAATAGGAGAACTATTTGTCACATCGTTTTAACCTCACTCTGCACACTATTTTTGCACAACTTTTTGACGGTTTCATGTTTTTGACAAATCTTTTTTTTATCGTTTTGATAAATCTGTTTTAGTTCTTAGGTCTTTACAAAAAATTAGGGTTGTTTTCAAATTCTTTGTTTTTCTCTTAAGCCACCACACTGAAACTGTGCTGAGTGAGCCCTGAAGTATTCACCAAAGAGAGAATAAATTTTTGCGACAGAGTATACAAGGTCAACAGCACAAAGGAAGGACAGCACTGGCCTTGGTTGTCTAACATTGTATCTAGACAGACAGCTGCGAACACATCTCCAACCAACATCAAAAGAAACTAACTCGGTAAAACAAAAATATGTTGTCTTTGTTTTTGTAGCTCCAAGCTACAAAGCCAGTGACTCTGGAAAATATACAGATTTAAAGTTTCATGGAAAAAGGTTGATAACCTGAAAGATATGTGTTGTTTAACTTTGTTAGAAAGATCAACTCACTATGAACCTGGAATAACAACAAGTGCTACTGAGGAAATCTGGCACAAATCACTCAGCTTGGCCAACAAACTCTTTGCCCTTGTACTGCCCTGTATTGATTTTTCTGCTTGCTGAAAGTCAGCAGTTGTGTGATTTATCACGTAATATTATATAATCTTACAGTCATGGACAAAAATATTGCCCCCCCCCCCCCCCCCCCTGGAATTTTTCCAGAAAACACACCATTTCTCCTAGAAATTGTTGTAATTATAAATGGGTTTTTTTTTGTATAAATGTGTTTATTTCTTTGATGTGTTTTGGAAAAAACCCCAAAAAGTTGAAGAGAAAAGCCAAAATTGACACAATTTTACACAAAACACAAAAAATGAGCTGGACAAAATTGTTGGCACCCTCAACTCAATATTTGGTTGCACACCCTTTGGAAGAAATAACTGAAACCAATCGCTTCTTATAACCATCAACAAGTTTCTTACACCTCTCAGATGGAATTTTGGACCACTCTTCTTTCGCAAACTGCTCTAGGTCTCTCAGATTTGAAGGGTGCTTTCTTGCAACAGCAATTTTGAGATCTCTCAATTGGGATTTAGATCCGGACTCATTGATACTTCAGAACTCCAGTGTTTTGTTTCCAACCATTTCTTGTTGCTATTCGAGGTATGTTTTGGGTCATTATCCTGCTGGAACACCCATGACCTCCGATGCAGACCCAGCTTTCTGACACTAGGCCCTACATTGTGGCATAAAAGATTTTGATAGTCTCCAGATTTCATGACTCCTTGCACACCATCAAGGCACCCAGTACCAGGCAGCAAAACAACCCCACAACATCATTGAACCTCCACCATGTTTGACTGTAGACTTTTCTTTGTAGGCCTCATTCTGTTTTCTGTAAACGGTAGAATGATGTGCTTTTCCAAAAAGCTCTACCTTAGTCTCATCTGTCAACAAAACATTCTCCCAGAAGGATTGAGGCTTACTCAGGGACATTTTTGCAAACTCCAGTCTGGCTTTTTTATGTCTCAGCAGTGGGGTTCTCTTTGGTCTCCTGCCATAGCACTTCTCCTCATTCAGATGACGACATATGGTTCGAGCTGACACTTCTGCACCCTGAGTCTGCAGGACAGCGTTTATCCACCATTCGAATTATCCTGCATTGCATTCTTTTGTCAATTTTTCTCTTCCGTCCCCGTCCAGGGAGATGAGCTACAGTTCCATGGGTTATAAACTTCTTTAATATATTACAGTAGACAAAGGAACTTTATGATCTCAGGAGATGGTCTTGTATCCTTGAGATTGTTCAACAATTTTACTTCTTAAGTCCTCAGAAACTTCTCGGCTCTTTTTTCTCTTCTCCATGTTTGGTATGACACACATATGCAGACAAGACAAAGGCTGAGTCAACTTTTATTCATTCTAACTGGCATCAGGTGTGATTTCTATATTGCCAGCACCTGTAACAGCTGAATTTAAACAAGCATTGCCTGCATGAAATAAAATGATTGACCCAAAGTTCTAAAATGGTGCCAACAATTTTGTCCAGACCATTTTTTGCGTTTTGTGAGAAATTGTGTCAATTTTGGCTTTTTTTCTTCAGCTTTTTTGTGTTTTCCCAATGCACATCAAGGAAATAAACACATTTATACTAAATCATTTGTAATTGCAACAGTATTGCAAATGGTGTATTTTCTGGAAAAAAATTCCAGGGGTGCCTATATTTTCGTCCATGATGGTATCTAATTTTTTTTATAGATCTTATATAATCTAGATTTAATCCATTACTTTGAGGTTTATATATTACAAAAAACAGACAATGTCTAAGGTGTTTGATTTAACACATTTATGTCTTTTTCAAAAAAGTTATGGGACGGTGAATTCAATTAGCCTTGTTTCATGAACAAGCATAAAACTTTACAGGTATAAAAGTGGGCAGCAGTATCTACAAAACTCAGTCCACTATTTGGGCTAAGTAAATTGAGTGCAAATGATCGCACAGCTAACTTAAACGGTACACACATTCACATTTGTCATACCCGTGACCAACCAAGAGTCTGCAGTGACCAAAAGTCTTTGTGTAAAAAATGGGCTATTGTAATCTTGAACCTTGTTAACAAATGCTTAATTTCTAATGGCTTACTTTTCTGCTTCCTCTTTGTCTCGTCAAAGGTCAAGGGGTGCATTTGAATGGCAGGCAGTTCAGTGAATTCTTCCTCATGGAAGATAACACTGAGCCTTTGACATGACTTGTCCTCAGGATGATGACTCAGCAAAGAGGAACATATAAATGAATCAGTGCAGAGTGACAAATCTCAGCATATCTCCACCCCTGGCTGGCAGTCAAAGTCTAGGCCTGTAATGTCATCTTTGGTGGAGCACTCACAGAAATAAGTGAGACGGGTTTGTCCAGTTTGTAATAAACGGTTGGACATTTTAGTCAACCATGAAATTCCTGGAGAGACTTCTAATCTGAAATTATCATTAATCTCTGTCTGATCACAAAAAAACCCCAGCAAAAGCATTCAATTTGCTTGAATTCTGCTTATATCTGTAAGAAAGAAGAGAACAGTGACAGAGCCAGAAATCATCAGAGACCTTTTTAATCTCATTTAAATGGGGAAAAAAGGTGATCAAATTTTCTTTAAGCACACTTGCCCTCTTTGGTGAACGTGTGAGCTGTGAGCCTTTAAGGAGAAATACTGTAGGAAGAAGGGGAATGAGTCCAGTGTCCACAACAGATTGTGGGAGTTGTAGAAAAAGTTTTACAGCAGAGACACTGGCATCAGTGCTAAATAATCACCTGTTTTTGATAAATATGATGAGTCTCTTTCATGTAGGTACACAGTCTTACATTCAGTCTGAATGTGGATGCTTTCCATAATTCAATGAGGTGTGTTTTGGTGGTCACCAAAAGCTGAAATTAAAATCAGGATTAGCGACCATCATTGAGAGTACCTGGTGTGATGTGTGTAGAAGTTCTCAAAAGATTCACAAGGTTTCATTCCGAGGTGAATCTGATGGATAGGCATAGCAGAGTGATCAACTCATCTACAACTGCTGAGATGGTTTGTATATACTGTATGAAAGAGTCCATGGGATGTGTTTAACCAAGAGTAACTTTAAACTTATATTTTAAGCCCGAGACATAAACCTTCTTGTTTTTACTCTCAGCTCAATGCACAGCTGTTACTGTATCTTACAGTTTTGAAAATCAAAGTTACACCAGTTTACACCAAAAGGCAGTCTTACACTGACCCACAAGTTGAAGATTCAGGACAGATGCTTCAGATTTACCTGCAACAGTTGGTAAGAGAAATGAGTTCAACATGAAGAAGATCTTACCACTGTTTTTAAGTTAAAGGAGAAAGAATACAGTTGCTTGCAGAACAGCTTATCAGAAACCAGGGCAGACAACACATAACTGAGTTCACAAACAAACAAATGAAAATACAGAACAGCTGAAAAATGGACCAGAGATGCCCGTTTAGAAAAAATGTGCAACAGAGGATCATATCTTTTTGTTACAGGCTGGAGAATCCAGCGGGTCAAGGAGGTTTGTGAGAAGATCTGGACAGGAAGAGCATAGAGGGTAGATGATTACACAAATGCACTTGTTGGATGAAGCACCATGAACCCACAGGACAAACCCAAGAAGGGAGAAGTGGTTGGGGCTGTGGAATGCCAGAAAAATTTGGGGCACAAGATATGACAAGACAAAATAAGCTGTTGGTCAAAAAAATGAAAATGCCAAACAAGCTGATGATAAAGCTCGTCAGCTAGTGCCGACAAGGACAGACAACAATGGGAGGGTTCATTCCTCCATCAGGACATGGTAACCTGCGGAAGAGAGGCTAGGCTTTCCAAACACAGCTGTATGACACCCAGCCCTGTCAAACTGACAGGGATTAAATAGTTAGGCTCAGAGGAGAGCACCTGGGAAATGAATCAATCTCCACAATATCTCATCTCATCAAAACTGCTTTAGCTCAGGTACAGGTGGTTGCATGAGCAGGTGCTGAGGAAGTCAGTGTCTCCAAGGGGCAGCACGCCCAGTTTGGGTCAGTGAGAGTGGACAAAGGTTACCCATCAACATCACAAACACGCCGACACCAGACTTTGTTCAGTTGTCAGCAGCCAGGCTCCCTGTCCAAAACAGTTGAACAGGTCTGTGAGAAGAAGGCATCCAGGAGGTATTTGACAGGAAGTGAAGCAAAAGAGAAAAAGAAAAACAAACCCTCAACAGTAACTGATGCCAACGCTGATTCTACTTCTGATAAATAACATCCACAATAATGACTTCAAGGAATGAATTTCATTTTTTAAAAGTATATTAAATAATGTTTCACACAATTTACAAGATAATATCTCAGGGAATAAGTTGGCAGCCAAAATCATTTCATTTTTGTCTATTGGAACCAAAGCTCTGCAACTTTCATATAAACTGTCAAACTCTGAGAAAAAAAAATGGATGTAAACAGGATGATTAAATAAAACCTTTGAAATAATAATCACTCTCAAATCCTTTTAAGGATCCACATGTAAGACAGAGTCATTTCTCAGCATATTTTGTAGTTTTTACAATCAAAGACTGGAAAAAATATGCAACATCTGCTGAAAATGCACTTATTAAACAACAGACATGGTGTGTCATTGTTAGTTTAAAAAAAATCACACTCAGTTCTCTTTGCAGCTCAGTTCCCTTATGGAAATTGGAACTCTGACAGTGTAGACCCCGCACTCAGCGGGCACAATTTATAATGAAAAGAGAAATGTGAGAACCTTTTATCAAACCTTACAACATAATGCTGCTCTGATTTGAGCATTTTCAGACGGTTAAAGGTTGTTTAGCACAAAACTTGTCAACTTCATCTTGGGCGAACATCCCTCCAACAAAGTTTTAGTATTGAAAGACAGATAGAGGTCAAAAAGTGGGGTCAAAGTCAGCAAAGTCCGGTGTGAACACAGTTCCAGGCATCTCATGTAAAAATGGCAGCTCCACTATCCAATCTCCCACAGACTCAGTGTTCTTTATTCATTCTCCACAGCAGATGGGTCATTTTTTTGTCCTCTTTGCATTTTTCCTCTTAAACTCCTCTTCCTCTCGTTTCTCCTCCTCCAGATCTTCTTGCACAGCCAGTTTAAGGCTAAAGTAGCAAAGCACAGAGAAAATCAGGAATAAATCAAAACAGATCTCAGAATAAACAGTAAACACCTGTGTTTGAGGGCTATGGGTTTGTTTCTGTCTTACCTCCTGGCCTCTTCTTTCTGCATGTCTTTCCAGCTGCTCTCCATGAACTTAAGTGCATAGTCGCTCTCATCTTTATACCTGAACAGCAAAAAGTAGATAAGTTATTATGCATCTTGGGTACGGTTTTCAACCTGGTGAGATTACTGTTAACCAGAAGGTGCGGGACAATACTCACTTGTTTCGGTCATAGCCAAAGATCTCCCTGATATGTTTGGAAATTTGCTCCTGCTCCTCTCCTTCATCATCAATAAAATCATCCATTTCTGAGTCCCACTCTTCCTCCTCATCCTCATATTTCCTTTTATATGCAGAGGTGATGGGGGGCAGCATTGTACCTGGACAACAAATACAGCGATGCAATAAGAATCTACACAAAGATTTGAACTGAGTAAAAAAAAAAAAGGTGGGGTTTTGTTTTCAGAGCGCTGACCTACAGAGCCAGCAATTCTGGAAATTATTTTGATTAATCGTTTCATGGAAAAAGGTTCATGACATTGAAGATACACTTTGTTTATCTTTGGTAGAAATGCCAATCGACCGACTGAGGAATTACAGCAAATGCTTACTGATGGTATCTGGCACCTTTCGTGCAGTTTGACCAACAGACCCTTTGTCCTGGTACACCCTGTACTGATCCGTCTGTTTGCAAAGAGTCAGCAGCTGTTTGATGAATCACGCAGTCTTATCTAGTCTTGTCCCATCATGTTAGATCCTATTAGATTTCATATAATCCTTTTTCCTTATACGAGTATCAATTTGGTGAAGTCTGCAGCGGTTAAAAAAGTTGTTTAATATGTATGGTCTTATTTAATCTCATTTAACTTCCTTTTTTTGCTTGTTTTTTTTTAATTGTAAAAGACATGAAATGTTCAATGTACACTTTGTTAAGCAAATCAAACTATGCAAGAAGCTCCAAAACTAGGGGCACATGTATGAACCATGAATAATACCAGAAAGGTGCTGCTTTAAGCTTCACGACAAATATCTGTGCTGACTGATCTGTAGTAGTCAAAAACTAGACCCAGGTGTTCAGCTTTAGGTTAATCTGGTTAAGAGCATAGACCAAATACACAAGAGTGGACATGCATGAAGATCCCACTCTTTTCCCAGTTGATAAATCTAACTGCATCAATATTCGACTGTTTTCCAACAGTTTAATTTACCACACAGTTCTTTTGGTTTATTTATCAAATACTTCACTCTGATTTGGAAAGACATTGTTGTTATACTTCCATAGTTTTATCTGGGTTAGTTTAAGCTGTTCGCCGTTTTAGTGTCTTCTTCCTTTTTGATGATTCTTACCTGGCGGTCTGTTCATCATAGGTCTGGGAGGCATTCCTGGTCTGGGAGGCATTCCAGGTCTGGGAGGCATTCCAGGTCTGGGAGGCATTCCTGGTCTGGGAGGCATTCCTGATCTTGGTGCCATCCCAGGTCTCTGCTGCATGCCAGGACGAGGAGGTACTCCTGGTCTGGGCCCTCCTACATTCTTGGACGAGATGGTTTCTGACACCACAGTGCACTTAGGTCTCCCGGGGCCAGATACCAAGCTTCCACCTGGTCTCGCCGGTGCCCCAAAACCAGACTGACCAGGTCCCATCCCTGGGGGTCTGGATCCATTTCCTCCGGGCTGACCCTGCAGACCCCTTCCAGTGGACCTTGCTTGTGGTGCCCCACCTGGTCTTGACTGAGGTGGACCTGCCTTGGAGGGGCTGCCTGATGGAGGTCTCATCGCTGAGTTACCATTTGATTTTGCTGCTGGATTCATCCTGGGCCTCATTTGATCCCCCTTTCCAGACTTGTGACTTCCAGTTGCAAGTTCCTGCTTCAAAGAGTTGCCCTGACTTGGCTTGCCCTGTAAAGAGCCCCCATGATGAGACTTTTGCCCTGATGTAGGTGTTCCAGAAAGTCTGCTCCCAGGAACACCTGAACCTCTTCCTTGAAGAGATGAGCTTTCTTTTTTAAAGCTAAGGTCACTTGAGGTGCTGGATTTGTGACTAGGCAAGGGTTTGGGATTCCCTTGTTTGGCTGAAACCTGAGATGATGCTTTCTGAGGAACTTTGCTGTTTGCAGCACCAGAAGAAAGAGACATGCTTGTCTTGGGTCTGTCCCTATCACTGTGAGACTGCTTGGGTCTGTCTCTCTCTCTGTCACTTACAGGGGTCTTAGAAGAAGCCTGGCCTTTATTGCTATCGTGGATTTGGTGTGACTTTTTCACTGACCCAGTGAGCTGACCTGTTTTTTCTATGGAGTACTTTTGTGGTTTGCCATTCTTCTGCTCCTTCTCTAAAGTGCTGTGCCTTATTGAACCAGAGCTGGACTTGGATTTGCGGTCTTTTTCACGCTCTGCCTTTGAGTCTTTGTCTTTTTCTGGTCTCTTAGCTCTACGCTCCATCTCCAGTTCCCGTATCTCGTCTGCTGTACGGAGCCTCTCTTCCTTTTTCTCTGCCTTGGGTCTTAATTCGACTGGCTCAAACTGTTTCTTCTCTGCCAATTTCAATAAATCTGCAAAGTTCATAGGAGATGAATTAACCTTGGGGTGCCCATTGGATTTCTTAGAGGAGGCGGTTAAGCTTCTATTCCCATTTACACCAGAGTTTCTCCCTGGTCTCGGTAGCTCTGGCTCCTGCTCTGGCTCTGAGTCTGTTTGATCATACTCATAATTGTCCTCATCATCCTCTGGATTAATAATGCAATTCCTAAATCTGTCCTGATTCGTTGATCTTTCTTCCTCCATTTCTTGTTTTGTTCTTCTCTTTTTAGGACTTTCAACGACCGGGATGCCATTATAGCCTCTGAAATTGTCTTTAGTCCTGGAGGCCATGGCTCGTGCTTTTCGGTCTGACTTCAGTTCCACTCTCTTGGCCAGCAGTTCATCCTTCTTTTTCTTCATTACGGTTGCTGGGTACAAAAAGCACAAACAATATTGAAGGACTCACAGTTACTGCAAAAAGATGATGATTATCAAATTGCAGACAAGCCTTAGCATAATTATTTTTTAATATTGTTACCTTTCTTTTTTGCGTCAATTTGTTGCTTTTTCAGAAGTGCCTGCACAGCAGCTGGATTTACACCCCTTGACTTTGGATCCTTTTTGGGCGGTCCAACTTGTAAACTGTACCTCTTCTGCTCCAGTGTGTGTGTGTGTGTGTGTGTGGGGGGGGGGTGACACATTAAATGATTGACATTAAATCATAAGCTTTTGAGAGTCAAAGAAATTGTATTTTTTTCCACATTGTAGAAAGACTAATCATTCAGCCACACAAACTGTTCTGATATCATCACATACAAAGTTAAGAGGGGGCAGTGCATGAGCAGCAGCTGCTCTATCTGATCCTCATGCCAGATAATCTGGCATTGTGAGTCTTCACAGTTAGTGTTATCTACTAACTCTTAGTCGGCTGTCTATGTTCTGTAAAATGAGAGATTTTTCTTACCGGTACAAAGCTGACACCCTGGTTTTGAGAAGCAATGTCCAATATATTATCGAAGTCCATCATTGTGACAGCAGGTGTTGTGAACTGGCGTTTAAAGTAAATCGAGCAAAACTCAAAGTGTTGGAGAGTAACGTTAGCTTTTAGCTCATGAAGCAGATAAATTACGCGTTTGAGACAATATGCAGCATTTAGATAACCAAAAGGACGCCACCTAATCAAACTCTGTCCATTAACGGTAAATTAAAAAAAGTGACGCCGCTTTACTGCTTACGTTTGCTTACGTTAGCACATGCTAGTGAATTTCACGCTAGCTAACCATACATAAACTAGCCACCCAAGAGCACCGACAGACGAACTTTCCCCTCTTCACCGATGTAACGCCACACACTAACGCATAATCCATCAAAAATGTCGATATGAAAATGTTTTTAAACTAAAACAACAAACATTAAGTCACGACAAACGCCGGGTGTGGAAGGGTCTGACGCTAACTGCTAGAGATCAGCATATTCAAAGGGCCACAGAGCTGTGGAAGTGAGATGATTCACTTCTGCGTACTTCCGTCATGGCGAGACAACAGCGTCATAATTCTGCATTCAAGTGTTGTCAGAATTATCGAGAATGTAAAATTTCATTTTTTTCATTTTATTTCTAAGGACTTCTTAACCAGCAGAGATTATTGATAGCCGACACAACTTTACACCTGTTTTAAATAACAATATTCAAATTTAAGTTTGATTTTTGTTTTTGTTAAATATTAGCCGTCTTGACACCTGGTTTTATCCTCGTGTCGAATATGACTGTTATTGAAATAATACACTCCAATCGGTAAAAGCTTTTGATCAAATAATTAGATCAATCTAAGTCAGGTCAGATACATCGCTTCTTCATTCAGGAATTCCGACCATCCGATGAGCAATTGAATGTAGCCTAAAACCGATAGGACCAAAATTAATGCAATATTAAAGCATACAAATTTCCTCCAAACATTGAAACAGTAATTGTGTTTCTTTTTTCTTGTTTACGATCTTTACTTGTTTTTCAGTCAGCTTTGGCATGCGCATACATTATTATTTTTAAGGTTATTATTATTATTATTTTCATTTTTTAAACCTAGGTAGTTAATGACGACAATAAATAATGGTGTTATAAGTTAAAATTGTTGCTATCTGCAAAAAATAATAATAAAAAAATACTATACGGCGATGGAAGCACTGCTTAAATTCCTTTTTCCTGCAACAGCAACTTGAGTTCTATAACCTGGAGAGTCCTGCATTAGTCCAGGCCATTTAAGATAAACTGAGTATCATAAACCAGACAGCAGCATGATTAATGGTTCACCGTGCAATATCCTAGAATTAAGGCAAGATTACCTGCACAGTACGCAACACTAGTCAAACATAACTTTCTTCACGTTGACCACACGGTGTCGCTGTCTTTCAGGTATTCTGAACAATGTTCAGAATCCAATCATTCATTCAGAATATTCTCGAAATGTGCTATTGGGGGTGCCACAAAGCTTTCCCTTTGGGAAACCCTTGTCACTCCACCCGTATACAGTAATAGTTAAGCGAGAATGGAATTTTAGAAATTATAGCCTGGACTCAATAATAAGTAAACTGAAGGTTTCAATCATGATTTGTTATGTTTATCGTGGCTCTTTTACAGTGTAAAAATGAGCAATATCATAATTTGACTCATTGGAATAAGGAGTAAAAAGTCTGCAGGTTTTACCATTTTTAATAAATTATTTACCTTTATTAAAGGTTGTTAGATTGATAGAGGATCAAACAGAATTATCACAAACAACTGTTCTCTGATCCGATTGCATTATTACAAATAGTCTATTCTTTTCCGAGTTACAGTTAAGTGGTTCAATAAGTTGCAACTCAGGAAAGAGGAATCAGGAGAGCAATTATTGCTTTTGTGAAAATATATTTCCTCATTATTCTCCTCATTTCCTTTCCCACCACTCCTTTCTGACTCGTTTTTTTTCCCAGATTTTGTGGAAAATCAGACAAAGCCGAACTCCAATAGGATCCATGTCTGTAGAATGTAAATAAAGGCCATCTGCTCTGATATGTAAACAGCAAAAGGACCCCTCCAATCCGTGCACCCCTAACACGTAAGCCCGCACCCTCTCAAACCTTTCTCTGCTCCTATTGGTCAATAAAAAACGTCCCGCCCAACCAAAGAGTTGAGTCTCACCTCCTACCGGTCTACGGACCGCCTACTGCAGCCAGGACAAAAACAATCGGCATCCTTTGCACGGTACAGCACAAACAGGAGGACCTAAAGCAATATTTAACTTATATTTTCAATTTTATACAGTTACGGATACAACCGAGGGAGAAATGGTTTCTCCGGTGACCGTGGTAGGTATAAATCTTGATATCTTAATATGATTAAACATGAATTGTACAGATAGCTAGTTTAGCAACATGATAACACTTCCGAAGGAATAACTATCTATCCTTTGTATGTGCCAGTATTTACATGTTCAGTAACAACCTGATATTCGGCATTTACAGTTTCAGATGTGTTGATATAAATACATCTTGACAAACTTGGTCCTCGAAGGCCAGCGCGTGATGTTTGGTTTATAATTTCATCATCACTAAATAAGAACACATCCACAGCAAATTCCATTTAATATTCAGCCAGTGACAACAGGCACCGGCATCGTTTTCAAAGTCCGTATATGGACCAATAAAACCGTAATTTTCATTCGTAGACTATCTTTTGGAGACCAACAGTAGAAACTTTTATGCTCTGAGGAGCTATTTCCTTCAGATTTATGTATGTTCTAGCAGTGACTGTCCACGTGGTTCCATCTAGAAAATCCACGTAGAAAACATGTTTCCTAAAATTTCCAAAAGCAGCCCCTGAAAAAAAAGCTGTCATGTGACGACCTCTTTTGTCTTTTTTTTTTCTCTCGCTAGTGCCCTACAGTAACGCATGCGCAGACCAGCTCTCTGCTGTGGCTGCCTTCTTTTCCATCCTTAGCTGTGCTTTTCATTGTTCAGCGTATCTATAACTTCATCTACACTATTGACCAAGTGCTGGAGCATGAAAATGCTTCTTTGTCACATAACCCTGCCCCCGCTGCTTAAATCACTGAACCCGTTCTAGCATCCTCATTCTTTGACCGAGATGTGGGGCATTTCGACGAATAGTAATCCATGATGTTTAGCCTGTGTGAGTTCTGTGAGAGCAGACTGTGTAGAGGAATGCTTGACAAACAAACAGGATGCCTTAATGCTAATGATGCTGTACAGGCCCCAGGGATGCTTGACAACCAACAAGCCTTTGTCCCCCTTGAGAAATAAGGTTAGAGGCAGGTACAAGAAAACACACTGATATATTATCAAACTCAGTCTAATGGTCCTAAAGATTCTCTTGTCCTGTGTAGATATTTTGTTAATATTGCCCCAAGTGATTGTAGTATTGAAAACAATTGAAACTGTAGGGTTGTTAATTTTCTGTTTATTTATTTACTGTTTGATCAGAGGCATCTGCCAGTTTAATATTGTAGCTTTATCCATGGCTTCTTAAAAAAAGAAGAAGAAGAAGAAGCTTAATATGCACTTTCTCCAAAACATCAGTTGTTGAAAACCTTTGTCCTTTTCAGGTGATTAAGTCAGCCACTTAGAGCACATAGTTTCAACAGTGCGTGTAGTTCTTGACCTTTGTGTACTTGCATCTGTAGCCTTGAAATATGATGAGAAATATTTACTTTGCCAGTTTTGCTTTCTTACAATGCTGTCGTTTTCATTTGTATTCGACCTAAATCTTAGCAATACTTACATTAAAGAACATCCTTTCAATAAAATGCATATGCTGTGCTACAAAAGACAAGTATCACTTCAGATCTATTTCACTATTCCACTTGACATCTTTGTGTGGACAAGCATTGTTAGCACTGCAGCATTGTGCTATTTGTCTACCACTGAGCACAAGTTTTCACCTCATCTAAAACAGCTGAAAGGATGTGGGTGATGCTACAGAGGAACATTGTCAAGTGACTCATATGCCTGCTGGCCTTGCCTGGATCAGACCAAGTTACAGTTCCCGTCTGCCGAGCTGATCACACAAGAGTTTGCAGGTCTTTTGTATGTTCACGAGTATCGTGTTTCTGACACAGGGCTAGCTTATGACGCAGAATGGCTGGATAGATGCTCATTCACGCCGGGTGTTATTCAATGCTTCATGACAGTGCTTTTGTTGGTTCAAAGTTAGTGCAGGGGTATTGGTGTCTCACAACTGCTTGTTCTTCTCTGGGCTGCAGAGAGAATGTGTTTGCAATGAGATTAGTTGCTGAAAGTAAATATAGTAGAAGGTAGCAAGAAAGTTTAGGGCCACTGCATCACAATAAAAAGTTGTTTGTTTGACATAAGTACTGATTTGGATTGAGATGCAAGGCAAAAGTGAAAAAGAGAGGTCACTCTGTCAAGCAGTTCATCCAAAAAACCTTGTTGCTTGTTAATTTCTTTGCAAATACAGTCAATCATTAACTTCATCATTGTTTACCAGGGAGCAGAGGCAGATGCCAGCTGTGTATGCTACAGCAGTTTAAAAAATATCAAATTGTGAACATTTCCAGTGTAATGAATCAGATCAAACATGACACCACTATCATACAATAGATACGTATGTGGGAATGCATAAATATGATGATATGTTCTGCTCATTTATATTGGTGACAGCTGATTCAGCACACAAGGATCATCACAACTGTCAGCTTGTTTTTAAGTTCACTACATTTACATTACTTTACATTTTGTTAGGTTATGTGTGTTGCAGCAGTATTTAAAAGGAAATTTAAAATCATTTTAGTATAGAATTACATTTGGGTAAGGGATATTTGTGAATCTCATTGTACTATTATTTTTTTCCGGTTAATTATGTAAAATGAAACACATCTGTTTTTGTTTTTGCTTTGCTTGCTCTCCTCATTGCTTGTTTAGATTTGTCTTTCTCCCAGGAGACCCATTTTTCAATGTGAGGATACAATAGGTTAACATGGACAAAAATAGAAGGTAGCTCCAAAGCATGGCAGATTTCCAGTATAAATAGGACCAAAGGTTATAGGAATTTATGCACATCCTTTCTTGGAAACTGTATTCACCTGAAGAAGCTCTGAACAAACTGTGCCTAGTATCATTCAGCCCGTATAGACTACTTACTGGTGTCCATCCCTGAATTCAAGGTTCTTCACCACAGAGGTGTTCTGTGTTTCCTTGTGCTTGGTTACCAGTGTTCTGATAGACACAGTTAGGATATTGGCAGGACTGGGAGTACTGCCAGTGCTGACCTTAATGGGACAAATAGACTCATCACCCCCCCCCCCACCCCCCCCCCCCACACACACACACACATGTATATATATTAAAATAGTTTCAATCTTTATTTAGTCTCCATTTGGTGCATAAAGGCCATGTAGAGCACATAATACAGAGAGGAAGAGTAAATTAGATTGTGTTTTACACCTAGCATTACTGTTGCCTCAGTGGAAAAATTCCTGCCATGCTATCTGGATCTGTGAGAAACTGATGCTATCTGAAATGGATATGTAAGCAGAAAGCCAACGACTTTGTTGTTTGCTGTAGTATAGTGTGGGCATACAAGCTAATTTGATCCTCATCTCTGTCCTGTAAGATCAGACTGTCTCTTGTGACCATGGCAAACCTGTTATTCCTCTTTTCTGCCATCTGAAGGGGAAAAGATAAAGAAGAAAATTCCCCAAAGTTGTTTTCAGTGTTTTACATGTACATTCAAGGTTTTTAGAGCAATGAGGTGAAAGACGACAGAGTCATACCAAAATATGATGAAAAAAATACTTGATACAGATACAGGATAAAGTAAAAAGTATTACATTTGAGGATGCAAACATGTACCAAAGCATCAGTTGAAGATCTAAGTGAAGGTGACAGCTCCATAAATTCTTAAAACAGGACAGAGTCTCACCGATGTCACCCACTGGTTTCTGAAGAAATATTTTGAAGCCCAAGTTTTTGATCACCGTATGGGGTACGCTGTCCCTGAAAGAGTTTTGGCTGAGCTCCCTGACAAACAGCAGCAACTTGTCATTAAAATAAACCACAGCCTTAATTTTGCCTTGTTGTTACAAGTGATCAGTTTTCTAGTTGTGATATATTTTTAGTTGTTAATCATGCTTTATTACATTTTAACCACACGCTTATAAGTCCATTATTTTGAATTTCAAAACAGTTTTTGTAGTCCTTATTAATAAAAAAGCAACGCATGCCAAACTCATGACATTTCTAGACACAAGTCATCATCGGTGTATTTTAATTTTGAATTATAAGCTGAGCCATCTGGGATGTTTTTTAAAATGTAATGTGGATTTCAAAGGCAAAGTTGTGTCATTATTGCCCATCCTGGTGGCAGCAGGAAGTAGAAAAATGCTGCGGCAGCTTATGTACAGTGCACTGAAAGTATATCACGCAAATTAAAAGACCTAAACAAACCTACTACGAGAGAACTACTTTTTTATTTTTGTATGAATCTGAAAACATTTTTTTTTGCACTTGTGCATTGGCATCATTATTTAAAACCGTAGGTTGGTACTTGTACAGTACATAAAAGTGTGTTTGCATTTTCGGCTTCTCATCAGCCTGAATAGATTTTAACAAACTCTATAGTGAGATCTTATCAACTCAAGAAACTATAAACTGTAGTGAATTGTCTAAAGTATGTCTTCGTTGGCAGACTTTGAATGCATCATCAGGTTACAATTTAGTATCAGAAGTTTTGGTTTTTTTGTCATTATGATGCATGACTTACAGCTAAAATCAGATGAAATCTTAAGTTTGTATCTGGATGCTTGTGACGTTTGGAGATCTTGTTTGTTTTCCTGTTGTGTATTATTTTTCCCTCTATGGTAAACTCCTATGGCCCACCACACATATCAGCTCCAGCATATAGGCTGGAGGTCAGTCAAACAACATGCCTGTAATGTCATTTTGACACACTATTCCAATGAGCAGTTGTGCAATCAGGGCAGCCTCCTCTCTCTCTCCGTATGAACGAGAGTAACCCCTCCTAATCTCTCACCTCCTCTCCTTCTCACCTTTCCTTCTACCCCCTCCTACTCTCTTCTCCGCCCCCATATCCAGCTGTCATGTGAATGCTTGTAACTCTTTCCCTCTCCCCTGAAAGCTTACTTCTTCATGCATTCTCCTTCCTTTCCTCTGCCCTACTTACTTGTTCTTTTGTGAAAGCTGCAACTTGCTTTCAGCTTTGGTTTGCATCAAATTACTCCACCAGAGAAGGTCAGTTTAGGAGGGATGCAAAATGTTAGTTGGAAATTATTAACTTGGGACAAAAGGAGCCCAATTGCATCAGTGCTTTGCTGATCCCTCTTAGCCCCCCCCCCCCCCCCCCCACGTCTCTGTGTTCTCATCATCTCTCCTGTTGTGATCTCTGCTCCACCAAACTCCCCCTTACTTCTCCCATCTCTGAACCAGTTGCTTCTTTCTCCCCCCCCCCCCCCCTTTCACTCCCCTGCTATCATTCCTGGATCTAGGCAGTGATTCTCTGAATCTTGGGTGGGTGGTCACTCAAGAGGTTTTGGGAAACCTTTTTTATAGTCCTGTTTCTTTGTGTTTCGGTGACCCTGTTGGGCCTCATCTGTTTGGATAGAAAGAAATATGACCACTTGTAACAGTTGGAGAGGAGAAGTTCAGACTTTAGTAAACTAGAGTTCTCAAAAACCAGAGATGAAGAGAATTAGGGTGACGTTTTTCAAGGGAAGTGTGCACCAAAACAAGAGAAGAAAGACAAAAAGAAAAGGTTACAAAGAGTCAAAGGAGTCAGAGCTTGTTGCATTTCCTCTCAGACTTGCTGAGTTTCAGTTCAGCCACATATATCACGTGCATCTCTGACACCCTGACGTAAACTAATGACCACACAAAGCAGGTCTGGGCACAGACCCAGCATCAACCACATCCTCTTGTTTGCTGCTTACTTCCCCCTTTGTGAATCAGAGATACAAAATACCACCAGCACACAAAGCAGACAACACTTTGGAGTTTATTTCTCTTCCTGCAATGTATTTTAACCTATATGTCTTCAGATAAAAGCCCTCTGTACAAGACTACTTAAGTGCAGAATAATGACAGAAGTACATTGTTCTGGTTCACTGGATTGAATGACTTCCTGTAAGTGCAGCCAGCTGTGACACAAATTAAAAAGATAAATATTTAATCTGTTTCCAGGTTAAGAGTGAAGGCCCAAAGCTGGTGCCGTTCTTCAAGGCGACTTGTGTGTACTTTGTCCTGTGGCTGCCCACCTCAAGCCCATCCTGGTTCAGCGCCCTCATCAAATGTCTGCCCATCTTCTGCCTTTGGGTGTTCTTACTGGCGCATGGCTTCAGCTTCCTAGGTGCTCGATCCAGTGCCCGCAAGATTTTGGCCGGTCTCATCTTTTCAGCTCTGGGCGATGCCTTTCTCATCTGGCAGGAGCAGGGCTACTTTGTCCACGGTAAGGGAGAAATCTTAATCACTGTTTTTTGTTTCATCTTCAAAAAAGTGGACAGAAATCTGAGCAAGCTGATTGGCTGGCTGCTCATGTTTTCTGCCTTTTACACCTGTTGGGACATGTCACAGAGTTCCCTTTTCTCAGAGGGGGCTGTAGGAACTGTTAAACATTATCATAATACATGGGAACACTGGCTAAAACAAAAATGTAACAATATTAATAAGAGCCAGGTTGAAATATGTGCAAATTATGAATTCATTCTGGGTAGGTGAGCTAATTGTGGTATGAAATCTCAAAGTTCTGATTTTGACCTTTAGTTGAGACTTTTTTTACATTGTAGGCTTTATTTTATGCAGTAGGATGTTTCAGGGCTCTACTTCAGTTAAACTCTAAATGTATAATGTCCCACAGGTCTCCTCATGTTCGCCATCACCCACATCCTCTACTCCTCCGCCTTTGGGATGAAGCCCCTGAACATGTCAGTTGGCCTGGTGATCTCTGTTGTCTCCTCTCTGAGCTACATGCTGCTCTACCCCTACCTCTCGGGCCCCTTCACATACCTGGTGGCCGTCTACATCGCTCTGATCGGCTTCATGGGCTGGAGGGCCATGGCGGGCCTGCAGCTTGCCAACGACCTGTGGACTTGGACCAAGCTGTCAGCCTGCCTGGGCTCCGTGCTCTTCATGGTGTCTGACCTCACCATCGCCGTCAATAAGTTCTGCTTCCCCGTACCCCACTCGCGCGCCATTATTATGGCAACCTACTATGCTGCACAGATGTTGATTGCGCTGTCGGCGGTGGAGTGCCAGGATGCGGAGGTGGCCAGGAAGAGAATATGAGGTGTCAAAGTCTTCATAACGAGTGATCATGGACACACTTCACTGCCAGATCTCCGACCCTTGACCTTCATCTCAGTGTGGTGCTCCCACACCGTAACCTTGACGTCTGGTCCACTATCATCCCTAGTATAGAAGTTTCACGCCTGTCTTCTTACCACTACAGATGGGTAGTATTATCATCAGTCCTCCATGCATCCTTCAATCCTAGCATGGAGACAAGTAGAAACATTAACCTACTATACACAGAGAGAGAGAGTATTACTTTTATCTATTATGTTTTAATTTAAGAGGAGCACGTCACTGGGGACCCATTCAGTGTGTGTGTGTGTGAGAGTGATTGTGATTGTGCATTTGTGTACATACATGTGTGTTTGATAACCACCCTTACCTCACTTTCCACACAGTCCAATCATGCTTCTATCTTATATAACAATGCAATCCACCTCTTTGCTTTTTCTGATTTTCATGCCTCAGACTTTGTTAAAAAAGGGAGGATTTTATTTCTTTGATTTCCCATATATGGCCTAACTTTTCTGATGCCCCTCTTAAAACTTAGAGGAAATCCCTATTTGTTTGTATTATCAGCGGTCCATTATATTTCAGTCACAACAACCACACTGCCTTTGTTCGCTCCACTGGGTCACATATTTGACAAACCCACTAAAAGTGTTTTTTTGGATAAATGAATTTGGGTGTTTTGTGGAAATAGATGCACAGAAAATAAGTGACAGAGACGAAATAAAGCAGTGAGGTGCAAAAGTATGTAGGGAAAGGAGCGTGACTACCACTGCTGTTATGTATTGTAGTTTTAGTGACTGAAGAGTTACGAGGGTGTTTGTTGAAGTTGGATTTTTCCTGCAGTCAACACTGGAGTCACAGCAGACAACTGTACACATTATAAGAAACACCACGGTGCACCTGCGCCTCCCTTGTGTTAAGTCTCTGAGGTGTTTCACAAGTTTTCCTAAAACAAAGAAACACGTTGACTTATTCACACACCCGACAATTACAACCCCTGCTGCTTTAGTTATTAGGAAAAGTCCACAGGGCTTCTTATTGCTGGACCAGATCAGCTGACCCATGCTGTCATTGGCCTGGGACCATGTAATGAAGACTGAAAAGAAAGAGGCATGTTACTGACTGCAGTTGTTGTGTTTCAACTTGTGTGTGTGTGTGTGTGTGTGTTTGTGTGTCTAGCTGGGCTGTTAGAAGACATTCACTCATCCGTAACCATGTACACAAACATGCACATGAAAACACACACAGAAACACACTGCTCTGGGGCAGTGTGACTGAAAAACAAGAAGAAGAAAAAAAGAGTGATGAGGGAACTGGCTTGTCATGTGAGGGAACAGCCATCCCATTATTCCCAATAATTCCCTGTCACAGGACACTTCATCAGCTCTAATCCTAAAAAATCCACCAAAGCTAATCCTCAACAGGTTGGCTGATATTTTGTCTCATCTATCACACATTTTCCCCTTCTCACCTTTGATAAGTCTAGCCCCCCTCAGTTCAAGTGTCTTCATGAGTGCTGAAGAAGTCTGTCTTTACATGTGTATGTTTCAAGTGTGTCTGTGTGACGGTGTGTATGAATGTCCGTGTGTGTGTGTGTGTACCTGTGACAAATCGGAACCAACTCAAGGCCAGAAATGCTGTGAACCATTTTAGAATGAGTCGTAGAAACTCTACTGGACATCATTTATGTATTTTCACAAACTCCTAAACTGTCACCATAGCCCTTCTAATTTTGGAGTGTTGTGACGTTTATAGTTTCTCTCTCAACATGTGTTCAGTTTAGAATTAGTAGTTGTGTTTTTGTCTGGTTCTGAGGTTTAATTTACCCATGAAAGTATGAGTTTCCATTCATAAAAAAATTCCCATACACATCCCACTGGATTTCATGATAAATGTACTCCAGCAATTGAAAGCATTAATGTTAAATCATCCAGTTTGAACGCACCTTAACCTGAGCTGTCCTGTATATAAAACACACAGGCATGGAAAAGAAACAGACCCATGTTATGGGTTGCTTTTTCCGGGTCATTGACCTCTTGAAGCGGTGGATAACACTCTCATATATATCTAGAAGTAAACATAAAATGTGTTTATGCACCATATCAGCCACCATAACAGATCTGCAGGCAGATCATGGTGCTGACATTCACAAAGCTCTTACTTCAAACATGGGCATCAACAAACAATCTAATTTCTGACCTAAAAAGACACTCAGACGAGTCGGTCATCTATTTCAGAAAGTTCCCACATCCTCTTTTTTTTTTTTTGCTCGTCAGCTTCACTTTTCTGCTTTGTCAGTCTGAAGTTTTTCAACTGGCCGTCTGTGTGACTGTTATGAGTCTACGAATCACTTCTCCTTCTCCGAAACGTTCTCCTTTTGCACATCTGTCTGCTCATGCCGTCTTAAACCAGACTCACTGAAGTACAACAGACATGCTAGTTTACATGACTGACTCTTACTTGCAGTCTTTAGCGAAACCATAATGAAATGATGAGCGTTAAGCCGTCTTACTCATCCTTACTATGTGGGCATCTGTGTAGGCACTGCTTTCTGCCTCACAGAAACTCCTGACTTTTGTTCCTACAGTTCTGATGGCTCTGTGCCAAACACAGGATTAACTTTCAGACATTTCTGAGAATATTTCTGTTGGCCAACCCACATTCTGGAAAATCTCCATGACTTTTGCAACATGGGAAGCAAGAAATAACCTCAAACACGAATTGAGCCAGGAATTTGCAAGTCATTATGCCCATCCAAAGGATTAAAATATTAATCCTGAAAATATTCTATTTCTTTTGAATCGTTTTTGGAGCAGATAACCAAAGCTGAAGCATAATGAAGCTCGTTTCATTGAGTGGAACCTGTTGGTGTCACAGGTCCTCTCGTGTATCAAACATCCTCTTGTTTTGCATGACACATGAGGTCCCCCTTGTTGGCCCTCCATTTAGGAAGGTTATTGTTGAGCAGTACTGTAGCTGGACTGAGATGAGGAGGTGAAATATGACACACAAGGGAAGAGTCCCTTTCCATCCAGGCTGCTTGCTGTCATCCTGTTCCCCCCGGACAGATGGCAGGCCGGCAGGCCAGCAGGCGCATCACTTTACCTCCACCTGTCATCAGCCCTGTTGTTCTGAGCTGTGTGCGTGCAGACAAAAGGGGACCTGAGCAAGCTGGGAGGGAGGTCAGTGTCTGGCTTGAGCTGTGAGTAATGAGCTGGAGTCAGTCGCTGTTATAACAGACGGAATGAGATGGTTTTCTTTCATTGAGGATATTTCTCTTCATTTATCTTTGCTGTCGTTATTTGGTCTTTGATTTTATTTTAAATGCTGATAGTGTGCTGACATTCAAAACAAAGAGCTGTAGTTTATTGTACTCATGCATGGCAAGTAGTACTTCACAACTCACCCTAGTGTGTAATGACAGTTCAACAGTATGAGCCTGTGAGAGGTATGTAGAGATACTGTCATCTTTTCTATGTAATACTAACCTAAATGCACTTTTCCACATCCAGCGTAAAGCCAGTCAATCTCTCTTACAGCTAGAAGATAAGCTACAGCTAGATGTTTGATTAAAGAGGTTGTTGTGTATGGTTTCCTTTCAAGTATATGCCCTTATTCTCCTTTACTGTGCATTTCTTGCTTGAGAAGAGAAAAGAGAGGTTATTCTTTTGATGTTGGTGTCTCGCGTGGGAGAAAGTGGTGCATCGATGCATGAGTATCAGCATTTTTCTGCAAGAGGCATTACGTGCTCTTGAAGTGTTACAAACCTTTATGTATGAATACAGTTTTAAAAGTGTTATCATTTTATTTGCAGAAAAGACACTCTGATCTATCTGTTGCTTCGGAAAAAGCTTGGATTGTTTCCCAGTGATGAATTCTGATTCTTTTATTTTTAGTGGAGGCCCACCATGATGCACCATTTATGAACAAACGTTTTTTTCTTTCGTTTTACTCAAAGGTATTCTTTACCTTATTGTCCTTGATTTTCACTTGTTAATCTATTTCTTTCACATCTGTAGAGATGGAATAGTTTTATTTGCTGTAGTGAAATTGCTATGAATGTGAATATCTATTGAAGAAATAAATGCAACTGCAATGCAACTTCAACATTACATGCTGTGGTCACATTAATTTGTTACAGTTTTCCCTTCAAACCAAAAAGGAAACATTGAAAATTTCAGCTGATATTGCTCACTGTTTGGTGTTTTTATGGAAGCTGTTGGCCCTCAGCAGCTGAAGAGCCATTAAAGGCAGAAAGAGCTGGAGGACAACAGAGCGCTCTGTTCTGGTAACTGCTGAGCTCTATTGTTGGAGGAAAACCGGCTTTGAATGGGCCCTGACCCTGTGGAAACTCATCCAGACACCAACCGATGCTTCCCCTTCACTCCTCTTGTTAACTCTGCCTTTTAACATCACTAGTTTTTAATAAACACATGGATACACGGATCAGATCACATGTTTTTCCTGCAGGAATCATGCCAGTTCTCTCCAAATGAATCTCATTCATTCGCTGCCAGGGACTCGGCATCAAAGAAGTCCAGTCTTCTTAGAAAATGAAGCGAATCCGTCAGTTTTTGTGAGAATGAGGTTACGATGAAGTTGTGCTGAAATCAAGTATTGTGAAAAAAAATCTCCAAGCCATGCGAAACAACTCAGCTCAAGTTCATCTTTGTTAAACCACTGAAGTCTTGCTTATCAAAGGTTCGTTTATAAAAACAATGTAACAGGTCAGGGAGGAAGCACACATTTAGCACACTTTCATTCAGCAGCTGTCAGGTTTTATGGCAATTCAGGCCTTCAGTAAAAACTACTTCCACTTTATTGTGTCTTAACCAAAGCAGAAGGAGGCGGAAGGTCCCAGTGGCGTCATTTCTGTGCTTGTTGGTGCTTAATTGATTTCAAACTGGCAACCTGACAATGCCAGTTCCCCGGTGGCTCCATAGAAATAAAGTTTGTGTGAACAAACACTGTGACGTCAGGATGGAGAGGGGTTATAACCTCCCTGGGTTAGCTGGCAGCTCTCAACAAGCCCAAACTCTGTTTCACAGTAGCTGTGTCTTCACAGGGGATGTCAGGCCTCTTTCACCTGAGGGGAGCCGTCACACAGTGCTGTCAGAAAGTATAAAAACACTTTGTTTTGAGTCTTTCTGGATGTGATTCAAGAGGGCCGACTTTTAGACTTTTAGTCTCCAAATCAATAATCCATCAGGTCACCAACCCCAAACATAAAGTCAAGGTAAGTTTTAAAACCAGTGCAGTCATGTTGATCCTTATGAGGGTGTTTTTATGAAATGAATGTCCTCTAATAAAACAATATAAAATCGGCAGAACAGCCCCTGTAGGATATCTGTCTCCTGGTATGTGTGTGTGCAAAAGTTTTACACACATTTCTGTGACCGAAAATAGTGACACAGCCATAAAATGACTCAACAAAACAGCTACAGCTGCTTCATGGATCATAAAATAAAGATAATAACATCTGCAAAGCTGGAGTCAGCACCTTGCCCTGAGTGTTTTATCGCAAATCAAATAATGTGCAAGATGAGTCACTGTTTTAATATGAAAACACAGTGACAAATTCATTTGGGATGAAATGATTTCTATTTTTGTTGAAGGTTTATTTGGAGGCATTTATATTTCTTTTAGATAAACCAGACCAAATTAGGAGAGCGAAAAAAAAAAAAGGTTTAAATTCATGAAAAGTTGAAGACTGGACTCAATCCCAGGGCTCTCGTGTTTGGCAGTTCTGCAAACTAAGCTCCCAGGACAGCTCAAAGAGAAGTGAGATGTTGACAAGTTGCAGATTCAAAGCACAAGCATGCTGATTTCCTCAACCAGCCCTCACTTCAGGAAATGGGACTTCAAGGAGGTTCAAAATGAGTCAAAAGAGGCCAAAGCTTATTATAAATTGTCATTTTTACTGTGTGACTCAGGCTTCACTTATTCCACAAAGGATGGCATGAAACTGCAAAAATAGATTTTGGAAATAAATAAAACATGTCTGGAAAGGTATAAAAATTAAAACAGTTGAGGGCTTTGAGAGTTAGGGACAAGACCTGTGGTTGAGTGAGCAGACTAATGAGCAACAATCCCCTCTACAGCTCACTGCTCCTGAAGAAGAAAGTACACTGGAAGAAAAGGAGCAAGTATGAGCTCTTGTGGCCACAAGCTGTATTACCGAGCCAAGGAAGAAAAACACTTTAAAAAAACAAAACAAAACAAAACAAAACAAAACAAAAAAAACAGGACTGGAAATGTCAAAAGGTACATCTTGTATGATACATACAACATAATGCATGTAGTTAATTAAAGTCTGGTTTAAAAGCCCATCTTTTGTCTACTTAGACAAAATTGTCATGAACAATGACTCAGAAAGTGGACACAAATGCAAAACTCTGAAACAAAGTTCCAAAAGGCAAAACGGTTTAATGAAACAGACAGGGTTCGACACAAGCAAGTCGTCAGACGGACACGGTTCGGTACACAGGAGATCAACCAAACAGGCAGAGGTATCACACAAACGAGAGGCAAAAAAGGCTAGATCAAAAACAGGCAAGAATCTACACGGCTAAGACAAGGCGAGGCTGGAATGAAGACGGTGAAGTACGACAAAATGCCTACGAGACAGTGAGACGTGTAGTTACATACAAGAGGTAAAGAGGGGTGATGACAAACAGCTGGGGTCAGGTGTGACAGACGGGGGCGGGGCAGACAGGAACAAATCTTGCACACATAGACAAGGGTCAGTGATTTCAAAGTAAAACAGGAAACCAAAAACATGAAACAAGAATGTGCAAAAATAACAGAAACTTTACAGACATGACAGAAAATAACATTTTAACACAGTTAAGTTTTTAAAATATAATATCACAATTTAAAAGATGTCGGTAGCAATAATTGAACCTTTTTCTCACCCTTTTTATTTAGGGTTAAAAAAGTAAGATATGTTTTGTTGATTTGGATGTTATTTCTGCGGGTTTTGGATATAGAGGTGTGCAGGTCTCCATGCTTCTATAATTTTGTGAGATTAGGGTTGGTATTCATTCAATTCGTGTAGTAAACTAGTAAGTAAAGTAAACTACCGCTTCAAAGCACTTAATCTTCTTTACAAATATCCCTAGACGGATTTTTCATCAATGAAAAATCAACATCAGGACAAACACACAAAATAAACTCAACAATGAAACAGATGATACAATTCAGCTGATAAAATATTGTACAATAAAACCCAGTAATACGGAAAGCACCAAATTAGAGTCCTCTCTAAACACTGGAATAAAAGATTTGAAATGCTCCAATTTCAGGATAATACTTTGAATTGTTGTACTGGGCATTATTATCACACAGCAGAAGGTGAATCCTATGTCCAACCTCAGGGAGGCTGTTGGTGCAGTTGTGCTTTTGTAAGGCATTCAGATATTTGTTTAAACGTCACCATACTTGAACAGTGACCGACTTATGCCCAGTAATAGCACAAAATCAAGAGTGATGGTTAAAGTGGTCAAGAAACATTCAAAGTGTGATGTGAAAGTCAGTACTTCAGTTCCTCCACGTACGTTTTCCTAAAATAAGAAACCCATGGGGCTCTACTGGGATAGCATTGTAAGCATACAGTCAGAGGCCGCATGTCTACTTCAGCCCCCTGGTCCCAACAATTTGTGTCCCTTTTTAGCTTAATTACCAATGGAACGGCAAAAAAGCATTAAAATAACTTTAAAAACAGTTAATGCTACCTCAAAGTTGGTGCTAAAGGAAAAGTCAGCAGAAGATCCTTATAATTAATTCTCAGAGGAACATGATGTTTTGTTAACATGAGGGTCTACCAAAGTTTGAGATATCCCCTGGAAACAAGGAATTCAAAAAAGTTACATGTTAATCAATTGTGCAGAAGCTAAGACCTTTCACAGCATAGTTTAAACCTCAACCTGCTAAAAGAAGGCACAGGCATTACTAGAGTCTTGAAAAGACTCTAAAAGGATCTCTTTTACCGCTGTAAAGACAGGTCACAGTCTCACCCTGAGTGACTCAGCTCTGCAAAGGATCCTGTAGGACAGGAAGCCTGTGACAGCCTGTCTTTATTGGGGAAAAAACAGCTGTGTTCAGTAGTAAGTAAAACTGAGAAATAAGTGGTTGGGATTAAAAACATGATTAAGCTCATTTTTTAAAAAAAACTGTGAATGGGCTATTATATGTTGATCTCTGGGTTTGTCTCTTACCCCAGGCATGCCTTGCCTCTTTTCTGCCCACAGACATTTTATAAGTTACCTGTAAAGTTGAGGGAAATCCCAAGAAATAAGTAAAATAGACCAAAAATAAGAATAAAAATGAAAGCCACTTTGGGGTTTACCTGACCTTTAATAGAAAGGTTCACTTTTTAGTTTCAGTTATTTCTCTTCTTTTTGTCTAATGATAAATATTTGATCAAAACACAGAGAGTCATTGGGGCACACATGGACTTTGTACCCTCTTGTACAACTTTATGTGAAGTTCAAACAAATTCAGCAGACCTTTTTGACAGACTTACAGCAAAAGAGGAGTAAAGAGGAAGTCTACTGCTGAATAAGTGTAATTAACACAACCTAATTACCATGCTTCTGTTCCTGTCCCCCAGAGGACAGCCACATGTCCTTGTGAAGACATTTACATGTCCCTGCCTGCACCTTGGGCAAGTAAGCATCTTGTTAGACAGAGCTGTAATAAATGAGCTTGTTGTGAGGAGGGATTTGGTGGGATTACTTTCAAGTCAGCACTAGGAGGAAGGATTTATTATGCCGTACGACTTCATGTGCACGATAGAGGGGAGATGATGTTGTTTAGCACAGCATGAAGGAACCAAAGACTCAAATCTCAAGGGAGGGGAAAAAGAGAGGTAACTCCTCATTCCAGCAGGGTCCAAAGGGGAAAGTTTGTTTCCAAAGAAATGCTAGCTCCACTAAAAGAGGAAGACATAGTCCTTTTGGGGGAGAAAAAGTGTAACAAAGAAAAACAAAGCAAAAGCTGTTATAAAAAAAAGTTTTTATGGGGTGAGGGTATAAAATATGTGTCCATTTGTTCCATGAAAACACCATTGTGGCAGATAGGTCTCTACAGTTTATGGTGCAGTCTCCAGTGTCAATGATTTCCACATCCTTCTCTTAAGAGTGTTGGTCAAACCATCTTAACTTCTAGTCCCACTTCTGTCCGTGAAAAGATAGAAACCTACAAGCTACAAGCTACACATTACTCAGTCAGTGTAAGTGTAGATTCTTTCTCTTATATCCTTTTGTTTAAGATGATTGAAAAAGAAGCTGCGGATTCAGAGAGGATGCAAATTTCAAACAGATGTGACAGACCTCAAAGAAGGCAGTCTACAACGATTAGCCAGAAATCTTTTCACAATCTTTAATCTTTACAGAGGGAGTATTGTGTGTTTTTAAGCTTTATACTGTTTCTCTGGTACCGTGTAGCATCTTTACATGATTTACAACCAAAAAAAAAAAAAAAAGAACGACCCTATTTTTCTCACACTGGTGTTTTAGAAACCTGTATTTCAGCCTCCGCCTGAATCACTTTGTTTACTGCTGTCTCTTTAAGTCTTCACAGACCATCTTTCGCTCTGATTGGCCAGTCCTGTGGAGACTTATTGGGGGTAAAGCTAAAGGAAAACCTTGGTGTTTGAGGCTCACCCCATCAACATGTCATGAACCAGTTAGGAGATCCTTCTTCAATGACCTCGTTATTTCAGCAAGTTTCACAAAGATCTTGTACGACTTTTAAAACAGACCATTTAGAGCAGTTTACAGAAAGATTCAGACATTTTTTCAATATGTAAAGCAATCTGAAGCTTTTCACATTTGGTATGGACAACAGGCGTTCTTTATATCCATGTAGGAAAGCACGACGTCCCCTCTGTCATCTTAAAGCAAATAAAAGAGCAAGGAGCTTTTTGATGAGAAGATCCAGAGTTTAAAGACCCACTTCAAGATGCTGAATAACATATCTGCAACTCACGGAGTCCTTCCTGCAGTCGGGCCTTGATATCAGGATGCTTAGAGAAATAAACAAGTACACAGACAGTGGAGAAAGATCCAAATACAAACGCCAGAACAAGTCATACAAAATCTTCCAGTCACTCCATTCACACAAAATGACTGATGAGAATGAGGACAAGGCACTGACACTAAATGGAAGAATAAGGTTTTATAGCCTAGAAAATGGCACAAAGACCAAGACCAAGTCCATGATGGTGTCGTATCTCTGAGTTATGAACAGAGAGAAAGACTCGAGTCTCATCCTTCACTTGCCAATGATGCTAAGCCTTGCTGACAGCTGCTTGTCTGCGACCTGCAGCATGTAGGTGCCTGTGTCACTGAGGCTCACTCAAGAAATGCACGACATGTGCTTGTTTCCCATCTGTTCCACTTCATAATTCCCATGGGAGCTCTGCAGCAGTCTGCACCCTGAATCAAAAACAAATCCCCAAACGAGGAGGAAACTTCAGAAACAGAAATCTAAATGCCAATTTAAAAATACAACAAACACAAACTGTAGAAATCACCTTAAATCCCAGCCCTGAATGCTTTAATGACTCAGTTATGGTAGCGATGCTCTCCAGGGATTTTTTTACACATACTATATGAAAATGTAATCCGAAACTTATTCAGAGCCTTCATTCAGTCAGAGAGGAGAAAACCTGGCACAGCACCGTGTTTCCCATCTCCACATTCATTCACTTGAGTGTTGCTGTGGGACGTGCCTTTGTTGCCATGGCTGTGCTGTGTGACATTTAACTTTGTTCTAGTTCTCCCATTCTGCTCCTTCTCAAGCAGTTTTTCAAATCACATCAACTCAACCTTTTCCCCTCTATGATCACACGGACAAGCTCTGTGTATGACAGCCCCACCTACACCCTCTTCTTTCTCTGTCATACCTCAGCTCCTCTAGGAGGCCTCTGTGTGTGGAGCACAGTGCTGTACTCCACACACTCTCATAGTTCCTCTTGTCAGATTGAACCAGGATCTGGGTATCTGAGTGGATCAGAGGTAGCTCCATCATACTTTGAAAGGGGTTTTGGAGACTCGAAGTTTCTTTTTCTTCTGTTTCTTGAGCTTCTCTTGCAATTCCAATCCTGAGACTAGGCACAAAAAGACACCAAAAATGGCTCTAAATTGAGATTAAAGATTTTATAGAATCTATAGAAATTTATCCTCACATAAAACTCAAATTCTTACCAAGACACCGCTTAAACCCATCAAACTCAAGATCTTTGGTCACTGTATTCCTGCTGCAGTACTTCTTCAGAGCAGAGGGGGGCAGTGACATGCTGGAAACTACCCAGTTAACATTTAAAGCCACAACTTAACCGTCATCCCTCACCAGAGAAACAGATGGCAAGGGAAGATGCATATGTCAGCACCCACAAGTTAATTGCTTTATAATAGCCATTTAAGCTTCACTTAAGCTCTCAGGCTGGTACCGAGAAGGTGCTAAATCCACTCCGGAGTGGTTATAGATAAAAGGATCAGAGTTTTTTTTCTTTCTTGCTACTTTTCTTCATGATGCATGGTGTGGTGTTTGAGCTGACAGCCCTAAGACGGCCCCTTAAAGTTAGGAGAGCTGTATATGCTGCTGCTGATGCACTCTGCGTCACACTGTGAAGGTGATGTAGATATTTTAAAGGGCCAGCTCATATTTTTAAAGTTTGGTTGTTTTGGGGCCTGTTCACAGAGGGTAAACTAACTTCAGTATATGTCTGACCATGCTTCCAAGACACTGCAGGGCTTGTAAGGCTGAGGTAAAAAATATATATATTATGATCCATCCATCTATCTTCGGTACCACTTATCCTGTTCAGGGTCGTGGGTGTCTGGAGCCTATCCCAGCTGTCTTGCAGAAAGAGGCCAGTCAATAACAGGGCTGACACACAGAGACAACTTTTTACACTCACACCTACGGCAACTTAAAATCACCTGTTAACCTAGTGAGCATGTTTTTGGACTGCAGGAGGAAGCCCGGAGAGAACCCGCACATGCACTGGGAGAACATGCAAACTCCACACAGAAAGGCCAACCTTGCCTGAACAGGGATTCAAACCGGTGACCTTCTTGCAGTGAGGCAGCAGCGGTTACCGTGCAGCCTTGATTTTATACCATATTATGATATGTATTGCATAATCCAGAGAAATTTGTCTCCCATGACATGACTTTCCTTATGTGCTATCGGTTGCTTTACAGAGCCTTCTCCACTGCAAAACACTCAAAACTAAGATGTGTTTTTGTCTTATTTTCTGTGACAAATGTCTTAAGGGAGCTCTTATTGGAAATAATTTAAGCTTTCAAAAACTGATGAGTCACAAAAAAAACCCTCAAGTCTTTTATTTTTTACTTCTAGTATCTTAAATAAGATAATTTTCTGGACTTATGTCTCAGAGTTGGAGTATTAGCTTTAAACTAAGTGTTTTCACTTATAAATATCAGATCTAATACATCAAATTTATATGTTATCTTCTTTACAACAATGTGATTAGGATCAACTACAGTTACTTTCCTTTTCTGCATTGTTAGTTATAGCAAATATTGAGTCTTATTCTATGAGTCATTGCAATTGGAGTGTTTATTTTACGTGGGAATCTTTACTCAGGTTAAGCTTAAGGTCAAACGATAAATGCAATGCTGAGGCCCACCCATGAATACTAATGCATGTTGTATCTACTCTGCACGTGTTCTCTATACCATGACATACCATCTTGTGCAAGCCTCTTAATCTATAATTCACAGGTAGAGGCTCAAACAACTCTGTTTTATGCAAATCAGGCCACAGTATTCAGCAAATGCAGCAGAGGCTTTCTTCTATGGAGGTCAACACAGCATCACTCAAACTCCATCTAAGAGTCTTTCCTCTGTGAGGTCTTTGTCAAGACTTTGATCAGAGTAGATCTATAGCACCTTAACTCAGAGAGGCAAACAGCTTTCTGAAGTTTACACAAAGGAGCAAACTTTACCTCCTTTGTGTCATCTACAGTTTCCGGGGAAACTAGGGGAGATGATTTAAAATTAGCCAGCATGCAGTTTTCTTTAGTCTCAAGGGCTCGCTGTGTTTGTATTACAATTTGAAAGGAGATATAAAAGAATACGAAATGGGTTTTGTGAAAATTAAAGGTGCAGCCGCAGATTTCACTCTACTGGGCAACGTTGAGGCTCAGCTTCACCTCAGAATCTGGGACAGAACCTTCCTCAGGGATCAGGGGGAAAGTCTGTACCTGGCTGAAAGACTCTATCACAGCTGAGGTCTTAAGCTGAACCTCAGAGTGCTCTCAGAGGCAAAGAGGACGTCAACATTGTAATAATATGAGAAAGTTATTATTAATTATAATGAACATTTTCCTTTTATTGATATGATATAAATTAACACTGTAAAGACATCTTAATTTCTGTAGTGTGAAAGTGCAAGAACAATTTCCCAGAGGGACAATAAATTCTTTCATTATTATCAGAGTGTAGCGTTGCATGTTGTATCCAAACAGCAACCTCCAGTCCTGAAAATATGAAGCCGATTTTTAGTCTAAGTCGGCTGTTTAGAAGATATTAAGATTATGATTTTGTCCAATCAGAGGCTCAGCTCAGCCCACATGACTGACGGGTGCCCTGTAACTGTTAGAAAGGAAGCTCAATATGGCCCTATCCAAGGATTTGCTTTATTTGACTGTATCAGGTACAGACGGGTGATGTCGCAAAGACTACGTCCATATTTCATACGGTGTATGACAAAGACACATTCCCTGTCAGCCAAACATTGTAGGAAAGTGGTTCCTAAAACATGACATCATCCATCGCCACGGAGTCAGCTCCACCCCTTTCTTTTAGTTGAAGAGTTCTCTGAATTCCTTAGTAAGAGTTATGCTGCGTCCCCAATCGCGGGCTTTCATAAAATAAAATAGTAAGTGTGAGTGCAGAAGTAAGCGATTTGGGACACAGCATTAGTCTCAGCAGCTTTATGAATAGGTTTTAAGATAAAACTCTAGGAAAGCTAGAATCTCTTAGTGTCATTTAGGGGTCCTCCTCCTGATAAGATAAAATGCTTTGTGAATATGGGCCCAGAAAGGCAGCGTGGCATGAACATAGTAAGACACACAAAAAAGAAAACACAATATTCTGCACAGAGTGACAGAAAGAGATGTCATTGAAATCATCTAAATTAACAATTTTGTTAACATTCACAGTGGTGATAACTCTAACAGTTGGGCTTTCCTGGTGTATGTCATAATTAAAAGATTGCATAAGAGACCATGGCAGATGGGGAGAAGATGATCAGTGTGCAGACTTCTCACCTTCCATGGTCCTTGACGGGCCCTGGGGAACTTTCTTCAGCTTAGTGGAGCTCAAGAATGAGGCGAAGATGAAGGAGTTAGGGAAGGAGAATATTAGCATCTCTGACATCTGCTTCATCTGCTGCTCCATCTGCTCCCTTCTGCCCCCAGTGGCCTGGATGAGCTCTGCTGCTGTGATTATGAGGTTAGTACAGCACTGATCTGTGCTTGGCTGTGACAGGCACAAAGAGAGATGTAAAATGATCGTTTCAGATGTGTCAGACAATTCTCATTTGATCCCTCCCTCTGCTGGCTCTAATATGACAGCAGCTTTCAGTCCTGATATAATGTTGGACCAGAGGGACTGATAACAACCTGCCTCTCTATACTCACACTGTACACAGATTGCAATAGGGGATGCTCTGAGCAGATGCATGTGTGTGTGTTTGTTTACTTCCACGTGCATGTCAGTGATTGCACAAGTGTTTTTGTGTGTGCACAAGGGTGGAACACAAGCCTTTGCTTCTTCTCTGCTTCTGTATAATTGGGTTTGCCTTTCCAGAAGCACACCAAAAATGATTTAAACTCACCTTCCACTACTCGCCCCCTGCTTTCTCCTTGCTTCATCATCCTCCTTTTCAACAGTGGCAACAATGGTCCTTTGCCTTTGCTATGCTCATACACAGATCCAATTAAAAAAAAAAGTAATCCACACACCTGCAGTGTGAGATAAAGCACCGTGTGTGTACCACTGATGAAAAGTGCTCTTTCTTTCACACTCTGGATTAGGATTCCTTGCTTATTTTCAGACCAAGTTTCTTTCTTTCAGAGTGTTAAGGCTGCTCATAAGTTGCATACCTTCTTGCATCTGTTTACACCTATATACCTCTGAGGTAAAGGATTACACTCATTATGAATATTCAGTACAACCAAGTATGAAGTGTTGTGTTTTATGATTAAATATCACTCGTTCAGCAGTTTCCATACTCATAAATCCTGATGTAAATTGCAGAGAGTGTAATAATGATTCAACTTGTGAGCCTGTCCCAACATATAGATTCAACTTCAGCAAATGCAGCATGGTTATAATATGTAAATGTGACATTAAAGCCCAAAGAACAATTAAATCACTGGATTAATCTCTAAATGGAAATGCAAGTTCTCTGTGCTGTAGCAAATACGTGTTGGGATTATGGCCAGTTAATTAGTTCTTAAAGCTTTGATACCTACTAAAGGAAGTTGTTTTTTAAGCAGCCTCAATAAACTCTTTGATCACTTTAATTTACAGTCTATAGGGGAAGTGAGTGACTTGAAGTTATAGAGCAGAACAGGCTTCTGTTTGATGGCAGGTTGAACACATAACATCTCTTCTTCCCTGTAACTCTCTGTTTCATTGCTCAGTGTCTGTCATCTCTCTCAGAATCAGAATCGTGTTTATTGCCAAGTAATAACACACATATAAAGAATTTGTTCTGGTGTTCTTGGTGCAAAAATACAAACATGTAATTAAAAATGAGAATAAGAATAAAATCAAAATAAGGTGCATGCATCACTTAGTATAAATACTGAAGTAAAAAAAATAAAAATACAATAAAAATAAAATAAAAAAAAAATTAAAGAAAAAGAGACTAAGAATCTCTCTTTCTTACAACTTCTAGTATGACTAATTACAAATGACATGTTGATACTCTATACCCTCTTGGCTTTGTTTTTGTTTTTGTGTTTTATTTATTTTTTCACATAACAAACAGAACAAGACAGCAAAGACTTTATCAAGTTACTACAAAAAAATAAAAATATACATATAAAAACAATAATAAAATACATGGGTGGTAGTAACATATATAACATCAGACACAATCTGATCTACCTAAATTACATTTTAAAGGAGAAAAAAAAGACTTGTTTTTGAGGATAAAGTGTTGGCACCTGCAGTCTACAGTAAGCAAGCCAGATCAGAGGTAAGATAATTTATAAGTGGTTGTCAGTTATTATAAAATAGGTTGTCATTGCCCTTTAATTTAGCACCTTAGAAATTTTTCCAAAGAAAAAACCTGTACCACTGTGTGACTGTCAGTGCAGAACTGAGGATTGATTTTGATTAAAGTTGAGGTGTTCACTTAAGTCTTTGTAATATTCTCTAATGGTTCTCTTTGAGTTGAATACACTGAAAGATTTTTCTAGCTAAAATCAAGGTACCAAGTTGGCATTTGGGCAACTTGGCTTTGTTTATTTAAGACACACAGTAAAATACACTTGCTTGTTTTGAAAAACCTTCTCTTTTTCACAGATCCAGGACTCTGCAGCTCAGGTTTCTGTCTCAGTTGCTTCTGTTCCAGTCATTTCTTTCAAAGATGGTCTTGGTCTTGACTCTGCTCCTCTTGTCCCTGATCCCTGCTTTCCTCCAGTTATTCCCAGGGATGAGTCAAGGCTACAGCACTCAGTCTGAACACCTGCTGGGTCATGTCTCTGAAAATAAAAGGCTTTAGCAGAGTCAGTGGATCATGCTAATAGTTCCCACTGCTCAGATAGTTTCTGTCCCCCACTGTGGACTGTCTCTGACTAGAACTGTACATATTTAATGATGTCTAAAGAGCATGTGGGGATGGAGGATTCATGTAAAGTTTAAGCCCAGATGTGCATCATATATCTGTCAGTAAATGTGTTTTAGTACAATATTTAGAATGTAATCAGAAAAACAGTAAACAAATCAGTAAATACCAGATCAGTCTTTTTCTCTGAGAAACTGTGTGTGTTACTAGGATACTAACAAAGCTTGAGTCCAGTATGAGATTAAAAGCATTGTTTTGAACAGTACATCATAATTTCATTAATGACTGAGGGAGAAAAAAATGAGTATAACTGTATCATTGTGCCATAGGCCATTAAAGATGCATTTAAAATGTTTAATATGAATCTGTTTTATCTCTGTTGTTAGCAGAACTGCTCCCTCAGGAGGACTTCCATCACAACTTGCTTAACAGCCTGTCATCTGGCAGATAGTGCCAATAAGAAAGTGACGTGTGTGAAGAAAAGCCAACCATATACTCATGGTGCAAACAGACAGTTAACTTTTAAGTTCTATAAAAGCAAACTAACATCGTACATTTAGTGAGACATGGCTGTTAAACAAAGGGGGCAACAAAAGCGAGACTTTGACTTTAAATTTCTTTATTTTGATAAGTTTTTTTTTTTAACTTTTGCATGAGAGAATTCTTCTATGATGGTTTCACACAAATACTTGGACAGTACAAAAGCTACTCCAAGTGAAAACAAAACTTTTGAGAGCTCCCCTGGTGAATGTTTGCAGTATTTGGCTTAGGTCTGCTTTCTTGATTGCACAAATGGAGGACTGAGAAATAAAATTTGAATCAACTTTCTGATGCCTAAAAGAACGGACATGATGTTACGATAAACAGCTCTGTTAACAGTAGCTGTAGCATATTTAGTACATACAGTGTATCACAAACGTGAGTACACCCCTCACATTTCTGCGGATATTTAAGTTTATCTTTTCATGGGGCAACACTGACAAAATGACACTTTGACACAATGAGAAGTAGTCTGTGTGCAGCTTATATAACAGTGTAAATTTATTTTTCCCTCAAAACAATCAAAATATAGCCATTAATAGCTAAACCCCTGGCAACAAAAGTGAGTACACCCCTTAGTGAAAGTTTCTGAAGTGTCAATATTTTGTATGGCCACCTTTGTTTTCTAGAACTGCCTGTACTCTCCTGTGCATGGAGTTTACCAGAGCTTCACAGGTGGAATGCTCTTCCACTCCTCCATGACGACATCATGGAGCTGGCGGATATTGGAGACTTTGCGCACCTCCACCTCCCGCTTGAGGATGCCCCAAAGATGTTCTTTTAGATTTAGGTCTAGAGACATGCTTGGCCAGTCCATCACCTTTACCCTCAGCCTCTTTAGTAAAGCACTGGTCGTCTTAGAGGTGTGTTTGGGGTCATTATCATGCTGGAACGCTGCCCTGCGACCCAGTGTCTGGAGGGAGGGGATCATGCTCTGCTGCAGTATTTCACAGTACATGTTGGAGCTCATGTTTCCCTCAATGAAATGAAACTTCCCAACACCCGCTGCACTCGTGCAGCCCCAGACCATGACATTTTGGAGGGAAAATGACAAGCAGTGCTCATTTTGGACATTTAGGGGTGTAGTCTCTTAGGGGTGTACTCACACTGTAAATAACATTACAATCCTGTAGGATTATTTATTGGTTTAAGAAAGTAGAGGAGTAGAGAGAAAACAAGAAATGTTGAGCTTTTATAGGTGTGTGAAAATTTTCTTTTGTTGGCTTCTATTCACACTGGAGATCAATTTGGGAGCCTTTTTTAGCCTTTGTTTTATTTTTTGTCAGTTTGGACAAAACAAGGTTTACCAAAATGTTTGGTTAGTAGTGAAAGTAGTGTGACGTAGTAGTTAAAGTAAATAGCAAACTAACTGGTAAGTAACCACTGACTTAGAACCCAAGAAACCCAAGCAAAATCAGTGTGTTTCAACACCTACAGAGTTAAACTCAACACTTTAAACATGTCTGTTTTGGTCCAAACATAAAATTGTAAAAACTCCATTTTGGAAAATGTTAAATATTTTACACTATATAACTGAGTTGCAGCAAGTCTATTAATAGTTAAAATTTAACACTTAGTTACTGAAAAGTGAAACTGGCGCTGGTGTGAAATCAACACTGCAAAGCTGATCAGGGTGTGTGAAATTTTTCTCCCTCAATCAGCTCTGACTCACTTTGAAAACTATCGTGAAGGTGAAATACACACAGTAAGAGTCAAGTAACTCTCTGTTCTCAGTGAATCTCGCACTTTTGATTTTAGAGTGTGTATGAGTGATGATATTGAGACAGCCAAGCTGACTTCCTTTTGAAGTCCTTATGCCCCCATTATATTCCCATCACACATACAAGTGGTGCAGGGTGGTGATAAGGGATGCATTTGCATGATTGACTCAACTATTATCATACATTATATTTGTTAAACCCCAGTACTCAAGCTCAGAGTCAGTGTTTGAGAGAAACAGTCACAGGTGAGACTTCAAGCACCCCATGTTTATTACTTGTTGACTAAATGGGCTGCCCCCGGCTTTTATGATCACACATAATGTCAAAATGAAAAGTAGGAAATATTCCTTGTTTAATGGACTTGAAACAAGCTCATCATAGGTACTTGGTAATGCATGAAAGTTTTATTGCAAGTCTGGTCTACTTATCATGGATATGCTCTTTGAGGTGACAGCAGGGAGCACTAAAAGTGTAGCTGTTCGGTTAGAGAGAGAGAGAGATGCAGAGAGAGAAGGTGAGATCAACGTGAAGAGCCCCCATTGGCATTACTTTCCTCTAATCCTCTTTGCGCTACACCTGGCAAGCATACTAATGATGGAGAAATGACCCAGATTTCTTCCGTAGCACATTCATACCCAGCACACAAAACATAATGAATGAGTCACTGAGATACTGCTGTTTTGTGTTGTTTTTTTCAGTGTTGAATCTGAGAAAAAAAGCCAAGGATAGATAATGACTGTCACACTACAATAGCTGCTTCAGCCTCAGTCTGATCATCTTCTGTGGCTTTATGATGACAACGTTAAAGCTCCTCTTTGGGAAGGAGGCCAGCCTGTCATCAATAAAAATCCTGCATTTGGTCACACATTGTTCACTTCCGTGTGTCTGCTCAGACCTAACACCTCACATCTGAAGAAGCCTCTCTTTTTCATTGTCAGAGCCACAGAACACTGACAGGAGAATTATTTTTACTGGTGCTGTTTTAAGACACTTCCTCTGATGTAGCGTACAGAATGATTCACTGCAAACATTCACACCAATAGATGCAGCATTTCCTGCAGTTTATATCTGGACAAAGGTTGAAGGCACATGTAGCTTTTGGGTCTCTAATCCTCTGAAAAACCCAGGTACACCAACCACTGTGAGTTCTATTTATCATGGCAGCAGGTGTAACAGTGTGATGAACAATGCTCTGTCAGAGCTGCACGTCTCCGGAGACTTCTAATTTTCAAATCTGTCTAATTCCTTTGGAGAGAAAAGATGCTGATAAGAGTGTGACTGTCTTTGGTTTTTGAGTGTAGGATGCTGGGAGGGGGCTGAACAATTGAGTCAACAAACTATTTTGATATACTTGGGATTTTTTTAAGTTGTTGTCTTCATCTGATAGCTTAAGTAACAGGAAATACAGGGAGTAAAGACATGCAGAAATGAGTCATAGTCAGGGGTCAAAACTGTGGTATCACTGAGCACGGATTTAACTCTGAGCTAAACCATCAAATCTTCCCCAACATCTTATCAGTTTAGTTTTAACTTGTTGATTTTTTTTTTTTAAGTTAAGATTATCTGTTCCAACTCTTCAGAAACTAAAAGTTCAAATATGTTTACCTTCAGTCTCTTAAGTTGACAGTAAGTGTTTTGGTCCTGGTAAAGTCACTTCATCGTTTTTTTTTTTCTCTATCAGACAGTGGTTGCTGCAGCCAAAAATAATGTCATAGGAACAGGTAATAATGAAAGCAGAGCAGTGAATGCGCAGAAAATCAAAAGAATGAGCTAAAGAAAGCTGAAACTGTGCCAGACTGTATAGGAAGAACAGCTGGTACTTGAGCTTGTGCAAACAGGGATTCTAATAAAGCAAGAGAGAAGGAAACAGCCTTTCTGCCTCTGAGCAGAGAGGCTTGGTTGATAAATATTTGTGGGTGGCTGATCCACTCCATTTGTTCTTGGCAACTGGCTGGCAAACTGACATTTTTTAAAGAATGCTTTACACTTCCTATTGGTTCCTGTTTTTGTGTGCTGGTTGTTGGTGATGGCTTTATGTTAGGGACAACCAGACTTTAGTAGTCAAACATTTCCAAATTATGAGCTAGTACAGTTACACCTAGTTTTCCTTTTTTTTCTAAATTTCTAATTTTTAGTTATGATCTTTGATAGTTGTAAGCTGCCGTGATAGAAATTTATTCCATGGGGATTAATAAAAAATATTTGATATTCTATGTAACTTACATTTACAGACTTCCTTTTATGTGCTGTCTTTTCATCTTCTGTTCTTATCTCATTATTCATTTAACTTTCTTTTAGAGCTTTTCATTATTTGTTTACGATTTTATTGTTTTTTTCTTCGTTGTTCACTACTTCTTGTGTTTATTACTGTACTATAAGCTCATCCTACCCTTAACGCTTTTAATTTTTTATATATGCTTTATTGTTTTTATACTCATTTATGGCTTGTAAATATTTTACCATGTTCATTTACTGCAGTGGTCTTGGTGCTTATATCTCATTTCACTTCTTTTCACTTTGTGTTCATTATTTCACATCTTTTGTCCACTTGATTCATGCTGTTGGGTTCTTGTGTTGTTTGGGTGTAAATGCTTTCTGGATGAATTCTGTTTGGTGTTTTTTTTTTTTTATATATTGTTTAAGGTTTATTCTACTGTTTGCTTTGTATTTTGTGTGAATATTTCATTGTTTGTGTTTTAAATGTTTTTGCTTGTCTATCAAAGCACTTTGCAAACCCTTGCTTTTGAAGGTGCAATACAGATAGTTGGTGTTCTTATGTCTTCTTCTTCTTCTTCTTCTTCTTCTTCTTCTTCTTCTTCTTCTTCTTCTTCTATTTTTTATTTCACTTATTTATTTTTTAAAAGAAAATTAATCCAGGTGTAATAAATCATCATCAAAATCACTAGAATAGGATAATCTGACATTTTATTGGAAAACTTTTCTGATTTATTGTTTCAAACAAAGAAAGACAAATTCTGAACATTAAATGATTCCAGGTGTTCAGTTTACGCCAGCATAGGGAATAGAGTTAAGTCGTTGACTATAGTCATATCTTTGAAACACAAAGCTCTGGAGGGGAACTTTGAGACTGTGTGGGTTTTGGCAACCCTGTGGTAGAAGTGGTAACATTTATACCTCTGGCTGCATCTTGTACAGCTAGAAGAATTATTTCTTGCTTAAAAAATCACTCTGTTATTACAGTCAAATGTATAGTTCACCACAAATCTTTGCTGGGAGGCTTAAAAAAATCTAATTTCACAGCATGCAGTTAATCACTTCGTCTATCACCTACCCAATGGCAGCAATTTCATGCATAACAAATGAGGGAAATCTAATTGTTGTCACTGTTTTTTTGCTTTTGTAAGACACAAGGAGATGTTTATTACAGACTATTCCTTAATCAGCTCCTCACAGGAGATTTAAAACATCACACATAGCAAACAATCTTAAAATCAAGCTATAATACAGACTCACTGTTAGTTTCTTTTTAGTAACTGGAAACTGTTCACTGCTGGCCTCTATCTGTGGAACACAATCATGAGCTGATTCCCAAAGGTAAAAAACCTCAAGCATCACTTTCTCCCCTCTGATCCTTGTTCTCCTACATCTCCTCTCATTTTTATACCTCATTCCTCAGCTTCTCCTCCACTCAAAAAAAATGAAACATTGACTTTAATTAAATTATGTCAACCACTTTTATGTAAACATATAAGGTTTGTTGAAAGCAATCATTTCAAGTTCAGATTAGATGACCCTAAAGTTATTTTCAGATAGCTAATACATTTACATGGAACCGGTTGACAGTTAAAAATTAAATTAAAGTCAGTGTTTAATTTTTCTGAGTGCTCCCATATCCCTTATTTCCTTGTTTACGTATCTGTAAACAAGGAGGAATATTATTTACCCAAAGGGAAATTTTATAGGGCACAGCCGAGGATGAAATGCCCCTTCACACCTGTTTGTGAGGGAAGCTCAGGCAGAGCAGAGAGTGGGTAGGACCGATCCAGCAGGATGCAGGAGGCAAAACCCTCCTTAATCCCTGTGACATTTGAGCTCAGACTGCTCATCAAAGCCTGAGAGCTGCTGTGCTGTCTGGTTAAGGTTTAGATATACAAAGAATATAAATATATTGGATTAGAGAGGGAAGGAAATCTTAACAGAAGAAGTGATACTTAGACCAGATGATGGAGGCTGTTCTCTTCCTCTGTTGCTCATCTGAATCATGTTTCCTCTGATGTAATGCTACACTGACTCATTAATTTATTGAATAATTTATTTATTATTCAATAAACTCAGGAGCAAGAAACTATGGTATAAAGCAGAACAAAACATTGCATGGCTAGATTGCAACGAATGCTACACAAACCAAAGAGGATGTGCTTTAGAAATGGAAATCGTTCATATCCAACTTGTGGTCTATGGTTGGCGAGCCTAATTTCCTCTGATGGTGTAATCCAGTGATGTAAACACCACAATCACCTTCTGCCTAAGTCTAGGCCATAAAACTGATGACAGGAACTTGCAGTGATCTTAAAGGGGCCATATTATGCAAAATTCACTTTTGAATGGTTTCCTCATAACAATATGCACCCCCAGCCTGTTAACAACACCCCTCAACATGAGGAAATTCTATCCTCTCCCTCTCCTGCAAGCTGCACTTATCAGAAAATCTCCGCTCCTGGGAGCAGTAATGAGCCGTTTTAGAAATCGCCCTTTGTGACGTCACAAAGGGCGCAAATACTCCGCCCAGCTCCCTGATTGGCTCCCTACCAAAGGTAGTTCTGCCTCCAAAAGATTTCCCCCCACCATTTTCCCGATCCTCAGTCATTAGTCAACACTAGTCTAACATGGCAAAGGTACGAACAAAGCATGGCAAATGCACTGTTGTTGGCTGCATGGAGCAGCACAAAAGTCTTTTTTTTTTTTACCTCCATCTTCACCTGAAACTTTGATGGAAGAGTGGATTAATTTTATTTATGCCGGCGAAATACCTACAACAACCCCGAAAATGTTGTATGTTTGTGCTCACCACTTCATGGGGGACTGCTTTCTGAACGAGGGACAGCTCAAAGCAGGATTTGCAAAGACTTTAAAGCTGAAACCTGGATCACTTCCAACTATCCGTGACCCAACTAAGGTACGAGCTGAAAGTTTCAGTATTTTATGCTGCTTTGCTGTAGTGGCCTACCCAGCCTCGTAGCCTGTTGACTTGTTAGCATGGCAGCTAACATGAGTCGGTGTTGGTAATATACACGTCACACAATAAATAAATAATTGAAGAGAAGTTTTGTGACCATATATGTCATATAGAGCTATCTTTACGCAATATCTCTTTAGTTTATCCATGTAACTTTTTTTCGCGGTGCTTTATAAGCAGCTGTTGTGAGCTGTTGTTGTGGACGCAAGTATGGGGGTTGTTTGTGTCTAAAAAAATCAAGCTGATAAGGCTGCATTCAGATAAAAAGCTATACAGACAGAATTCGGTGTTTTGTTCATGCATGTAACTTTTTTACGCGGTGCTTTTTAAGCAGCTGTTGTGAGCTGTTGTTGTTGTGGACGCTAGTATTGGGGTTGTTTGTGTCTAAAAAATCAAACTGATAAGGCTTCATTCAGATAAGAAGCTATACAGACAGAATTCGGTGTTTTGTTTATGCATGTAACATTTTTTCGCGGTGCTTTTTTAGCAGCTGTTGTGAGCTGTTGTTGTTGTTGTGGACGTTAGTATTGGGGTTGTTTGTGTCTAGCCATCATACCGGCGAACTGTGTTTGTAAACATCAGAGCACGCGCCTGAACGCAGGCCACGCCCCTCCCCAACTCTATAAAAAGAGGGACAGGTAGGGGCGTGTCCTGCGCTGAAGAAGGGACAGCCCACAAAAACAGCGTATTCTCGGTAGAGCTCTCTAGAGAGAGTTTTCAGGCTGGCTAAAGTCCAGTAAAAAACAGTTTTTTGAGATAAAAAACTTCATATAGACTATTCTGGGACCTCTAAGAGCTATATGAACCTGCAGAAAAAGAGCATAATATGGGACCTTTAAGTTTTGAGTTGGTTCATAAAATGATAAAGGTAAACAACATAGCCAAATGGACCTGTTTGTGCCCTAGAAGCAGGTTTCCCTCTATGTTGTGTTTTTATGCTGACATGCAGCCTGTGACTGTTCTTGTGAAGAACCTTGGGGCAGAAATTTTGAGGTAAACTTGTCACTGAATTTGAAATTTGAAAAGTAATCTGTGAAATCTCCAATTTTATAAATGTTAACAGTTACAGCCTGTGCAGGTGTGCTCAGCCTCGTGCATCATGGCCTTTTTCCTGTTCATATGGCATGTGAACAATCTGGAGCTTTGTAAAGACAGCTCTGATGTTGCCTTTGCTACAGTGTTGAAAATAAATAAAGCTCAGGAGGTGAAAATTGTTAAATATAACTGCACAGAGGTTTCTGTCAGTGTTTTAGCTGGATGATTGATGTTTAATGTTTTATGTCAGAGAGTTTTGGACACCAGTGAATGACAGGAGTGTTTCTATTTTTCTGATAATGAACAAAAAGTAATGGTGCAGTATGCACTTAAGCTTTGTTCGGAGGCGAAGACCGCACTTACAGTTGTTCAGTCTTTGTTGAGGCCAACGTGGGGTCTCATCAATTAAAGTCTATCAATTAAAGTTTTTTTTTTTTCTGGATTATTCAGGTTTTATTTTCTATTTCTTGCTGATAAGCTAAGCTAACTGCTATATCTTATATGTTTTGTCTACTAATCTACTTTTTCATGTTTATATCTAAAGTCACTTTGTGTCAAAGCAAACTAAAGCTTTAAGAGCATAGAGGACAAAGAGGGCTCATGACACTCTGTTTAAATGATGTATAATGAGGTTAACAAAGCTTGAATAACAAACATCTTATTGTATTTGTGTGTGACACAAAATCTGAAAGCTGTATAATTGTTTGTCTGTTTGTAACCTCTCAGGAGCATGAAGTTGTTTATGGTTTCACAGGAGACCTTTTCCCTTGAGGTGCCCTGTTTTTTTTTTATTTATTTATTTGGTGGGAATAAAATCTTTTACTAGTTTCATGTTCCATATTCATTTACTCTGACCCAGTAACATCTTTGCTTTTCTGCTTTAATGTCCAAAGAGTTTTCTTTTTTCATGATAATTTTATTCAAAAAGACCTTGCAGCTGCAGAGATATCGGGCATGAAGCCTCAGGGGAGGAAGTTGAAGTCTTTTGGATTCTACATAAATATCAGATGAGATAATACTGTTTCTAATGTGCCATTTTTTTCCCACAAACTAATCTTTCAGGCTCTATTTAACATTTAATTTAAAAGATTACGGCTCTGTATCTGTTTAACCACCAAGCTCCATGATGATGAATATAAACAAGTATTATGCAGGCTGGGGAAATAGTTACTTATACTACTTCAATACGAAGATCTCTGCATACCAGGTCTCTGTGTGTTCCTTCACAGCTGTGCTCAGTGGTTTTAAACCACACTTTGACACCTGTCAGAACCACCTGGGCTTTGTCTCCTATCTGTGGATTTGGTCCTCTTTCTTTATTAGTGTCCACCTGGACACCCTCACTGCCCGTTTAATTCAGCCTCCTCCTGAATTCATCCAGACAAGGAGATCCCAGAGGGGGAAGACCTACCAGCCACATGTTCCCGCAGGCGTTCAAGACAGAGGAGGCGAAGATGGGGTTACATTTCAAACTAAAAAAGACTGCATACCTGAAAGTGTGCATGTTTCCAGCTATACAGTGCATACAGAAACTATTCACAATGCTTCACTTTTTCCAAATTCTGTTATGCCTCATTAAAAAATGAAATAAATTTACTTTTCCCCCTAAAAATATTACACGTAAAACCTCATAATGACAAGATGGAAAATAGATTTTTTGATTTTTTTTTCAAACTTATTAAAATAAAAACTAAGAATTTACAGGTACATAAGTGTTTGTTGCCTTTGCTCAATACTTTGTTGATGCACCTTTGGCAGCACTTACAGCCTCAAGTCGTCTTGTATATGATACCACAAGCTTGGCACACCTATCTTTGGGCAGTTTGGCCCATTCTTCTTTGCATCACCTTTCAGGCTCCACCAAGTTGGATGGGAAGCATTGGTGCACAAATATTTTTAGATCTCTCCGGAGATATTCAGTCAGATTCAAGTCTGGGCTCTGGCTCTGTACATTGCTGTCTCTGTACATTGCTGTATTCATCTTTCCCTCAATCCTGACTCGTCTCTCAGTTCCTGTGGCTGAAAAACATCCCCACAGCATGATGCTGCCACCACCATGCTTCACTGTAGGGATGGGATTGTCCAGGTGTGGAGCAGTGCCTGATTTCCTCCAAACACGACGCCTGGCATTTACACCAAAGAGTTCATCTCTGTCTCATCAGAGCAGAGAACTTTCTTTCTCATGGTCTGAGAGTCCTTCAGGGACCTTTTGACAGACTCCTGGCAGGCTGCCATGAGCCTTTTACTGAGGAGTGGCTTCAGTCTGGACACTCTATCGTACAGGCCTGATTGGTGGATTGCTGCCGAGATGGTTGGCTTCTGGAAGGTTCTCCTCCCTCCACAAAGGACTGCTGGAGCTCTGGCAGAGTGACCTTTGGGTTCTTGGTCACCTCCCTGAATAAGGCCCTTCTGCCCCAATCGCTAAGTTTAGATGGGCGTCCAGCTCTAGGAAGAGTCCTGGTGGTTCTGAACTTCTTTGATTTATGGATGGTGGAGGCCGCTGTACTCACTGGGACCTTCAAAGCAGCAGACATTTTTCTGAACCCTCGCCAGATTTGTGCCTTTAGACAATCCTGACTCAAAAGGGCTACAGATAATTGCTTTGACTTCATGCTTGGTTTGTGCTCTGACATCCACAGGTCCCCTGTGGGACCTTATATAGACAGGTGTGTGCCTTTCCAAAACATATCCAATGAACTGAATTTAGCACAGGTGGACTCCAACTAAGCTGTAGGAACATCTCAAGGATGATCAGTGGAAACAGGATGCATCTGAGCTCAATTTTGAGCTTCATGCCAAAGGCTGTGAATACTTATGTACATGTGATTTCTTAGTTTATATATACTTAGTTTTTTATTTTTTATAAATTTGAAAAAAATAAGAAAAAACAATCTAAAAAAACTCCTTTTTTACATTGTAATTATGGGGTGCTGTGTGTAGAATTTGGACAAAAAATATTCCATTTTGAAATGAGGCTCTAACATCAAATGTGGAAAATGTGGAGTGCTGTGAATACTTTCTGGATGCACTGTATAAAATTTTTGCCAGATGATGCCTGTGCTTCACAAAAAATCTGAGCCATATGCTATGAATGAAACTTTCTTTTTCCGATGTGAGTGAAAAAGTGCTGCTTGCCTTCAATGCATTGGATGCTTGCCTGTCTGGGGATGAAACAGAAGACATCAGAAGAGCAGGCCTGTGGAATATCAGATACCACACAGAGGAGAGACTGGACTTGTTTTTCCTCTTTGCTCTGACAAAAACAAGTCAGATGATCAAACATAAAAAGACACAGAATCAGACCTCAGCAGGCCTCTGTAATGTCCTGGGAGAGTACAGAAAAACAACACATAAAACATTTGATTACACACTCTAGGTGACTTTCAAACCCTCTGTGTGTGTGTGTGTGTGTGTGTGTGTGTGTGTGTGTGTGTGTGTGTGTGTGTGTGTGTGTGTGTGTGTGTGTGTGTGTGTGTGTGTGTGTGATGAAATACCTTCAGTTTTTCCTGTAACAGCCAAGGGGAAGTTTTGTCAGGTTGAATGGTGTTTGGCTAAGGTCGTTCAATAAGCACTCATTCCACTACAGCCCAGATGAATACCTAAGCGTTTCATTTACGCTCAGTGTTTGCTCTGAAGATTACATTAATAATCCACGGAGACGAGGATTATGGATTGTGGTCAGAAGGCACAGCTGGGACAAACTAAATTGAGGTCATATACTTATAGGCAGGTTCTGTGCCATTTGATCCCTGATCTACATTCATAATGGCATCTATAGCTACATCTGGATAACCATACTGGTATTAACATGAGGATAAGCCCAATGCTTCTTATCAACCTGAAGTGAGTGCCTCATCAAAGAAAGGTCTGTCTTTGGGGGATATATATAACTGGTTTTGTCATTTAATTTTCATCTTGTAGTTTTTTTTTCTTACATTCTTCACTAACACCTTTCTCACTGTGAGATGTTTCATACCTGATGAGACATCTTCACACATTGCACTTAGTGGGAGTGTTTAGACTGCAGTGCTCCCACGATCTCTTCTATCGGGAATATCAGTCTTAACTCTTCACTGTGCACACTTTCTACATTTTCACTGTAGATTTCCCCGAGTAAGGACTTTGCAAGGTAGGTCCTCTCAACATGTTTCGAACACATGAAACAGAGTCTACACTGCAAAAAGTGACATCTAAGCGAGTGTGCTTTTGTCTTATTTAAAGTAAGAATTGCTTTATTATACTTGATATGAGCCACACTCAACAGACAAGTCCAGGAATGTGTCTTATTTCAAGATATTAAAAGACAAAAATAAAGTCTGAATTACCTGCAACAAGTAAAAAAAAATTGCCAGTGGGGTAAGAAAAAATTACTTGTATAGTTTAGAATAATGTCTAAATACAAGAAACTTTCTCTTACTCCACTGACAGATTTTTTCACTTGTTACAAACAATTCAGAGCTGATATTTGTCTTTAAATATCTTTAAATGAGACATGTTTCTGGACTGGTCTGGTGAATGAGGCTCATATTAAGTCTAAAAAGACACTTCCTAAGATTTTTTTTTTTGCAGTGTAGACAGAAATCTAAGGATGTCTTTGGGCCTAGAACTTGAAACGTAGTGATTCAATTAACTATTTTATTTAGATTTGTGTGTGTATTTGTGTATGTACCTGCAGACTAATGTTTTTCCATCTTAAAACTCAGAAGAAAATGCAGAAAATTAAGAGGTAATGTTTTTTTTTAAGAATTAGCTCCTGGGCAGGCCCTGTTGGGGCCAAAGGGGGTCACCAGGAGGTGCTGTCAGGAGCCTTGAACATTTTGTTTAGTGCTGAACATGATTTTTGCGTTAACCTGGGATCAATTTAAACCTTTCCCTATTCACATTCACTGCTGGCTCTCTCATTTGCTCAGTCACTCACCATGTAAATTTGGATGTAATTAAGGCACCCAGAGGACAGAAAACAGCATGAAAAAGAGATTGCTTGCATGAAAATGTTCCTGTTGTCTTCAAACATGTTTCAGGGAATCCCTCCCATAAGTCTCCCAGATGTTCTCATATCCTAACACATTTGAACAAGGCAGCTATAATAACACTAAAACAATAAATCGGGTCTGTAATTGATTGTTTTTGGGCAGAGGGGTTACTTCATGTTACTGAACACAGCACCCGAATTCCAGAGCAAGTCCTGCTCCTATTACTCAGTATCCTGGGAAGCTAAACTTAAATTTTTTTTAACTTAAAAGAATGTGTTTTTTCACTTAAAATGAAACAAATGATCAATCCAACGTAATTTTTTCACCGCTTTCTATAAATTTATCTATTTTGTTAAGACCACTGTTATATATTTTGTGCTTTGCACTGTAGGAGAACAGTGAAGCTCAACACATTCAACAGTTTTTTTCTTCTTTTTTGTTTTTTTTTAATCGACTTTTGGTTTATTCTGCTGTATGTTTTTCGTTGAGGTTGAGGTTTTGGGAATTCTCCCTCACTGGTCTGATCATGAAGCTGCTTTAACTGAACGGTTCATTTAAAGGTAACTCAGAGTTCATTACTGAGCTTAGTTCCGGCTGTGCTTCTCCTGCTGAGACAAGTCAGATATCCAATAAGAGGAAATCGACCTTCCCCTTTGTGCAGTGTTAGACCATGAGGGGGTTAAAGGGTCTGGTGCCTCATTACAGGCATTTGTTAGTTTTCTGTGAACAATGCCTGTTTAGAATGAGAAAGAGAGAAAAAAACAAGGGGAATGAAAAAGTGGTGACATATAAGTACACACTAAACTATAGTATTAAATCTCGTTTGGTTAGTTCTGTGATAGTTATATGAGTTCACAATAGGTCAATAATGACGACTGACTATAATGTCTCTCATGTTTTTTTTTTTTTTTTTTTTTTTACACTTTTATCTTTGACCACATGGTGGCAGTCTTGTGCATTTCCTGAGTGTGTCTGTGGGACGTCGTTACACACACACACACACACACACACACACACACACACACACACACACACACACACACACACACACACACACACACACACACACGTACACGCAAAACACAGGCAACAGTTTGTGTTAAAACTGCCTTTGAGCTGAGGAATGAAATGAAAATTAATATCAACAAACAAAATTATTATTTTCTTAAATTAATATAAGGAGTCAACTGTGTTTGGTACACTGAAAACAATGCACATAATAAAACCTAGTTGGGCTTTTTTTAAGGGATGCTCTTGTTTAAGTGAATTTATCTTGTGAGAGATATTCTAAATAGTTGTTTTTCTTGGGGAAAACAAGGCACCTGGCCTGCTGCGGTCCAATACAGTTTAATTTGAAATGCACGACTGTTGTTAAGTTTCCTGAGTTATGTCCTGACGATATGAGTTAAATCGTTGTTTATCCTATTAAGGGGCCTCATATTCAGTGTAAAATCGTACACGAGATCAGAACAAGTTGGAGGATGTGCTTTCAGCCATTGGTTGATGGATTACACTGGTACCAAGAGACGGTGGTTAGAAACCGTGTCGGCCCGCCTCCTCAACCTTTTCCAGGCTTGTAATTGGCTCCTCGACGAGTCACTCCCCTCCCTCTCAGGTTAGGTTGCTCTGCACCGTTAAGATGCTCAATTGATGGGCGTACTGAGCTGTGTGCAGTGAAAGAAGATACCCTTACGTGTTTCATTGTAGCAAACAAAAAACCATGGTCCCTGCTGGATTTGGCACTGCTGGTTGCAGGTTTCACCGCGAAACCCTCCTTCGTGCTCGGCTGTTTTTTCTTCCCGCGCGCGGTGACAAGCGAGCTGGACGGTGCTATTGCGGCGTTTTAAAAGGAGAAAAGCTCATGCAAGAATAACAACACGGTGCAGTGCATCTTTGCTAGCCCTTTATTTCAGTGTTTATTAGTTTGGTCGAATGAGGTTATTTGCTACTGATCTTTTGTCGCACGCGCTGTGGACTCACACAACGCAGACTTTGGCAAAATTGGCTGGAACGCACCTGCCGTGAGATAACCGGAGGGAGCACATGGACCCCAGTATCGTGGATTTGCAAATCCGGCTGCCAGATCTGAGCATTTTCACTTAACATCCTCCGCCATGGAGTCAAACGGTTTTTAATCTATACTGGTTTGTTATTTGCGAGTGGCGGGGCTTCAAACCATCCCGAGAGTGAGGATGACAGCTGATCGCCCCTCCTCCCCCAGGACTTCAATAAAAACGCGCTCCATCCGAGTTCCTGCGTTGGAAGCCTGAGTATTAGTTTCATTCGTGTGTAACAATAGATGGAGCGCAGAGGGATGTAACACCTTCAATTCTCCCCGGTCAGGTTACTCTTACACCTGTTATTCCATCAATGGTTTCCAGAAGGCCCCTAATCTGTACTCATCTGGAGAGAAACTACACGTCCTTTCTGTTGGAAGTGTTCAGGAGATGCTCTGTCCGGTCACATCTCACATGGAGCTCCATATCTCTTGTCCTCTTCGGTACTTCGCGTTAAATTCATGCCAAGGATGATCCTTGAGTAGCCGATAAAATAATCAGCGCCTCGGTGTCAGCAAGCGCTTGAGCCACAAGGGATTTGTGTAGATTATCGCCGGACTGCTATTTTGCTCTCTTGGTCACAGTCTTAACTGAACTTAGCGGCTTTTGATCTGCAGCCTTTTCCCTGCTGCCCCGGCCCGCCTCCAGCTCGGACTGCCTGTTTACAAGCCACGCTATTCATAGAGGAAGAGGGGGGTAAACCGGGCTGCATTCATAAGCAATGACTGCCACAGAGGTGTTTGGACCCACATCTGAGGATAAGACACGTTTGGCGCTGCTGTCCCCCCGTGGATCCGGGGGAATGAGACGCGCACTAAGCTGTGTGTAGTTAACACTCCCCGTTTAACTGGCCGGTCACATGCCGTGGCTGTGACCGGGAAAAGTAGCCCGTCAGTGTAGAGCTGCACACAACCAGGAATCAAACGCAAACAGCAGCCCAAAGCGAGCACTTTTCCCGATCCGTTTTGACTCTCTACCGGGCGGCTACCGGAGGATGTTTGTGCCAGGATGCTGCGCTTCCCCGTGAAGAAGATCCGGAAGCAGTTCAAGCTCCTGCTGCTGCTGGTTCTGCTCACCTCCGCCGTGTGGTTCACTTACCTTCACATCAACCAGGGCAAGACCATCAAACTCCACTTTAACTACGGAAAAGGTAGGCTGTCTGCTGGAAACTTCATTCAGTCATCCCATTACACTCTCAAATTCTGCCAAATGTAGTATCATTTATAGACTTAAATGGGTGAGAACTGAAAGGATTTGATGACTCTTAAAAAGGTATTTAACACCCCTCTTATAAATAAATTTCAGTAAGTAATCCCATAAACGAGTGTAACATCACTATAAACTATTGTTACATCACTGTAAAGTCACCACTGAGCACAATCAGCTTCTCAAGGGATATTATAGGAATGTTAATGTGACAACAGAGGAGATAATAAACCTATAAAGCATGATAAGGCCACTATAAACCCTCAGTGGTCGACAAACTAAGATATAAGGGGCAGGCGTGAGACTTGAGAGCTACAACAAAGGGTTTGCTCATCTTCTCTTTACCCACATTCAAAAGAAAAAAAAACAGTACAAGTGTCTTCATTTAAGGTGGCTGAAATAAGAATATGTGGCTTTTTTTAATTTAAGAAGTCGGTGATTATCAAAGCATTGGTGATGCAACTTTCTGTCAATTTAAAACTCCTGTGTGGATACAGTTATTAGATCAGATGGTTTAGTGAAAGAGATGCACACAAACATAAAAGGTCTTGTGATAAAAATTCTTTGTTGCATTGATTTATGTGAGTCCCTGAAACAACCTGCCCTACTGACTCAGTTTGATAGGCACTTCCAGATATGCTCCGAAAGAAGTGACACAGAGAGGCAGCATGTCTCATAAATTAACAACAGCTTCCTTCTCCAGGCTGAGTAAAGAGCACTGCGGTGTCGGAGCCGGGTCTAAAGCCAGGCCTCCGCCTTCAACATTAATAATCAAAGGGCTGTTCATGAAGGTAGCCTCGGAGGTCACAGACACGCCAGTCAGACTCTGAAAAATATCACATTTCCACCTGCTGCTGCTTGGGTGATACTTTTTCAAACTCAAATTCACCCTCTCTATGTGATTCCAATTATTCAAAGAAGATGAATATGTACAGAAAAGTTGTTGGGTTATGAAGCACAGTCATCTCCAACATATTTATTATGGGATAATGGTGTGCTCTGTCTTGCAGCTGTCTGTGTAAAGTGATCCTCAATGATTGTGATGTCCTTGAAGAGTACATCTGAGGACGTAAATAAAAATGGTACATGAATACGCAGAGATCATGTTATTGTCTGATCTCAGCTCAGGGATTTTCCCAGTAATAGACTACTTTAGTGCTTTGATTGTGACAGTTAACCACACTGATAATGCGGATACTCTGGCTGGTTACGTGGGGCTACTGCAGCTTAATGGATTGTGAATTTGTGCCAGGATTTAGGTTAAAAATGCACAAGATAAGGTAGTATAAACACTTACTTGAGTGTTCACATTTGCTGTAGGTCAGTCTTTCCTGTCAGAGATTGAGGATATGGATATTTTGGTGCCAATTCAGAAGAACAACAGTAAATTGATCCTCATGGTCTATACTGATGACATTACTGATACTTCGTTTACATTTTTATATTTCAAACTGTGGGTAAGAGATTTAGTAAGAAAAGAGTCATGGTTCTATGTTAATATTCTGGGCTGCATAGTGGTGCAGTGGTGAGAGCAGCTGCTTCACACTATTAAGGTTCCTAGTTCAATTCCTTGGCTGAACAGGCGCAAGTGTGTGCATCGATTATTCTCAGTCTCTATATGAGCCCATTGATAGTGTAAAGATCAAAACAGGTTGATGTTATGTTTGTGGTAAAACTTACCACAAAACCTCTTAATTAGACCTGTGATGTTTGCTGAGACCCCAGCACATATTTATTTATTTAAAACATTATTTTTTCTGGCTTTTTCAGCCTTTATCTGGAGAGGACATGACAGTGGATTAAAGAGGGGCAGTACGATGCAGACAAAATGCCACAGGGCTATGCGTCCTAACGGCTAGACTATACTGTCACCCCTCAGTATTTAATCTTTTAATTTTACCTTTATTTCACCAGGAGAAACTCATTTATTCATTGAAATCACTTTTTTAAGAGTGTCCTGGCCAAGATGAGCAGCAGCACAGTTAGCAAGGTTTCCGACAAATAAAGAGCAGCCAGACGTGAGTAAACTGATAAATGTTTTTATATCTTGGCTTGTTTTAAGTCACCTAATATGACGTAACATTTCAGGTGACTTCCAACATTTGTGATGTCAAAGCTTTGGGACCTTTTCCCCCAGAAACAGACAAACTCCCTGACAAACATTCACACTGACAACACGGTTTTTACTTTCTCATTAGCTTGTTCTAATTTTTGAATATAATAGCTGATTGCACCTATTGTTTGTTGAATTCTTGTTCTTGTAGGTAATGATAGCAACTTCTTTTCTGAGTTGTTTTTTTTAGCTAATATGTCTCTAAATAGGCAATTATAATAAGATATTCCTGTTACATAATATACATTCTGCATAGTCCATCAGGTCAATATTCTGTATATTGTGTTTCCTTTCTGCTGGTTAAATGATTGGCTAAATGACTTGAAGCACATGATTTCCATGTTTCCAGGGTTTAGGATGATCAAAGAAATGCTCACATGCTAAATATGAATGCATGACATTTATACGTCAAATGATTTTTTGGCTTTCCATCATTTTTTTCCGATCTGTATGAAGGGTTTTTAAAAGATGTAAAAGTGTGAACAACAAGCATTGTTGCAGGATCATAAAGTTGTATAAACATACACAAAAGTCAACACAGTGAAGGGCCACTGTGTGCTGTACTTGAGGATCACTGAATTAATCAAATTTCTCCAAAGCACAATAAAAGTTTATTTGGGAAGCTGTCCAAATAAAGAGCAAGTCTAGACTTCTTTCATTTTCAGAAACCACAGAGCCAGATCCACTCTAATGTCTTCTCTTAACACTGTGTTCCTTATGTTTAAGAATCCCACTAATAGTCGTATAGCCCTCTGTGACTGCTGTGCTCTGACTCGTCTGATGAGGAGGGAAACTGTTCCACTGGTCTGTGCCGGTCTGTGTGTCTAATTGACTGTCTTCCATTTAGCAGGCATCCGAGCAGGTCAACTCACTTAACCTCTTATGAATAACATGTCTGCTCTCACACCAAGGCTTTCTAAGTGAGACATAGCCATTACTGAAACTGGGGCTCTATGAAGTGTGTAAATATTCATATCAGGCTGGCGGTATTCTCTCCACTCACCAATCCTCATTGATTCTGAGAGCTGAGGTGCAGGGGCAGGTAGAAATAATGTCATTTCATTTTTGGCCTAAGTTCTTCCTTATTTGAATATAAAATGACAATTTGTCAAATTTCCAGTCTGCTTGTCCCAATTTGGGCAGAAATTAGATCCGTCTCAGGCAGATCTTGTCCTTGAGTGAGCACATGTATCAGACAGATTGCTGTGGGTGCTTCAGCCACTAGATAATGTCTTGTTGGTTTCTAACCAGCAGACTTATGAGAAATGTAAACAACCTGGCGTAAAGTGCTCCATGGAGAGCACATCTATCTAATTAGGAATAATGATTTGAGAAGTGCGTCAGGAGCTGTTTGCAGCAGGTGGTTTTACACTCAGTCTGTCAAAGGTTTCAAACCTGAGTTTACTCACCTCAGTGTGCTCGTGTGTCGGTTCACTGGGTCAACATAATGAGGCCTGAGAAAAGCTATCCCTCATGATACTGCATGGACTTTTTCACATATTTCACACAATGCTTCTCTCCGAATACACCGTGGATGCCCGTTTCCTATCTAACAAATATGATGGGTACATTTCAGAAAGCGCTGATTTGTTAAACAACTAAGTAAATTTATCCGTTTTCTTGTTGTAAGCTGCCTCGAAAAAAAAAAAAAAACAATATCACAAACTTTACTGACTTTATCTTTTCAGGGAGATCACCCTCCACCCACTATAGTCGCACTTTTATACCAATCTGCTAAAATTTTTTTAAATGTTATAAAAACAAACTAGATGAGGTCTGAGTGATCACAGCAAAATTAAAGCATGATTATTTTAATTTGAACCAGGGTGCTCTGTCACTGCCCGTTAAAGGAGGATGAAAGGATGTTTGTCAGTTTCTTGAATCATAACCTAGACGTATGTGGATTTCCTTGATGGTATTCATACAGTTCATTAATTTGTGACCGCATGCTTTTATTTGATGGTGTGAACAAAGTTTTTCTTTGGTCTGGGTACCCTATAAACTCAAAAGAGCTTGTGCACAGCGTCTACATCAAAAGCAAAAGAAGTGAAAGATGGCATCATACAGCTGAATTATTTGAAGAATCTCCTTTTTATCTCTTGATCTTTTTTTGGGTGTGCAGCACGAATAACCGCGGCAAGCCAGGTTAGAAGAGAGTGAGGCTAGATGAGCCTTGATCCTCTTGGTCCCCCATTGCGTCTGATTCATATACTGTGCAAAACATGGGTGTGAGTGACCTCAGTCATTGGTTTTTAAAGAGGTTTTGTGTGGCCCAAAGATGCTGGTCACCATATATTGGAAAGGCGGACTCCAATCAGCTTCAGTTTTCTTGAGGAGGCAGACCCCTCAAACTTGCCTGGTTTTGCCTTAATAAAACCAGAAAGGATAAATTATGAAAACTTTACTACCATACAATTTTTTAAGGGTAAATGGGTATAGAGAATTTTTTACTCTGTTTTACCTTAAAGGGAAACAGCTGCAACCAAAACAGACACTCTGCATAATTCAAGGTCATGCTGTTTGTATTATTATTATTATTATTATTATTATTATTTTAGCTATGTACTATTCTTCTAGTCTCTTCACATGATTTATGGTTTTAAAAAGTCCCTATTTCTCTCACAGGGGTGTTTAAAAACACTTTATTTCAGCCTCTGTCGTTTGTTTTAGCTGCTGTCTCTTTAAGGCTCCCTGCTCCACAGACTCCCTTCCCTTTGATTTGGGAGTTCTTGGAGGCCTTTCCGGGGCGGAGCTATTGGCAGACCTTGGTGTTTGAGGCCCACCCCTCCAACACATCATGAACCAGTTTACAGATCCTTATGTGATGACCTCAGCATTTCAGCAAGCCTCCTAAACATCTTGAGAGGACCATTTTGAACAGTTTAAAGACAGATTCAAGGATTTCCACAACACAAATATGTAGAGGTTTGAAAATCCTGCACAATTTTAGTTTGAATATCCAGAAGTGTTACTTTATATCCATATAAAAGAAAATTAAGCTCAATGCCTCCTCTTTAACTTTTCACACTGTAACAGGTAGATAAAGTAATAAATTGAACGTATATGCAAGATCATTGTGCAGACAATAAGGATTAGAGCTGTAACACTAATCCAGTCAACACCATATCAAAATTAATGGCAAGCTTCTGCTTCTTTATTATTCAGCACAGTTATTAGCAGCATGATTGACTGTTGATTGACTATGATATCACCTTTTGTGATTTTTTTTCCATCAGAAGGTAGATCATAAAACTGGAAGAGAAGACTAAAAATACCTAGGAGAGGAATTGCTCACACGAAGAGGGGCTCCACAAGAGCTTGACCTTCTTATCATAAAATTAAAGTTGCTTTCTTTCCTATGAAACATCTCTGTTCAGAAAACCTGAGGCCAGGTGCTTTTTTCCTCGAGTCAAATCAGGGGATACACTAAAAGAAAAACAGGTTTTAGCTCCGTATACACGTGTATCGTTTTCATACCCTGCATGTCTTCCTGGTTTATGAAAAGGCAGGTCAAAGAAATATAATTACAGAACAATGAGTAATAGCAGTGGGACTGCGGTGAACGTGTGGTTGTCTTCAGGGGCATTAATTTATGTTTCCTGAAAAAGCCAAGGTAGTTGTTGAAACTATGATGATGGGGAAAGCCAAAAAAGATATAATTAAATAGTTCTCAGATTGCACACTAGCCAGACCGGCCTTATTTAATCAGAATTTCAATGAGAAAGTGAGTTGGCAGGCAGCGCAGCGGTGCATATTAGATGAGTGCCACATTTATGCGGCCACCCAGTTGTACAACAGCCCCCCTGTTTTCCAGCATCAACAGGTCCACTGAGGAGGCTGGCTGCAGTATACAGGCCTCTATTGATTAACCATGATGGCAGTGTGGAGACATGACACATACACATACACACGTTCAAACACCTCACACAAATGCACAAACATGTTGTTTATGTTTGTGGATCGGCACATAATACAGGCATACACCTCATATGATCACAGCTCTGAAGGGAAGAGGAGGAAATTGGGGAGAGGAAGTCTCAGAGGGCCTTGACAGATTGGCTGCTCGGTTGCCCATGGAGACAACATATGGGAGAGGAGCGTGCTGTGCTGGTGGAATGCTGAAATGCTCGTCTTATCAGGAGAGATGCATTCACAGTAGATTTTATGTGAGTTACGATGAACGTCCGCTAACAGACTACAAAGAAAACAGATATTTGTGGGTGCTGTGTTGAGCAGCTTTGAGTTGAGTGGATCGTAAAAAACCACACACTCCCATCCAAACACTTGGATTTAGTTGCAGTTGAGTATCAAGTTGAATCCAGCTTGTTGTATCTCAACAGCAACACCCTCCGGCTGGTTCGCTGTCATGGTAACCATGCCCTCCGATGTCATTTTACCTAATTTTAGCTCTTGTGGTTCTCACGGTCGGTCAGCTTTTCCTCTGCCAGGACTGCTCTGCCGGAAAATGGTAACAGACACCTTCAAGGCGAGTGTAAGCCTTTTGAAACAAACACCTTTATCTGTCAATCTTTTATGTATGCAATAATGATTTTCATCAATGACTTTTCAGCTTCTCATTGCAGGCTTTCATGTTTAATAGAATGCTCAGTTGTTAATAGAGGAAAGAATGACAGAACAAAAACATACACAACCTACATATTTAGTAAAAAACAATTTCAGTGGCAGTGATGTTGAATATGTGAGATTTATTTCTGACGGTTGAATTCAGCAGCTTTTATTAGATCGCTGAGCCCAGCGTGGGTGCAGACTACAAGTCTACATCAACAAAGTGGTTTGGACATGTTTAAGCGGCGACACGTGTGAGCCTTGCTGGGTGGTGAGGCTTTTAAATATTGCTTCAGTTTAGGACTGCTGGGCCCTCGTCTGACTGTTAATCAGATAAAAATGGAGGAGGAGAAAAAAAAAAAGCTTTCATCAGGAGATGTTCTGAAAGGAGTGAATAATGAAAATGTAGTTTTACTAATGTGGTGATTTATATTCCTCAGAGCCAATATGGTGGGCTTGCCTCACAGAAATATTTCTGGTGCTGTGTTAGCACATAATTCAGTGTCCAGATGAGAGTTATTGTTGTAGAAACCAGGATGTTTCTGTTGCTGTCATCACAAAAATGAAGACGGAAATCTCATAATCTCTACATTCGTCTGTGGAATCTCTGAAATATACCTCAGTATTACAATACCAACAAAGATAAAGTACATTAGATATGAGACAGTCATTTCACTTGAGGAGACTGCATCTTTCATGTCTTATTGCTTTTGGAGGATCGGGTCATAAATGCATACAGTGCAGCAGGCAGCTCATTGTTATGTGTTTAGGAAGCTGGGAAGGGACCATCAGAAGCTTTAACCATGAATCTACCCCTCAGCTTATCTGAGCATCACGGTAAATCTCTCTCTCTTTGGGTTATTCTACAGTGGGGATAAATGATATCACTATAACAACTCACCCTGCATCCTCCATGTGCACAGATACTGTAGGAACTGCCTGTGAAGGTGGAGAAAACTAAAGGATTAGGGATCTTCATGCACACAGATCTGCTTGTATTTAGTGTATGTACATATTGCTGCACATATGTGCACTCGCTCATTAAATTTACATTAGTGAAAATATATCTGTACACATTGTTCAGCTTAGAAACATTGTTGTGCTTAGAATCTTGATGATTATAATTGAGCATCCTTTTATGTGGATGTTAAATCATTTGCTGGGTCATTTTTATAGTGCTGAAATATTTCTAACCCAGCAAGCTGATACAAATTTAACCCCAAAAGTACCAAGGTGGCCATTTGACAAGAAAAAAAACCCAAAAACATTGAAATGTACTAACATTGTTTAAATCAAACTAAGTGGATCTGTACTACGCTGCTTACCTTTAAACATATCGAGCTCATCATTTCTGACATTAACCTCCTTTTTCTCCCTTTTTATTTCTTTTGCTATTTCAAACCTTAAACCATTATTATTATTATTTCACTTCAACATAGAAAAAAAATACATGACAAATAATAAAAGAATCAGAAGCTCATGTATAAAACAGTATTTCGAACACGTATGTGCATGTGTGTCTTAATGCACTGCTAAATGCGCTTTTTTTTCCTCTTTTCTTTTGTCTTTTGTCTCTGTCTTAATCGATTAAATACGAGCTGCATTGACCTGGGAAGTGCAGAAATGACTTATTCAAATATATGAAAACATAAAAATGAACACAAAAATTAAGAAATTAGCTCATCAAATATCTTAAAATTAGAATAATGTCTGACAAGTAGAAACTAAAATAAAGTGAATTGTTCTTACTCCTTTGGCAGATATTACAAGAGATTTGAGTGACATTTTTTGCCTTTTAATATCTTTAAATGAGACATTTTTTGGAATTGTCAGAGGAATATTGCTCTTATTAAGCATAATCATTATTATTAACTATTAAGCATAATTTTTACTAAAGCTATTATGTAAACACTTTTAGTTTAGTTTTTAACGTTCATCTTCATGTGGGTGTGAGTGTTTTAGGTGAGTACTCTTAGTCCACTGAGGGTAAAAGCTGACGGACAGATGGATGAACCCAGCTTCAGTTTTAAGTTTTTGCTTGAAAGTACGCTGTGTAGAAATTGGAATGCGAAGCAAAGATGGCCGTCAAGGAAAATAAGCTTCTGTGATGCTTGAGAAGTGTGATGTTCTATTTGTCAAGTTTTTGTCTTCATAATAAGACAAAACAACAAGTGCTCTCTTCTGATGCTTCATCATGAAACTGGCACATTCTCAGCCAAACTCAAAGCCAAAAAAGCTCCAAAGCTACAAAAACATTCTTACGAGGTTGACTGATCATTCTAAATTCCCCTTAGATGTCAGTGTGTGTGCATGGTTGTTTGTCTCTACATGCGAGCCCTGTGATAGGCTAGTGTACCCTGCCTCTCGCCCCATGACAGCTGGGATAGGCTCCTGCCCCTCCATGACCCTGAAAGGGATAAGAGATAAAGATAATGGAAGGATTTCTAGCAAGTATGTTCTGCTAAATGCCATTAAACGCTCCACACTGTACTGTAAATAATCTGATGCAATGCTACAGTAAACCTACTATTTACAGTTATTGGACATGTTTTCAACATTTCCTTGCTTGATAAGAGAACGTTAAGAATGATACAATTAATTTTTATTCTTTTTCACATCTAAGTTCATGAATATGATACCTGCTGCTGTCTATAATCCAGTACTCATTGTTTTAAATGTCCCCATGTTTATTGTCGCTCTTACTTGAAGCCATTGCAGTACATTTGTTCAAATAATAGATGCATGTTATAGATTTTTTTTTTTTTTTTGTAAACAAAGTTTGAGCAGTCACCATGACTTTCATTCTCATCATGACAGTTGCAGAGCTCTGGCAGTATGTGAGTTAAAAGCTGAGTGCTTCAAATGCAGTCATTGTTGCATGTAGATGAACAGATGTGGATATAGGATGGAGATGAAGGGAAGCTAGTTGAAAAAACGTGTCCAGAGTGTGTTAACCTCAGGGTTAATGAAATTTGTGTTGGCCTGCCTAACGAGCCGCCATCAAGGTACCAGCTCTGCCCCATGCAGATGACAGCTCTGGCCCTCTGCCACCTCTCTGCTGCAGGAGATTTATCTGTGTTGGTGTGTGAGAGTTAGCAAGTGAAACAGAGATTCAGTGTCAAAGATTGCTAAAAGTGTATGTGTGATGTAGTTTGTTTTTTTCAAGTGTGTTATTGCAAGTATCTGTGAGTGCACTCTTCACTAAACTCTTTGCCGTCTGCACTTTAGCCCCAGTGTTTAGCCAAGCAGAAGAGGAAGCAGCTGAATGATGGCACTGTCTACCCGCTGGCATGCTCCCTGCCAATGGGGGACAAGCATTTGGGGAAGGGGGAGTAGGGCGGAAGAAGGACACTCTTCTCACGCAACAGGTGGTACATGCAGCAGGGTGTATTAGGAGAAGGATGTGACTGTGACTTCCAACAGATCCAGACCTCCATGGTGCAGGCGGTGTAATCTTTCCGTACATGGAGCTGCATTGTCTTGACAGATTTTTATGCATTAGATGAGTTTCTCAGTATAAATCAATTTAGGTGTAGCCACCTCATGCTGCAGGGGTGTCTCATAATGCAGTAATCGCACTGTTAAACAATGCCATGACAATCTGAGTAACCAATTTAATCAGAAAAACACTCTAATCTTGGACTATTTTCTAGGAAACTGCTGGAAGACAGAGGGTAGAAGGTGTGATTTTTGAAAGTAGAGGGATTTTAGAGAAAGAGAAACAGGCAGAGTAAGAGATAAAAGGAAGGCGTCCCAGAGACACAGATGTCAGGTGGGGGTATCAACTGCAGACGATCCCTGTCATGATGGGATTTGTCAGTTTCCCTGCACTCAGGCTTTGGTTCCGCTCTTTACTCCCCACCTCTGCAGACGGATTTTCTTTCATAGGGTCTCTGTGCAGTGCCGAGGCTGTATCAGCTCTGGTGTCGCCTTACTGTAAGTGATCCAGACCCTGCAGGATTTCAATCAATCATCAAAGAGTGTGTGTCTGTGCGCTCCCTGCTGCTCAAAATGAACCGTCTGTAGTGGCAGTTAATGGTAAAGGTCACCTCTCCTCCAGGCTGTGCCGGCTCGCAACAACGACAAAGAAAGGATCAGAGGAGAGGGACAGGTAAACCTCAGAGACGGAAAAGGATGGCTTTTCAGATACAGGGATGTTGGCTGCTTTGTAATCAGCTTTGTGGATTTTTTATTTCATAGCTGTCAAAAAGTCATAAAAATGGATAAACTTGATGAAAGAGTGAATTGACTGTACCATGGCTGTCCCTGAGTGCATATCTTTGCGTATTTTCACTCCTACTCTTCCACTCAATTTAAATCCCTTTTGTTTGCCTTCCTACTTTCCAGTGCCCTCTTATGAATATTTACACACTTTTGGAACCAGATGTGGAGGAGGAAAAGGCATTAATCTCCATTTGTAAAAGTTTTCTGGTTTGAGTCACACAGGGGAAGTAAAAATTTTCTCCCCTCTTTTGACAGTCAGTGTCAGTGTCATTCCAGTGTCACTTGTATGTACGGCTGCTTTAGATTAAACTAAACTCTGCACTTTATATATGAGGTGATAAAAACACCTCAGATGTGATATTGATGGTGATAACTTTCCCACTTCTCACTGACATGAAACTTGTTTTATGTAGCTTCTTTCCGTCTTGTGCACTGTCTCCTCTCTTTCCACCTTTCATCCAAGAAATATCTAGCATCTGACTGTCTGTGCCTATTTCTCATTCTTCCCTGTATGAAGTGTAGGAGTATCGGAGGAGCAGAGAGAGGACAAGGGCTGCACTTTGTCATTCTTTTGTCTTGCGTCTCAAAGGCCTATTCGCCGACTGCATTGCCATGAGAGCTGCTTTGTGGAGGAGCGCGGCGTTGCTCTCTGAGGCCTGTCAAACACTGTTCTCTTTTTTTTTTCCCTATTGTGGCCACTCAGGAGGAAAAATATTCAAGAGAAGAGGAATTTTCCCAGTTTACTTTGCTGCTGTGTTTGTGTTTGCACAACTTCTTCAAAAGGAGTTTTCAGCAGCCTGCTCTGATTTTCAGCAACTATTGGTTAATTTCATTCACTTTAGTTTGCTATAAATGTTGTTTACTCTAAACTGTCTTAAACACAGTAGCAATAATAAAGAAATCCTCATTTTAGATTTTTTTTTTTCGCTGAAAGGGATTAAATAGTTTTATCTCCCAGGAGGATTTTTCAAAACCAGTTTTTGCTTCTTTTATGAGAAGTATATCAACAAGTATTCCCTAAATAATAAAAAAAAAACACTTTCACCACTTTACAAGATACAGTTAACCATGTTTTTGTCCTAGTTTTGGTAGTTATAGGGGTTGTCACGCTTCTCTACTTTTCTTAAAACTGAAAATCCACAATAGTTGAGCTCATTCAATCTGCTGTTCAGGCTTGAGGCTTCAATGACATGACATTATGGCTCAAGTCAAACATACACCAGATTTTGAGTCAATACCTATGAATGGTTAAGTTTTTATTTAAAATTGAATTACAAGCCAACAGTGGATGGCTGATCGTGCAAAACAGTCCCGTGAAGCAATATTTACATATTTACACAGAAAAAGCAAAATTGGATTTGTGCAGAAATGTTTTATGCAAAACAATTTCTTGCACATCAGCATTGTGCATCGAACTCCAACCAAAATTCATTACTTCGGATTGTTGAAGCAACTCAGACAGTTTTCCTCCATCATTTCTGTAATAAGACTTTGAGACAAGCCTTGTTTTTAAAAAAATTCATCCATTTTTATTTTGTCAAAATTCAAGCTTATCAGCTGAGTAAACAAGATACAATTAGGTTTCATTATGATGTGTTCTGTCTTTCCAAATGACTAAAAGCTGTGGATAGTGGAACTTAAGTAAGACCACGGAGGGTTAATAATGGTCTTAATAACAATAACTATGAACAAACCTCTTTAAAATGATTTTTTTAGTGTATTGCGGCTCTTAAAAGCAGTAAAAGCATTCACTGTAATAATACTTTTTTAAAAAAGAAAGATAAATCCACTCCATCCCACCTGTTACTCTTGTACTTGTCCTAAGTTTTACATTTACATGTCAGAGCACATCTTTGCAGTGCCTCATTTACATGATGGCACAGAGAGAACAGTCTGAAAAGCGAGTCCAACAGAGAGGCCATTGTGCATCTAATGCCACCACACTTTCTTCCACCTCCTCCTCCTCCACCCCCTTATCTTCCATCGCCCTCCTGCCTGGGTGCTCTTTGTTGAATTCTTACTTCTCAGCCTTCTCTTTCCTGAAAAAAAGGAGGGATGGTATTGAGCTGATGTGTATAATACATTTAAGCAGCTGTCCTCCTGGCCATCTGATTGTGTTTCAGAGTGCTAAGAATGGAGAGACGTGATGCATGTTCAAGATGAGGTTGAATTGATCCGTGTACATATTTGTGCACATATACTTTCCATACTTGTGTACATAGAGATGTGTTCCTCATTTGCTTCAGGCTTGCATTTATTTGTGAGCAAAGTTGGCATGCTGCATAAAAATGAAGCTGTGTGGCATCGTGCATGAAAAATACGGCAGTCAGCTCTGAACACTAAAGTCTTGTTCCTTGGCAGTCTTCTCTTTGTAACTGTAAATAACCATAAAAAGTAAGTGTTGTTTGAATAAAAATGTGCATTTAAAACATCATAGGATATTAAAAATAATGTGAAAACAGACAGTACAATTGAACTCAAAAGGTTATAGCACTGTAGACAGTATGATGCTTTTATTGCATCCCCGGTTTATTAAATCTTTCATTAAAGTCTCTAAGTCTTTTGGCTTTGTAAAGTTTCACGACTACATATTGACGAACCAAGAAATAGATCAATGAAATGATATGAGAGTGTGAAAATCTGTCTTACATAATGACACCATCCAAATTTAAAAAATCATCATTTATTTTATATCTAATAACATGTCCAGGACAAGCTGTCTGACATTCAGATGTTCTTTAGCAAGATGGTAAAAAACAAACAAGAGATTATGATTATGTGTTGGGCTTTTTGGTTTTACTTGATATGACAGTTAAAAAAAGGGATGAGAGAGAGAGTGTGTGTGTCGGGAGGACATGCATCAAACAGCTGAATGATCAGATGACGATCCTTTGCCAAGTGCCATAAAAAGCATCAACAGGTCTAGGCCATAGACTGCAAAAGAAAAATGGATGAAATCTCGCTTGGCTCAAACTGAGGTCACCACAAAAACTGCCCCCTCTGCTGGCTGGCTGCAGTACAATACAAAAACTCTGCCTTTCTATTCATTCCAGATGGGATGTGGTCAAAATTTAAAAAAAAATTACACACCGTAGAAACATGAGTTATTAGAGGTTAAAAACATGGTTTTACGTCTTGTTTAACGAAGATTGACAGCTGCCGTTCTTGTGTATTTTTTTCGGGAATAATGAAATACATCGAGATGGAGAGTTAAGAAGAGATTAGATTTCCCAGAGTTCCTTGTATGTCTCTACAGCGCAGACTCTGGCTGCACAATGGCGGCTCCCGTGACAGAGGTTTTTTGGCTTTGAAACCGTACAATGGTAAAAGGTGTCCATTCTATATACAGTCTATGGTGTCTACGGGTCTAGACCAAGGGGCACCACCCGGTTTAAAGAAACGAATCCTGTGCAAAAGTGCTAAAAGTTGCAGTTCATTCATTATCCACCTGAGGCTGGCTGCAGAAAGACCGGAAACCACCTGCAACCAAGCAAAGAAAAAAAAAAAAAGACTTTTATGGTATTAAAGAACATATTTACAGCCAGGTTCAAAAACGGCTTGGGTCTGAATTGCTTATTTTACTATCGGCACACGCTGTTCGGGGGTAAATGTTTTTCTAACTCAGTGGTTTAGAGGATATTGGGATTGGAAGCTTGTCCAATCAGAGGCACAGCTCAGTTCATGTGACTGGCAGAGCACTATGGCTGTTAGAAAGGAAGTTCAAAGCCTGCGTCATTTCCAATATGTCCCCAGCCAACAATTGTTACTCTGCATCAGGAACAGACGGGTGACATAGCAGAGACTAAATCCATATTTTATACAGTCTGTGGTCTAGACCTCTTTTGAAGAGACCTAGCATTAATCTACCATGAGAAAGCACTTGTTGAACCTGGGAAGATAATTCTTGCCCAAACAGAAGCAGACTTGTTTGTGGACAGCCATCAGGACTTGATAAGAGGGAGAATCAGGAGAAACAAATGTTTTTACGATCACTGTGTTGACCGTCTTCTAGATCAAACCATGAAAGCAGGTTTCCCCACTTATAGTCATTGTTTTTTTAATAAAAGGAACCAGTTTGATGCTTCATGTGAGATAACAGGTCTCCACCATCATTATCTCGAAGCGTCTCTGTTGTTTTCAGTCAGATCAAATCAAACCTAATTGCTGAGATTACAAATCATGCCAGTTTCTAATTTTTCTCTTGATTCAAATGCCAAGTTAATTAGCCATTACATTATTACTTCATTTGTATTGTGCTTGCCAAGTTAACACTCATTGTCAGAGCAGCTTGTCACAGATGTACAAAAAATGCTGTTATGTGAAATTTTGTCTTTGTTTAAAGTAAAGGTACTGCTGACGCTGTGTGGTGGGTTCAAAGCACATCAGAACTCCTTACAAGTTGAGAATCAGTGACATCTGCAGTAAAAACTTCTTAAGAAAGTTGCTCTACCAGCATGCTTAGGGATTCTGTGTTCAGATTTTTCGGCTTTGTAGGTGTGTAGGTGTGCATGTTTGAGGGTAAATGAAGGAGGGGAAGAGATAAGAATTTGTTTACTGCAGTGTTTTCTACCCAGGCACTTTGAGCTGAAGTTAGTGATGGAGGAAGTGATACTGTGCTTCGTCCCGTGTGCAAACAGGGTCAGTGCAGTGTGATAACACTCAGCAGACCTATCTTTTCCTCTCCTATCTCACTCTTGTTTTTGCTCTGGATGGTAGGAGTGCTGATTATATTGCCTCTTCATACTAATCTGCTTTCAGCCCACACATTTGTAGGACAAAATACACACACTCTTCCACACACAGATACAGCGTTTAGATGGTGCGTACTAAAGTAATTTGTTTTTCTTTGAGTGCGCTTAATGCTCGCTGGTGATCTGAGTTAAAAAAAAAAATCCAATCAACAAAAAGTGTACTTTGTGAGGGCTGAGCCCTGCCTGCACAAATGAAGTCATCACAGGCTGAAGTGGATTGTCTTTATTACCCCCATCAGACTTAGACATGCTTGTTTGTATTTGCGGGTAGAGTTAAATAATATAACCTAAAGATGGAATATTTACCTGACTGAATAGCAACACCTTTACATGTTTTAAGAACAGGGAAATGAATATATTCAGTGTTATACTGTATGTGTGAAGAGTTTGATGCCTAACACCTGGATATAATGAGCAGAACAACGACTGATGCTATCATCTTATTTATGCCTTTAAAACTGTCATCCTCTGTTGTGTAACTGGGGCTTCTTAGTTTAAACTATCAAACCATACAGATTGCTTCTTAAACAAACCCAGTTTCACAGGTTCCAAAGACATTACAACAAACAGACAAGAGATGCATTGAACTGAACCTAAAAATGCACTTAAGTTTAAAAATGAGAGCTTAATAAGAAACGATTTGTCACAGAAAAGTCAATAATAAATGAAGTCTAAAATAAGCAGGTGTCATGATATTTTTCTTGCTCCCCTTCTCCTTGAAAAACCAACAATAGATCTGAAAGTTCAGATGCCTGTTTCATTTATTCAATACTAAAAGTGCTGATGTCCTCAGTGCAAACTACAGAAAGCCAGACAGGAAGAGTTTGTTAACAATTCATTCGATGTTGTACGAAGAAGTGCTTACAAACAGATAGCACTGATTTTATGTGAGCTGAAACCTTCAGTGTGCAAACTGGTGGTTTCTGGCCACAGAAGCACCAGAAACCACATACACACACCTTCAATAAAGCTGATCTTTACAGCAAAAATAAAAACGTTACAGCCTGGTTTAAAAGACGGTTTTGGTCTGAGTAACACATTTCTCTGTCACACACACTGTACAGGGCTGCTTTTTTAAAAAAAAAAAAAAAAAAAAACTCATTGTATTTGAAGTTATAAACTTATAGGTTTGGCCCTTTAAGGGCATGGCCAACTACTCCCTTATTGCCGTCTGCAAAGAGGCACTCTTCCAAAAATGTCACCACAAAATACAAGTATCAGTCTACATATAAAGTTACATGTACAAAGTAAAAACTAGATAGAGAAAACCTCATTCACCCCAAAATTTATCCCATCTATTGTTACCTTTTTTCCCATATGAAGTTGCTCCTTCAGATGCTCCTTTGGTCTCAAACCCACGCAGAAACTTCAGTGGAGGTTTTATAACCCTGCGGGATCTTCTTTTTGGCTATTTTAGAAGAACTCAGCTCTTTTTTCGCTGCGTGCTCCTGTCATCTACCTGCTCCGCAGTCTGTGTTTATTCGTGAGCTTCCTAAAATGACATAAGTGGTTAAATAACCACATATTGGCTGAAAGAGCAACATCTCTGCTTTTACAAACTGTTTGAATTTTTCTGTCTGTGCAAACCATTCAGGAATAATGGTCATCTGAAGTGTGCTTGCTCAAATGTGTTGGCGCGGACACATTCGGTATTAAAGGGTAAAAGGACTGTGGGGACTATCTGTTTGAAGTGGATTGCATTGACACCCTTTAGCTTGCATTGCGCACACACTGTCGTGTTGATATGACTCTTGACAGGGCGTGTGTTTGTTTTGGAAATGAATTGGGATCAGATCATCTTTCTTTCTTTGTTCAAGACAACTTTTTACTGGATACGTGACCAGGTAAGGTATTTATCAACAGCGCTGTTGTTTGAAACGTGACACCATGCAAACTGTCAGTTTGTGCTGTAGTTTAGTAGCCGGCTATTTTAGTGCCATTCGCAGCCTGGTGTCTGAGATGAATTTGTAGGCTAATGTAATGATCAGATCACTGCAGTATAACTGCTGCATGTGGGTTGGAATAAACATTATCACAAACAGTTTAGCCCGTGTTTTAGCCTTTAGCCCATGCTCTGTCAATCACCCATTTAACTTTCTTCTGCTCTTCTGTCCTATTTCTGTCTGACAGTTCAGCTCCAGTGTCCACCATCACTACTAAACTAATCCCAGAAATTGTTTCACTACTAAACTTCAACTGGTGTTGTCAGAGACTTCAATGTGCCATAAATCAATCCGGTCCTGTCCGTCTTGATCGAGAAGCCAAGACATAGCATTTAGACCTTAACCTATATTGGTGCTGATAATCTCATTTTAATCTGTAGATTGTGATCAGGCATATATCTAGAGGTGAGACTTTCAAGATCACTTTGAAAGTCCTCACATTACCTATAAAGAGGTTGGTTATTTGAACAGTACAGCAGTTATTTGTCTTAAACAATCTGTAGCATCTTTTGATTACTGATAAACTCCAGTCAGTCTCTAAAGAATCATGTCTGGACTTGCCCAGTCTTAACCTTGAGCCAGAATTGAACGTTTGAGCCGGGTTTGAGTCTTCAAAGTCCAGTCCCCATCACAAAGATTAATCCGTGTCTCCTGTTTAGACATCCTTGCAGCAGGTGTTGTTGTTGAGCAATATGGCATGTGAATGCTCCTGGAGGTGAAAGCACTAACAGCTCTAGTTTGAAACCAGTAAATGAACAATGAAACGGTCATTAGCCCTATTTCCCTGGGAATATTATCATCCAGGGACCCCTGATAATCTGCATTAATTGTAGAGAACAGATGTTTTTAATCCCTCGTGAATTGTCTATGCCTGTATTTTTCAAAGTAAAACTCCAGAGCATATCACACACAGAGGTCCAAATATTGCAGGCTGTGTTGGACATTGTAAACAAAGGTTTTGGCAGCTTCCTGGGTTTAAATTCATCTTTATGCTACTATACAGTATGGAGACCTGTTAGCAGGAAGAAACAAATAGTACCTCATCAAAAGATTCAGAAGTATTCAAGAGTGTAGTTTGCCTTCAAGAACATTATTTGTCTTTGGGATGGGTTGCAAACTTTGCTTATCCAGTGTGAACTTGTCTGCATCAAACTCTGACATCATTGGTGATTCACAGATTACCTGAGGTCCCCAGGTGGTGCTAAGAATAGTGCTTTTATCATGAAATATGTCACAGTCTGAGTCATCAATACTTGAGTTCAGGTGGAGGGACAAGTCCTGAAAATCATCACAGCTTTGGACTGAAGCACTACATCACTGTGTTTAGTTGAAAGTTCACATTCAAATTACATCTTCACAGGCCTACGTACTCTCTGTTAATGATCTTGACAGCACTATACCCCCTAACTCTGTGCGCTGGCTGCCAAGCCTTTGCAAAGTGACAGGATTCTTCTCTTTGTGCCTTTGACTGATAGTTTAATCAGTTGGTCCAACAGGTTTGACTGAAGAGTAACAGGCTGGCTATATTGGACCCTGTAAACTCTGTCTGGGTCAGTTTGACCCCTGCCTCTTTATACGACAGAACAAGAAAAGGAGTGACGAAAAAATGACAGCATGCTCATAATAAGAACCTTGAATCCTTGTTTTCAGTATAAAAGCTGGAGTTTGAGTTTGCCTCTACTTATTGTTTCGTTTGGCAACTTGGCTGAAGTTGGACTGTAGTGTATGAACATAATGACATAATCTTAAACTCCAGCTACTTTGATACATGTTCAAACTTTACCATCACCTGGAATTCTTGACATCTGTATTTTTTCCATTTATGGTGAAATCAGTGAAATTAGAGTCTGCCGACTGTTGCTTTGATGGCCTGTTTGACTCTTAGCCACTGGTGTGATCATTGTTGTCAAAGCCCATTTGTTGTGATATTAATGTATGGTTTTAAGATCCCTTATAGGGTGGTAATCCCAGAGAGTCATTGTGCTGTTGTATTCTTTATAGGGCACCACTGAGTGCCTCATGCTTAACTCATTGGCTGCCATTGACATCTATAGACGTCAGTTTGATTACAACCATTGACTGTGTCTATAGATATCAATTATGTATTACATCTGGTGGGGTTGGTGTCTGGCAGACCTTGTCTATCAATATCAGGCTTGTAAATTACTGAAGTTGGGAGCCGTGCTCACTTTGGATGAGAGATCAGCAGAGATATGAGAAGAAGACGAGATGACATAGCAAGACAGAAAAGCTGTGGCAGCTCACACTTGAATAGAGAATGTGTCGCAGTAGTTTGGAGAGAGAAAGAGTTGCGATCATGGGGAAAGACGACAGAGATCATGGAGAGGATCAAAGGATGGAGCTTCAGAGACAAGCGCTATCTAAAAAAAGTGTGTTTTGTCCATTTCTTTGTTAAATAAACAGGAAGAGAGATGAAAGCAGAGAGTCCACTCTTTTTTTTTGGTAGTTTCAGAGTTTACACAGTCAAAGAAGACAATATTCTGTGGGTCTTGGAAGATCGGTCAAAATGCTCTGAGTTGATTAAGTTACCTGATCATAATTGTCATATATGGACCTATATTCTCCCCTTTTGTGTGACTTATACGTTTTATTTTAACAAGGAAAAGTGCTGACACAAGGATTGGATTTTTCTTTGTATGTACACATTTCTCAAGTAGAGGCTAAATTAATCCCTGTACAGTGACTCATTGTTACTCCACAGGAGCATAATCAGTGCTAGTTAAGATGATTTGACAGTGCTTTGCTGCACAAATTATGATATATTTTATGTTGTGACGAATTTATTCAATTAGCTTAATCTCTGTTTGTCTCTTTCTGATTCCCAAAATGTGCCCAGCTACTTGGAGTGTGTTTTGGCCTTCCTGCAGGCGGTGCCCTATTCTCATTTAAATGTGCCCCTTTAATGTGCAGCTTTCTCGCAACATGTGTCCTGTTGCAGGTTTCTAAGTTGAATGTTATCTCCCTGTTGCTCATAACTCCCCAAACACACACACACATACACACACACACCACCACCACACACACAGGCCCCCCCGTTCCACCCTCATTCAGGCTCTCTGAGCTTATTTATATGCTGCAAGGGATTCCTATTTTGCTGCCTAGATTCTTTTCCTTCCGGGGTTGTGGGAGTCTGCACCTGTGGGGTACATACACACTCACACATTTTCAGGCTGAATTTGCCGGCATGCTTTCTATTTAAGCTGCAGGGGACCAGGCTCTGGAAGCATTCAGATTTGGCCCCTGAGTTCCAGCTGCGAGGAGAATAGGTGCAGGAGCTGTAGCGGGTACGTGACGAATGAAGTAAAGTGAATGTCATCAGACTCCAGTCGCATCCAGAGATTTGGTTTTGAAAAGCTTGATCATGTACTGTGCATCTTTTAAGAACCTACAGAAGTGTGTGACTGCATCATAAAAAGGGTTTATTGCTTTTCAAAGGAGATTCAGTTGTTTCAATGTCATGGATCGTTTTATATCGCTGTTAATGTCTTCAGACCCTGCTTGTGGAATGTGTGAACAGGAGAGCAGAAAAAGTGTTTTCAATGCAGTGAGCTGAGGTGAAGCACACACTGTGTCTGAATACATAGGTGCAGTGTGTAACTGTGTGTTTGTGTGTGTGGTTGTGTGTGCATGCATATGTCTGCCAAAGCCCATTGTTTGAATGACAGTGAAAGCACCTGAAGCCGTTATCAGCTTTCTCCTGTTACATTTTCCTGTCAGCAGGTTGACTCACAGAGCTGCAGAAGAGTCAGCTAAGTTTGACACCACCTCTCGATGGACCCCCAGCTCCACTGCACCCATCAAAGACTATACACTCATTTATAACAGTAAAAGAATAATTACTTCTTATAAAACTGAACCTCTGGGATTTTGGCTCCTAAACTTCATCCTGTTAGCTCAGATGAGCCAGCAGCTTCCAGTGCTTCATTCGGGTCAGAGAAGAAGACAACCACTCATCACTAAAATAACACATCCCATCAATAATCACAAATTTTGAATGAGGGGGACGGTGAAAGGGAAATCAATCAAATACATCCAAGAAATTTCAGTTGACGCAAATCAAATTTAAAGCCTCCTCAAGAGAATGCGCGTCTTTGTCTAGATTCATTATTGTGAATGAAAGTATATACAAAAAAACACCAAGAGCAAGGATGCAACTCATCCCTCTGAAAAGCTTTCCTCACACATTATAGGTTTTCTTTGTCTAAACTAAAATTGCAGTTTTATTTCTTCTTGGGAAAACTGAAATGTGAAACATGCCCGTTTTCCCTTCTACTAACGCAGTGGTAGAAATAGAGCCTAAGATAATATACTCATGTGGAATATTATCTCCTCTCAACTCTTGAGCTAAAAGCCCAACCAAGAATACAGAGCAGGGAGTCAATCAGTGGGGTGAAATGTTCACTAGCTTGTAAACTTGCAAACTTCCTTCATTTAAAGTGATGTGTCTGCTTGTGGTTTCTCTTGCTTGTTGAGTTGTCATTTCTGTCTGTTCGGCGTCAGATTCCATACCTTAGGAGGCGGTTGCGGAGCCACCCAAAAGGCATTCACACACCTCAGAGTGAAGGGTGTTTTTGTGGTGAAGCACTCCTGTGGTGTGTCATTTGAAGAGTTGACAGACATCAAACACATTCTGGGGAACAAGAGGATGAGAAAGAGGGAAAAAGTTGAGCAGCTGAGCTTTAGGGAGTGAACGCTGTGAGTAACTGTGACAAGGAGTCCCTTTTCCACATGAAGTGCTTTGTAGCAGATTAAAGCTTGGACCAGGACCTGTCTTTGACCAATTAACAAGCTAGCAAGAGCCTGTTTAACCTGCCACTCTGTGCTTCACAGAGGAGTTTAAAATTCTGGTAGAGTCCTCTCTGATTTTACTCTGTTGCTCCACAGCTGACAAAGGAAGCTTCAGGGTGACAGCAGCCTATCTTCAATGCTTGATTCCACCTCTGGAGAATGTAAGACAGTAATCTGGATTTAAACCTGAATGTCTGACAATCTGTCTCAGCCTCCAAGAACATCACACCATCCTTATCCTGTCTACTTCTTTCACCTAGCTGCAGAGATTCTTTCGTAAAACCTTATAAAAGCCTAAACCTTGGTATTTTCTCCAGCCGGTGTGACAGACGAGAAAGATGTGCAAAGCAGAGAGCTCTGTTTATATTTTATTGTCGACCATCAAAGGGCGCTGTCTGGGTATTGATGTTGATGACATCTCATCATCATCTTCTTTGTTTTCCTGTATGGTTTTCTTGTCAAGCTGTTCAGCTTGAGAAGTTGTGCGTGAGACATATTGAAAAGTTAAGTACGTGTTCAAACAATGAAATAGGTTCACGGATGCTTGATAAACACGCAGGAGGTCTTGTGTTGATAGTTTTCCATGTATTTCAGAATTTAACCTGTTGGTAGGTCGGCTTTCTTTCCATGCTGTAAATACTTCTGTGCATGTTGTACAGCAGAGCAACAGTTAATTGCAACACAGGATATTTAAAGTCTAAAAAAGCACTGTCAGCAAGCACTCTAACATGTTCTCCTAGTCTCTTTCAGCCCTCTGGTACTTTCCTTTTTTTAAGTTTTCCTTTTTCAATCCCTCCAAACATCCCCTGCAGTGTTTCCTCTTAAGACCCCTCTGATTCGCTAATTGAGAGTTAGTCAGATGAGAGTGTCAGAGGGCTTTAGGACCAGACCCACACATGTAGCGCCGTGTGCTGTGTGGATGCTGACTAACAAACACTCCCCTGAAGCCGTCAGGATGTGTTTGTAGCCCACTCTAGAATTCAATTAATTAGACTTATTGTGTGCATGTTGGTGCCTGTTTAAGTGTTTGTTGTTGTTGTTTTTGTTAAGAGTTAAAAGTAGTGTTTTTGTTTTATTGACTGTAATTTTTCATGCCCGTCTACAAACTCACATTGTCTGCTTATTCGGCTTCACATCAAAGGCACAAAGAACATCAGTGATGACAACAATGCAAGCGGCAAAATACAAGAAAGGAGTTCTCTCATTCTGCTTTGCTACAGTTATTTTTTTTTATTACTACCAATTAACCAGCGGAGCAAGCTGTTCACACACAAAACAATGCACCCAGTCATGGCGGAGCTCATGTTCCTGACAAATATTCACAAGCAAGTTTTCCTTTGAGGTTGTGTTCACCGTGTTTCTGCAACTCTTGAATGGAAAAGGAAGGAAGAAAGAGACGCAGCACAGCATGATGTGGAGGAACCCCACCATCTCCCATCAGCATAAAAATAAACACACCTGCTCTTTAGTCACTTATTTCTTTAAATTGTTTCTTGCAAGCTCTCCTAGGCAACCGTTGCAAATGACCTATTTTTTTCTTTGTGCATAACCTCCCTTCCTTTACTGCCCCATAAAGCACCTACTTGTTATATTTTAGCAGCGTGCTCCTCTGTAACATTTCTCCAAAATAGCACCCCCCCCCCCCCCCCCCCAACCCCTTCCTGATATTCTCCGGAGCAACTGACAGACAATATAAGGCTCAGTGAATTCCCAAACTCATAATCCAATTTCATAATTCACAATTCCCCTTTCCTCGCTGCTTGCCAAGCTGAGAGCAGCAGGCGCACAGAGGGATGTGTTCACTGACGTGTGGACTGTCAGAGAGTGTGAGCAGAAGGGTTAGAGGTTTAGCTAAGGCGGGTGCTCTAAATTCATCCTACACTGGACATTTAAAATGCACTTTTCTTATCATCTGTCACATAATGGCGCACATTAGGTCAGGATTTGTTTTCTCTTTAACGTTTCCGAAAGTTGCCCTTAAAATCTGTCCTGTACCACATTGCTTTGTGACTTTAACCTTTAAAACATAATTCTCCATTTCATTTTTAATCCACAAGTATATAATCTATTTGTGCTTATGTGCATGTGCATGTGTGTTCCTAAGCTCCTCCACTCTACCCGACCCGTCTGGTCCTCACTAAAGCCCTTACGCCTCCGTGGCTCGTTCCTTGGCTCTGAACTGAAATGTCTTGGCGTCCATTCATGGGTACACAAGCGTGATATTGAATCACACAAAGAGAGAGAGCTCTGATTTCCCCGCAGGGTTTGCCCTCTGCGGCCCCCTCGCCGTCTCCCCACCTCCCCTCACATTGGGTGGCACAGAAACACATCATGGCCAGAGGAAGGAAGCAGGGATGATGTAACTGAGGACAGTGGGGAGCAAAATGAGACAATGACAGCGCTCTCACATTGTGGATTCCTCATCAGCCATGCTTTTTTCCCCTTTGAAAATGTCATATTTGAAGCACAAATGTGGTTGGATAAAAAGTCAGAACATTGCCATGGGGTCCTTAAACTCTTAAATTTAAAGGTCTTGCAAGAGAAAGCTGTAAAATCTGAGATGCAAAGAGTTCATATCAACATTTTAACCCTAAACTAATGTTGTGCCTTCAGAGGTCATTGAGTTTGTTTTATTGTGTTGCTGCATTATAGAAAAACACCAGCCTGTCAATATTTCTGTGATAATGACTCTCCTGTTCTGCGTATATTAGCACTCTGGCTCATTGACTTGCTCACAGTTGGGGGGATCCAGGGTAACAGATTGACCAGCGTTATGTTTTATGTGGAGCATGATGCAGATTAATGATCCAGCAGAGACGAAGGCTTTTACAGCAGAAGTAGACAACTTTTCTTTTTTGTTATGTCCCGCTGGGATGTTTTCTTTTTATTCCTACAAACACATTTGCAGCCTCAAAGATGCTTTTAGGAAGAATGTTGCATGGCTTTATTCAACACTGTTAACGCAGACCTATCCAAGAGACTAAAAAGTGGTTCGAAGACACAGAACCATCAACAGAAGAAAGACAAAATTGAAGAAATTACATGAAGGGAAAGCTGACAGAAGCAGGGTGCGTGTGTAAAAAGTCTCACGATCAAATAAAAAATTTCAACACACTGACAGTATCGAGATCAAAAACCTCAACGTGATGCCATATTTCACAGGTTTCCATTCATCTTGTTTAACTTCCAAAACTTTGAAAAGTTAAAGCGAATCCTAACAGCTTGTTAAACTGATCTTTAAGGCCCTCCAGAGCTGATAATTGCCATCGAAGAATGATTTCCATCTGAAGAATGAAGAGGAATGACTTTTAAGAGAAAGCAAAAAAAACCCTTTTAAACCTGATTTATTTATTTCTGTTTTATTACGCCATAACAACCCACTTTTTATTTGTTGTCGCTTACTCGTAAGCCTTTTACACACATGCATCCTTGGATTTTCAAGACAGCTCTGCCCCTGAATTTTCAGAAGAGGCTCATGTCTCTTACAGCTTAAAGTCTTCACTGTTGGGCGACTGGGGAGACGGTGGGGGCGCGCTTCAGGAGAGAGAGAGAGAGAGAGTGCACAGGATAAAGGATACAACATGATTGTGGACAACGTAACTCCATAAAATTTTAAATCATAGTTGTACAGACGGATGTGTTGTACAGTATCGCTGCTTTTGTCTTACATAAGATTTTCTCTCTCCAGCGTCAGTTGTTTATATTCATTCTGTTACCCTGCAGTGAATCTACACAGAAACTTTAGAAGGGGGCTCACGAAAATACACTTGAGGCAAATGTAAAGAGACAATTTAATCTCAGTTTTCACACACACTGCTCACCCTGACAATCCCTGGATATTTTTAAAAATTCTGTGCAGATCCTGTTAAACTTTCCCAAAACAACCTCAACAGGAAAGTCTCCCCCATCTGCTTGCTTATCACATCTTTACAACATACTGTATTAATGAACACATCAGAATCAGATTTATTGCAGAGTAGTTTTTACATTACAGAGAATATGTTCTGGTTGGATGGTGCAAATAGTAAGAAAAAAACAGAACAAATAGCATAAATAAAAATACTATTAAGAATATAAAAAAAACAAAAGTATTTGCATGCAAAAGTGACAAATGAAAAGTAAAATGTATAGAAATATGTGAACTTTAGTTAAATGATGATCTTCCCCTGCAGGGTGGGTGAAAAATGAGGTAAAATCTTTCAGCACTTTGAGTCTTTTCCACACATTGATGACGGAGACTGCGTGGGGGGATTCTGTCTGCTTGTCAGGTTGATTAGTAACCCTCATCATAAGAAGGAAACAGCTAACTGTTCTCGTGTCACCTTCTACGTGCCAAGGTTTCTTTCATGCCATCAGGGGAATCAATGGGGACTTGTTTTTGCATGTGGCACTTTTTTTTTTCCTCCGTTTCCTGCGGAGGCGGTGTGCAAATCGATGGCTTTGAACTCAGACGAATGGCAATTCAGATGGGAGCCAGGCGTTTAATGAAATCTTGCCCACCAGAGACACACTCGGCCAAGCCTTCTGATGCAGGAAAATGCACCATTTTTAAGAAGTAGATCTCCTTGATATATTTTTCTAAAGCAAATTCACAAATTACCCCATAAGTGCTTTTACTCCAAATGTGCTGAGTTGCTGAGAATGGCTGTGGCAGGACAGTATGTTAAACTGTTGCCTGTTAGTGTCCCCTCACAGCTCTGTATAGGTGAGCAGTTTGTGCCAAGCCAATTACTTAACCCTGACCTGAGATGGAAGAGGACCAGAGCTGCTCTGATCCCCGCAGCTGTCTGTGATCTTTAAAAGTAAAGCATTGATTCAGCTCTAACGTGAAAACTTAAGACACCCACTATTCACACGTGGCTGTATAGAGGTGATATTAGGCACGAGGACTTTTCTTAAATCTAAACTTCTGAAGTCGAAAACCCAAAGTCACACACTGACACACACAGATGATGAAATACTGATAATATGATTGCTGAAGTGCAGTGTTTCAGTCTAGACTTGAGACCTGAGGGGTTTGGTTCCACCTTTCTTTCTTTCAACCTTTATCACATATACTGTCTCACAAACTTAGTGTCATGAGGGCTGATAGCATCTCTTTGTGCTTTGCTGGGAGGTGAGAGACACCCTGGAGTGGTCTAATCTCATTCACTCTGCAGTCCGAGCCCGCCACTGTGAGGCCATGTCGAAACCAATGTGGAAACAGTTGAAAAACCCAATAACAGGTGCTGTGAGTTTAGTGTTCACTGTTCTGCCATCAGCGGAAATAGACTTGAATTGTTTATAGGGATGCACCGAAATGAAAATTTGTATCTGAAAAACAAATAAAGAAACCAAGGCTGAAAAAGAAACACAGATTATTCATTATTATGCCGATTATTAGTACCATTTCATAAATTAATATTAATGCTTGAAAGAAGGTCTCTTGTGGAGGCTGTTACATTATTTTCTGGACTCTCTGTTATACAGAGTGTGCTCGTCTTTGTGTGTGTGTGTGTGCGCTCATGTGTCCATGTGCATCGGAGAGGAATTCTGCTGTGTGCGATACAGAGAGCAGAGGAGAGTTGTGAACATGTGACCACCCTGTCATGTAAATAAGATAATTCACATTAGGCTTTTTAGTCGATTAAATTAAAGATCAAGGTATAGACCTAATCTAGAGGGTTGCCCCTCATCCGGTTAAGAGTGACGAGTCCTTTTTCTGCACTCTCTCCTGTGCATCTCTGTCTCCAGGCGGGTTCTCTGCATCCATTGTGGCCTGAATCATCGCTCATTACACACTTTACAAATCACTATCTTTCTCAGATATACTGAAATATGTCGGCCCTTATCCAGACATGAGCGTGCCGGCCGTGGTTTTTGCTTGGGTCTTTACAACATAGTGTTTGGGTTGTGTTGCTTTTGTGATAAAAATCTTTCAGCCTGAAAACTGATAATGCACTTTTGGGCCATTCATATCTTTGCCCAGTGTTTGTATGTCGAATTTTGAACAAAGCCGATCCTAATGGTCAACACTAGAACTACCAAAGCAGACAGCTGACTGTTTTTGCAACATCAAAGCTTTGTTAAAATCACCAACCTTTCTTTAAGTTGTATTCATTTCATTCTTAGATGGTGATTTTATTAAATGTAGATTATGAAACAGTTCTTGGTATTTCTGCTGGGAACATCCATAACGGTCACATTGAATGAGTTCCTCGTGTAAAGGTTGATGTCAAGTGAAATAAAGCTCTTAATTTGCATTAACATGTCCTAAAACAAGGAGTAGGAGAAGGTAAAAACGTTATAGTATTATCATAATAGCTAAAGCTACGTTTTAGAGATGAGCATCCTGAAGATGCTCTCACCAGCTCTGCAGCTCTCCATTGCATAGACTGCAGTACAGAATCTTGCTCCACTTTTCTCTACCTGAGATGTTTGCTGCTCAGACTGTTCTCACATCTTTGCACAGAAACTGTGATTAATTCCTGACTTTCAGGGAAATACAGATACAGACACATTCTGTAGCGCTAATTGACGGGATGTCACGTGTCTGGGCAGGTTGTCCTTTTTTGAAGTGTTTTGACTTAAAACTGTTGTATCGAGGTTTTGAGCAAGTATTTCATCCAGCCTTCATTTTTCCACCCTTGAAGATATTTGCCACTAGAGTTACAACCTTCAGCTGTAAGAAATGAAGTAAATGGGGACTTGCTAAGAACTGCAGTTCATTCAGTGTCCACTTTAGGCTGATTCTGAAACACGCCCGTCAAATTGACAGTGATAATAAAAATATTTACAGCCAGAAAAATGAAATGAATAGCTATATCTCTAGCAGCACACACTACAGCAGGGGTCTCAGACTCAAATAACCTGAGGGCCACTGAGCATCAAAACATGTCACAAGGGGGCCACTTCAGGTGTTCCACGAAAAATGAAAAAATCGTTTAACTGTTCAAACAACTTAACTTTTCAACATGAACTATTTGAAATATACTTGGCTTTTCTTGCTGAATGCTTGCTGTCAGACACCTGAGAAAGCTTGTTCTCAAATAGCTATAGCTTAAAGATGGACATCACTAAGTGTAGACCTATTCTTTGAGTTGCCTCCTTTCTTTGCTCTGTGGAAGACATTTTGTTGTGTTGATAGCTCTTTGTTTAGCTCTGTAGCTCGTTGTGTTCATGATCTCCCTGGCTCTTTGTATATGGTTCCACGTGTTTAGTTGAATAATGCTGTGTGAGGTTATACTCCTTAAGGACGGCAGCTTTCTCTTTTTGCATATGAGGTAGGTGTAACTCTCCATAAACTCAACAGAAATAATCATTCTTCCACTTCTCCTGACATGCCCTGTCCCTGACATCAACCTTGCTTTTGGCCTTTTAAAAAGATATTTTGCTTTAACAGCCTTTTGAGGATGTTGGCAGCATGAAAAACATTTGTTTTTCTTCTGCTTGGGTTCACGGGGTCATAATGCTCTGTTCATAGTTAACTCAGAAATCGTATATTTCTTCTTCAGTCCTAACAGTGGACCAGGCCATGAACACGGCGGGCGGTATTTCACTTGAAGTGATATCAAGTGCCATCTCTGTGAAGATCACATTATTCTTTGAAGCATTAATATTAATTCATGCAATTGCAATGCCTTGATTTTAGTGAGGTTAATTCACACTCATAACCATAAATGCAATGGTAATAATTGGCATAATAACTTTCCTCATTTTCGGCTTTAAGTTTTGGCCAAGAACTTTCATTTCAGTGAATCCCTAATTTTAGTAGCTGGTTAGATTTTTTTCCCATTGTATTTTTTTGAGAACTCTTAGAAAATCTTAATCCTCAAATTGCTCCACCTACAAGTCCCATCTCACAGTCAATACCAAAATTTTACTGGAACACCGTATACGTGTTTGCACGCATTGTGTGCATCACTTGCTTCTCGGTAAAAAGACGGTTATTTGAAGCAACGTTCATATTTATCCATGAATAAAATCTGACACTGATAAGACAACGGGACAGAACTTTCAGATGACCTCACATAACCAGAGATGTGCTCAGACGCGGACTCAAAGGCTTGTCCCTGACCCCCGTACACTCCGCATGCACTTTATGGAGATTGCTCGCTCTTTTCATGACAGAACAAAAGGTCTGAGTGGCATCGTGAGAGTTGGAGCTGGATTAGGCCTAACCTCTGAGGGCTCTCTCCAAAGCCCTTTTGTGCCTGTTTGTGAACAGGAACATGGCTCCCTGAGATTGTCTGTCTGCTTGCCTGTCAGCCAAGCGTGTCCTTCATGTAGTCTGCATCTCTGCTTCATTTGAAAAAGGCATCAGTGCGTGTTTGCGAGTGTACATTTACATCTAAATGTGACATTCAAGGATTCTTTTCTTTCTTTCTACGTTTCCGGTGATTACTTCCATTGTGCGGAACAAAAAGCAGCCTCGCTTACAGTCTTATTATGCTTTAGTGAAACAAGAGTAGTTAGCTGTGTTGATGTTTCCCAGAAGTCCTTGAAGTAAAGCAGGAGACCATCATCTCTGCCTTCATCTCCGCCTGATTGTTTGAAAAACAGCAATATAAATGATAGCATACAGGATTTCCCTGCTTCCTCTGTTTCCTCTGCCTCTCTAATCAACCATTTCAATTGGCCTGCAGCATCCGGCCAGTTGTTTGTCTTTTCAGCTGGCTGAGAATACACAGAGGGAATCAACAAATCTCCACAATCATGGCTTCAATGTAATTGTCAGCCTCAGCCGGTAATCACGTCGTAGAGCTCCTCTGATAATAACAGTGCATCTCCTCTCTCTCTGATTATTGTCGTAGGACATTTTAGTAAGATGTCAGTTTCTTTTTTCTTCGTTTTTCTTTAACAGTGAAGGGAAGAAGGAGGGTGGCAGCCTTGGCAGAGAGGCAGTCGTGCATGAACTGAAAATTACAAGGAGAAATCACATTCCCTCTATGTTTGATTCTAGATTTAGCAATTACCCCCTGCCCTTTATTCATCTCTGACAGGCTGCGGGTTACAAATGAACACAGGTGGACTCTGAGTGTGTGTGCCTTTTTGTGTCGGTGTGAGTTTGTTTGCATGTGTCTCTGTGATCAGCAGCCCTCTTTTCTCCAGCCCTCCATCTTCTGAGAGGTTGACCTGGATTCTGGTGTCAAGTGCTTGCATGGTCAGGGTTGGTGAGTGGGCGCCTCATTCATCCAGTGCAATGTCGTTTGACAGTATCAGTCCGCCATTAGGGCTGGTGATGAATGCTTCGCAGAGCAGGAACAGACGGGAGGAGGCCGCTATGGATGAAGATGTTTGTTGGAATACATTTTAGATTTACTGCAGAAAATCATTCATCAAGAGCAAACAGTGTAATATCAAAATGTTTTTTTAATTTATGATTGTAGTAAATGCAGCATAAGATTAGGCTGATCTTCCAGGGTTGCAGCCTTTACAAGTGGAAGTACATTACAATTGTAGAGAAATGTATCACTTGAGTTTTTCTAATGCAGTCATGAGTCCATGATATGTTAAAGATACTCTCCTAAAATGCGGGAGCAGGGAGTCAGCGAGTCTGACAGTCAGTGCACTGATTCAGTATGAAGGAGAGTGAATTAGTCTAAAAACGAAATGATCCTCTTCGACTCTCTAAACATTAACCAGCAGAACCAGCTGGGCTTTACTGCCACAATGCAGGTGTTATGGTTGCTGTGGGAAATGCTGTTTACAATGTTACAATCTCATTTAGAGGACACCTGTGTCCACACTGATGTGCATCCGGAATTAAATACAACACAATCAAGAATCAAGTCAGCAGGATGAAGCTGAAATAAAAACTGCTTTTGTGCATGTGGTCCCCACGGCTTTTAAAACGGTTAATAACTTAAACTGGTCGAATAAGAAAATTAAAAATTATAAAATTGATCATTTTTGACCTGGTCTAACAGTGCTTTCACGGATTTATTTTGCAGTGTACAGCTCACACACATGATATGATATCAGACCTGTCATTCAGCATCTCCATCAGTAACATCCGTCGCTATCAAGAGATCAGTGGGTGTCAAGTTGTGTTGCACATCACTGTCACTCAAACGAGCATGCCTTGTCTTTTTGCTAGCAGTTAGCTGTTTCTTTAAAGAGGAGGTATGATACTTTCACATGTTTTTAACATGGATGTGGAGTAACAATGATAAATGTCCAAACTGAACCTGTGCAGATATCTTATCACTCAATCTCAAACGGTCTGTTCTAAAAATAGCAAAAGTTACTCACGGGATCTTCACAAGACTTGCTGAAATGATGAGGCCATGGCATAAGCGCCCTCTAACTGGTTCACAACATGTTAAAGGGTTCGGCCTCAAACACCAAGGTCTGCCCTAAGCTATGCCCTGATAGGCCTCCAGGGGGCTGGCCAATCAGAAGGGAGGGAGTTTGTGGATGGAGGAGCCTTAAAGAGACAGCAGCTAAAACATCTCAGACACAGACTGAAATAAGTTTTCTAAAACACCAGTGTAGTAGGGATTTTCTCCGAGAAGTAAATTATATAAAGCTAGAGGAGTATCAGGGGTACAGTATGAAGTCTTCAAAAAAGCAGAATACCCCTCTTTAACAGGACTTTAGCTTAATAGCTTAGGGGAATTGTAACATCTCTAAGGACAGCATTCTTTTCAGCATCTGGACAGGAATGAAGTTGGTCATACTGATAAAAACCAGGGAGGTGAGGTAAGGAGGTGACATCTGATGTATTGGCATTGCAGTGGCAGGTGTATATATTGACTGTGCATTGTAACTCTGGCATTGATTTTAGCCTCACCTCTGCACAGATTAGGCCAACTGTAGTTAAACCCATAAAAAGAGAAAAATACAAACAAAAAAACACCACTGTCAGCTGGTTCAAGGTGAATAATGATCTGTGGTTGCTCACATAGACTGACTTCTTAAGAGCGTTAAATGAGATGATTTTTGGTCATTTGCTTCGTTACAACAGCAGACAATGACGGAGTGCAGAAGCAGCTGAGTTTCAAACATAAGGTCAGCTAGTTTTTGAGTAAGTGCTCCTGTGTTATTTTTATTCAACAAGAGCTGTTTTTGGAGGTGTTGTCTCTCAAAATGTAATCACAAATAAGTGTTCAGTGCTCTTCAGGTAGGGGCCAGACAGATCCGTGTTTTAGTTTTCTCCTAGTTGTGCAGAGGTGACATAGAAACAGACGCATCATATAACTTTCAAACAGGGTCGCGAGGGGGTAACTGCGTCTTTAAAGTATTTGATTGGTGCTCTGAATCCACTGTTGCCCAGTGGGCATAAATCATTGAACAGAAACTATCCTCCACAGAGTTGTAATTGGATTGGTTGTACCACACATTATTTTTGTCTTTTAGGTCTTGACTTTGTTTGTACGCTTGTTTCGCTGTATCATTTCTGTGTGTTTGCACGCCCAGAGCGAGGACCCAGCAGTGTATGCATGTGTGTTTGCTCTACTCCTTGCTTGTTTGCCCCCGTTTGCACGGTTGAATACAAATCGGGGCTGAGTTCCTTATGGCTAGGGATTCTATAGTGAGTCAGATTTTTGCCCCCTCTTTCCCTCCCTCCTCTTGTCTCTAATCTCTAAACACAGACGTCACTTTCTGCTCCTGGCTGGCTCTGGGTGTTACTCATGTTCCACGCAGCCTGGAGTGCTTCAACTTTGTGTTATGAGTGGTATTGTCACCCCTCTCTTCAGTGTTTCCTTGCGACCCTTGATAAAGACCAGTGTGGAAGTGCCGCAGGCCTGTTGTCCGGAGCGATGAGCATCATGTGCATATTTGCCGCTTTGTGTTTGCTACTTGTTTTGTTGTTGTTTCATTTGACCCCTCAGTTCAGCCCCAAGTTGTTTTGCTGCAGTTGGTGTTGCATCTCTTTTCATCTATGTCCCCTCTTTTCCCTGTCCACCAAACCCCCTTCTTCTCTTTTTTTTAGCTCTAAAGTCTGCCTCAAGACTCGTTTTTTCTCTGCTGTAGAGAAGTATCAAAAAGAAGCAGAGGGAAATTAGCTTTGCAGCTCTTCTGCGTCCCTCAGCATGTCTTTTTTCCCTCTCATTTCTACTCCCTCTTCTTTCCCTCTCTCCTTTTCCCTTCCTACTTTCCTCCACTCATCCCCCAATCTCAAACCCACACCTTTTGCCTTTATTGAGCTTATCTCAGCGCTGGAAAACATTCCATCCCCGCTACTTTCCTTTCCTCTGTCCACTCCTTTTCCCCCTCATCAGCTGTCCCTCTCACCTCTCCTTGCTCTCTTCCTTTCTCCTCTTCTTTCCAATTTCCTCTCCTAAAATGAGATGTTGTGTACGGACGAGAGTGTGTACATTCCTTATCGCAAGCTCCTGCCTGGGTATTAGGTGGGGGAAATGGGCCAGTAATGAAACAGAGAGTACTGCTGTGCAAACACACACCCGTGAGGTTTGTTGGTACTTTTTGTGTGGGAAAATGCATGTGTGTGTATGTGTGTGTGTGTGTGTGTGTGTGTGTGCACATTCTGGCGAGTGGCTGATTAAGGTCAGCCTCTTTCTCATCTCATTACTTTAGACACTGTCCTCTCTTGTCCTGTTCTCTCTCGCATCCCCAGCCTCTTCCTGCGTCTTCTGTCCCTCACCATTTCCTCTTATCATGCCTCTCACTGTCTGTCTCTCAGCCTCCTCCCCCCTGTGCCCACTGCTCGTACAAAATATTCCTCCTTTTTGTATGTTCTCAATCTTGCACGTTATTTGGTACGAAGCATTGTTTGTCCCTTTCCGTCTCTGTATGTTTGCAGTTTGTGCCGATCTGTCTGTCATTTTTCCCTCACCCACAGAGCCCCTCCACTCCGCTCTGTGCTGTCTCTGCTCCTCTGTTCCTCATGCATAGTACACACGTGTTTAGCAGCAAGCAGCGGAACAACACAAGCTCCATCTGTGTGCACACTCCAGCCCAACACACTGCTGTTTTGTCTGGCGTGACGTCTGAAATGTCTCTTGTGTTTTGCAGAGCTCGATGGGCTTGCACTAAGCAGAATGGGTTTTTGTCTTAAGCAGTGACAGTCTTCCTGTGCAAGCCCAGACTTCTTTCATGTTATTACCCTTTTGGCAAGTGTTCCTCACTCTTCGGGAGGCGTCTAGCCTGAGAGTTTAATTAGATAGCTTTGATCACTTAACAAGCTTTTACACCAATTAAAACAGGTCTGATCGGTAAACGATAGCTAGGCTTACCTTGAAGACGGCCTCAATATAAGACTAGATGCTGATCTTTAAAAATGTCATGTTGAAACATGTTTTCTGTATTTGTTCTTGATATTGATACGTTGTGACTCATGTTTCAGTATAAACTAAATTATGCTTCTGACTCATCCTAAGAAGTTTCTTTATTATTAGATTGATTCGGAAAATGTTCTGCAAAACAAAAACAAAACAAAACAAAAAAAAAAAACAAGATCTGATCCTGCCATAAAAAAACATGAAATAACTTTGGTATCATCCACTGTTGACTACAACACAGGATGCATATTTTCAGCTTTCAATGTCTCAAAATTATTTTTAGAAAAAAAAAAGATTTGATATAAAATGAAAGGTTATAATGAAATTCTCTTTGTAGGTGTCAGATGAGGAGAACTGTCTGTAAGCTCTGGCTGTATTAGTTATAGTGCGTGCACCACTTAGGTAACATTATAATGTTTCAGTTAAAGATAAACAGCTTTGTTTTACTGCATATCATCCACACTAATTCATATCCTCTAAAGGAAGCTAGAGGTGTGAAACAAATACAGAGTATGCACCTTGAGAAAAGAAGCACCAGTAAAGGATGTGGAGCTCCAGAGGGATGGAAGTAAAAAGGCTGGAGAGATTGTGTCGGGTTAATAAAAGCTCACGGCTCAGGGGAGGGCTTCTTTTGGCTCCACAGTGCAGGAGCTGTGTACACCAATAACAGGAAAGTGTTGCTCAGGGTAACACATTGAAATCTGCTCAGCCTCCAGCTCATTCTGGGGTCAACCTGGTTGCCCAAGGCGATAGATTTCAACACTAAATCCTCCTACAAGGTGAATAACTGGTTGCCCAGGGAGACGACTGTGAGGTTCCACAGCACGAGGAGAGAGAAGGATGGTTCATCTCTGCCAAACTGTGGTTGTTATCCAGCCTCCTGTTAATTTGGCCTCAGGTTAAACAGGAAGATAACACAGGTTGTACAGAGCCGTGTACTTTATGTTTACAAATGTTTCCATCAGGTGTATGTTACTCTGCTCAGTGGGTCATGGACGACGTCTGAGGAGTGTAAATGTCAGTCGTGATGCACTTCTTTACAGATGAATAAAGGTGTAATGCATTAGTGAAAGTGCTTCATGCGCAGGACTGCTATGCATTTACAAGATGTGATACTTTTTATTATGTTTTCCCATACTTTAAACATGAATATAAAGTCACAATGCTGGATGTTCCCTCAAAACATTTGCAGATTTTCATACTCTCAATGAAAGAAAACTGATAGTCCATCATTCAGCAGGAAAAAAAACAGAGATTATATCTGTCAGTTTTAAATTCTGTCAACAGAAGTGTTCTAACTCACATTAGCCTCAGGGGCTTTAATGTTAACTGCTGCTTGGAAACATCTTCAGCAGCTCGGTCTCCTGGGAGACTCCTCTCTCAGTGGCTCTGTCCATCATCCAGATTTTAATTTCTTAAGTTTTGACACGTTCAATAGTAATCATCAGCTCAGACAAGACTGTGAGCTATTTAAGAGGTTTATGACTGGATCTGGAAAGCCTTAATGATACCTCAAAATTTGCACCAGACACCACTGCTAACTAAGCAACGAGATTACACCTCAAAAGACACTCTGACAGTTCAACTTCAGCTAAAGTTTCAAAACTTCAGTCTCCTGTAGAAACTTCATGGCAAATGAACAATTGAGACTGAAAATCCGACTATGTAGGTTTTTTTTCTCCATAAAAGTAGAAACAGATTTGTATTTATGAGTGATTTTGTGAATGGGTCAAACATCACTTCAGGTTTTGATGTTTCATCTTCCAGTCATCAATTTGTCTTTGTTGTATCTGCGTTTTATTCACGCCGTTGCCAAACCCTCCAAGACACTGACACTGTGTTTTAGATACATTGGAATCGAGCACTGCAAATTCATACAAAAAGATAAACTATATAAAAAAAAAAGACATCGATTGAGGCCCCGACTGTGCTCAAACTCTAAACAAACTTGGCATCTGTTCAGTTAATCACATTAAAATGAATCTGTTGCACCCTCTGCTCTCTCTTGTAGTGACGTCTCCCTTGATGATCTCTTGAAAAAATGAAAGTGGAGTTGTGTGATAGTTTGCCCAATTCCCTGCATACCATGCAGTGTTGGTTTAACTTCTGTCATTCCAGCTTTTGAATTTGCAGTGTTGATTACTTTGATGTCTGTGATGTTTATAGATGTGATGCTTTTCTCATTCTTTTTTCACATAGCTTGAAGCTGATGTGTATGGTGGATGCATCACAGTGTCTTGGGAAACGGAAGAAAGAAGCTATTTTTTCTGTTCTTGTGTAGCCAGTGGTTTTACTATCAACTTAGAATTAAAGGTTTAAAACCACTACTTCCTTTGTCATGCATTCACGGTTGTTTACTATAGGGACAGATATCGGCATCTGCCTTTTATTTAAAGTCCAACAACCGACAAGAGATCAATTTAAAACTGGGTTATTTGGCTTGTGCCTCTCTGCCTGCAGTCACTCCTCCGTCTCCAGCGTTGTCCCACCACAGCACTATCTGATTGGTTACATGCAGAGCCATGGCACTTATTCATCTATTTAAATTTTCAGTTAACTTTATAAGAGATGCTGCTGACCCGGGGGACTCCCTGTACATTTTGTTTTGGTTTGAACTTAAAACAATGATAATAAAAAGATAAAATAAGATTTCAGTGATATTGAAATTTTGGAAAACTTTATTTACTGTAGAAAATTTTTAGGGAGCAATTTATTTGTTCAAGTTTTCGTTTAACTTTATAAGACATGCTGCTGAGCTTTTGGAGCTGCTTGATTGATAAATGATTAGAGGCATTTTAAGAAAGTTAAGTCTTGGAGGTTATATTATTTTAAATTTTATGGAGTCAGATCAGTCTCAAAATCCACAAATGCACACAGAAGGATTCACAAATGTATTTCTAATTCATACACAAATGTTTGTTTTATATATATTTAATAGAAATTCACAAAAATACGGCGCTTAGATTCACAAATGCATTTTTTTTCAACAGGGAAACGTCTGTAGCCAATCAGATGTCTCTCCCCAGTTCAGCCAATCACAGTAGCGTAGATTCTAGAGTGTGTTTAATGCGCTGCTTTAGCGTTCAGCTGCGCATACAGAAGTACTAACAACAGCATGGATATCACAGAGAAACCACAACAAAAATCTGATCATAAGCTGTATATATTTTTAAACACATTTCAAAGCGTTCTGTTGGAGATTAGTCAATAACTTCATATGAATGCCGTACAAAAACAACAGGTTATCGGCCTCTTTGACTACCAATAATCGGTATCAGCCCTGAAAAAACCACATCAGCATATCTCTGGTTTACTGCCTCTGGATGGACTTGATTATTGATAAATCAGCTGCAGTTGTAGATGATGTCAGCAGCCAGATTGTTTGCTGCCTTTATGTAGATGCTAGCATGTAAAGTTTCATAAAAAGCTAAATCCTGGTTAGATGATAGCTGATTGTGGTGCATCATGACGGATCATTCTGTCTCTTTTGTTCTCCACATTGTCAGTTGCCTATTGTGCCGATATATCCTTAAAGACAATACTACTCAGACTGACTGCACGCAGTAACCAGACACCTGGATCTGTTGTTCATACTGTCAATACATTGTTCCCCAATAATCCTGATGTGTGCAGTAAGATCCTGAAAACAGAAACTCAACTTCACACCTGAAGAGAACTAAAGCATCTGTCTAAAACAAAGCACAAGGAGGGATTTTGATGATGGAAGGATCAGATCGCAGCTTGTTTTAATCTCAGATATAGACACATCTCGACTATAAAGCTGTGAGCAGCTTTCATAACTCATGAGTGTAATGTTTAACGGACCAGATGGACTTTGATGAAAGATTTCCCATGAAGCCAATCAGTGCAAAGTCGATTACTTTGAGGCCAGAGTGTGATAAATGATCAGGGAGTTGTTGTCAGTAAATGACACACACACAAAAAAAAATGCTCAGCACCCAACCTCTCTTTCTTTAGCGGTTAATACGCCTTATCCTTGAACTTGTTCAGGTATGAGGCTTCTCTCTCTCTCTCTCTCTCTCTCTCTCTCTCTCTCTCTCTCTCTCTCTCTTCCATTGTCTCTCCGTCAGAAACGTCGATCAACGGCTTCTGTAGTTGCCTTTATATTTCCAGCATGACCGGGCCTCTGCTGTCGCTGGAGGACACTAAAAAGGAACACCCATGAATAATTCACAGCAGGCAGGAATATGTAAACGGATAAACAGACACAAGAAACAAAATGTAAGCAATTGCAGCGGCATGCGTGAATTAATTGCAAGATGAAGTTTTGTATTCTGTTTATTGGAGCTCTCTGTCCTTCACAGCTGATTCAGGGTCAGCTCACTGTGAGGGTTTCAGGAGCTTGATGAGGGATGGTTAGCCTTGTGTTGCATTACAGTTTCATGCGTTTGTTTGCTTGCCTTTATGTAATTCTGTTTTGCTCCACATAGCTGAGAATAACACATTTTTTTATTACAAATACAATCTCTGCACAAAAGCAGCACTGCTAAATCTGCATCTTGCTCCTCAAAGAATCAGTAAGAGTGAGGCTTCAGCTTCGCAGTAATTGGAATGTTCATTAGTGAGATGCTGACTTGGCAGATCTCTATTTAGTACCAATAAGAAGATTCTGGTGTAATGAGGTTTCTGTGTGTTTACAAATTTATTCAGACACTGATGAAACATCTGTGAGGTAAAGAATCCTTCAATTAAATTAATCCTTTAAATCACTGAAATCATCTGTAGCTGGACCGCTGCAATCACAGGTGGTAAAACAGCGTAAAAATCAAGAGGAGAGAGAGTTTTCTTTTCATTTTACATTTCACAACAAAAGTGCATCAACAAGTGCCTGAGGCATCTTCTGTTTATATAAATCCATCCAAGTAGAGAAACCCATAATACACTGTAAATATGCACATCACACAGCAGATACTGCTTTTGGCACAGATGATTTATAGATTGCATGAAAGATGTTATAGATTAGACGTTAAAAAATACTGGATATTGACTTTGAGGGTTGCACCATGAAAATGTGTGCTCATGGTAGATAATTTATGTATATCTTAAAATGTAGTGTGTTAAAATGTAAGTCGCACAATAAAATGTGTACTTCATGGTGAATTTGACATTGTGCACAGTGAAAACTGTTATTGGCATTGTTGCATAGTAGAGAATGCATGTTTCATGTGTGCTGTGGACGGGATTTTAACACTGTGATATATGTATTTTGTACAGAAGGTAATGCATTTTTCATATTAACATGTGTATTGTTCTGTAGATAATTAATATTGATCAGAGAGTTCTACATCTCGCTCTGGGAGAGGAGTTGACTCATCATCAGTATCCAGCGGATCATGTGTTGCATCTGTCAGAGCAGGATGCAGATGGGGACGATGGGACCTGACCGACTGGCCCCTGTCGAAATTGTCTTCAGAATTTTGGGAAATATGATGTGAGACCAAGAAAAGGCCCAGGTGGCTTCCTGGCTGCCTCGTATAAGTTTCTGGATCATAAATAGTCGGGGCTGCAGTTCAGGGTGGAGGTGGTTTGTCATCAGGCCAGCTGGGGCTCCGACTCCCTGACGAGAGGGGAATTTATCACTGTACAGAGATAAGACAAGGCTATTATTGTTGCTGTCCTCCTCCTTCTCCTTTTTCACATCCCTTTCCTCTGCCTCCCTCTTGTTTCGAAGCACATCGCCTTTTGGTTTTCTTTCCAGTTTCCCCTTTGCTCTTGTGTCCTTTCTTCCTCTGTCCTTCTTTCTTTTTTTCCCTTTTTTATCTTTACTCTTCTATCATTTCCCCTCAACATAACTACAGGTTTCTGCTCCCTTAATCCTCTACCTCCTCCTTCTATCTCCCCCTTTCTCAGCACACGTGTGATTTTATCAGAGAATTAATGACTGCTCTGGATAATCGGAAACTTGCTACAGGATAATGGCTGCATCAGGTTTCTAAACTGGAATATTCAGACATTAAATTATAACTTAAATGCTGCTGAAGCATCAGATGGTTTCAAAGAATAGAAAGAGAGAAAAAGATGGTAGGATAAAGTGCAGAGAGAGAGAGAGAGAGAGAGAGAGAGAGAGAGAGAGTGGTAAAAGAGGGAAGTAAAGTGAAAGAGTGTGAGTGAAGGAGACTAAAGAGCTGAAACTGAGAGATGATAAATAGAGTAAGGTTATTTGGAGGTCAGCGTCGTCTCAAGTGTTCCAAGGTTTCTGAAATAAGATTTTTATTCATCCTTTAGCCAGTTGAAGCTAAACTTCTCGTTTTTCGTCTCTCTCTTCTCCTCCTCTGACACCTCTGTCGCTCCTTGTCTTGCAACTCCCACAAGAAAAGTTTCTCTGCTCCATCAATTTGAATTTTTTTTCTATGACTTTTTGGTTCACAGAGTCTGGAAGCCTGGAAATCTTAAGTTTATCCAGTGTAAGTTTTCTGGGATGCAGCCTGGATGCTGCCTCTTCTCTCATCTGCTCCCTGTTCAGCAGCTTGGCTGTCAGCAGAGCAGAAGATGGATGAATTATCACCGAGAGGTCTCCTCTAGCTCTCTCACCTCATTTAGATGCTCTGTTTGGTTCTGACTTTGGCTAACGGTGCGACGGAGAGATAGTTGAGCACCAAGGCCTCCTTGCTGCCTCTTGTTTCTCTGTTTACAAGTGTATGCTAATGAGTGAGGGGGTTTCGGGAAGCATGCAACCCCTGCGTGCTCACTCTCATTTCTCCCCCCCGGTGACATGTCAGCTGTGACAGTTGTGATTCTGCAGTGGTGCAGAAAAGCCTACATATCTCTGCTGCTGTGATTGGATGAGCTGCCTCTGGGTGTCACTGGTAACTGTGGGGACTGTGGGTATGCATCACCTCACACACTAAGAAGTCTGTTGATGTCATGTTGATGCTTGCTCATGTATGTTCAGACTCATGATCTCATGCATTCATTGTAACCCAAATGGAGGATATATGTGAGTGTACCTGGAATCTAGAAGATTTGACACTTTGTATCTTTGAACTGGATGAAAATACTTCTTTTTTGCCACTATTGTCTCCATGGCAACCCATAGTAAGGCCAAAGCACACATTATGGGCCACAAGACAGCCAACAGAGTTCACAGAGGCCTTGAGCACTAAGCAGCAGGAGGAGATGGGCAGAGGCAGACAGCCATTTAGAGGTGAGCAGGGTGAGTGGGCTGGCAGGTTGCAGAGGGATCAGACTGTTTTTCTCCAAAGCCTGTGTCCAAAATACCAACTAGGCGGGAGACTGATGGAAATATATCAGATTTTTGGTACTGTTTGTCCAGTATGACCCGAGTGTCCTAGAAGCTGAGAAGATTCAGCCCATGTGAGCAGGATTTTCAGGGAGACGGGACAGAATTAACAAAAAATATTTAATGATCTGTGTCTCTGATTTTTTTGAAATCACTGTGATATTTAGACTTACATGGCATTTGGCTCTTGTGCATTTTTATCCAACGACAGTGAGTCAGATGTTTGAGTTAAAAGCTGAAAGCATCACCTCGCTCTTTTGGCCATTTACTGATCTGCTGATTACTTTGTGGTTCACATCTAAACGCTAAAATGAGGCTTTGTAAATTTTAGGACATCCTAATGTTACAGTGGAATTATTGGTTCAGCAGACCCTGCTTTGGCTTGTTTCTTGTTGGTCAGTCTCTGCACTTTCAAATGCAGGCTAAGGCTCCATAGGAAAGCAGGACCAGCAGCACAGCAAGTAGAAAACTTCACAAACCATGTCTCAAAATCATCCTTCAGTGTGTAAGAATTTCTCCTTTTTTCCAGACACACTCAATAATTAAAGCCTGAACAAAATAAGTGGATATGGCAGATTGACAGTTTTTTTTTCTTTTTATCAAATGCTCTGTAACAGCCAAAAGACCTGAGGAGGGGCAGCCAGTCTAGCTTCCACTTGTTTATTTATAAGAGCTCAGCTTGCTTTTAGGTTAGGTTTTTCTTCAGTGTTCAGCAGACAAAAGAGGTGACCTATTCAGAAAGGTTTTCAATCCAAACGTTCACTGTAGAATGAACACAACTGTAGGCACTGGTTTGGTCCTTAAGTGCGCACTTTAAATGCATTGACTTCATGGCAGTGGTTGACTCCCAGCGGCAACCCTTAGTTGCGTATCATCTTCCACCCTCTCTCCGTCCATATTTCATGCATATGACCAGCTGTCTAGTCAATAAATGCAAAAAAGGCTGCAAAATTTAACCTGGAAAGAAGAACAAAAAGCAGTAAAAGGGCTGCAAAAGGCAGTTTTTTACATTTTTTACAGAAAAAATATGACTTTCCTGGGGCTGCTAACTAAGTTTCTGTAAAGTTTGCCTACCAACTGACCAAAACTTTTGATCCATCTCTTAAATGCAGAAATTCAGTGAAGTAAAATCTTGAATGTCACATCATTCGTTGATAAAGGTTCTGAAGCAGCAGACTCACACTGATATCAGCCATTGTAGGTTTCAAAAACCACCTACTCTGATGTGCAAATCTTTTATGGATTCTATTGTGTTCCTAACACTGCCCTCTCTCTCTCTCTCTCTGTGTGTGTGTGTGTGTGTGTGTGTGTGTGTGTGTGTGTGTGTGTGTGTGTGTGTGTGTGTGTGTGTGTGTGTGTGTGTGTGTGTGTGTGTGTGTGAGTGTGATGCAATAAGGTCATTGCATTTTCTTTAGCTGATCTATTAGTGTTTGAGTGAGCTGTGCCTCCAGGCCTGTGATTTTGTCTTTGCCTCCATCCGAGTCTTTTCTGTTTTGGTTTTTGTTATTGGAAATGTCTTAAGTGGCGGCTTTAGTGAGCTGTTAGCAGAGTGTAAAACACTACAGGAACAGTGAAGAGGGGGTAAAAAAGGGAAAGAGAGCGCAGGACCTCTTAGCCCCTGACCCATATTCCAGCACATTAAGCATCTCTGCTGTGTCTTTCTCTCATAGCCCTGCACACCCAGGGGCCTACAAGCATATAAACTACACATTCTTTCCATCTATTCTTTCATCAAGTTCCTTAGATCCCCCCTCCTTGTCTCTGTCAAGTCTCTTTGTCTGTTTATCTCATCTCTGAAGCCTTGTTATGCCTCTCGTCTTAATGCACTTTCGCTCTCCTCACAAGGCTGTTGTTAGAGCTCTACTAAAGGCTCAGGGAGTGCAGTACTCAGAGCCAGGCCTATTCATCAGTGGCACAGCAGCCCACCACTCTGCCTCATTACTGACTGGCTAATGGCACAGATCAGTGCAGTTTATTTGCTATAATTAGCTAGCTCCATTTGGCCAACAGAGCCTCAGTGAAGCCTGCTCAACTTATGCTGCCCCCTGCCATGCCACCCTGCCTTTGCGTGTGCACAAATAGTTGGCTGTTAGAGCAAGAAGTATCATTAAGAGGCTACACTGGCTCATCAGCTTAACATCCTTCATTGCCTTGGGTCAACCGTGTCTTGTCAGACTCCGCCTGACTGCAGGGGAAAAATGCTATGAGCCTTGTAAAACTTTTTATAAGTTCTGCACTCATAAAATTCAAAGGGGGGGATTGAAACTGCATCCCGGAGAGATGTGGAAACAGCATTCAAGGAAATAAGTGAGTGGCTGAATCTATCAGTCAATGGCTGACTGAGCAATGAGTGATTGAAGAGTGAAGATGTGGGCAGGAAGGAAGTGGTTTTAGTTTTTTAGCCTCTGTCTTACCACTTCTGGTGCTCACATCCCACTCATCTTCCCGGTCTCTGTGGGTGTCCCATTCTTCCAACCTTGTCTTCTAATTTTATCTCTACTGTCACGTCCTGTTCAAGCCCACCCTCACCCAATCTCTCCATCTTTACTCACTCTTGTGTAAGGAATGAATTAGGCAAAAAGGATTGCTCCTAATTCTTGGAACAACCTTCAGAAAGATCCAAAACTGCCTCAACTGGTCACTTAAGGAGAATTTAAATCAATTTTAAAAGATCTTGGAAATAACAGTCTGAGCCATTGTTTCTCTTTTCAGCGGCCCTTACATGTTTACATACTTGTCCTGTTTTAAGCATCGTATTAATTGTTTTGCTGTATGCTGTGGGATTTAGTGCGTTTTTATTGTAAACTGTTTTTCGGCAAATGGAAACAAAGCATGTGTGAATGTACAGTTTGTAACTGACTTTATGCTGCCGTCTGGCCCAGGTCACTCTTGTAAAAGAGATTTTAATCTCAAGGATGGTTAAATAAAGGATTATATTATTATTATTATTATTATTATTATTATTATTAATATGGACTATTTTTACATATTTGTTTTAATGTTGGAACCACTGCCAAGTATGAGATGTAATTTATGTTTGACTACAACAGACATGACTTTTTGTTGAAAAACACATGTGCTTTAGATGAATTACTGAAGAGATAAAACTTGACATGAACCAAAAGTTCCCCACAGAAGCTTTAGGTAAGGTTTTCAGGTTTTGGAAATCAGATATCCCTTTATTTCAGTGGAATATCCATAGCCTACTTTCCCCTCTTTAGACTTTAAAACAGTCTGAAAGCAATGAGGTGAATTATTGAGTCATTTTAATCCTCACTACCTTCCTAATGTGAAGGCTGATCAACCTCAGTACATGTTACAATAACACTGCTGAGAAAACCCCCGGGTTATCAGCAAGTGCTTATTACATGGCTGTGTTGAAGGGTAGTCAGGTTTTTCTTTAAGCAGGGTTGTTTGAGGTACTTGTCCATGTATGTGTCCAAGTCACAGGGGGGTGCCAGTCAGCTTGACCCCTTTGCAGAGAGAGCAGCAAATGAACAGGAATGAAAGCAAAAGTATTGACTGATGTGTCCAGTCTATTTGGAACATTTTTTGTGCTTTGCCACCAAAACACCCATTTGCTACTGTACTATTATCACACCCTACATAAAGCTGTGAATGTTGGTGATGCAGAAAATCAAGATCCTTCCCAGCTTACTGAAAAGTTTATGTAAATGTAATCATTGGTTGCAGTCCATTTTTAAATTAAGTTTAAAATTAGCAAGTTTAGTTTTTTAGTCTCCCAAATAATTGTTAGCATTGCTCAGAAACAGATTGGACAAACCCCTTAAAATCTTTATACTACTATAGAGTGACTTGAACATCAGTGCTACAGTCAAACCAGTACTTTCACTTTTTCAAGCAATTTCCAAACAAGTATCTGTTGCTCTCTACATTTGTGTGTACAAACAGCCTGTCAGTCTAAACAGTGCATCAATATAATTCTCTGGAGACAAGGTAGAGAGGTTAATTTGCTGTAAAAGCATACATTAAAATACATAACAGACAAGCTAAGCATCTGTCTGCAAGGTTTCTGCAGGGCCAGAGGTTGTTATTGTTCTAGCATCTCAAAAACAGCTTGCCTCCAGGGATCTAGTGTTGTAAAGACAAAGAAAATGTGCACTGGGACGCAGCAGGCAGAGAAATCTTGGGAAGTGGGGAAGGTCGGGGACAAATGGCTAATAGGAGGGTGACAAGTATGCAACATCTCAGTTGGACAAAAGTGAATAGAAACAACATGTTTGAACTGCAACAAACCAAAATGCATAATAGAGCTCACTTTGTCAGCTTAGCAAAGATCATTACAAGCTGGAAAATTCAAATGAAAATTAAAGTTTTTTTAATGAGAAAGTACTTATACTTTACAGAGTGTAACAAATAAAGATTCTTGTTGAGTGGTGTTGACAGCAGAGAGCGGATGAGACACAAACAGAATGAAGTCATCCATCAGTCCTGTCGGTGTCAAAGGCAGAGGCGAGTTGTTACTGTGTGGGTGTCTTTTCTGCACAAATTAGGCCCCATGATACCAGATGTTGTTGAGCTTCATTTAAAAACCAGAGTCTTGCTGCAGTCAAGTAACATTTTGTCATACAGCTATCATGAGCCAGGAAACAGTTTTATAATTATTAAAGTTATTTTCATACCTGCTGCCAGCACTCCTGATTTCTGTGGGAGTCTCCCACTGTTTAACCCTTTCTTCTGCTGAACTCCCAATTAATAATTTCTTTCAATGGTAATCTCCTGCTTTGTCAAAGTCTGATGTTGGCAGGAATGCATTTTACAAGCAGGGCATTTACCTCAGAGTGCTTCTTTGACCTCTAAAGCCTCTGGGACTCAAAATAACAATTTTTGGTACAAAATTGAATGGTATGTTAAAACAGTTAATGTGACATCCTTCCATCAATTAATTAATGCATCCATCCATCTGTCCTGTCATTAATGTATCTACACACACACACACACACACACACACACACACACACACACACACACACACACACACACACACACACACACACACACACACACAGACACACACACACACACATGCTCCTAAGGCTAGGTTATGCTTTTTGCACAAATAAGATGCGCAGAATCATCATCAGAGAACGCATGTAGCTTCAGTTCCCAAAACTGCAGGAGGCGGTATATCGCAAATGCACGTCTCCCACAATACTAAACCAGAATACACAAAGTTGTTTACACCGTTTACAACATTTCTTTCGCCAATTCCTCCTCTTTGCTGAGTTTGTCCGCAATTTCACACCAGTAATTTTTCGTCACACGTTTATCACTGTGATATCTGTGTAGTGAATCATATAAATGTCGGTATTTTTTGTACTTTGGACACAAGTAGCCCCTGTTCGTCTGTGCGTCTCCGCGTGGAACTTACAAATTTTCAGATGTGCACAACACAGAAATTTTCTGCCTGAAAAGGACCAGGCAAGGAGGCGAGGCTGCTGAAATGACGTCATTCATCTGCACGAAGCCGTCCTTGCGGACATGTCAAGCATAAACCAAGCTTTGTTGCTGCAGGCAATTTTGACTGACCACTTGACCTCATGAGAAACTGAACTACCTGGAGGGAGCCCACACAAGCACAGGGATCACATAAAAACTCTCAAAACCCTCTTGCTGCAAGGCAGTACAGTAATTGATGTGACTACGATGGAGCAACTCTTGAAAAATGCAGCACATTTTTAGACTTGAATAGAAATTATTTAAGTTGAGGGCTGTTTTACAGGAATAATGAGAATCACTTTGAGCTCTGTCAATTTTTTCACCCCTGCTCTACGATCATACCTTCAAATAACTTCGATAATGAGAATAAAGGGTCCATGTGACCATGGGAACAGACACTGTGAATGTCTAACAAACTGATGACATGTTAATGAATCTGTAACCATTAGGTTTACTCTACATGCATTAAGTTCAGGCCTATGTTTTATTAATGGCCTCCATTAAAATTAAGTATCATGTGTGGGGAACACTTAGTAACTGTTTCAGATCAAACAAGGAAATAAACTCTGTTAATGAGTGTTGGTGTTGCTGTGTAACCACTGTGAGCTGTTGTGTTCTTTGTTTCCTCTTTACCAGAGGGCCTGTTACACATAGAAGAGCCTGAGGAGTTTTATTGTTATCTCGTTTGTTAATGTTTTCAGGTATAATGAAACTAAACTCCTCTGACTTTCTTAACCACCTCTTTCTTTTATGTATGATTCAATTTCCTCCTCTTTTCTCTTCTCCCTGCCCTTGGTTGTTGTTCTTGTAGCTCCTGCTGCCCTCGCTGCTTTGATTCAGTGATTAGCATTCTGCTGTATCACCATGCTGTCTATCACTTAACATACAGCGGAGCAGCTCCTTGCACGGAAACCCTGTGGTTGTTGTTGGTCTTGTTCGAAGATAAAACGAGACACTGAGATGCAGCACGCACCCATATATGCATATATTCCGAGCATGTATACACACATCGAAATGCACTTGCATACATATAAATCGGCTAAGGGTGGGCATAGAAGAGAGATGTGACAGCTGCAGTTGGCTAGAAGCTGTAGAGTTTAGAATATCATTACTTTTAAAAGGACAGCTCAGGCAAGGTGAACTCATTTCTCAAAAGCAGAGAATGCTCTTCAAACCTCGTCCCTTACTACAGATTACACATCAACCTTGGATAAAACTGTATTGTTAATAACCTCTGTCACAGACTGAATCTACTAAACACTCCCCAAAACAGTCCCTGCCTGTGTCCTCTGGAGGTTACAGAAGTTTTACTATCTTATCTGCTCAGTGGATGCATACTGCTGCAGTTTTGGGTCCAGGGGACATGAACTGATTAGGCAGAACATAAGAGGGGAGGCTCCCCAAATGATTAGTATTCTGCCCGCTGTCCTGCTGGTGGCGGAGCTTGTAGTCGATTGGCTTCCATTAACCTGCCATTCTGCTCTTCATTACTTCATTAGAGCGCACACTGAGGCTGGAGGAAGTCCTGCTACAGTCCAGGGAGTGGGACTGACTCCGGACTTGCTGCAGTTTGCATTTTGTGAGTGTGTGAAGCCAATCCCTTGGTGCGTCCTGCTCTCTTGTTCCCTGCAAAATGTTGCTGGTAGTTGACAAGAGTTAGGAGACAAAACAGTCCTCCATGTGACTGATTTTATTTGGTCATCGGTCCCTTTTTTGTCCTTCAGCAGGGAAAAAATCACAACTTTGATCTCAGAAGCGATGCAAGAGCTTTTCCATTCTCATTATATTTTCTTGTGGGACCGTTGCAGAATTTATTACAAGAATGATTTCACAGCGATTGTGCTTTTCAAACATTTATCCATATAAAGACACTCAGTAAAAGCGGCGCTAATGATTTAATTCCAACCAAAATATATAGATTAGAGCATAATGTTATTTCCGTGATGATAAATTAGCTTCTGTGCAAAACACAGGGACATATTTTGTACTTTCAGTCCTTCAAAACTCTTACTTTCTCAGTAAAGGGGTTCACCCAAGATTATTCTCTTCTGACTTCAAAAGACAAAGCTTAAGGGTCTTGAAGAATATAAAAAAATAATATGACAGCACTTTTTTTTGTGTGAAAGTTTGCCTCCTAGAGTCGGTTGAATCCTCTCTGTTGCCTAACTGATTTTCCCTCCATTTCGTTCCTGTCAGGCTTTTTATATTTTTAATTATTTCCTGTCTGTTAATCAGAGATTTAAAGCAAGAACAGAAATATTTCACTGTCAATTAGAGGCTCTTTTCTGCCCTTTTTTTGCATACAGTTTGTGATCATTTTCTGTCATCTAATGACACAGACTGATCACTGTCCCTATAACCACCAACAATCCTTATCATAAACGTGTGTGTGTGTTCCTTCATGTTATCTTGGCTGTGTGTTAGTTCAGAGGAAGTATCACACTGAGTTGATTTCCTCTGAAGCTGTCACTTATGTAATTTCCAAAGTGGATCTGATCCAAGGATCCTGTTCTCTTCTTGCTCATTCATGAAGGTGAACACTTTCATAAATGAGGAGAGCCACAGGGTGGGCTCACCTCGCTCCCTGGTGCATTGCTGGCTCATTGCAGACTCAGATAAATGGTTAATAGGAGATGTGCTGCTGGTTGACTCAGGCAGTGACTCACACCATGTTTGCTCAGACATATCACAAAAATAAACAGGCAATAAGAGGCAAAGGATGAACTGCAGACACAGGGAAATGAATTTGCTTTTCATCTCCATTGGGGAAATTGTTTTATGCCAGTCACAGTTTTATATCTATGGAGTTTGAGAAGGATGGGTGGAAGAAAGAAACTTTTTATGAGATAGTGTGTTGCTGAAATCTGCATTTCTAATGTCACAATGGATGTTTGAGTCGCATAGTGAGATCAGAAATTGTGAAGATGAAGCGTCCGGTTATTTTTGACTCAACAATGGCAGGAAAGTCAGAGTTGAAGTGAGACCAGGTTGAGCACTTCTCCTCTTTGGTGTTTGCTCTTTGATCTGGCGGAGCTCTGATAGACCCCCACAGGCTGTACTTAGACGATCCATGTCGAGCTGGACTGTGGTTTTCACAGCACAATCCAGACAGCTCACGTGGCCTCTCTGGACAATGTAATAACTCTCACTGATAGCTTCTGTGACTCCATTGGAGGCTTTTATTCATTTTTTTTTGTACCTTTTGATCTTATTTTGGTTGGGCTGACCTTTGCAGTGCACTTTTCCTCTGAGTGCACAAACCTCAAAACAACATACAACACAATGTAACCCTTTACACCAGGAAAGTAGAGTGAGACCAGCTTAGAGGCATGCATTTTGAACAAGATATGCTTTCTTCTGTTTCATTTATTCAGTGAAAAGAGTCAGTGTGTGTTTTTTAGATCAAAGCAGGATTTCATTACAGTTGTCTTGAATAAGTGGAATTGTAAAGGGAATGATGGGAGACAGTCAAAAGGATATTCAAATAAAAAAGGAAAACAAATCATTAACAGAGATAATTTTTGCTGGAGACTTTTATGAGATACAGAACAGTGTGTACAACAGAAAAACTTCACTTTTTGATAGTTTTATATTTATTTCATTAGTTTTTTGCTTTCTCCTCCACTCTGTCTTTTTCTCTTCTCCCTGACCACATCAATCACCCTACAGCCCCCCCCTCTCTCTCTCTCTCTTACACACACACACATACACAAGCACACACACATACTACCTCCTTCACTGCCCCATCTAATTCAGCCCACTCACACTCATTGTAAAGAGGACATATTGGAAAACCATTAGCTCTCATTATGCTTTATAGCCGTCCATTCTCCCCATTCTGTCTTTTAATCACAATCCATCCCCTAGTGTGTGTGTGTGTGTGTGTGTATTTGTGTGTGTGTGTGAATACGTGGACTCAACAGCCACCCCTGCTCAGCAGACAGTAATGAACCACTTTCACTGTAATGCAGCTGGGACACCACAAAGTCCCCCTCCTCTTGCTTTTTATGGAAGAGTCAATGGCACAGGCGCCACATTTTATGGCAGCCCATCTGAGCCGCTGCTGTGTTGTACATTGGCAGAGTGGAAATAGAATGAATGCCGTGCAACACAAATAAAAAGAGATTGGAGTGAGCAGAGTATGGATCCCCTTTTTATATGTACTCCTCGTAGAGGTAGAAACTCTTATAAGAAACCTTGTGAATCTCTGCTCGCTCCTTGTAACTCCAAATAACTGGAGTCGCATAAAGTGTAGAATATCCTGTTACTGCTCTGTATTGAATTGTGCTCTGCTTTGATCCTCCATGACTGTTTTTGAGAGTGTGTGTACATATGTGTGTGTGTGTGTGTGTGTGTGCTGACAGCAGTGAGGTGGTGATTTTGACCATATGCTCTATGGCAGGCACAAAAACACACACACACACACCCACAGCGTAATGAGTGGATTTAAATTCTGGTTGCTCTCTCTTCAGGCCAAGGCTACTGATATCATTGTGCACCAAAGCTCCCATAATCCATATGTGGCATGACAGCATCCCAACAGCTCCACTTTGCAGTTAGAAAAGCTTTTCTTTATATCTCCCCATTTTTCCTGCTCTTCCTCTTTTTAAACCCCACCAAATCTCCACATTTTCTCGCCAACAGTTTCTTTTTTATTCTTCCTTTTACACTTCTGCAATCGCCATATTTAACCTAATCTTTTTTCTCCCCTGAAATTTTCATCCAGGCTTGCTTACAGTTGAGGCTCAGCAGGGAAAAATGCGAGTAATAGCTTGAGATCATTGTTGACCATGATGATATTCATAACTCTAATTATGCCATCCACGATAATGATGATAATGATAGTGATCTGAGAGACAATGATGCCATTAATGATAATGATTAAAATGGAGATGAGGACGATGACAGCTACTGTAGTGATGATGATGATGCCTGGCTTGCTGTCTGACCTGTTGTCCATGTTTTCACCTTGGCCCCAGATGGAGAGAGACAGACGGAGGGGACGGACACCAGCCGCAAGAGGGACGCTCGCTCCTCAGCTGGACACCATAAAAGTGAGGACACCAGCGACAGCAGGGAGGACGAGGCCTCAGTGAGTCTTCAATTTCTTTCCTGTCTGAATTTTAATGAGATGTTACCAACACACGCACCCTACACGCCCACCCTACACACCCACATGCTTCTGAGTAAGCAGCAATGTGGTTTATTGCTCATATATGTTTGTATAAACGCACATCAGGGCTCCAATGAGCACAGTCCACATTCTAATTACTGATGAAATGTTTAGCTTTCTTATGTGTCCATAATTTCAATATAGGGGAAAAAAGCCTGATGCAACACCAACAAGACCTGAAATGTTCTGAAATGCAGGTTTGATAGTTTTGAAACTTTCCTCATTAAAACCCCTCTTCAGTTCAGCCTCGTGACCCCACCCACTGCACAGAATTTTAATCAGAATACATCTGAATGCATCATACAGGCTCACCTCCTCCTCGTGTATTTACTGCTGTGGTACTTTGCGGAGGGATATAAATTAGACAGAGTGAAATCCTACAGCAGAACATGAGACAGTGTTTGGACCACCGCCAGAGATCATTAGCACTTTGGTACATGCAGCAGTTAAACCACTTTGACAATCTGACACTTTAAGTCTTATTTCCCCTGACAGTGGGTGGAGAAGAGGGTTAAGTACAGCAATTTTGGACCCACGTAATTTCCCAGCTCTGCAGGACCTGCAGAGCACATTAGCTCCGACTGTGTGTTGAAACGACAATCCCCTGTTGCCTCCAATACGCAGTCCAAATGACTGAATGTCTGAACTGCACATCTGCTTGAAAAAGTAGATTTAATCGGAATTAGGAGTCCTCTACAGCGAGGAAACGTTGCTTTTTCCACAAATCTGCTTATTTTCTGCAGTCTAGCTCTCGAAGATGGCAGGTTTTCAGTCCAAAGAATCTTATCAAAGAATTCATCTCTTATTGTGTCAAAGAAATTACGTTGAGCAGTTTGAACACTGTAATCCAGAGCTGTAATCCTCATCTCTTCCCTCTAAGATAAATTGTATCTCGCTGTTTCTGTCTGATTTAAGTCAAATAGAAAAGTTTTTTTTTCCATACCCCCCAGATTTACTGCTTATATTTAGGCCTTCAGGCGGGCAATTTATTATCACTCCCCCTCTTTCCCGACACCAGTCCACCAGGTTTCAACGCCAGCGCTTGCCACTCACTTTGACAGGCTGTCTGCCTTAAAATGGCACATTTCCTGAGGCTCAGGTATCTGCAAAACTGCCTGAGGTGCCAAAAGCGGAGCTGAGAAAGGCACCTGATCTGCAGTGATTAGATGCTTGCGGCTTGTTACTGTGTTACTTTTGGCAAAATTGATGAGAGAAAGGGATGCAGACAGATTAATGAGATGTATCAAATTTGATTATAGATATTTTGATGTTAAAAAGCTTTTACCTCTCTCTCTTCTGGAGAGGATCATTACGTATTAGCTGTAATACAGGCCCCGAAAAGCTGTTCTGTGTGGAATGAATTGAAATTAATTAGGCAGGGCAGTTAATATACTTTATATCATAAGTGTTTTTATTATGGTAAGCTTTAAAACACTCATTTTAAGATATAGCACATAACAAGGTTTGGTTGTAAAGCAGCTGTTCTGTGTTTTCATCAAACACTGGACAGAGAGAGGGATTAACAATGCAGTGTGTGTTGCACTCTTTATCAAGTGCTGAAGACAGTGTAAATTCTTTTTTAACTTAGCTTGCTAGACTAGATTTTGACACGTGGATTTGTACAGACCATAAGCTGTGTTATACGATGCAATCCTAGTGACCTCACCTGTTGGTTCTTAAAAAATGATATGAGGGCATTATCGCTGTATTAAAAATGCTGACTCCAATCAGTTAACTCAAAACTACTAGTAAGGAGTAGTAAACTCGCACAGTGGTGGAGTTGAGGCTGTAAAGAGCTACAGTATCCCACCTGTCAGTCTGATCAGGCTGACGTCTTATAGTGCATATGGTTAGCCTTGGGGTCTGTGTCGAGTGTTTGCTTTTGTCACAGTATTCACAGTGCTTTCACTTGAAAATGGTCCAACTTTTGGAACATCCTTGAATTTGTCAGTGTCACTGTGTCCACACCATGAACTGTAAAAAAAATGGACGTCATCTCGCTCGGCTCAAACTGAGGTCACCACAAAAACTGCCCCCTCTGCTGGCTGCCTGCAGTACAGGACAAAAACTCCGCCTCTCTATTCATTCCAGATGGGATGTGGTCAAACTTTAAAAAATTATTACACCTCGTAGAAACGTTTCTCACATCCGTATGCTGTGGTGATATTTAGATATTATTGGGCTGCATTGTGTTCAGGTCCCCTGTTTTCTGAAATGTTTCTTTTTTATTAGTTATTGGAGGTTAAAAACAGGGTTTTACGTCTCGTTTAACGATGATTGACAGCTGCCGCTCAAATGTAATTTTTTTCGGGAATAATAAAATACATCGGGATGGACAGTTAAGAAGAGATTAGATGGTCTAAATAAAAAAAAAAATTATCATTTTTGTCACCCATTTTCATTCAGATTTTCCCAGAGTTCCTCATAAGTCTCTAAAGCAAAGACTCTGGCTGCACAATGGCGGCCAATGGCGGCTCCCATGACGGAGGTTTTTTGGCTTCAAAACCATACAGTGGTAAAAGGCAGAGCCACACTGTCCATTCTATATACAGTCTATGGTCCACACCTACCAATCAAAAGCAGAATGAGGCAGGACTTCTGATATGAACTTTCCAAAACACTTTGACAAGCAGTATGGAGTTGCTGCACAAAACTGTATAATTGCACACAGGCCCTGCTGTAAATGTGGGCGTTGTAAAATGGGCTTTTATGATGAGGTTTTCTTATGGAGCCAATCTCAAGTGGACACTTGAGGAACTGCAGTTTTTGTCAATAAGAGTAGTTGCCGTTCTGGTTCAGATTGGGACTTGAATCTTTTATTTGTAGTTTTGTAATGTTTAGACCAGAAGCCTGTGATCACATCTTTTATTAATGAGATACCAAGTTTGGCAGACTACCATAGCCACATGATGTCTGTTGTGTGTATCATTTGGTAGACTTTAAAAACAAGGTTTTTCCTATGAACTGGCCTAGTTTTAAGAGGATGGGGGAGCAGTCTAAGACCAACTTTGATCTAACAGGCTTTTTTTGCAGGATAAGTCATTATAATTATTATCACTTAGTTTAATAATGATTGTTGGTGGTAAAAAAAGATATCTTGCCGTTGCTCTTTTGCTCTTTTAGAGCTGACTGATGTTGTACAAGAGCCTTGCAAACTGAGACAGGATTTGAATATTAATAAGAAAATGATCTCTATCTGCTTTCTACATTCTCAGTTTGTTATTTTATATACTGTATTACGGATTGATTGGAAAGTATGCAGCAAAAATGCAGCTCAGCATAACTCCAAGTTATCGTCTGCACTTTGTACTTGGCCACACATAAGCAGAATTGTAAGACACACACCTACACACCCACATACACACACACACAGCTTCAAATCTAAAACCTAAATAGTTGCCCTATCGCTGTATGGATGTTGACCAGCCGAGTGTTACATCCAAGAGAAGAAGACGAAATATCTTATTCCATAAAAATGCAGTCGTCTTCAAAATCGATTTAAGTGAAGGCTTTAGGAAATGTGCTCAGAGAGATAAGAGTCATGAGAAGGGAAGCCGGAAACCTCTTTTTTTTCTGAATGGCCCTCCTCTAAAGTCTAAACCTGCCTGAGAGCGTTAAGGCTTTTTCTCGAACAGTAAAATGAAAAGCTGCTCTGGGGGTAAGACAGTTTTGTGAACTGAAACTCAAATATTCAGTAAAGATTCTGCTGAAGTTACTGAAATGTGCCAGAAAGTTAAAGGCATGCATTTTATGAACTGCTATATCACTCTTTCCCAAAATGACAAGTGATGGATTTGGTTTGTTTCAAATAATGATCACTGAGATGATCTGTGTTCATATTTATACGGTAAACACGCTTTAAATCATCGCAATTACAATATAGGAGATCGTATTCGCCCGCTGCTGTAGGTGCTTTGCCGGATTTATGATCAGCAGAGTAAAAGAGTGAGCAACATTTATGGTTATCACACAGCTCTATTTGTAACACATTCAGTGCTCTCTTCTCCTCCCAGCTTCACTCTTCATTTATTTTTCACATGGCCATTTACCAGCTCTTTGTTCTGGAAATGCTTGACCTCAAAGTCTGTGTTTTGTGCATCTGTATGTGTGTACATAGTGTAATGTGTTTCACAGCACTGCACATTCAGCACCAACATCTCAGGGAAATACTAAGCAACATAATTGACACCTGCAGTCGATGTGGCTCTGCTCCACTGAGAACACTGCTTCACTGAGAAAATGTCAGCACCAAAGGTCAAAGCTGTAAGTCTGTGTGTCCACACCTGACAGCAGATGTGTGTGTGTGTGTGCATGTTTGTGTGTGTGTTTCGTAGCCATGTCACTCTACCCAAATCCACTTCAATCAGACCGAGACTTAGAAGTTAGCGTTAAAGCCAGGGTTGGTAGTCACGGAAAACTAGCATGAATTTGAATGTAGCATCTCCTCAGGACTCCGTTTAGCCCCCATTTCCCAACACTTGAAGCTCTTCCAAAATGACACCCCCGCTTTCATGCGCAAACGTGGCTGATTTGCAACCATATGATTCAAGACTGGTGCTCAGCACAGTTTTTGTTTGCGCTACGTCACCATTAATCAGGGTATAGGTAGTTTTTCTGCCATTCTCCAGCATACTTGGATCCCTCTTGGTTATACGCATTGAATCAGGGCAATTACATGCGAGTGACATGTATGCGCAGGACGGCGGGCAGAACGGCATTGGATTAATTTAATAATTTGGACCCTAATCGCTAGGATTGGTTGGGGTTTTCCCTGGTTTACTCCTGCTGTAGACAGCAACTATATTTCGCTCTCTTTTAAAAACACATCATACATTGATTGCCGGCAGGACATTAAGATAATTTTAACCTGTATAACGAAGAGTGTATCTAAATCTGATTACTTGCCTTACCTTTAAGTTAGATAGGGACTACATAATGATACATTTATTGGTGAATATTAATCTTTTTTTTTTTTACCATCACTATGAATGTGACCACATTTTTATTTTGTCTGTCTTGTTTTTTTCTTGTAAGGAACACAGCAAACTTTAATCACTAATGTAAACCAGACAGAATTTGCAACAGGTTTCAGTATTTTAATGCAGATGTCAAGTTATGTCTGTTTAAAGTGAAAACAGTGCATAGAAGCCTTAACAGGGAAGAGAATCAACAGACAGCCTATGCCTTTGTGGTTATCCAGCCTTCTCCATCATCCTTTTAAATGTTAAAACATGACATGTTTTGAGAAAGATATGTTGTGTTCTTTTTTCAATATAAAAATCACCAATAAGATCGTAAGTCTGTGATCCAGTCCAGTGATAATACTGGAACTTCTGTGTGGCTTTTCAACAACTGATATTCCAAAATATTACATTTGAAGGAATAAATAAGTGAATGAATAAAAAAGGAGTAAGTAAACTTAGTCATTATAACATTTTTGACGGTATTAAGTCTCAGTTTAAGGTAAAACGTGACAACAGGATTACTTCAGAGCAGTGCTGTTGACTCATCTGAATCATGAGTCCTCATTACCTTTAAAGTCCACATTTTATGCACCTTAAATAACTGGGGGATTTTTTGGATATGTAGGAAATAAATTTCCTTCATTAGCAGTAGTCTCTGATTTGGAGTGTCTGGAGGCTTAAATGATCATTTAGTTGCAGAGCTGTGAGTTGAGCAGACACACTAAAAAGAATGGAACCAACCAAACGTCTTGTACCCGGTGCTCGAGTATCTCTACAGGCTAACTTAGCTGTTAGCTTGCAGACATCAAACATCAGACCAGCCCAAATAACCTGTTACTTTGATGCTGTCCCTCTCGGCTTCTTGTGTTACACTCCTCTTGTCTGCAATTACTGCAAAATCAATGAAAGCCAAACAAATAATTGATAGCATTTTTAGAGCCTTCAGGCAGGAGCTGCTGCTGGACAAGATGACACAGGACCGCACCTGCAGGCAAACATTCATGCCAACAAATGAACGGAGTGTAATGGACTAAAACCCTGATAAATCTAGCTTTACTGATAAATTAGTCCTCTTCTGCATCTTCTTCTCTCTCGTCCACTCCTCTATGATCAACAAGTTCAGATTCAAGTCATCAGTGCTCAGGTCCAAGTTGAATCAAAAGTCTTTAGATCTGGGACTGAAGTCAGACTGCCAGAGTCCTGGACTGTTTTCACAGAGCTTTTTGGTTGTGTCCATGTCATCTTTGCATTAAACAATTTCTGCAGTATCTCTAAAAGTGACGCTATAAGCAAATTGTCAGCCAAGCTCAGTGCCTTCATTTTTTTTTCTTTATGATCTTCACAAATACTCAGAGTTTAAGTGAAGAAATTACAGTAATTGAAATCTCGACAACCTTGTTTTGTCTTTTTTAGATTCTAGTGCTTTGTTATGCATTTTGTATTTAAGATCTAGGTGTATGTTTTAGATGACCAAGAGAAATATCTATCACGTTTTTCTGAGTCTAAGCCCAATCTAACATTGAGATAGTTAAGAGAGACAAAGGCCAAGAGGATTTGTTGTGTTTATTGTGCTGTAATATCAGTCAGTGGGACAGAAGCTCCTCTTCCATATTTTCCTCTTCTGTTAAGCTCCTCTGGTGTTTTGTGCTGCACTAATAGCTCACTAAAGCTGCCATTTCAGAAATTTCAGACAATGAAACCAAAATGCCACGCATGAAAACAAACAGAAAAGCCCCCAAGGCTGTGTGCACTCAAAAATTAATAGACAGCCTAAAAGAAAATGGAATGACCTTATTGCAATTGAGCAGCACAAACACAGTTGGGGGCTTAAAGCAGTGAGGCACGGGCACTGTCCACACACACACACACACACACACACACAAGCACACACACACACCTTTCTGTTTCAAGCATTTTCTGCACCCTACTTCTCTGAAAGTACGGTGACAGAAGGTGCAGAGTGGTGTTCAAGGTGTGAGAAAAGGTAAGAAGAGGGTGCTGGTTCCTGATGAAAGCCTTTTAAAATGTCCTTAGCCTCACTTGTTTGTCATCAGGTGGATGGAAGATGGGTGGAAACACAGGAAGTGTTTATATGACTACATTAGACAGACTTGGGGAGGCTAAAGGAGAAGAGAGAGGAAGCAGATGAGTGGAAACAAGGAAACAAGAGAAAATCAGAAGTAAAGAGAGGTGAGAAGATCAGGAAGAGGATCTTCTGTGGAGGAAGTAATTACTTTCCTCTGGCTCTGTGAAAGGCTGCAGCTGAGCAGCAAACGTTTGCCTCTGCACCTTTCTTTCTTTGCCGGCAAATCACTGAAATTGCAGCCTAAATAGTTGACAGAGTGTGTTGGGGTTAGCAATTACAGAAGCTGACTTCTTGCTTTCTCTGAAAGGCTGGAATATCTCTCTGACCACCTGCTTTTCAAGATGAAACCTTCTGCCCATTTCAGAAATTGTGACTGTGTAGTTTGGTGTTTGTGCTTGCTGCTCCAGCTGGTTCCCTCTTAGTCTGACAGCCTGACACTAAGGTCGTATATACCAAGGTGTGTTTTGTCTTCTAACCGTATACATTTCATCTTGTGTGTGTGTGTGTGTGTGTGTGTGTGTGTGTGTGTGTGTGTGTGTGTGTGTGTGTGTGTGTGTGTGTGTGTGTATTAATATGGATGAGATATACCTACATCCTATGCTATGCACTCTTCTCCTGTCAGAAGCAGATTGCTTTCTTGGCTCCACCCCTTCATCTTAGGTACCTGATGATGAGAAGAATGATGGACGATGAAGCAAAGAGCTTTGGGCTTTGCAGAAGAAGACAAGACTGGAGAACGATAAAGGATGAGAGCAGAGAGCTCATTTACACTGATTGGAACGTTGAATTATGAAAGATGGAAAGAAATAGTCAAATTGCAACCAGTCATTGATGTTAGAAAGATTTTATTCAGATTGACACACTTCTCATCAATTAAAACCAACAAAGTTTGATAGCTGAGCACCATCTGATCACGGCTTGAAGCCCACAGCACTGAAGTATTCATTTTTAGCGATGTGTGTTGCTCTTATGCATTGTCATAAATATGTCAAAATAGCGTGAACATTCTGTCAAAAAAATTCAACAAGGTGATGGAACACATTCCCAGTGCCACACACACCCACTCAAGGGTGCACTGATTTTACTCCCTGTCATGGTACTGTGATGTAACTCTTGTGCAGCTAGACAAGGCTTGTTATTGTGTACCTTAGGGTGGACATGTGGTGGGGCTACAGGAATATAAAGGTCCACAGTTGTCAACAATAATCACAACATATTAATAGAACATTACAAATAGCCACAGTTAGAGACACAGTTTAGGTGTAAACGATGACAAATCTCATTCAGCGTGTGCCCGGTTCTTCTCCCCCTGCTAATGTGATTCATTGTATGCATGCAGGCAGCGTAGTCAAACAGAGAAGGGGATGCTGTGTCAGCTGCTAAGTTTCCAAATGTGTGCTGATTTTAAGACTGGCAAGAAATAGCAAACAGACTAAATTTTTCCAACATTTCTTTAACTTGAGTGATCAGTATATGCCCATGGATGGTGCTGTATTTGCCAAGCTTGTGTCTAGTACTAGTTTAATCCCCAACAGTGATAGATGACAGGCTGCAAAAATGAGCGGATGACATGTTGCTTTTCAATTTCACTTTTCTTGTGTTTTAATTGTGCATTTGTTCTTTATACACAAGTAAACCAACAGAAAGAGCAGAGGAGAGCAGGTGTTTACTCAAGCTTAATAACCAAGTGACCAACATGAGAACTGTCTGCATACCCATCAGGAAGTTAGACATCTTTTTTCTTTATGTTGGTGTCTGCCAGGGTTGGCCTTTGTCACAGATTTAGCTCCTCGCAAGCAGAATTGTGGCCTGTGGGAAGATTTGGAAATTCAGTAAATCTATTGTGAATTGAATGCAAAATAAAAGTAATCCATACAACATCACATACACGCACACACATAAAGGGCAGTTCAAAAGCTCTGTGCACCTTCCGACACAATAATAAGACGGTGTGCTGTGAAAGGCCAGTTAGTCGAGGTATAAAGCCTCCAAATGAGGTCACAGAGCAGAGTGGAACAAGGCAGGACCAGTGCAAGGAGATAATTCACAGGAGGCTCTGAGAGAAAGGGCTGCACCATTGTCTTTCACCTGACGGAGATTTTAATCATAGTGGCAATTTTACTGCAGGTCATAAACTGCAGCAGCCAGGCCTCATTGTTAACCTCCAATTGCTTCCAGGGCTGTAAATACGGCCGCCGTACATCGCTCTGGCCTTGCTGATGGTTTATGGGAGCTGGTGCTGGCAGAGGGAGACCTACCAGAGAATGATGAGGAACAGAGCGTAGGGGCCGACGAGTAAATAAACACATGGTTCATCAGCTGGATGAGACAATATGATGCTTTGTGCACTGGCCTGGTATTGGGCTTCATGTAATCTGCAAATGGACCCAAATATAGGGATTAGCATCCCCGCATAATAGCTCAATTTGACATTCAGATTTCACTTTAGAGATCAGGGACACACAACTCTTTTCAGGTAGCATTTATTTAACATTTTTAAAGGTTGTCACAGATTAAAGAGGAATAGCCAATGAGGGACTCAGCGTGATGAATCCAGGTGGTGACTCAGTGGCTTTTCCCCTGACATTTGGTTGACAGAGTCCTTTCCTGAACCAGACATCGGCTAAGTGGAAATGGATCTCTCATGAGGCATTTAGTACATCAGTACGAGTGCCCTCCCCAAGGATCTCTGTGTTTGTTTTCTCCCACTTCTCTCAAGTGTGTTGTCTCCTGTGTTACCAGAAGAGTTTAATTACATTTTTGTCCTTAATCAAGGACTCCAGTGCCAGCCTGGGCCAGAGAATCTGTGGAGTGGAGCGAAGAAGTGCTGCAGGTTGACAGTCTAAATGGGAGAGGGGGGATAATAGAGCTATTATTAGTGGACTCCCGTCTGTTGCTAAGTAAGCAAGACAGCAAGCTGTATGAAGTCAGAGCTTGTTCTCATGGTGGGTCAGCTCTTTCTAAAGCACTTAATACATAAGAAGACAGTGATGAAACAGACAGTAATCACAGCGCTCAAACGGAGTCAACAGTAGAGTAGCGGTTCTTATAGTTATGCTAGTCATCAACACACTCCAGACTTCCCCCACTGTACTCATGATACTACTCAAAGTCTATTTTGACTCAAATCTGGAGAAACTGAAGCAGTCAAGATGGTTAGATAACTTTATCGAGACTCAAGTGATGGTAGTGTACTTGAGATAAATCAACAGGTACATTAAGAAAGCTAATTAGAGATAATGTTTGTGGCCCTTATTCACCAATCTGTCTTACAATATGTTCCACTTACAACAATGTCTGGTTGTCTAGACAAGTGGCGTAACTGAACCATTACTGTAACTTGCTCACTATTAACACCTGTATATAGTGTTAAACATTTTGGATTAAATAAAACATTTGCTTCAGCCTTTTTAAACATTCTTTTGTTGTATTTTGTTATATACCAAATACTTGATTTTGACAGAAATTATTGTTTTTACTGCTGTTATGCTGTCTGCTGATTTATTTATACAACCTTGTCACCTTGCACCCTGTCAAATTGCTTAAACCCCTATATCCTTAAATCATTTTTCAGAAGTGTTGTCATGATTAACAGAAATAACAGCCACAACATTCACAAATTAAACATTTGATTTTGTTAAAGCTGTTCTTAAGTGAGTTATTTGAAGATTTAAATCAAACTAAATCAAAGAACTTTAACCTTATTCAGGATTTATTTGGTGTTTACCTTTTAATATTCAAACCTTTAAAGTTCTGGTTGTTATGCATTCAACATATCCCTTTGGTTATAGATTTATTCCCTTTGATACACATATTTACTTCAGATGGCCATTTTTGTCCACAAGCTTCTGATAACAAGCTGTTACTTTATAAACAGTCAAGTCTTCCCTGTCATTTTTTAGGCTTGGAGGTTGTTGACAGCTGCGTTATATGAGGCTATTTGAGGGCTTGGTCCAGAATTGTTTTTCCTTCAGGGTCTGCTTCAGTGCTTTCACTCATTCTCACTATCACCTCTCAGGCATTTGTCAGCCCAGTGTTGCTTCACAGAGGATGGAGATCCAAGCTGTGGGCCTGTAAACTTGCAGGCAGGGCTCCAGCACTGAGGTCTGAATGGGCTTCATATTCTGCTACTCATGAACAGGTGCCAACAGAGTCTGACGGCTGTTTCTCCAGACCAACAGCTCAGTGTGTGCAGTCAGTATCCCACCATTGGACACAAACAGACATAAAGGCATACATCCACAAAGCCACCCAAATAAAAAGTCTCTTTACCTCAAAAAGGGCCTGAACAGGGGTGTGTATTGGAAGTTTTGAGAGGGGGTGCAAGCAGAACACCAACTTTTGTATGCATGACATCTTAAGACGTAGTGAAATGTATTTTACCCAAAACAAAAATGACATTGTGTAAACAAATTATAAACAGCAAGCTTTTATACTTTTTCATTGAGTAATTTTAAATTATCAGAGCGATAGTTAAAAGGATTTAATGCATTATTTTTTTTAAGACTCAAAAGAATGATGTATTTGCAAAGGCCATATTGAAAAGCAACAATAAATCTTTTGTGTTCTTGGAAAATGGCATTTTTTTTCCACTTTGAAGCAGGGTCTCACAGTTCATGAATAAAACTGCCAGTTATAGCTTGTGGGTTTGCAACTGTGGTGGCCAGTTACTTTCAGTGGGGTGTCTTTTTTCAAACCAGACCAACCCTTGAAACACTCCTGGATCTTTGAGCTTTCAGCTCATATAGGGAAGACAAGATTTAGTTGAATCAGCTTTGATCCTTTTATGTTCCCTGTCAAGGGGTCCTGCTCTCTTCTTATTGGCCTCATGGTCTGGCTCTGTTCCAGCAATGGTCAGGGCAGTAAGCTGTTACCAGCTTGCTGCTTGTTCTTGCCTATCAGTTCCATGCTGGGGCTGTGCTGGGTGAAGGTCAGTAGGCTGGTTGACTTGACACTGGACTATATGCTTGTTTTCCTCACCTCCTACCCATTATTTTCTGTTAGACTGATATAATGAATGCCTGCTGAGTGTGGTCAGAGTAGATGGACGATAAATGCATCAGCAATCAATTAGTCATGGCCTACAAATCCCGTCTGCTAACTGTAAAGAGAAATGATCCTTGACAGTTTTGTCAAGCCCTGGTTCATCATGCTGAAATGATAATCAGTGAGGTGGTATGAGTGTAAAAGAGCTTCACATTAGTCATTGATGTCAAATAAATGAAAAGACCCTCATAAAATGTGTAAATATACAGGGGAATTTTTTTCAATGTAACTGATTCCTGAAATGAAACAAGATTTGTTCAAGGTTGCTGTGTGTTATTCTACTGTACTAATCATATAATTGAAAATGATCTTATTTTGGCAAGGAATAGTGAATTTATTTTCCTGTAGTATCCTGAAATGGCTTTTCACACAACTGCTTAGACAATCAACAATATTTTTTCTTTGCAGCACTTTTACGAAATCATATTTCTAAAACTTCAGCTTGTTCTGAAATCATAACTCATCAGATCCGTAGTTGGAGCAAAGTTCTTGAGAAACCAGAGAGCTGGTAGTCACAGGCCTGATGTTTGGAATGTCTTTTGGTGGAAGGGGGATTGTAGAGCATGGTGTCATCAGTGTACAAGTGTATACTGTATAAAACATGCAATCTGCTGCTCCTGTTGCCACTTGATAAAATGGAACAAAAACCCTGTGCACCTCTATTTTTTCCTCCCTCCATAAAGACTCTCAAAGCACCGGTTAACAATAGCACTAAGGCAGGGATAAGAACCCTGACAAAAAAAACACTGAACAATAGAAGCAAAGCTTTCTCCATCTCTCTTCATCCCTCTTGCCAAATCTCCCTCCGCACAGGCATTTAGACAAGAGGCAGATAAAGAAGACTTGGCAGAGTGGCATCAGGGATGGGTAGATATATGGATGGATGGAGTGATTGCATTGGACATGAAATTGTTGGTGTGGGCTTGATGTTTTTCTTCGGGTCTCAGGGAGAGGCGGAGTACATTCATTTGCATTCCTGTGGGACTGCTTCCTGCTTTCATCAGTATTCCCTGTTCGACAGAGTTAGAGCGGGTGCCATATCTCTGACGAGTTGGAGGGGATTTTCGTGTTTTGCTTCACTTTTCAGCTTTTCTCTGAGGAGTTTTCTATAGGTGCCAGCTTTCAAGTGTCTAATTTTTTCCCCTTTTAGTCAGCACTCTTTCATCTTAGCCTGGCCTCCAAACATTAAGCAGTATATAAGGGGACACCTCTCTGTGTAACCCTTTGATACTCCATACAGAATGATTGAAACATCATTTTACAAATAAACATATAGGTGTACAGACATGCTGATACAGCTGTTTATAAATTGATCTGGACTTCAGGTCATCAATTTGGATTATTATCCTACTGAAAAACTTAACACTAAGTTAACGATTAACCTCATCCTTTTTCTCACAGTCCCATTCCTCCTTTTCTCCCTTCTTTACTTCATTCCCCTGCAGTATGGTTCCAGTCTTTAACATATCGTCTTCTCTGTTGAACCAGCCTGTAAGGCTTCTTTGCATTGATCTTTGTTGTCCCCATGCTGTCCAAGCAGAAACCAGACCCCTGGAGCCTATTGATTGATTTCATCGGGGTCTTTGTCTCCCTCACTACCCATACTTGCCCACCTTTTTCTCCACTGTTAACTTTTCCTTTTTATCTCTTTAATGTAGTTTCTCTGTGACTTTTTACCTTTGTTTTATTCATTTCTTCAAATTAAACAATACGTTTTAACCCCAATTCCAATTAAGTTGGGATGTTGTGTGAAATGTAAAAAGAATACAATGATTTGCAAATCCTGTTTAACCTTTATTCAGTTAAATATGCTACAAAGATAAGATATTTATCATTCAGAGTGATAAACTTTTTTTTTTTTGAAAATATTTACTTAGTTTGAATTTGATGCCTGCAACATGTTCCAAGAAAGTTGGGACAGGGACAACAAAAGATTGGTAAAGTTGAGGAATGCTAAAAAAAGAAAAAAAAAAAAAAACTATTTGGAACATTCCTCAGTTGAACAGTTTAATTGGAAACAGGTGAGTTTCATAATTAGGTATCAAAGGAATATCCCCAAAAGAGTCAGTCTTTCACAAGCAAGGATTGGGCAAGATTCACCACTTTGTGAACAACTGCGTGAGCAAATAGTCCAACAGTTTAAGGACAATGTTTATCAACTTACAATTGCAAGGAATTTAGGGATTTCATTATGGTGGCCCTCAAGTGCAAACCACAACAGCAAATAACTAAACACTGCAAAAGTTTGCTTGATGTCAAGTTTGCCTACAGATTCCACTCATAGCACTGGGCTACCAGCGGCGCTTAATATAGCCAGCGACTAACCTATGGTACAAACTGAAAAAGTTGACTTACTGTCATGTTTCAAACAGCATAACTGTTGATGAATATCTTACCTCTTTGCGTTGTATCTGGTAAAAAGTTGTCTTGAACAAAAACGTATTGTTAAAAAGAAGATCCGACCCCCATTAATTTCCAAAACAAGCACAGGCCTTGTTAGTTCATGTCATCACAAAAGCGTGTGTGCGATCAGCCAAAAGGTGCAATCTACTGCAAACAGTCCTTACAGCCTCCTTAACATTAAAGTTATATCTCATTGTGTCCATATTCTACTTCACATAACTACCTGCTAACTTATTTTTGAAACAGATAAACAAATTCAAAACATTTCACATTTTAACTCTTAATAAATAACTCTTCCCATAAATGTATAACAACTTCCATGAAAACCTTTACAGTTTGATGCTGCTGATTTAAAAAGGGGTTAAAATCACAAAACACAAATCTCTGCATTTGTTACATTTCATCTTAAAATCAAGGCATGATTTCTGATACTTTTGATTCACAGTTTGATGTAAAGAAATGTCTGACAGGCTTCACGTTTAATGTGATAAATTTACTGACTGTGTGCGGACAGAAGCAGGAAAAATATACAGATGCTCATCTCATCATCATCTTCTTCTCTTCATTGCTCCAATTCATCTCTATCCTATGAGCTCCATGTCTCTGCTCCCACCACCTCCACTACTCTTTCTTAATCAGCCTCACTATCTTCTTCTTCCCTCTCCTCACTCTTACTGAGAGGGATACACTCTGGATTTGCATCAAAATCTTATTTCACAGTAGTCTTTGATAGTACTGGTGTCATGATGCTATTATAGTGTCATCATGTTTTACTCAATCCAACCTGCTGCTCTGACAGTTAAAGATGATGCTGCTCCTGTTACCATAGAAACTGCATCTCCTGTTTGACCTTTCAGAGTTTTATGAGTTTGTTATCAATGAGACAGGCTTCATTTAGCAGCTTTTTAAACCACATGAATCAAATGTAATCTCCGTTTATATGCACTTCAAGAGAAAAAAAATAAAAGGGCTGGACACTGACTGTGACAATGAAACAGCAGAGATTAAAGGAAAGACGGTGATTATTTGTCATCCATTTCATCCCACAGGCTAACCAAGCAGTCTATTAATCCAGCTACTGGCCAAGCTGCTGAGGCGCTTTCTTTGACTCCATTCTTATTGTCAGGATATCAATTTCTTTGAGCGTCATCCTGGATCTATTCTGTCATTAAACAACCCACTGCCTTGATTTTTCTCACTTGAGCCAGTTGAAATTTGCAGGTATATATCGACACCTAAGTCAATGCTGCTGGCTGGGAGGCACGAAGGGATCCAGAGCGGCCGTTTCAGACTCTTACAAGATGGCAGCTAGCAGGAGGAAAACCAATCTTTATTGGCTTTTTCAATTTGCGCCTCACCGGACAGAAGAAACATGATGATAATTGCAACTGGTGAATCAATGGTGAAGATTGAGTGAGTGTCTCTTTTGTCTCAGTTGTGTGCTCGCTCAAAAGAGAAGAAAAAAAAACGAAGGGGTATAATTTGCTGAATTAGGTTAAGGAGAATGTCACCTTCCGGCAAACTATTACCATTTAGGATCAATTATCTTTCTTCATCTTTGCACACATACAATAAATACTAACTGTAATATTGTTATAGACAACAGTTGGAGCAATTGATAGTCAAGTAGTAGCTGAGTAATATATAAATGACTTACCATTTTGTTTTAATCTGAAAGGAAGCAGATGAGACTTTCCAAACTTCTCCAGCCAGCTAAATCCACACAAATGTTCTCCAAATGTTTGCCAGATGGCTGAATGTTTGACACTGTTAAAAGTTCTTTCAGAACTCGTGAGAAGCAGCCAAAACTTGGGAACAGCCAACGAGGCATGACATGACATGTCTCCATCTTCTCACATCTGCTTTCTGCTTATTTTATTCTATATCTATCTGTACTTTTGTAGATCTACTAAAAACTGTGTACTAGCCGAAAATAAATAAATAAATAAAATAATTGAATTTTGCTTCCTTTAAATGCCAGAAATGTTTTCAGCAGTACTGCCTGCTTGGAGCATCTCTATCTTTCGAACACTCACTCCAACCTTAAAAAAAAATGTATAATGCTTATCAGAGTATTGCAGTACTGACAGTTTCTCTCTCCTCACTTTGTATGCAGCAAGTCTCACGGGTGCATCAGACGATCCGTGCTGCTGTTTTAATGCATCTACCAGGGCTTGATTTACTGAAGAAGTTTGTTGTTTTTCAGGAGAAGTTGTTACATTGTTTGATGGAAATCAGCAATCAGTTAATGAAGACTTGAATATATAGCAAGGAAAACATCCACAGTGATTAATGGCTGCAGGGGTGTATGAAAAAATACAGAGTACACATGCAGTGGCATGTGGCATGCAGTTTATCCTCAGTTTTCCTTATCCCTTATCTGACATGTTTTACCTTGCTCTCACAGGTTGCATCACCAACCATGTGCTTGAGAGAAAACGTGCCATTGATGCGTTTTTGAGTGGATGATTTTATGTCTCTACAGTGTGAGATGAAGGATGAAACTGCATACACCACTTTGGCTTTATCATGTGGAAAATGTATACCTTTTTTCTACAGAGCAGTGGACTGAATTGGTATTCTACCTTCAACGATACAAAGGCTCTGTATAGAATGCGGGTTGAATGATCTGTTACATGATCCTCTGAATAGTGCAGCAGAGAAAAAGGAAAGTCAGACTGATCGTTGGATGTAAAATTGATCAGGACTAAGTGGCAGTAGAAAGGATGACTAGACAGATGTGGAATGAAATTCTTAGAGTTGACCTTGAGTGACCACTGTGTCAAAGCCAATCATTGTTCCTCTACAGCTCATCGTGCAGTGAACTAACTGCCCACTGTGATGGAAAAAAGTGAGGGCAACTTTTCTTATTTGTGGCTAACTTTAACTTACCAAAAAAGATCCCAAAGTATAGAAATAGAGGCTGTTTTCAGCACCCTTCATTGGGCTCAACATTCCAAATGGGTTGTCTAAAAATGAAATGTGGTATGGTGGTATTCTGCCCAATTAGGCCCACAATTGTTGTAATTTTTAGCATGTACAACAAATTGTATTAAGTTTTCAAAGCGTGGAGGAGGACAGAACTGCAAGCAAGTTTTGGTTTTATTTTGAAGCATAGGAAGGCTAATGTATTAATAGGATACGGGAGTAGAAGAAATTGGCAAGAAAAGAGTATAATAATTGAATTATATCTGCAAAAGTATGTTTGCAACCTTGTTATCCAGAGGAGCTTCGTATCTTTGGGAGTTCTGTGGAAGTGGGTGGTGTCATACAGTATGCCGGTTTCCTGCAGACTCCCTGCAGATAGTTACAGGTGTTAGTATGTGATGGTACAGTACATGTCAGCTCTGATCTAACAAGAAGCCTGCAAGTGATAAAATTACAGCCCACGCACCTGTTTGATATTGATGGAGGCTGCAGAACAGTGTAGGCGTGCTGTAAATAGAGTTGGACACAGCGTCCTGGAATGAGCTATAAATTATCTTTCCACCTTCTCCCAGGTGTCCAGCTTGTCCGGCGGACAGGTGAATGCGTAGATGGATGGGAGACTTATGTGTGGACAGGTGAGAGGTTGGAGTAAGAAGCCTGATATGCACAAACAGCCTGCAGACACGGGGCCAGCTTGAGACTGTGGGTGTGTATGTACGGGGAGAGAGAGAGAAAGTGACAGACTATGATGAAGATTCATTGTTCTTTTCTTGCTGCCATCTATCTCCACTAACATGCACAGACACTGGTGTATACACATGCCACCAGACTGGTGTTGAGTTTGCTGTGTGGGTGCCAAAAGAGTTAGAGAGGTTAGGGGCAGAATGATTAGATTTAAAAGTGAAGCTGAAAAAGCAATCCAGGCGTGGATCTGAGACACAGGTGATAATTGGGCTGTTTATGTCAGCAGACACCTAAAAAGTGCTTTCTTTTTTGTGCTGTGTATTTGTGTGTTTACATGAGCAAGCAGAAAAGGTGTGATTGCACACCATAAGCACTATTCAAACCAAGGTAAGTGAAGCTGACAAGTGTGGTAGATGGTCTGATGAACGGATGATTTCCAAATTTCTTCAGATCTCAGAATTTAGTGGTAGAGATTGTTCTCAAACGCAAACTCACACAAAATATTTTATTCAAAGCAAGTCTAGACTTTTCAACCTTATCACCATTCAGAGTTAATTTAGCTCAAAATAAACTATTTCTCTTCATTACAGTATTCCTCCAGAGACTTTATTTGAGCTTTTTCTAGGATGCTAAGACATGAAACATTTCACTCCTTGACCTTTCTTCGTATTGTCTCTCCACACTAATAAGTCTGTTGCAATAGGAAGTAAGCTGTTTTAGAATAATTTCTAAATAAAAGCTGCTTTGATCACACAGGACATTTTAAAGCAAATGCTTAAGATAGTAAAAAGAAACGTTACTGTTATATGTAATGTTTTTAATGTCTAGTTCAAACATTACTTAAGTTACCTTCAAAAAGAGCAGGTGTTAACTATCTGGAAATTCAGACCCTCATCAGTAGAAATACAGTTAAAATACTCTGAGAATTTGCAGAATGTTGTTGTGACATTTTAACCTTGCAATGATAAATGTGTCTTTTTAAATTTAGTGTTTTTCAGTCTGAATTAGTAACCCAGGGCAGACAAAATAAGAAGTTTAGTTTGATGAATAAAAGTGCAAAAATGTGACCTGTGTTATTAAGCTGTTGGCAGAGTGACTCGTGACGGATCTGCTGGACTGAACTGCTGCAGTGTGTTACTGTGCAGTGGCTGCTAGCCTACAGTTAGCTGACAGGGACATTAAACTCAAAGCAGCAGGAGCAATTTTAATTACTCTCTGCCTTTCTTGTTGTCCTGGTGACAAAGGGAATGAGGGATGTTTGCAGATGACGACGCAACACGAAGCAACACAGAGGCGAGTGCAGGAAAGTGAGAAGAGAGTGCAAGTAAGGGTTTGGTTTTTCCCTTTTTTCTCTATGTAGACCTCAGAGACTGGACAGGTGGATGTGAAGCCGCCAAACAGGTGTGTGAGTTGATGGAGTGTGGTGTGGTGGAAAGATCTGCAGAGACATTCATTTTGGCACAGTTTATTAAGCAGAGGCCTCCATCTGAAAGCTGCTCATGTCTGCTCTGTCTGTTTGAGTTGCACTGACGAGGCTTCAAAGGAAGAGAAGAAGCAAGAAGAAAAAAGGGTGACTTCAGGGAAAAGTAGGTGTTTGAAAATGCTTACCTCATTAGGACCCAAAGATGGCAGGCATGTAAAACGCAGACTTACAGTATGTACATGTTCTAAATCCATACATAAGAGCTGCGCTACAGAGGCATGGCTCTACTATTACATGACAGAGTGAGACTGGGCCCAGGGGTGACAGTGAAATATAAAAGGAAGCAAAAAAGAGAACGATGGTGGGGGAGGATGAAAAAGTTAAAAGATTTAAAAAAAAAAAAAAAAAAAAGAAGAAGTCAAAAGTCCTCCCCTGGGTGCCCCAGGCTTTACTGACACATCTTTGTGCTTGTTTGGTGAGGTAAAAATGGAACCTGGTATGGTTAAAATTTCCTCTCATCACCCTCTGGTCTCTCACTTGTCTGGCTACCTGCAAGCCCGCCACATTAAAAATACCAAAACAAAGGAAAGTCAAATAAATGATAGTCTTTCTGTTATTTCAATGCTTTTTTCGTTACAGCGTTTGTGTTTTTTAAGCTCTTGTCTTTGTAGTTTCCTTACAGTCCTAAATACATGTATATTTGTTATCAGTTTTTTCCCGGGATGGAGGGCTAAGAATATGATTGTTCAGCTGGAAGTTGCGTACCCTGCCCCCATCAATCCCGGTTAGTTTTGGACTGTACCAGGTCTATAAGCAGACTTTTAATTGAGTGCTTGGCAAACCTTTTCAAGACCACTTGAGAGCTCACATAAAAAACTAGACCTCCCATACATCTATGTAGAGAGGGGCTGGTTTTGTATTAAGCATTCAATCTGCTCTTTTTGCACTCGTAGAAAAAGTTCAATCGCACTAAATTACCAGGCTTTTTTTAGTGGAGGGGGAGAGAGAGAAAAAGCTGGAAAATTGCCCGAGGAAGAAAGATGGAGGAAAGAGAATACTGAAGCAGGACAGAGAGCTCAGAGTGCTGGTCAGCAGAAATGTCAGGATCAGTCACAGATAGCGCATGTGAAATGTGCTACAACACACATTACACTCAGTATATCTTATGTTGAAGTGTGAGTTGATTTAACTGATGGTGTATTGGACTAGAATACATTCATGACTAGAATGCATTCATGAAAAAGCTTTAAAGCTCTGAATCATCTTCTTTCTTTTATCCAAAGACAATCTAAGTTTTAGGCTTCATTCCATTACCTAAACAAAAAAAATCCAGCCAGCTTAATAATAACACATAGCTTTATTAATAATACAACTTTAAACATAACCAACATCCCTGCCAATAGACACAGCAGTGATTGAAAACATAGCAGGACCAAACATCTGGCGCAGGTAGCACATAGCCAACTCAGACCTTCCTCACAGTGAGCATTGAGATGCAACAAAAATATGACTAGTTACTCCAATTTAAATGCTGCTGCGCCAGTGACGGTGCTGGAAACTGTCAGTGGTTGGCCATTGCCTTAGTAGACTGAGACTTTTTTGGCACATTTTTTAAAAGGAAACTCAAAGTGGAAACAGTTTTTCCACACAAATTGGAACAAAATATGTCTCTGATTACCAAAAGAACGGGGATTTATGCTTAAAGGCAAGATTTAATAAAGGCCAGGTGTGTTGATCCTAAAGTCAGAAGTTTTAATGAAATGAAGCTGAATGATCATGCTAGTTTACTTTATACTACTAACCCAATGAGGCAAAGTTATGTTTAGAAATTAAATGATATTTGTTTGCGAAAAACTGTCAGGGATTAATATGTTTTAATTTTTCAGAAGTCACAATAGTTATTCTGAGATTAGGGAATTCCTGTGTGAAAATGTCCATCCATCCATCCATCCATCCATCCATCCATCCATCCATCCATCCATCCATCCATCCATCCATCCATCCATCTGCCAGGAGTGCAAAGGTTCATGTATTCCTACTGAACTGTTTCAGTTTGGCACTTTCTGTTTACAGATGTGTACTGATGTTGTTCGGAGCAGACTAAAAGATAATCCAAGGTCCCCACATTGTAATCTATTGAATTTATGGATTTTTTTTTAGTTTACTGTTAAATCCCTACCATCTACCCACCTATTCATCCTTTCATCCATCCATCTAGCTATCCCCACTTACAGGGCTTTGTCACAAGCAGGCTAGGTTTTCTCTCTCTCCTGGAAAGTTTTTCAACCCCTCCTGGGTTGATTCTACTCATTTTTGGGCCAGATGGAATATTTGATCCCTCACAGTGTCTGAGAGACCAACCTAAAGACCAACCATCCTTTGAGGGAAACTCATGTTGTATCTTAATCTTATTATATTTGCCCCAACAGAAAGAGTGAAATGAACAAAGAAACAAAACTGCCTGCATTTCTGCTGATGCTTAAATCGATCAATTTTGCAATCCATTTTTAGCTCGCTTGTGAACAAGACAAGATAAAAACTTGGACTATGACTTTCTATTAGTAAAACAATAGACCAAAACAGTGTTGTAACAGTAGATTGAACTGCAAATAGCAGCGTGCATTCAGTTCATGAAGCAGGTATGAAGAATCTTTCATATATTTGTTTAATAAATTGTCCAAAAACAGCAGCTACAGCCTCTGTGATGATGTTTTAATACTTGGTCAATCTTACTAAAGGAGAATTAAGGCACTCTGTCAAGCATTACACTGTGGTAAAGACTGATTTTGTGTGACTAATCCATTATCTGCATTCTTTGCATATTCTAAGCCGGGCATAGACCTCCTGTACACCTCCTGCCTTGGAGCAAAGTTATCAGTGTGTTTGTTCAGAAGATATATTAGATATAAGATAAGAAGATGTAAGCATTGATTGTAGGCACAGCTAATCTCAGCATCATCTCCATAATAGCAGTCGGCGTCCCCCTTCAGTGTTGTCTTTACTTACGATCTCAGATAATGAAGACGCGACCACCTCCTGAAAGTCTCGCTGTTAGCTTATTGATCCCAACAAGTTCCCCTGAAGCGAGTATTTATCATAATGAAGTGTGTAACGGTGGCTTACTGATACAGACAAGAACACACATTAGCTGTGACTTAATTATATTACTTTAATTCTTGTGTTAACTTGGACTGAAAACTGGGTAGAATATGTGTAAGTGTTTCTGTGTTATTCATAACGGATCTGTGTGGCAAAGATGTCTTTATACGTTTGCTTTGTGTTCAACTGCTTATGAATTCATATTAAATTTTCATGTTGGTTGAGGTCATGAACGGTCACTTCTAAATTAAAGGCTGCAGAAAAATTCCTGCTATCTCCTGTTATTAGAGTATTCACAGGCTCATCTTTCATTCATAATTCACTTTAGAATTTTGATGTTTCCTCTCACTAACTAGATACCAGATAGAGTTCTGTGTGCGTGTGTGTGTGTGTGTGTGTGTGTGTGTGTGTGTGTGTGTGTGTGCGTGTGTGTGTGTGTGTGTGTGTGTGTGTGTGTGTGTGTGTGTGTGTGTGTGTGTGTGTGTGTGTGTTGCACTGACTGAGATTTCCTCACATTTCCCAGGTTTGAGGTCGATGAAGCTATAAAGTGGGAGGAGAAAATAGTTTAGGATCTTACATTAATGCTTTGATGTTGTGCTATCAGGTAGACTGAGGTTTTGGGAGCTTCGTGGAATAAACACACACACACTAGCTGATAACAATGTAGCTTGCACTCAGAGAAAGCAGCAAAACAGAGAGGTATGTCTCTTAAGACTTGCGTTGTTAAATTCTTAGATGTCGGGCTCCTCACCTCTGTTACTCTGCTAAGAATAGTCACAAAAATGCATAACATGACACGGTAATAAATTACTGTAATTGAAGCTGTCAGAAACACAGCAGACATAGTTTCAACTTCAAAATGTGTCTTGTCTTCCCTGATTGCTAATTTTATCCCACCCTTCTGACTGCATCATCTGGTCTGTTTTGAATGACATAGTAACAATTGACTTTGAGACTGGGCATGATGCTGAACTAGTTTTCTATATTCTGTATTTATCATCTCTATCTGATCTCACATACAATCATGTTTGGTGGTTTTTTTTTTCAAAGCTGCTGGAGCTCAAACTCCTGAAAAAAGTTAATGCTGTTTCTGATAGAAAAGTGTCAAAACAGATTCACTGGCAGCACCTGGCTGCCATTCTTCCATTCTGGCAGCCAGGTGCTTTTCACTGGGCAGGGCTGACAGGATTATATATATAAGTTGGTGGCAGCTGGAAAAAATAGTATTTATCCAAGAAAACACTTGGAAAAGTGCTCCATAAGACTTCATGCACCTTGACTGTGAACATACCTGCCTCATTAGAGCATGACCAACCTGTTAGTGGATCTATGTGCCCGTGTCCATCTCTGTCTGAGACAGGCTAACTGTCTCGGCAGCTGGCTCGCTGTTTATTAGGTCAAATTGAGCACCAAGCAGGTCGGGAATGATTGGCAGTTGACTGTTTGCCTGTTCTGTTTGCCAGCTGCCCCGTGTCACAGCCTATCAGCAGTAATCAGCCTGGGCAGAGAGCAAAGGCCTGTTACAGATAACAGACTTCTTTATTCCCCCTCTCTCTACAAAACTTATTGTGATAAGAACAAAATGTTACAAAGATAGCAGAGACACACTGATTGCAAATTCAATTTGGGATATTTTCTGTCTGATCTGCTAATTCTGATTTTGTCTAATTAAAGACTATTGGATAGAAAGTTATTGCATTTTCTACATCAGGTTCTCGAAAGATTTAAACAGCCATTTTTAACACTTTCTTATGCCTTTCTTGTTTACTGTAACTCATATCATATCATAGAAACTGAGAAGTTTGCTGATTCACTCTCTTCAGCTGCATTCTGCCCTACTTATTAAAAGAAAAAAACACTATGTGACTAATTTATTTTCTATACCTTCAAGTATCTCAGCTGTGTTGCCTCTCTGTCCGTCGCTGCCTTGCTGAACAGCATTTGGGGATACAAAGACTTTTTTTCAGGTTTTATATATTTCCTGCACAGCAGGTCAAGCTCTTTAATCACACACCAATAGTCTGGAGTTTTATGATTTAAGTGTCCAGTATACAGTTATAGTTGGTGCTATAGGCTCTACTTTTCAGAGTGTTCCCTGGGTTGGCAAAGAAGCCTTCTTTTTACTTTCCAGGGAGTGCATTGCAAAATCCCCCACATAGGTAAATTAGCATATAAAGACATGATAGGAGGAGGCGGGTGGAGAAGGAGAAGTTTAACCAGCAGCAGCATCAGCAGAGTGTGGGCATCAAAGATGTTGCAGGGATCATGGAGAGGAAAGACATGTACACCTCCTTATTGTAATAAAGAGCTGTGACTGGTTGCGGGTGGCTGGAAACAAGATTTTAATATCAGCCGATAACAGCTGGGCGTATGACTTCTGTTTCCTGCATGTTTTGACCTAGTGCATTCCTTGGCCCTTAAGAAATACACAGGGACAGCTGAGTGATATACATGAGTCATCCACAGACTTAGAGTGTTTGCAGATCTACAACCCCGAATCCAATGAAGTTTGGACGTTGCGTAAAACATAATGACAAGACATTTATAATCCACTGATAAACTCTGTGTTTTGAATTTGATGCCTGCAACACATTCCTAAAAAGCTGGGACAGGGGCATGTTTACCACCCTGTTACATCACCTTTCCTTTTAATAACTCTCATTAAGGGTTTGTCAACTGAGGACACTAATTGTTGAGGTGCAATTCTTTCTTATTCTTGCTTGATTCACAACTTCAGTTTCTTGACAGTCGGGGGTCTCCGTTGTGATATTTTGTGCTTCATTTTCAATGGGAGACAGGGCTAGACTGCAGGCAGGCCAGTCTAGCACCTGCACTCTTTTACTATGAGGCCACACTGTTGTAACACGTGCAGGGTGTCTTGGCATTGTCTCCCTGAAAAAGACGTGGCTTGGATGGCAGCATATGTCGCTCCAAAACCTGTATGTACCTTTCAGCATAAATGGAGCCTTCACAGATGGTCAAGTTAGCCATGCCACGGGCACTAACACACCCCCATACCATCACAGATGCTGGCTTTTCAACTTTGCTCTGATAACAGTCCAAACTGTCTTTTTCCTCTTTGGCCTGGATTACATGAGGATTTCCAAAAAACAATTTGAAATGTCAGACAACATTTTAAGAGACGTGAGACCACAGCATATTTTTCCACTTTAGGTCAGTCCACCTCAGATAATCTTGGGCCCAGAGAAGCTGGTGGCATTTCTGGTAGTTGTTGAAATATGTCTTGCATTTGTAGATGTAATATCCTTTACACAATGATGTTGGTATTTAATGCAGCGTCGCCATAGGGGTCAAAGGTCACAGGCATTCTATGTTGGTTTTCAGCCTCCCTGCTTACGTGTAGAGATTTCTCCAGATTCTCTGAACCTTTTGATGACATAATGGACAGTAGATGATGAAGTAACTAAAGTCCTTGCAATTGTATGTTAGGAAATGTTATTCTTAAACTGTTGGACTACTACTAAAATGTCCCAGTTTCATTGGAATTGGGGTTGTACATATGATGTTGAATGAGATAAAGTTCTCTGGTGACTGTCACCGGCGTGTTGATCTGTGCATCTGTCGAAAGAAGACATCTTGCTGCTCACTCTTAACATACTACATGTCCGACAGAAAGGAAGTAATGGCAGACAGCTTGATTCCATCTCACAGGCTCCTACCAACAGTTTCTCCGTTATCTAAAGCCATTTCTCAGACTAATAAAACTGACCTTTTCTTAACTGAAGGCACCTTTAACTCTCCTTTCCCACAGTAGCCTCCTAAGGCTGTCCTGAAGCACCCTCTGACAGTTTTATTTACAGTGCAAATACCACACACCATCAAGAAAAGTGACAAAAATGTTCCCACTCCCCCTCGACCTACCACAAAATTTTGTCCTCAATCAGTCAAACTAAAATTGTAATACCATTTGATTAACTGCTGGCACTATCAGAAAACTGCAGTTTAGAGGGTTTTTTTTTACGGCTCTTTGCAAGGGAAGCAGGGGAGCCCAAACTCATTTTTATACCTAAATGTCACCATAGCAGGTTGGGTTTATAAAAAAAGGTTAGATTTTTATTAGAGGGTGCTTGAGACGATAACTTCAGATTAGAATTAGAGGATCTGAGGCATGAGTGAGAAGAAGCGACAAGACAAACAAAGCCCTTCATCATTACCGATCACAAGAGAAATTGTGTTTCTCCCACGTGTTCCTCTCCTCATATATGTGCTGTGCTGACACATTTCTTTTCAGGTCAATACATGATGCTGTCATGTGCTGCCATGATTAGAAAAGTGCATGTGTGCTCTCATACAATAACAGCAGGCCTTTGATGTAAAATAGTCAACACTCCTGCTTGCACAAACAAGCTCATCGTCATCACATTATGATAAGTTTACTCTGAGTACCCATGCAGGGTGATAACTGCTCATTTTCTTTCTTTTCTCCTACAACTCTCTGGAGTTTCTCTCCTCTTCATCCATCCATCTCTCCACTCCTTCTCCTCCTTTGTGTCTCATTGTCTCACCGCTGTACTCATCTCTGCACCATTGATCTTCCCAACAATGAATTGGAGCCACCGACTCTATCACTCCTATTGTCCACTGCAGCCGTCCCTTATTTATGTTCCATTTTTCTCTCTCTCCTCCTAGCCTAGCTTTCTTGCTGTTCCATTGACCAGTGTGTAATTTCTTCCATGAATAATGCAAGCAGCGAGACAAAAATAGTTGCACTCCGTCTCTCTCTTGGCTGGGATTTGTACTGCAATAGTTTAACTGAATGTGCTCAAGCTGATTTCTATTCAGTGATGCCAGCCACTTTGTTAGAATGAATGCGGATTTAAATGTAAAGGTACCGGAGCTCCCAAAGCTGCATTCTCACTGGGACAGAATGGAAGGGATGATTGTGAGATCAGGGTGCAGATTTATTTACCCTCTCAGCACTTATGAGTTTTGATCCAGGAGCACCGAGATGGTTCCTGGGGCAGTCCTAATCATTAGCTGTCAGTATTAGCAGCCAACATATGGCAGTCTGTAGGCAAAAACAAATTTTCAGTTTCCAGCATTGTTTGCTGATGTGCCAAAGTGAAGTTATTAAAAAAAAAAAAAAAAAAACCTTTCATCATTGCCAACTTTAACCATTCTTCAAACAATAAAATGTATTTTAATTAAATCTGCTGATTTTTTAATATCTGAGCAAGGTGCACGATAAAAGCAAAGAGCTGATCTGCTGATTGTTGATGTTTGTGGAGCCTTTGTCAGTTTTTTTTTTTTTTAAGTTTTAAGTGAAGTTTTTCCATTTGTAACTGCTCTCGAAACCCACAAGAAAAGACTTCGGGAAAATGAATTTACTTCACACAGAGATGAAGAAAGAGTCTTAAATGCTAGCTGCAGTTGAGTTCCAGACTCCTAATCAGGAAGAGAAGCTAAACTAAGGAGAGACATTTTTATGGGTGAGCAATTATTTCCTTTTCATGTTAAGAAATCATGAGAAATGTAAAACGTCTACAGCACTTAAAATCTATTTTGTTGTCTTCATGTACTCATATGGGTGAGACCAAGATGGGATGCTCTCCATGGAGTCTGAACACTGATGGTGGTGGTGGTGGTGGCGGTGAAGATTGGCCAGATTCTGATGAGACAGACTGAAGTTGACTGGGGTTGAGGAGGACTGCAACACTTAAACTGAAATGTCAACTTAAACAGAGGAGAACAGATTTAAATATTCAACAGCAGCAGGACTTTTGGTTGATAGAGATCGAGGCTGTATCTGTTTGATTAAACTGAAACTTAAAAAGTGAATGCCCATGAGTGACAAACACAAAATCCTACTTGATCTAATGTCTGGCTTCACTTCTGGAATGGAGATAGTGCTGCAGCAAGATGTCAGTATCTTATGTTTGTTTTAGTCCTCTTGGTCTCAGTTCATGTTGCTGAGTTCTTTTGTTGCTTGGGTTTTATGTCTGTTAGGTTGTGTATGTTTTCACTTGAGTGTTAATCATTGTTTTTAAAGGTGCTTTGGAATTTTCATTTGGAATCATAATTATAATAATTATGATTATTATAAAAAAGGGGGTTTAAGGAAGAAATTTCTTCCTGAGAACAAGCAGTCACTTAGTTTAAAGCCTTGACTGACTATTGGGATGCACTTGGGCATTTGATGGTATTGATTTTTTACTAGTCTTCTGATCACCAATAAAGGTAATTGATTAAAAAGTGTGCCCCTTGTCAGCTTGTCCTTTCCTCTGGGTCTGTCCCCTTCATGTTTCACCTTATGTCCCACCCTCTACACTCTCTGACTGGCTTGACATCACAAAGTTGTTTGACATAAATGTACAGTAGCTGTAATTAACTGTTAACTTCTGTTTATGATGATGGAAGTGTCAGTTTTGATGAAATTTACAACAGGAATTTCAACAAAGTTCTGTGTTACAGGTTGAAATGTTCCAAATTCTAACTTCAGACAGAAAATGTTGGTTACGGGTCTCATGAAGAACTAGCCTTTTAGCCTTTACAGAGACAAGTTGGTGAGTGAGATCTAGTGATGAAACAGTTAAGTACTGCCAAGCATATGATCAAAAAATTTCACTGTACAAGAAAAAATGTGAAGTGTATCACAATGTCTATCTGAACTTGTAGTCACAAGCCTCAGGTTGCCATTGTTATCATGTTTGCGATTGGTGAAGGACACGGTTCACAGGGGTTAGAAACTGAAGACATCTTGATCATCACATTGTGCCCTGTTGTGGTCTTTCCGTTAAAGGTATGGTTGGTAGTCACAGAAAACTAGCATGAATTTGAATGTAGCATCTCATCAGGACTTTATCTAGCCCTCGCCCTCCCACACTCGGAGCTCCTCCAAAACATCGCCTCCACTCACATACATGAGTGCCACCGATTCACGAGCATTTGATTGTGACTGATTAAAAACCGCAGACTCAAATCGATTCTCAGCACATAGTCTTTGTTTGCACTACGTTACCAGTAATCAGGGTATAGGTAGTTTTTCTGCCATTCTCCAGCTTATAAGGATCCCTCTTGGTTATGCGCATTGAATAGAGGCTAGTGCATGCCTGTAAAATGGAGAAGGTGGGCAGAATGGCAGGACAGGATTTGATTGGTTTAACAAATTGGTGCCAAACACTAGGATTGGTCGGTGTTTTCCAAGGTTTACTCCTGCTGTAGAAAGCGGATATTTTTCGCTCTATTTTAAGAACACATCATGCATGGATTGCCATAAAGATCATTTTAACTAGAATAACAAAAAGTGTTTCTAAATCTGATTACCAACACTGCCTTTAACACAGCATCCATGAAGTTGCACATAAACACTTATTCAAATCTCTTGCTCTCAGTGTGCAGGCAGAAATGGTCCTTTAAGGTATAAAGCCAAGAAATGAAAGTGAGTCACCTCGACCCTGCCCTTGTCAGATTTCCTGTCTTAGTCATCCTAGAGATCCTTTCGGTTGAGTTGTTCATCTTTTTAACTAATGATCATGCATTTCACGCTTTATCACTCCCTGCACTTTTCTCCAGACAGCTTCTTTACAATCAGTTTAACAGCTTCAATAGCCCTATGACTTCAAAGAATTTATTAGAAAAAGCTAAACATGAGGATTCACTGAAACACAGCACAATGAAATCACACTTTTATTTTAAGTATTTTTTTTTTTACAGTTTTATCCTTTCAAGTAAGAGAAAGTGTAGTGGCAGCCTTGTATTAGCAGGTTTTATTTGACTTTGGAGGCTTTTGTATGTATTCAGAGTGATCAATGGAAGTGGCAATAGAAGGTTGTTGCGGTTTTTTGAAAACTTCTTTGACCCAATGCTGGCTTCAATCTGAATAGATATGATACTTTATACACCTTTTTGAATAAACTAATCTAAAAAAAAGTTTGAACAGAATGAAAAAACAACTTTTGTTTCCTTCAGCCCAACTGTGATTTAGCATTATTTCTTTTACTAGTTCAGTGTATCTTGAGACACAGGTTCTGAAGGACCAACTTTTCTGTTTTAGTCACTTCACATAAGCACAACACTGCTTTTGAGTGAGTAGGACTTTTTGTTAGTACTCTGAAACCCAGATACCAGTCTATTTGGTCTTCGCAGTTAAGAGAGGAAGAGAGATATTCTGACAGTCCGCAGTCACTGGAGACATTCACTGTGCCGGGGGGATTTCGGAGGACTAGACTGTGTACTACCTATCAAAGGTCCTCTCTCCAGTCACCCTTCTTTTCACTTTATTGCTCCATCGGGCACCTTTTTTCTCTTTTGTATTCGTCTCTGTTCATCTGCTTGTGTTATGTTGCTTCTTCACTGTCTCCAGCCTGCCACTTTTTATGTCTTCCTTCTCTGTGTCTCTTTCAGTCCCTCCCTTTTATTTCACTCCTTTCTTTTATCTTGTTTTTTTTTTTCTTTCCCTGTAGACATATCCCAGCTAATATATCACAGCCAGTGCCATCTTGTCATATGGATTGGAAATGCCTGGTACATGGTGATACATACTGTCACATTCTTATCCAGCGGAGACTGACACATAATGTGATGTATCTGAATATATTTTTCCAGTATTAGAATAAAACAGAAATGTTGAAACATCAGATGAGAGCTTTTTTTTCCTTCACAGCTTTTATTTTTGGCAATGAATCATTGCGATTAGTCATCTCAACAGAAAATGTCATCCAGGTATGTTTCCCTCTTGCTGGATGTATTAATAACATGAAAAATATACAGCCGGTGGCCAGGAGCAACTGTTTACCCAAGAAGAAAAATGTAAGCCTTCTGTGTTATTACCATGGTAAGACTAATAAACATACTTAAAGTCTTGCTGTTGGTAAACATGGGTGAAAAATGGGTATAAATGTACTTACTCCATATAGGTTTTCTTTTGGCATTGCATGTGGCATGAAATAAAATATTGATTGTAGACTTAACAGAGCTGAACTTATTTAGTGCTGGGATGAACTGATACTGGAGAGACTTTTTGTGCTTAGGTTAATGACAGTGTAATGTGAGGAAGTGATAAATATGATGACACATCATCAGAAAAACAACAACAACAACATCAAAAAATTAAAAATAAAATGAAATAAAAATCATCTAGAACAAAGAAAATAATAACTGACTGGTATTGATTCAGTGACCAGCAGGTGGATTTACATTTTAAAACAAAGGTACAGATAAGTATGGATGGGTGCATGGAGACTGTGAAAATGAACTGTACCACTATTTTACTTCTTATTTGTGTTCTTTAATTAGGGGGAAAGAAGAAAAGGGAAGGGATGGCAGAGTTTTATCTTTTACATACTCACAAGGAGCTACTGTGAGATTTTTTGGTTTGTGTCAACCTTGGTGACCCTTTAGTCAAATGATACCTCCCGTTTCCTTGCTGGTCTTTTCTTGAAGTGTTTGCTAAAGTCAAATCTATTCTTTAACTTTCAATTTTTTCACTCAAAGAAAGAGTGATTTAAAAGACCTGGATAACATCTGTTACAGGAGGATATTGGGTAATCGCCTTGTCTGTTATCAACCAGAATAGAAAAGTAAATGAAATGTGATTGTCTCTTATTGAGATGGTTGTAACTCATGATACAGTACAATAATGTACAATAGGGCAATGATGATATGATACAGTACGGTACATTGCAACACCAGAAACTTTGCCCACAATAACCCTTATACCACACTACACCTTTTCTTCAATAATTAATTCTATTGCAAATAATCCTACAATGATGTGATAAAAATCTTCTAGGGGAACTGTTATTCATAGATCAAAATATGGACAGCTGACCCCAAGGAATATTGTGACAATACTGCAAAAGTAAGGACAAATACCGATTTTCTATTTGTCCAGCCTGTCACTGGTGTTCACATTGTATTTCTTTAGGTCATACTGAGGCATCAATACTCTTTCAGGGGTTTTAAAACTTAACCATGGTTTGAACTCTAATTGGGCTGCACTATTTTCCTCTTCCTGTTTTTTTTTCTTCAACAGAGATAATTGTAAAACAAGCCTCATATTTCTATCCTGCTCTTTCTCCCACCCTTTTTTTTTCTTTTTTGCTCATGCCCCCACATGCAGCCTGGTGGTTGTTTGTGCTCAATAAGGGGGATTAATTAAACTCATTGGTATTCTAGGACACAAGCTCCAGCTGTTTCTTTTGGCTTGTATCAGCAAGGTCATTCATTTGGATTGTGTACTTTAGGACTCTGTTTTTTATCCTACAGCACCCACTGGAGTTTTATTTATCTATTTTTTTGACTGTTGGGACAGTTGGCTGGATATCGGTGACAGAAGCTCGCTGATCCGACAGCTAATCTATCAATCAATCTTTTTGAGATTACCAACTCAGCAGTGTGTGTTCACACATCAAACCATTTAGCTTAGCTGTAATTAAAAGCCCCTCTTCTTCACTCTGCCTCTGATGAAGTGCTCCAACTGCAGACACACACACTCTTTGTTTATAGCCCATTCGTCATTCAATTTGAGTGGAAGTCAACAAGGTAAACAGCAATGTAAACATATGATAAATAGGCCGTCTCATCAGGGTGATTGATATTCCCAGTTTGCCTTGATGCAATGTTTAATACATAAGGCCATCTGACAGGCCTTCAGCACCATGTTTAATTATTAGTGCAACATGATAACACAGTTCTGGGCCCACTGCCAGAGAAATCTGCTTAGAAGTTAGAGATTGTAATTCCAAAGTAATGAGTCATGCAAATATTAAAAGTAATGCGGATGTAATACATCTAACCAAAGTGTTAAGTCGATATTCACAACAGAAAAAAAATAGTGTAGTTAGTGAGGAATGGAGTGCAACCTTGGGTCAATGAGTTTAACTGTAGCATTAAGTATTGCATCGATAAGCGGACTGTGAATTGGGACCAACTGAGCCATCGCTCTGGGAAAACATCAAGCAGGCAATGACTGTTGAGAGAGTCAGAGTTTGCTGTTTTAGTATTGACAACATATTATTTCTATCCTCTTTCTCTTTTAATCACAACCAGCAACAACGGATCTCAAATCCTTTTACTTACATGGATAATCTTTCTTTATCACCCAAACAGCCATCACACCTGTTCTAATACTCAAAGCTGATTAGCTGACTGCGAGGGTGGCTGAACAGAGAGGAACATTAAACTCTCGGTTGTTCGGGCTGGCTCCTGATAAGCCCACAGATACAGTTTTACAGAGACTGCCCAAGGTCCAAATTTCAAGACATGGAAGCAACACCAAGGCTTGTTTGTGACAACAAAAACAACACCTCGGACATAAAAAAGCACTCAGTAATGCAGAGTGTTAATGAACGGCTGTAGTGATATGACTTCTTAAAACAGAAATGCCTGCAGAACAGCAAGTTTAATGCTATAAAGTCAGTAGTAATTTATTATTCTTGTTAATATGCTTTACTCATTTTCAGATAAATGCATGAAATCCTTACTGACATGCAGTATTCTCATATATAAAGATTTCTGAGCCTTCTATTGCCACCTCCTGAGTAGTATTCCCTGTACAGTTGGCCTAGTTGAGGTGACTCAAAAAGGAGGCAAAAATCCCAACTACAGATCAAGTGTATTTTATTCCAAATAAAAATGTAGTTTGATGTAGAGTGCGGCTTGTGATTAAAGGGAAAAACAATTGTTATAAACATACTTGAAGAAAAATAAAGAGACAAAAATAGAAAAAACTGAAGAATTGAGCTAATTCTGTCTTCTACTTCCCACCAAAAACCCCAAGGGCTTCCAGCCTCCTGTTATTAAGCTTTTGGCTCCTGCAAAAAGGGAAGGATTAATCATTTGAAACTAATCAATCAATAAATCAGTCTTTATTCATATAATGGCAATTCATAACAAATGTTATATCAAGATGTTTCCAAAACATTAACAGGTTAATCTTAATATAATTTTATTTTTTTAATAGAAACATTAAGACAAGATAAGACAAGACAAGAAAAACTTCCCCATAACAACCTCATACCCAATACTGGGTATCGGTATGGGGTTGGAATAGGGTTAGGGTTGTGACATGTAACAAGATATTCTGTTGCAGGTATTGATATCCACCTTCCCATCCTTTAAAAAAGGGATTTGAGATTTCAGCTAATACAGCATGAATGTTCAGTCCTTCACTGAGTTCTTGTGGGATTATTTTTATTTGTGTGTGTCAGACAGAGCTTGTGCTGTAGTGTGTAGCTGGCTGACACACAAACACTGGGCTCTTTTTATGCTTCTCTGGTGTCAGAGATGAGGTGAGCCTGTTGTCGCATTTCTTCATCATTACCTTCCCTGCCCTCCTTCATCTCTCTCACTGGGAGGCTAAAAAAGTAATCAAAGGCTTGGTATCTGACAGCTCTTCCTCTTTCCCTCTTTCTCTTAAAAAAACCCTCCTTCCTACCCCTTTGATTCTTATGAAAACAACGGTGTCTACCGGAAAAATGGCCTCTCAATTTTGGAGTGCTGAGAACCTCCCGTGTGTGCTTTTGTGGAGGTGTGCCTCTGTTTGACATCCTGCTAAATGGATGATGCTTTGCCACTCATTTAGCAGCTCTGTGGCTCAGTTCATCCTCCTCTGGGAGTCCGGAAAGCTTTTTATCTCCTTGTAGCTGGCCAGGAACTTACTCTGTGTTGCTGTCCTGCCCGTCACACTGCAGCATTAACATTAACATGCCTCTCACCAGGCCACAGAGAAAGAGCCCTGTAGTGCACTGACTGGACAGCTAGGCTTAATCCCTGATCAGGGCGAGAGTTCAAGACTCCCCCAGGGAGGAGATCTTGGCCGTCAGGTTGGATGGTAAGAGTTTGTTGGAGATTAGAGCTTTGGTGAGTCAAATGCTGGATTAAGGATGAGTGGTGATTCCTCTGTGTCTTAGTAGTAGTCTTCTGGGGAAATAATCTGGTGTTTTCTCTGACGTGTGTGTGTGCGTGCGTGTGTGTGGTACTCTCAGCTGTGTCTAATGCACTGTGTTGCTACTTAGGGCCTCTTAACTTAAAGGGCTGTGGTTTCAGTTTATGATGATACTATATCCCATCTATTATTTATGTAGCTATGTTGAGCGTTTAAGTTACCTTGATGATATATAGACACCTTCATGTGTAAGAAGAAGGGATGATACAATGGTGTCAAATGCTACCAATGTTTTATTTTCTATTTATTTTTTTATTATTTCTCCCATTGGTTTGCTTTATCATATGAATCAAAGAATCTATGTGTCTGTTGTTTTCTCTTAGGATGATGAGCCAATCACAGGAGGGGCTGATGGCAGAGACCACACCCACATCCGGAAGTTCCTCAGCCAGCGGCACAAGAAATTGCCATGGAAGCCAGAGGTAAACTAGTTTCCTTTTTTTTTCCTTTTTGTTCCTAAAAAGTTTGGTCCCCTAATTATTATCATTTTTAACCATATTCTACTCCGTCAGGCACAAGGACAATTATCTCAGGATCCTTCAGTTGCCTCTCTATTTGTGTGACTCATCAACTAAACCTGGCACAACAACAAACACAGCACCAATCTTTCTTTCAGTGACTGACCTTTGGGAAAATAGTTTTTATTAATTCAGCTACATCACTGGCTTTATAATTGAGTGTTTGCTTTTTGTGCCACATAAATTAGCAGCAGATGTCTGCCTCCAATTTTCTTTCAGCTGTTTGCAGACACAGAGCTGATATGTGAGGCCTTAAAAAACATAGTCAGTCAGAGGTACCTAAATCTGAAGAATAAAATGTACCTTAAGGTTTACGATGGCAAATTATGAGACTGACAGTGATTATATTTCATGCAAAACCATTATTGGGTTATATTTTAAAGCCACTATGATGTGAAGATTACAAGATGATTTAGCTCATCCTAATTTTTCAGCTCACTTACTGATGTGGTTTGCTCATTGGCGTTGACAAAGGGAGCAGCAGACGGGCCAATTAAGCAGCAGATTTGTGATAAGAGAAGCCGCTCTAGATTTGTAACCTGTTCACAGAGTTTAATTAAAGGACTGTTTGTGTGTGTGTGTGTGTGTGTGTGTGTGTGTGTGTGTGTGTGTGTGTGTGTGTGTGTGTGTGTGTGTGTGTGTGTGTGCGTGTGTGTGTGTGCGTGTGTGTGTGTGTGTGTGTGTCAGCTTCATCTTCTACATATGATTCATTACTTGCTTTCTACCTGGGATAAAGTTGAACTATCTCTGCAGAACAGCATAGTGTGTGCAAATAGGAGCATACAGTAGAGAAGCTAACACAGAATGAGATGGATAATATGAAGTTACCGTAGCATAAGTTATTTTCAACTGGATCAGTCTGACTGCAGCCGAACAGACTTTTCATGTGGTTTTTTTTCTTATTCACTTCTCTAGCTTTCCTGCTGCTTCTGCATTATGAATGTAATCTGCACAAAGCAGGAGTGCAGGTGCGCTGAGTGCAGTATGTGCCTGATAATGCCACAGCTTTTGTTGTTTTTACGTTGCAGACTCTCCTGGGTAAGCTGGTTGTTTAGTAAGCAGGTCTTTTTCTTTGTGCCTTACTTCATCAGGACTAAACTTATGAGGGAGGAGAATGTAGAGCAGGTTGTTAGGGCAGATTAGATTCCAGTCAGAGTGAGCAGAGGCCTGTCCTGTGAAGCTGGATTTTCTCTTATCAAGGTAACTTTAGGGTTAACCCTGGGTTTTCAGTCCCACTAAATGGCTAACCTGCTCCAAAGCAGGTTAAGATCTGGATAAGAGACCAACGAGTCTAAAGCACCACCCCCTGACCAATCAGAAACGGCCTGCCCATTCTTAAAAGATCCTGTAAGTGTTGATGCATGGATCACGAGAAGAGCACTTCAGAGATAAAGAGTTTTTAGAGATGTATGCAATCTGTCTGATATCCTCGGTGACATCATGTACGAAAGATGCAGATTTTCATTGGATCAAATGCATACCTGCAAACTTTTGACCTTGACGAAGCATGAACCCTCATCCCCCTTTGGCATGCCTCAACATTTTTAACAACACCCACCTCGTCCCATTAACGTCTTTTCTGTGCTTGCTTATCTCTGTGTTCTGCTCATGCTTGCAGATGATAACGGTTTAATGAACCCCTCCATACTGGATACTTTTGGCCGAAACCACATCAAAAAAATGACACTTGAATCTCTGTTAAACTCTTGGATGAGCACATTCTACACCTCTCTTGGAAAACTTGTAGAAAACACGCAACCGTCGATCACAGGTGATGCATTCACTGAAACCAGTAATTCTCAAACACAAAATAACCCATATTAACATATCAACATTCCTATTATTTAACACAAACAACCCACCATGTCCGTTACAGTATCAGTTTAAAAAAACAGGAGTGTTGGCAGGTATGTTGTTGTGTTAACACGACAGCGGTCTCTGGTTCTGGTTCTGACCTCCACCTCCTCTCATGCTTTGAAGGATTAACTAATCAATCGGGGTTGATGTTTGTCGCTCTAAGCTGTAGCTCAACAGGTAGATATTAGACGCTTACTTCAGTGTGAGAAATCAGAGGTGTGGCATGAGAGCATGTGAAGGCAAAAGAAGTGTGTGTGTCTCACGGCCAATGCATGAGTGTTGGCAGCCATGGGACTGCGCCAAATTTGTCAACTGATGGAGCCATATGTTACCAATGTAACGCATCTCAGCCAGGCGCATCTGAAAAAATGAGGTTTATAATAATGGTCACACATGGCATAACTGCCAAAACACAAATTTATGGAACACACAACTACTCATACTGTTGCACTGAGGAATTAATATTCCAACACGAAACACACTCATAGAGAGGGCTGAGCCTCAAAAGAACTCAATGGAAAGAATAAACAAAAGGAAAGGCACTGAGGAAGAGCTCTGCCTGAAATGTCTGTATAGTGATCAGATTGCTGTTCCTTTAAATTTGTCTTATGAATTTATGTTGTATAATCTCACAAATTTATGCATTAACAGAGTCTGCAATTTTCTGCAATCATTCCTTTCTGCCTTTTGCTTCAGCGAAAGTTGTTGCTTTTGTCCTGGATGATGTGTTTGAAATATTTGTATTTTTAAAGAATAATTGTCTGCCCCTCCTTGGTAAAGTAAGCTGCTCTGCAGGATTTCTCCTGTTTCTCCATGTTTGCAATTGGTCAGACACTGCAAACACCACGTTTTATATGAGTGGGCACTGATCAAGACTGGAAAACCCTGGATTCACTTAGCGAGTTGATATCCAGCTTCATAATCATCTGGTTAAGTCAACCCAAGTAACAATGAGAGATCCTGGATGTGTTAATCCTGCTTTGTAGTACAGGCCCCAGGTCTTATCTCACCTTTGGTGGGTGGCTACAATGTTCTGTGTACTACACAGCTGCTTTTTTGACAAAATCAACATAAACATTAAAACACTAACTTTAACACTGCTTTATTGAGCTGTTAGCTGTTGTGACTCACATTAAACTGAAGCTTTTCACTGAGAAAAATGATTAATAAGAGGACATGAATCACTCTGATGGTGTTTTTCTGCCTCATCTCTGTCAGATCGGGATATTTCCTTCCCATTATAAGTCCTTAGCTACATCATCCCTACCCGTCAATCAAATCAGAAGCACCTTATATATATGAAAAACTCTGTACTTTGAGTTTGTTAAAACTAGGGTTGCAACATTTTCATAGTTGGAAACTTTCCATGAGAATTTTTAAAAATTAATGAAAATTAATGGAAATTAGCAGGAATTAATGGGAATTTTTAAGAATTCATACCCAGTCGTATAAATATCAAATATTATGGTTTGTTATAAGCAGACATGCATGTCACAGGTCTAATGCAGTATTTATAAATGACATCAGAATGGTGAAGATTCAGGTATTTCCAATATCCTAGACATATTCTCTATGTTCTCTCACCATGGCCTTAAAAAGTCCCATTCAGAAATGTCAAAGTGTTTAGTTTAGCTTCTCCTCAGGCCATGCTTTCTACTCATCAAGGACCTGGACCTCTTTGCCTTCAGAGGCTACTGTCTTGTTATGAATGGTCATCATCTTCAATGCCACAATGGTTTCTTTCACAGATAAACAAAAATCATGAATGGTGAAATATTTTGTTTAGCAATCAAATAATTAAAACAAATGTATGTTGACGGCAACAAAACCCTGAAAATGTTCAACATTCCCGAGCTAAAATTCCCATAGGGAAAATTTACCAGAAATTTTGTGCAACCCTAACCAAAACAGATAAGTTTTAAAAAATCACTACCTGTACAGTATGCAGGTTATTTTTCCCTGGAACTGTCATCCTTTAAAAGGAATTCTATCCATGTCACCGGCAGGAACCAAGGTCTCAAATTAGTTCTGTGGTAGTTGATCTACCCCTGGAAAAAGTAAGACCATCGGCGACCCAGTAATCATAATTTCTTTTAGCCTGGTAGCAGATATGTTTCTCTTGCCTTGTTTCGTTCACGTATTCTTTTTTTTGGCTGTTTACATGTTTATATCTCCCCTTTTGAAAATGGGCAGATCACTATGAATGTCACTATCCCTTCATGGACTTCTTGAGCCAGCCTCTTTTTTAAACACCAGAGGTTATTGATGCATAGAAATAATGGACCATTACTGATCAGGTACTGACCAAACAGAAACAAGTATGTAACTCAGCTGTGTAATTACAGAAATTAAACACCCATCTGTTTAAATAAAGTGCTAGAATGTATTTGGTTTTGAGCTGCCATATGTGTATCACATCTGTTTTTTAATCTCATCTGGCCTTAAACCATCTAATGCCTGAATACTGAATGGCTACTGCATGAATCTGTGGATGATGCTTTTGGCATAATTCAAAATGCAGTACTTAGGAAATGAGCAGTCACATTGATATGAAACAGCCGAGCTAGGCCTGCAGCCAAACATCTGAATCTGGACCATGTAGACTAATTGCAAAAATGTAAATGGGTTTCATGGCCTGATCTCAGTGAGGAAATTGGTCTTGAAAACCCAGATTTTCCATGTCTTCTTTTCTTTATTTTGAAGTGAAAACAACTAAACTACAGGATGTGTTTGTACCAAAAGACACTGACGTGATTTTTCTGACCAGACATAGTTTCTTATTTATGGTTTGGATTGGAAAAGTGAAGCATGCCTGAAAAGGGAAATAAATTTTGCAGCATCCTCCCCAACCACATTTTACACTACATTAGACACGACTAGCATCAAAGTTCATTCGAAGACGTCAACACGCTACTTCTCTGACTCATTTCCAGCCCACTCATAAAGCAGCATGTCACTTAGTTTCTTTGACTTTACTGAAGATTTGGATACAGATTCATTTCAAAATTCTCTTTAAAAGTGCTCAAAAATCTCCTCCTCTTTGATGCCTCAGACTTCTGCCACATCAAGCCAATGCCAAATCTGTCAGAGATCATGGAGCGCAGCCGGTTTTCATCCGCTCCGCTCACCAGCTATCTGTCCTAATTACCAGCTCTAACTTGTGTTCTTGATGCACCGCCAAGATGGCAGAGGTCTGAGGCATAGACTCAGGCTAGTAGAGGTACTAGTGCCATATGGTGGCTGTCATAGTCTGGCAGAGGTCACACGGGCATCCAGAACTACTCAGACAGGCAAAATGAAAAAAAAAATCTGGATCTGACTTTTCCTCTCTAATGAGTTTACTCAGTGAGAGACAGAGGAAAAAAAAAAGCAAATGGACATACTTTTCAGAATATATCCTGTGACTCCTGGTTCAAGCAGGTTGTTTAAAGCTTTTGTATGAAATAAGAAAGGATTTACAGCTGCTAATTTAATCCAAAAGTGGCATGGATTTACACACTTGCAAGGAGACCAGCATGACAAGGAAACAGATATGGGATAGAGATCGCAGAGAGAGGAAGAGAGAAAGCGTGTCTGCTTTTTTGAAGACTCATGCATGGCAGAATAAATTGTCATTCGGAGCAGAGCTGACATGGATCCAGAGAGAATTTGAGCATCATGAACATTTTTTTTATTTAGTCAAGAGCAGAGAGAATGATGTTAAGAAGGATTAGTGATGCTGAAGTCATGCTTAATTTGATATCCGAGGGATGTTTAAGATTTCTTTTCTTTGAACAACTACTAAATTTGGAGTCCATCATGAATTAGATTTAAATCCTAAATTTGGCTGATCATCAGCATTTACGGCAATTGCATCTGATGACTGGAGTGTTTGAAACCAGACATGGTGCTTTGCAAAGATGCTGGATGATTCCGGGTCCAGTTATTGTGACCTCACCCAAAGCTGACCCTAACGTCAAAATCCACCATCAAATCCAGATATTACCCCCCCCCCCCCCCCCCCCAAAAAAAAAAAAAAAAAAAAATGGATGATTTAACCAAAACATACCTACTTCAGTCAGTCTTTAACCCAAAGGTACCCTGAGCAGAATAGAGAGAGCAGTGGTGGACAAGTGACAAAAGAGTGAGTGCCACTGATGAAAACATGGAGAAAAAGGAAAACAATGTTATTCTCTGATTGTCTCACAATGGTTCTGCTCAAAATCACAACATATTTACTCCTTCACATAGACATAAAATAGCGGGATTTCTTCTGTTGGTTGAAATGAAATGCATCGTCCTGCTTGTTGAGCTCCACCTGTTATCCTAATAACAGTGTTCGTTCATGTTTTGGCCGTGATGTTTTCAATCTGTGGTTTATAGGGATGCACAGGTTGTACTTATGTCTGCTGCAGATAGACAAAGAAAGGAGGAGAGAAACAGCAAAGTCACTTACTTCTGATGTGTATTAGTCCAATCCTGTGGTCTGCTGGCCGTGAGTTTCACACCACTGCATGATGACTTACTTCTTAAATTAGCAAATTAGGGTATTTACTTTGGAAAACATGGATCAAACTATGACCGTATGAAAGACCAGAAAAAGGATGAGTGTATAACACAGGACCAGGATTCCATAGAAAGGCATTGTCGTGGTCTGCTGCTGACTGAAAGAGGAGAGCAGGTTTTTTTCCTCTTGACTCAGCTGACGAGCAGAAACTGCAAAGACGCCACTAATTTTACCCCACTCTTGCCTCTTCATTCCCCTGTGCTTAGCTAACACTGTGCGTAGGTTAAAATTAAAATGATTGAACAGACACGTTTCTCATGTTTATCATGGATCGTAAAAAAAATTGGACGTCATCTGGCTTGGCTTGAAGTGAAGTTGCCAGAAAAACTGCTCCCCCTGGTGACTGGATGCAGTATAGGTCAAAAACTCTGTCTTCCCGTTCATTCCAGATGGGCTGTGGTCAAACTTTAAAAAATGAATCCACCTCTTAGAAATGTTTCTCACATCCTTATGCAGCTGTTCCCATGTATTCTTTACCATGAATAATCAGATACATTGGAAAGAAGAGCCTAGAGGAGATTAGGCTTTCGAAAGAGAAAAAAAACAACAACATATTTTTGTCACCTGGCTCCACTCAGATTCTCTCAGAATCCCTCACAGTCTCTACTGCGCAGACTCTGGCTGCAAAATAGTGGCATCTCTGACGGGGGTTAGAGTCACATCATCTATTCTTCATACAGTCTATGGTTTGGAAAAGTCAAAAGGACCTACAGCAACTAAATGACATCACTTCCTAGAGGAATAATTTGATAATATGGAATTATTTTGGTCCTTTAAAATCTTCTGCAATTCTTCTGAATGTCATATGATTGTTTGCAGAGTATTTGCTCATTACCATGTTGGTTGGTAATCAGAATTATGTATCTCTGTTGTCTATATAGGTGTGAGTTTGAGTGCGAATGTTTGTATGTCTCTGCATGTTAGCCTGCAATAGGCTGGTGTTTAGGGTGTGCCCTGCCTCTTGCCCAGTGACAGCTGGGATAGGCTCTGGTCCATTTTACCAAATGTCATATGAGCCTGCTGTTACCAAATTTGATTTTGTTGGTCTGTATTTTCAGCATTTATCCTGTGATTTAAAAAAGTATAGAAAAGAAAAGGAATTTAAGAAGGTAAACAGTTTTTTCTGTATATTTGAATAGTGTTTTTATTCCACTTGAAAGAAAGGTGAGAAAACAATTAACAGACAAGATTCGGATTGGATCAACCATCACAGCTAACCCCTCACTCAGAAGGAAAACCCATGCAGTGTCGAGCTGGAGGAGAACTCGAACCATCACTATTTCTTTATCTAGACCGGGAGGACAGGAGAGAGAATGAAGCAAGATATTTGTCTCTTCTCATTGTTCCCTCAGTCTGTTTTTCCCTTTTTCATCCATCTATCAAACGAAGCGTAAAAAACAGACAAACAGGAGGCATGAATGTGATTGCAGACGTGTAAATGATGGACAACTTGTCTGGGATAAGAAAAAACATCTTTTGTTCTCTTTTTTCCTTCTCACGTTCATTACTCCTACATATTCTCTGCATCTATCCCCTTCATGTTATATCCCTAGCATGAAAGACAACATGTAATTGTAGGACAGATGGCAGATTATACAAACCCTCATTACTGTAGTTGATGAGGCTGGAATCTAGATCATATGAACCTTGTCTTCCATTTTTATTCTGCTCTCCTCTGTGTGAAATGAGTTCTCATTATCTCTTCATATATAATCTCTTCAAAACCTTGAACCTTTGAAACTCAGCTTTTTCTCCCTCTGCCTACCTGCTTATCTTGCTTTCTTTCCTGTCCTCTTACTTAAATCATTAATGGGCACAAAGAGACGAGATCAGTTTGGGAAACACTCTAAATGCCCTCTGATCTCCTGAGATTCTATAAAAAGTATGTTTAAACAAAACACAGTCTTGTTGCTGCGACAGAGGATGTGTAAGATATGTAGTAAAAGCCATTTGATCATTCATTCAAAGCTTTAATTTGAGCGGCTAAAAATGCAGGACTGCACAAGTGTATACAGTTAGTTTTAATGCTGTTTCTCCCACTGTAAAACCTCAAAGGAAGTTGGCTGTGCATTTCATATCCCCCCTTCCTTGTTGGGAACACCATGTCTTACTTCTCTTATCCAAAAGGGGATTCACAGTGTCAGTCAGTGCAATTGCTCGTCAGTGACTGCTTCAAGCGGCCATTTGTCAGTGCCTTCCTTCCAGCAGGAGCGCAGAAGGCTGCACCAGATTTTTGAGAAAAGGGAGACAGCATCCTGGAGGAGGGGGAGGAGGAGCGGGGGAGAAAAGGGAAAGTCTGATATGTGCTCTGTTTAACAGTGCGACCAGATGGGTGAGAGGGAAAGGAGATAATGTGTAGCAGTGGGGATGGAGATATGCAAAGACAAGCTCACAGAGATGAGGCTGTGTGGAGAAACGTGGTTACAAGGAGATAGGCGTAAAAGTGCTGCTGTGGCAGCTTCCCAGGATACACTGTTTTACAGTTTTACTCCAGTTGTCCTGATTTTTCCTTCCTCAGCCTCTGCACCTGTCATTCTCCCATTCCTGACTTAGCGATCATCCCCGATCATATTTGACAGATGGCATCCGGTGTTCACTCCTCCCCCTTTATTTAATGTCAGTCAGAGCTATAGGGGCTCTGCTGCTTTGAAACTATGGCAGCTCAAGAATGTATAACAGCCTTCATCTGGAGTGTGGTGAGAGTGAATGAAACTGGATGAACAAACAGATATGAGGAGAGAATAAAGGGATTCCTGCCTCAGAGAGACTACCAATGACAAACACAAGGATTTTTGAAAAGTGTCTCTGCAGATGGCGCAAACTGACCAAATATCACACCACTATAAAAATCCTACATACAAATGATTGTATTTATGTATTCATTTTTGTTCTTATTTCTAGGATTTTGGCCTTTATTAGATAAGAAAGCTCAAGAGAGTGTTAGGAATGGTGAGGTTAATGTGTAGCAAAGGTTATTGGCCAGAAACCTGCTCCTCAGGTTAACTGGTGATTCTAAAGTGCCAGGAGCTGCAAGTGTGAGCGTGAAAAGTTGTCTGGTCCTGTGACTGACCAGTCCAGGGTGTACCCCGCCACTCACCCTAAAACAGCTGGGATAGGCTCCAGCAACCCTGAACAGGATAAGCTGTATAGAAGATGAATGAATGAGTTAACAAGAAAGCATCACTTATTAGTGTCTTGATTTAGGAATCAAATGAATGCAATGAAATGTTCTTTATTTTGACCTTTACAAATTTTCTTCAAATGAATGTTTCACCGCTACATCAGTATTTTCGAAAACCGTGACACAGAGGAATTAGACCGCTCCAAAGTACTTATTCCATGGAAAAGAATGACTTGTCTGTATTTTTGTAAAGGAACCACTGTTATTCCTTGACAACATGCAGATTTGGATCAGCAGTATCGCATGCGCAAATTGCAAATCAGTGCATAACAACCAAAAACACCCCATAGCTCCAGTAGTCTGAAACGCTGTGTCTGTGTGCTTCCATCTCATAGGTGACAGCTCAGACTCAAAGATCAGTCACCTCATCAGTCGGCTGTCTGGAAGTTTGCTAAAGTGACATTCAAAAGTGCAGTAGTGTTGTTATCTGTGGTAGAACGGAGCAGTAAGTTGCTATGGTGGCCTTATGAGGACAAAATCACATGATAAAAAGATAAACACATTAATATCTGAGCTTAATCATATTGACTGTATATTAGCACACTAACACCAGCAGCCCTCGTCAAAAACACTCATTTATGAATGATCATCATCATTGTTTAAAAGCTTCTTATTGGTTTTTATAACATAATTTAAATCAAAAGTTGGTGCAGGGTTTAAATGGAGATTTGAAGCTTTTTATAATCTGCCGTAGATTTTTGATTTTATATTTTTAAATCAGTATCTTAACTTTGCACTTACACAAGGTTTATCCTTCTGTTGAAGGCTGCAGAAACCACAGTTTGAGAGTCTTAACCTCACCTGGAAGATGTACAGATGTTATGTTAGCTTAAAAAAAGCAAAAACTTAAAAAATGATAAAATGAACATTTTAAAATGATAAACAGTTCAGATTATATCCTATGCATTTTTTTGATCTGTAATCTGTGATCTTGTAAAAGCATAGCAGATCAGTGTTAGTAAAACTGTATTTATCCTTTAGGCTAATTCATTATTAACATACTACATGTGGTGTGCTTGAATATGAACCTACCTGCCTGCATCCTGACCTGTTAGCATTTAGTTTGTAGATAAAGGCTACTTTGTTTCATGCTTTCTGTCAGCTCACCAGAGGAGCACCTGTCACAGCTGACTGAAACAAGTAACCACAAATACACGAAACAGAATGAAATGATTGACAGACGGTGTTTGTTTGATCTGAACATTTCCCTTCTGTCGTGTTAGAAGCGTATTTTGCTGGTAAAGAATGTGTTTGGTGTAAGTGCAGTAAATTATGATTTTTGATACCTCCTGTCTGTAGATCAGATGTTTTGTATGTCAGTGTTTTTTGGATTAAAGAATGGAGGAGAACAAATGAAAGTGAAAAGGAAAGAAAAACAGATGAAGTCTTTTTATACCTTGTATCTACACACACAACTATGTTAACCATAAAAAGACACACCCATGAGAAACCATGTTGAAGCAAACTGTTTATGTCATAAGTCATCTTCATCCCACACTACAAAATGAGGACTCGGGAAGGAGACCAAATGAGATGGAGCGAGAAAGGAAGTGTAAACCAACAGATGAGCTTAGGACAGCTAGAGAGAGAGAGAGAGCACAGACGTGGATGTCAAACAGACAGAGCTGCGAGAGAAAGGAGCAGAAATAAAGAGGTCAGAGAGAGGAATGGGTAATTTTAGGGATAGTAGCTGAAGGCTTTGAAAGGGATGGATGCAACACTTCAAGGGGAGAAGGCACAACACATAACAGGAGCAAAGCAAAAGGATAACAGGGTGAGTTAGCACAGACAGACCTTGCACAGAGCTGTCATCCTCAAGATACAGCCAATTATACCCATGCACCCCTCGCAGGAAGCCAGCTCCACAGCCCCTGGCTTCTCCATGACTACACAAGGATTTTTTGTTTGAATAATCAGAGATTTTTTTTTTAGCTTCTTTTATATTTTTTTTAATTTAAGAAAAGGAGCAGTGAGGGGGACCAGGTGGAAAAAGGTTTGCTCTTAAAACCCTCAGGAAATCTATTAAAAGCTTTACAATAAGCATATTTACACAGGAAATAGCCCCGTCTGCTTAATTCTCCTAATTTACCCCTCACTGCCACTCCCTTTTTTTTAAACATCAGATATTCTTGCTCATCTTTTCTCACCACTTCTCTCTGATTTGGCTCTCTTTACCCAGTAAATCCTGGTGTCTTTCTGTCTCTTTTCTTCATTTGCAACAGTGTTGTTTTCCCTGCAAGAGAAAATCTTATGAGTGCTGATAAAACATCTCAGGCCCTAAAGTCAGGACTTTCACTGCTCTGGACTGACATGTTTGCAAAACAAAAGCAGCTCATGTTTGATACATGAGCTGTAATTGCTGTGCTGCTGCTGTCAGTGCTCGGGGCACATAGGTGACCATACAGAGAGAGGGGGAGGAATGAAAAGTATCAGTGTAGGTCAGACCATCTGTTAGAGCGCCTGTATGATACTCAAAGAGCACGACACATATCATCACTGTCTCTTCAACTTAAATGAAGAAATGGAAGCAGAGTAGCTTCCACCTATGTCGACCTTTAAAGGCCTACCTGTCTCACCTCTCTAAACCTGCTGATGAGGTCATATTCTCAGTCAGATTGATTGATTTAAAAACTCACACGTGTTGACTACAAAGCTGGCAGCTACTCACACAAAAAGGGCTACCTTCATCAAATGAAACTGGGCTATAGCTTTTGCTTTGATCCAACCAGGGAGCCCGTCTCTTCATGTCTTTTGGTAGAAATCGGCTTTCTGCTTAACTCCAAATATCTGTGGCAGCATTACAGTGAGAGCCTGCTGGGACTGCTGTCTGAGACTGCATTACAGGGTGGCATATGTGGGTGCAGAAAGTTGATGTGCGTTGGTATAGTTGGTTGATCATGCAGTATGAAATTTTAAAGAGTTTGCAAATCATAAATTGAGACAGATGCCAGAGGTGTGAGGCTTAGCTGTTGTGCATTTGTGCAAAAGTGTGTTTGTTCACAGAGGTGAAACCATGCAGCAATAAAGGCGATAAAACACCACCCCTCGTCTATGTCTCATTTTATTATTATGGTTAATGCAGGTTTATATAAGAGGGTAAAGAAGTTTATTTTTTTATTGCTGCCCTTTCATTAGAGTCTAAAAATGTATGTGACCCAAAAGCCCTCACTTTCAGAGCAGTGTGACTTTGACACTCGAGTCATTGGAGAGTCATTTTTTCTCATATTTGGGCAGATCTGCAAGTGTTTGCATCTGTGTGAGAGGGAACACTTCCCCAAGGCAGGCTGGTTTCACCATCTGTCCTTGCTGTGTCCTGTGATTTCCCTGTGTAATTCAGACAAATGTCAGTATATGGGCAGGGGATGAGCTCTGACAAACCACTACAGACATTCTCAGTTCGCACTCTCCCCCCCTGGTACTCCTGATGAGCTCTGCATCACTTTTTCTTATTGAGGATAGCGAGAACATTTGAATTCACATATCCCCAAGAACTCTTGTCTCCTGGTGGCAGTAGGGATCTTAAATTACATCCCAGCACAGAGATCATTCTTCTGACGCCAGCTCATATGGCACTAGGAAATGTGTTGCTTGCCGCATGCACTAACCTGTTTCCTCTTTATGTGTGATTGTGTGTTTGCAGTATAAGGGCCAGGCAAACCTGCATGTGTTCGAGGATTGGTGTGGCTCATCTGTTGCCCAGCTCAGAAAGAATCTGCACTTCCCTCTCTACCCTCATGTGAGTATCACGAATCAGGCTGAGTTACCCTCAAACTGTTGCTGACAAACAATTTAAATTAAAACAGCTGAAGACTAACCACTGATGATTTTTTTTGCAACTTTTGAAAAATGTGTGTATTTAACTTTGCTTAAAACTCTAAACAGGAGAAATGGAAGCAGGCTATCATGTTCTTGTTAGAAAGAGATTATGTACTAACTTGAACCTTGCAGATTTCATAGATTTTGCTGTCTAATATATTAAGCTAGTACGCTATCAATTTAAGTCAGCTTACTGGCTACTTTTTGAAAGGTTTCAAACTGATTCATTTAAAAAGGATGTCAGCAGGGTCTTAAAAAGCCTTAAAATGTCTCAAATCCATTTTTTAATCTTTCGATGTGATACAGCCCACAGGTGGTTACAGTGGAGCTGTGAATAAATTCGAATACTTTGGAATTGATTTTGTGCTGCTTCGATTTTCCTTCGTGTCCTTTATTTTTTTGTCATTATGGATGTGAAATGGGTCTAAAATTGTACTTATTGTTGTCTTAAAAAAGCCTTAAGTTTGACTTGTTTAAAGTCAAAACCTGAACCCTGCAGGGACCCTGCAGACCACTAGATCTCTAATGCAGGCTATTTGGACATCATGCAGGGATTGGCTTCCCTACCGATTAACATAACAGACTTTAAGAAACAGTTACCGTCTAGTTCCAGTCAATTAAGTTCCAGAAAGTTTGGTATGGAAAAAGTGTAAAGACTGACCAATATCCTTTAACAATATCTGCTCAGATCTGGATATCTGGATGACATGTAAACCTTAGCCAGAGGTGCAAAAAATTTGCCTACACCTTGTACCTCAGGCATCAACATAGCCATGAGTTTGATGCCTGAGATGGTTATCATGAAGATATTTTGCATTAACTGTCAATCAAGGCAGCAAGTGATGATTTTTATAGCTGACTGGTAGTGAGTTAGATGTGCTTATATTTGCAGAGCAAGCAGTATATACACCTCTACAGTCTCAGGCTGTGCCTCATCACAGGTGCTAAGCAATGACTGTAAAAGTGTTGCTTTAATGAGTGCAGCTGTACGTGTTAAGGTAGCATATCTGTTCATGCTTTTCCTTCTTTAGTTAATGCAACTGCTGTATTCCTGACCTTAATGTATCCCTGTTTGTTATTGCAGACCAGAACCACAATAAAGAAGCTGGCTGTGGCTCCAAAATGGAAGAACTATGGCCTGAGAATATTTGGCTTCCTTCACCCGTACAGAGATGGTAACTAGCTCATCTTATTAGCGAATCAATCCTCTTGGGCTGAGGGCCTTGGAGCATGTGTTCTTTATGAAAGTCGACAATTTCCCAAGCCTGGTTAATCCAAGTGCCTCAGAGCCACTAATATAGTAGATATTCACATTTTTATTAGGGCTGAATGCCAGAGATCTCACAGCTAAATCTCATTGCCCTCACAGACCAACCCTCAAGCCCAGTTGCTATAGTAACTGAAAAGCCTTACGTCCAAGTGCCCTTACACAAATTGCAGAATATGAGCTCATTAATTAGATTAGTGCTCATTTCAGTCTTTTATGTAGCTTTTGCTGGTGGTTTGAATCTCTGGGTGATGGCTCAAAGGTCAGACAATCCTCGGGATTCCAACAAGCACTCGAACAAGTGCCCTTCAGCCTCCACCGCAGGGTTCAACCTTGAAGATGTTACTGTAGATTGATTGAGTTTTAATTAATTGTTAGCTGCATTGAGGTGCTTTTCATAACTTGTACTGTTTATCTGATTTTTAGTGCAGAATCCATCTTGCAGTACCCAGTACATCACCACAGATTTAACAGTCAGGACTGCAAAGTCACACAAATGTTGGCTTTTTCTTGTTTCACAAAACGAAAGGAAATGTCCAGGCACATGCTCAAACTGTACCTCAGCCACAAGGAGAAAAAGATGTGACACAGCTCAAAATATTGACACACAGAAAACGTCAAATACTTCATCCAGTCTTTGTCTTTATTTTCACATACAGTTTTTCCCCTAAGTGTACAAGCTTTTTTTTTTTTTTTTTTTTTTTTTTTTTGGGGGGGGGGGGGGGTTATTAACATCAATTTAAAAAAAACAAACAAAAAAAAACATTCCTGAAACAAACAAAAGAAAAAAGAAAATGAAATAATCCTCTATTCATTCTCTATACTGTATTTTTTATTTTCATTTGTTTACCTGTCTTATCTTGTTTTTTGTTATTTTAATTTATATTTATGATGTATGTTTTTACTTACTTACCAAGATCAGTCTTGCACAGCCATGGGGAGTATTTCTCTTCTGACATCCAAGCTGGGTCGAAACCTGAAATATGATGGTGACTTGACTTTTGCTGCTTGTTAGTGGCAGAGCATGGAGCCTTTGGGCTCTCTGTATTAGGACCCGGAGCAGAAGAGCAACTCCGGCTGCCACTCGTAGGTGGGCTAGTGTTGCCATCTTCATGGAGATGGTCCTTGGGGTGCTTAAAGAAGGAAGACATTTTTTTTTCTGGGTGTCTTGGCAGCTGTGACATTGTTTTTAACCGAATCTCCACCTGCTGCACGGCGTGTGCCTCAATACGCGTGTGCCCGTTGCTGTGTGCACGCACTAGTATTGCAGCGGCACTTTGCATGATACAGAGGGCAGAGGAGGAGAATTTTGAACGTGTGACCATGTGGAGAAAAATGACATCCCGTCATGTAAATAAGATAAATAACATAAAGGCTGTTTAGTCTGTTGAATGAAGGAACAAGTTATAAATCTGATCTATTAGAGAGGTAACCTTACATTACTTCTACTGTGATCTGGCTCCATAAAGACAATGAAATTAACTTGATCTTCATGGGGGACGGGGCCTTCCCTCTTGATATAATGGTAGGAAAAACTCTGATGTATAACCCTATTTGCCAAACTGTCCTGACTGTTTGATAGCTGTCAGCGCACTCTCTGTGCACAGTGTTATTCTCATTCACAGGGCTGTCAAATATGGACTGGAAACTCTGCTCTAATAAAAAAAAAAAAAAAAAAAAAAAATATCTGTGACCAAGTGTCATATCTGACCCCTGCCAGCGGCTGTCTGAGAAATGATTTTAAATATGTTACACCTATGAATCTATTTGATAAAGCTGTTCTTCTTTGGTACCAGTGTGGTTACAGTTATTTGAGGTTATACATATCCACTCCCACTAACACACACTTTGATCATTTTCCTCTTGCTCCAGGTGATTTCCAGTTCTCCGTATCGTCCGATGATAACTCCGAGTTCTGGCTGAGCCCTGACGAGAGCCCTTTAAACGCGAGACTGCTGGTCTATGTGGGACAGGTAAGGGCTGAGCTCCTCCTAAATGTTAAAAGGTCCCTGAATGCTTCATGCTTTCTGCTTCTGAGAGAATCAGGTTTTCAAGACAACAACTTCCCTCTCTGGTTTTAGCTAATATTGCTTAGCAACAGGGTTTTCATGCAGGAGGTTACTGAATCCCCTGGGACTTAAAATAGTTGTGAGCATCTCAATGTCATGACATAAATAGAAAGAAAAAAATTAGTGTTAGTTTTTGCCTCAGGGAAAGAAACGACTGAAACGATTCAAACCTCTGTCATTATTAAAATGACTACATTATACTTGCTCAAAGACAGTCGTACCTTGAAATAGCATATAAATTATTGTGATGCATTTCCTTTAAGACATCGTTCACACAATGACACATCTGACAGATTCGGAATGAATACTTTTCACCAGGTTTATACATCAGCCATTTCCTGTGACATCATCATCAGTGTGGGAGGCTTAAATGTTGCACTGTTTTACTATTGTGCTTTATTTTTTAGTGGATAATCTGAAACTTTTTCGTCACTTTACTGCTTCCCGACTAATCAGCTGCAGAAACAAAGAAGAGAAAGCAAAATCTGGAGGGACAGCAAGCCTAGCCAAGTTATTGACAATGTTAGCGTGGTGGGAAAAAAAGCTCATATTTGCATTTAAGTATTTAAGTATAAAGCTGGGTGTTGTATTTCCCTGAAAGAATTCTATTTTTATTTGCCTGCTCACCATACATTATCCCTTACTCATCTAGTAGTTGACAGCTGTCAAACTGTAAGTATTTGGTGATGAATTATGTTGTCTTACCTTGAGTTATAGCCTGTGTTCCTCTAGATTTTCTCTCATTATCTATGACTGATTTTTCAGTTGCTAATCATTAAAAATGCATGCAAATAAAACAATGCTTAAGGTCCCTTACATTTATATAACTTGCAATCTTGAACACAGCAGCACAATATAACGCGCTCTGAATCTGAGCCGTCTACCATGAGCTTGATGTCAGACATGTGCACTAAGTTGTGTGCTTGAGAACAACAGGTCCTGATTAGACAATATAAGCTCTTTTATTCTTCCAGCACTCATTCATGCAGCAACAGGAGGGCCACTGAACCATCTGACCTTGTTCGTCTCCAGTAATCACCTGCTCATGTCATGTCACCCTTGTAAAGCTTAGGCTATCACTCTCAGACTACAGCATACTTAAATCCTTCTTCTGTAGAACATCCTGTGAAAAATTGTTTCTTTTTCCATCTATCCTTGAAATACCCTCTGCTTACAATTGAATTAAGTCAAGCTGTGCTGATGCCACCTGCTTGAAACCTTGCACTTTTAAAAAGTAAAGGACGCATGAGGCTGCAGACTCTTTGAACTGCAACATATGACTGTTTGGGCAATATGTGTAAGAACTGTGTGTCCAGCAATGGAGCCATCTGTATTCAACAGAATGTGAGATGCCACCAGGTTCTGTTCGAGCTGAGATTAATTAGCTGGCAGCGAATATTGACGTGACATTTAGCAATGGAGAAACATCACTGAGGTAATGGCAGAGGACCGGTGCTTTGGCCAGGGATCATTCGCTCTGCCACAGGGTGACAGACAGGCCTCACTGCCAGGACTAACCTCAGAAACACACTGAGTTTCTCAGATAAAAATCAGATTCTCTGCTGTTTCTCATTAAAGCATCCATCTGTCTGTACGAGTTTAGGGGAAAGAAAGTCCAACAAGAAAATTGAGCTTTCAGTTAAACCTACCACTCTTTGATAAGTTAGTACTTCATAAACAGTGAACACTGAGGTCCTCGCACATTACCTGCTTTTCTGCCCAAAGCAGACAGTGCAGTGTTTTACCAATATAAGAGGAAGAGGGCTGCTTTTCTGGTTCTTATCCCTTACTCTTAGGTTTTTTTTACAAACCGCAGATGGATAAAAATGAGATGGGTACAGTTAGGTATATCTTTAAAACAGATGGATTCATAATATATTTTTTAATTTAAAGCCTTCCTTCTGTTTGAGTTCAAAAGACACAAACAGATGTGGTGATATCAAGGGAAGGTATGTTTGTTGGTTCCCTCTGTTTGTGAGTGGAATATCCTGTCACTATTTTATATCATGAAATGCAAAATACTGACTTTTAACCAGTACCAATAACCAACAACTAGCAGCTGATTCAAACCCGATGGTTAGCATTGCAGAGGTGTAGAAAGTATTAGTATTGTTGCACAAAAACCAAAGAAAGTTTCTGGTATTTTTGGAAAATACAAAGTGTTATTTTTTTTTCTTATAAAAAAAGTATATCAAAATCCTGACACCAACAGACTTTGGCTTTTTTAGAGCATTTTGCCTTAATTTTAATTAAATGTTTTGACCGTATGTTAGTTGACTAAACCAACAACATACATCAAATCAGACATGGCACCAGGTATGACACAGGTAGCTCTCAAAAAGTAGAGTGCATCCACTTATAAAAGGAAGGAAAATCACTTTGGTGAGTCTGTCATCGCTCAGGATTATCTTTGGTGAACAGTTTTCAAATGCCTGTTGAATCAGCTGCATAGCACTGGGATTTTTGGTGCTCATGTAGACTGCAGCCACCCCTGCTTCGGGTTTCTTAAATACATCTTCCTGGTGCTGAAGACTCATCAAGTGACTCATACAGTCTATTGTTTGTTTTTTTTGTTGTTGTTGTGTGTGTTTGCAGACTTTTTTCCTCCTCTTGGCATGATTGTAACATGTTTTCAAAGTAGCAATGATGTAATTCTCTAATGGAGTGAAAAATGTCAACATTTATATCACTGTGTTGGCGTTTGGTGTTTGTACTTGTTGTTCTCCCTGTTCTTTGTATGTGTTGGTGTCATGGTGTGAAGGCTTGTTAATAAGCAGTTAAAGATTGTTTATTGGAATAAAAGGTACTATAGGAAAATAAAATAAAAAATATCCCGATTATTTTGCTGATGATTTTGGGGCCTGATGTATGTCCCGCATCCCTGGAAGCTTGCAATTTCAAAATCTCATGATGGATTTGACGGGAAGGAATATGAGTGGATCTTGTTTTTAAACTAAAACTTTGTAGAAATGAGTCAAGGTTCAGAAATTGAAACTTCAATGGTTTGGGAAATACATTTTAAATTTTCATGAGGCTCTATATTTTGATGCAGCAGCTGGAGTTATTCTGTTAGGAGAATGTATCTGAATTTTTATCAGCAATGAGTCAAATTTGACCCCCTAGGAGGATGCTTGTGCAGCAGCCTTTCACACAGAAACTCAAGCTGGGAAAATAAATCAACTCTGAAGAACATTTCAAACCATCAGAGTCCCTCTGTCAATGCCTGTTAAGTTGCATAGTTTCTCTGTTGGCTAGTCTCACTGCAAGTCCTACTCTACACATGTCCTGACTCACTGGTCTAAAAATACAGCTTTATTTTGAAGGATTGCTACTTTATCTCTGTGGTCACTGCAGTGTCATCCTAAACAGTCAGTTGGCTTTATATGGATTGTGCTGCCATGAGACATTTAGCTGTTAGGATGGAAACCAGGGAGCTGAATCATTTCTGTGAGAACTCATGTCAGCATTTCTGGTTAGCTTGCAAATCTTGCAGGGAAGGTGTCAGATGGCTCTTCATACCTCCTCATGACATCTTAATGAAAAGATGATGTCATCATGTCTGCTTTTTCTACACACGCATCAAGATAAAACTCTCAAATTCTGTATGCCCAACAACATTCATAATAAATAGTTGTATACATACAACAGTAAGGCATTGTTTCTTTTAACTATCATGTAGATCAGGGGTCTCAAACTCGCAGCCCGCAGACCAATTGCGGCCCCCAGAACAATATTTTGTGGCCCCCTGCCTGAAATCAAAGCTTTGTGTTAGTGCGGCCCGCTCGTTTTTCTTACATGCATCTGGGAGTTTTATATTTTTTAACACTTGTGGGCTACCATAGCTCAAGCTTGTGACAACAACACAAATTAGCAATTGGTCACTTGTAACATGTTTGTGTCACAGAGTGGAGGGAAAATATATCCTGTCACCTAGAGCTGTACGGTGTTTGTTGGTGTTTGGATTATGTGCCTTTTTGGCAGCACCTATCTGTGTGAAAAGCTCTTCTCCACAATGAACTTTAATAAGTCAAAGTTCAGGTCCAAACTTAAAGATGAGCATCTTAAAGCCATACTGAGGGTCTCAGTTGCTTCCTCCCTCAAGCCAAATGTTCTGAAGAACTGTTCATGTTTTGCATGTTCGGACCTGTTAATACTGAGAAGATTGGATCAGTTGTACTTCTTTTTTTTTTAATACTTGAAGCCCTTTTTCTGTGGAACACTTGATGTGGCCCAGACACCACCTCAAGCGGCCCCTTGGTAAGTTGATTTGGGGCCCCTGATGTAGATATTTTTATACACACAGACCAGCACCTCTCAGAAGGAGACAGCTGACCTTGGGTAATGGTTGGAGTATATCTCAACTTGCTCATACATAGTGATACACCCTGGTCATTGTTTTACCGAGGAGATATCTAATAACTACACCCTCCTCAGTGGTGCTGGAACACTATCTGTGTGCACACTAATGTATGTTATATGACTGTCCCCTCCTGGCATTAATCACATTTTTCCCCTGCAGCTAATCCATAATGAGATTTTCCTTCAATCAGAAAGTCCAGACAGCTCCCACAGTGCTTCCCACAGAACCAGACCAGGCTTGTCTGACACTGAGAGAGCTTTATAAGCAGCACAAAGCCCCAGTGTCTGGACGGTTGATGGTGTCTTTCATGCACTGGTGTGTTTGTGCTGACACTGATGCATGTCATGCGTGCACTGTCTGGTTCAGAAAGTAAAAACAAAGATATAAATACACAGGTAACTACGTCAGACAGGAGTAATCAGTATAGGATTCAAAACATGGTGCACAAAATCAAGTAGGCATTATGTTGTCATTATGTTGTCACCAAGAATATAAACTATTGTTAAACAGCAGTCAAAAAAAGAGGTAAGCGGTTGTCCATTCAGGGATTTTTTTGAGACATACTGTCCAAAAATTTGGAAAATTGAAATATTGAAACAAAAATAAAAGTATTATGTCTTATTATGCTGGATGCTATTTTGAAAGGTCAGAGAAGGAGAAAAAAAAGATATATGTATCGAACAGAAGAGCAGGGGCTTCTTTTGTCCGAAGTACAATAAATGCTGGCATTTACATGATTCACCACACATAGATCACCGTGATAACCACAAAATGAACAATTCCTGGCGTAAAATTGTGGCCAAAATTGGCACAGACAAGAAATTAGTGAAAAATGTTGTAAACTGTGTGAACAACCTCTTCTTCTCTAGCTTAGTACTGTGGTAGATGTGTTTTTGTGATACACCGCCCCCTGCAATTTGGGAACGGATGCCACGCGGAGTGTGAAAAGCATAAAAGCCACACCCGGATCCTGGGCGGATCTCGTGCATCTAATTTCTGCATGTCATGTTGGTGTGGAAAACATAATCAGCCCTTCACACTCACACCTACTTGCAATTTAGAATCACCAGTCAACCTGATGAGCATGTATTTTGGACTGTGGAAGGAAGCCGGAATACCCAGAGAGAACCCACACATGCATGGGCAGAACATGTAGACTCCACACAGAAAGGCACACTGGGCAAACTGGGATTTGATCTTGTGACATCCTTGCTGTGAGGTTGCAGCGCTAACCATTGCTCCACCAAATAGCCCTGTTGATATCTGTCTCTCCCACAATGTTTTTATCTCTCCTACAGTAACCATGACAATTGCATGCCAATGACTTGATTTGCAAATAAGCAATGACGTCATTTAACAACTTTTAGCAGCTTCTGGGACAGCCAATAGCTACTTTCCTATAGTGCATACTAATAGTCAAGGAATAATAGGCAATTTACCATTTTAAAGTGTTGTGTTTCGTAACTTAATTTGAAAGAAAGTGTTATATTATATTAGAAAATTTTCTTTGTCTTAATGCACAAAACACTTACTGAAACCAAATCAAAACCGTGGGCCAAAAACTGAGGTACAGACCGTACTGTGGGTTACCTGTACCATTGCACCCCCAATGTGTATATCAAACACTGAAGAGTAAACATTGTGCCTTCATGCTGCAAGTCCATAAACTTGCTGTTACATTTCAACAGAACCAAGCTATTTTTAAAAGTGTTTTTTTTTTCACACATCACACTTAAGGCTGCACTTAGTCACGGTGTAGGGACTATATCTCTTTGTCAGGGAGCAAAGATACATATTAGCAGGTTGGGACAAGGGGTGGAACACTAGTTTAGGCTTGGTGCGGCTGTCTTGTCCTGTCTGTCACTTTTTCCCCTTTGTTCACATTGTGGTGTAGCACGGCCTTCCCCTTCAGCTCACATTGGGGAATAAAGTTTGATTTGATGGAGTAGCCTACAGGGAGGGCTGGTGATGGTCACTGAACGCAATGTATCATAACTATTTATGTTACACTGCAATAAAAAAAAATGCATCCGCCTTTCAATGTTGACATCAGACACAGTGCTCAACTGGAAGGACAAATGCAGACAAGGGGGAAAAAAAAGAAAAAAGTGTTTTTGTTTTTTTTTGTCCAGGAAACATCAAAATGTTGGACATAAAAGAGATATGCTGTTGGTTTATGGCTACTTTTTTGGGGCAGCTGTTGCTCCTTAGGTAGCACATCTGTTCAAAAAAAGATAGAACAACATTTTGGAGCAAATGCCATGACAAGCATTTAATGAGTTTTATTCTTTGTTGAAATTCCAAGTTGCATTTTCTGCCTCTGTGCACCCAGTCATCTATTTAGAAAGACACAAGAAAAACAAACAGGGAAGAAAATTGATGCCCCCAAGATTAGAACTTTAAACCTGTGTGATAAAGGCAATCCATCACAGCAAGCAGCTTGTCTGTCTGTTTTTACTCCCGTTGCAGGTACATTAGTGTGTGCACAACGGTTGATGCAAACAGTTAAACATCTGCACAGAGAAAAAAACAATACTATAAAGAACAACTATTAAGACAATTGTTAAATAATACCATATTTACCAGACTGAAATATCTGCAGGTTGATTTTTTTGACAGACTGCAATGAATGATAATCACAAAAACAACAACAGCATTTCAATGAATTCTTCTCAACTGGATTGCAACTAAGAAGCAGTAAGAGGGATTTCACACCTGGATTGTTTGGCAAAGTTGCCCAGAAACAGTGCCTGTTTCGTTTGGACTCAGTCAATCTTTGATGCAGAATGAAGCAAGCTAAAACTGTATAGAGGACGTGGTCTCAGCTCACCTCCATTCAAACCCTGGAGCAGTTTGTTTGCAGAACACAAATCTACCAAGCAGCTTGAAAAAGTAGCTGCATGATTCATCACACTCCAGTGGTATGTAACGTATTAACATAGAAATAGTAAGAGGCTTGGTTTGCTAAGTGGTGCAAGTGCTCAAGCCCCTTGTGTGGAAGCTGTAGTCCTGGTCACAACTATTTGCTGCATGTCTTCTTCTCTTACCCTACTCTGCACATACCCCGGCAGCACCACAGGACTCAAATACATCTGGCTACAGATGTTTTTCCAGCTTGTCTCACCAAGTTAACTTGACATTCTCATCAGAGGAACCTTCTTCCAAGCTAGTCTCATTGCTTTAGGCCCTGCTGGTGGAGTTTCTTGGTTTTTATGTGACATTGCTGTGCAGAGTCTGATTTACAAGTTTGGAAGTGGTGTGCAACATGCTCCTCTGCCCAAATGTCAATGAAACATTTGACTTTCTCACTGCTCTAATGCGAAGTGTGGCAAATATATTTGGCTTTTTTTAATCTGTGCAGTTGGAAAAGGAGTCACTGTTGATTTGGCAAGCTTTACAACATCAGACAAAAGACCCAGGAAAGAAATGCAACAACGACTGTGGTTGTGGTCGCCATCAGACGAGTAAAAACACCCTCTCCTGTTAAAACAGAGATCACATAGTTAGAAAGTTTTTCCATTATGGAAGTTAGTGATCCTTTCCTGTTAAGTATTTTTGTGCTGAAAAACATCTTGACCTTCCATTTAAATGAAAATCAGCTAATTTTTCCATTTCATTTATTACATCACCATGACTACACACATTATTGTAAAAGAAATATTCAATTTGTCCTTGGTAGTCTAGTAAGTTAATTCTATTAAGGTTATGAGCTAAAGTTGTTTCAGTGTGCAGCACAATTCAAGGATATTAAATGTGTCAATAAAATGTGACAAATTACTTTAAATCTCTTAAGTATTCCTTATTTACAATATTGGCTTTTGGTCTCACTTCTAACATAAAGAAACACTAATACACTCGTTTATTTACTACTACATTTTTTAAATTAAGCCAAAAGATAACTGGTAAGGTAATGGTCCTTGTGGTAATGGTCTTGGTAAGTGCTAAACAATGTTAATAAATGTGATCATTGCGTTTTTCTTCACCAGTAGGCCACCTCTGCATCGAATACATTTTCTGCTCTCAAACTTTGAACATTTCTGTTTATTTTGCGGACACAGTTGTAAATAGTGTGAATATAATGAGAACAAGCATTCCAGCCTGACCCTCACGCCTCATACAGATTTTCTTGTGGCATGCCAGTGTGTCCTCACGTTACTCACACTTGAAAATCATGTGAAATGTGTTGTGAAAGAGCTTTGTACAACCGTTCAAGTTCAGTTTAAAAGGGGGAGGAGTGGAATATGAGAATGATAACAGTACTTTGAAACTATATCACAGATGGGCTATTTTTCTATTACCCTTTTTCTCATTTTGATATAAAAGACTTTACAGAAGAAAAGGGGCTTTATGGAGAGAGAAGTAATGGCTCCACGGCTCCATTACACACTCATCTTTCTTATATTTTTGACCCTCTTTGTGTTTCACTTTTTATAGTTTCAGGGCCAGTGACTCTCTGAGATTAGTTTTCTCCAGATACCTACACATGTGGGTGAAGTTTATAAGGAGACACAGTGTGTGTGTGTGTGTTTGTGTGTTTTTGTCTGCATGTGAAAGGACAGAGGTTACATCAGAGGGCGTTCAGTGTGTATCTTGGTTGTTTGTCTCCTTCAAGTTTTAGAAATTTAGTCCCCCTGGTTCCCTGCTTTGAATCCCTGAGGAAACATTAGAAGTAGAGGCAATGAAAGACAATCTGTTAGTGAGGAGGATGGTCTTTAAGATGTGATTTGAAGTGTGTATATGTGTGTTGCCCCACATGACTCCCTATCTGCTGCCTTCTGATTTACCTCACGCCTACTCTGGTGAGAAGATGCTGCTCTCAATATTCAGTGACTCATCCCTCAGTGGGAAGCATGTCTGTGTCCACGTGTGTGTGTGTGTGTGTGTGTGTGTGTGTGTGTGTGTGTGTGTGTGTGTGTGTGTGTGTGTGGTGTATGTCTACCTTGGAGAACATCTGCCACTTTCCTAAGCTAACTGATGCACTGCTTGTTGTTTGTCCTTGTAATAATGTCTTTGATGCTGCCTTTGTTCTCATATAGCTGATTAACCATCTGACAAGGAAGGAAATAAAAAAAACGTCTTTACTTTTGAAAGAGAAGCTCACATGACAGTATGTTGTCCTCATGAATAAACATGTCACTAGATTATTTTTGCTGCAGTTTCCTAGTCTGAAAAGTTAAAAAAATAAAATAAAATAAAAGAGAAAAAACAATTTAATAAATGATTAAATGCTTTTTGAGGGGACCATTTGAATGACTGACAGTTTAATGTTCCTTAGTGCAAAACTGCAAAAAAATTGATTGGGACACCATCATCTATGCAACATAATATCATTAAAAGAACCAGAGCATTTTAAAAAAAATCTCTGCCCTAAAGAGACAAATTTAAAAACCAACACTGGATGGCCTTGATTTCTTCAGCACTGAATTTAACACAGACCTGAATCTGTAGTGGAAATCATTGCATGGACTTAAAATCACTCGTTAAATCAATTATCTATGAACACAATTCATGGCTGCAGAATCTGTTTTGTCTGTTCTAAAAAGCAGCAGGTCCTCCTGTCTTGTCATCAGTACATGGTGGACAGCAGCATTCCTGATATGGGTTTGCATAAGTGCATACTCATGTCTGATCTGACTTCTTAATGACAGTTCGAACAGCACAGATCATGTAGAATCTGATCCTTTCTAAACCACCTTGATTTGTCCTAAATCTAAAACAGGTCAGATATTTTGCAGTGAAATCTTAGTTGAAACAGGCAGAACAGAATGCATGAGACTCTGAAGATGCTCATTATAGATTTGCAGTGGTGAGGATGGACAGAAGCGGCAATTACTCTAAATACATCATTCAAATGTTCTCTCTCTTTCTTTTCCTTCACCTTTCTTCTGTCTCCTTTAAATTTGCTGGCTTCCTCTGCACATCACTTTAAAAATAAAACCATAAATCAGTCCTTCCTCAGTAGCTGCCATGTTAAATTCTGTAAAGCTGAGCTGTAAAGTCTTCTCGTGTTATTAGTATATTAGTAAGTAAGTAAAGTTCACAGCCAAGTTCCAACACCTTTAGGTCAAAGGTCAGGCAAAGGCTTGGCTAGATTAAATGAGTTTTACAATCCCTTAATTGGGATTGGGAAGATAATGGCACACTGCATACAGTGGTGATCCTGAGTGGCAGGTGACTTTATTTGACCCAGTGCAGCATCAACGACTCTCATTTAATAACCTCTCTTTTTCAATCTGGTCCCTCTCTGAGAGTACTCACAGTCATCTACAGATACCTAAATATGAAACATGTTTAATTATGTTATGAATTATGGGATAAAGGCCCCACACTAGATTCATCTCTGAATTGTTCGAACAAAATCTTGAACTGTAATAGTCCAAAAGACCCTGCTGTCTAAGCCTGGCCGTAGTTTTCATAAATTCCCAGGTCTGAAGCATCTTTTCTTTATACTACATTCCTCTTCTCTTCTCTTCTCTTCTCTTCTCTTCTCTTCTCTTCTCTTCTCTTCTCTTCTCTTCTCTTCTCTCCTCTTTTCTTTTCCTTTTTTCTTTAATGATCTGGCCAAAGAAATGATACATCAGGGCCTCTGCCTTCCATGCTGACTCTCCCACCTTTCTAAAGTTTTAAAAAGAATTATTAATTTAGAATAATCTGTATGAGACTCACTGAGGTGGATATTTTTGCAGTGCACCCTCTGCCGTTTGACTTTTGTGCTTCATCTCAACAACAACTCTTTACACAAAAATTCTGAACTAACAGGGAGAATATAAAGATGTAAGCACAGCAGCTCTAGAAATATTCTACAAGATAGTCTTGCAAGTTTTCCATTTGTATTCAGAGTGACATTTTTTAAGTTACATCCCTGTTTTCTTTGCTCTTGTCTACTTTGAAAGATTTTAAAGTTGTGCTGAGGTGTCTGCTGTACTTTGTCATGATTTCTCAGACTTATTTAACTTTAAGTTGGCAGCACTTTTCAGTGGCATACTTTTTTCTTTTAAAAGAGACAAGCTCTTATGAAAGTCTTCTGCACTACTTTCTGCAGTCTGTCAAAACTTTATGGAGCTAAGGAAAACATAATAAAAGCTTAAATCAGTCCATGGCTTAAAAATGTCAGTTTTAATCATGCAGACGACAAATAATAACAGATCATGTTTCAGTCAATACATGCATAATAAAGCACAAACATAAATGGAGCAACGCCTGCAAGCTAGTTCAGACAGACATCTAAAGATGCTCTACACATCTGCCATTCTCACAATCATCTGACAAGTAACCCTCAGATTAAACCAGGCGGCTGGTTTAATCTGCAAGATTTCTGTACCCTGCCTCTGCTTCACTGCTGTCACTGCTGTGCTGTACCAGAACTGCAAATAAACTCTCAGTCCCGACACCTCTCCAACCTCCATCCTAAACTTCGACTACTTTTACTCCTACCCCTATAACAAACGTTGGACAATCCCAATTTCAATAAGGTCTGGACGTTGTGTAAAATATAAATAAAAACAGAATACAATGATTTGCAAATCCTGTAAACCTATATTCAGTTGAATACACTACAAAGACAAAATATTTCTTGTTGAAACTGATAAACTTTAGATGCTCGACTGCACATCGCTCCATTTGCATGTCAGAAGTCCATCGTCCTATATGAAATAAATGTTATAAAGCCTTTAAAACCTCCAGAGAAAGTTTTTTCTTAATTTCTCAGCCTCGGTGCCATTCTCCACTCTTTCTCCCAGTTTCCTATTTCATCCACTATCTTGCCCTCTCAATAAAGGTTGGAAAAATCAAAAATACTTTTGAAAAAAGATTAAATGAAATGTTTATGTGAAGCTCAGCTTTACCTTTTTTGCCAGTGCAATAGTAAATGAGAGGCAGAATTAGCATTTCTAATATGGTCGTTGCCATCTCAAGACCTCTTCAGTGACTTTACTGAAGCTACAGCCATGTTCCAACAGTCTATGCTTTGAAGTTATTGTTCCACAGACCATCAATGAAAGTTAATTTATTTTTTTTTATTTTATTTTTTATTTGCACATTTTGTCGTGATAGCTCACAAGAGCTGAAGGCTAATGTAAAGCAAAAACCATGGCTTCCTTAAACCAATATCACTGAAAAATCATGACATGGTATTGAATCTCAATATCTTTTAAATGTATTTTAGTTTGAGAGAAGAACTTCAACAAATTCAAAGTAGGTTTTGCTGTGTGAAGCTTTGATCTCTTATTTTACACTTTTACACATCAGTAATATTTTTCTGTGATTTAACACCTACAGTTCTTTATCCTTCCAAACTTGAAGGAGAAAGAATCTGTGAGGAAAAATTTGTGAGTGGAAATGTACTTCAGCAGCAGCATGCTGTGGGCTACAGAGTGAAGGCACAGTAACGCACATTGTGTCCTCCTCCTCCTCCTCTCCGGCCAACTGCTTCACAGAGACTCTCTCAGGCTCACACTGCCAGGGGCCTGATGGTTTTGGACAGTCTTAACTGCCTGTTTTTGAAAATTTTCCTCACATAGTGGCTTTCTTGTCATGCCAGGAAACATGTTCAGAGGTATCATTCTTTGATTGCACGTATTCATATATTAGGGTGTGTGTCATTATGCGGCTGCTCGCTCTGAAACATTGCTCTACAGCTTAATGATCAGCAGTCCTCTACTCTATGTTTTTCAGAGTAGTTTTAAAATGAGAAGTGTAGCCAGCATAAACAATTAAAGTCTCGCCCACTGTGATCTTGGCTTTGTTCTTCCATTACGGATCGGCAGCAGCAGGGGCCCTAATTAGTCCTATTGGCTGGCTGAGGAAATGAATGGGCAGTGATTTGACTGTAGGGCTGAAACAGGAGCCCCAGGGTCCCAAGGAGCCGGCTTCTTGAGTCAGAGCTGGCAGGGAGTCACTCTTCCTGATTTTCCATGTATTTATAACCATTAGCTTGCATCTGTTTGTGCTATATTCCCTCTGATTGACTTTCGCTGTTGCTTCAGGCCATTAAATCTTGTTTTTCCAATTATTCTTTATTTCTGCATATGTGCTATCTTAGACAGGGAGGGGATGAAGATCTTGCAGAATCTTTTTTACATAAAAAGTCAAGCTTTTAGAATCCAAAAGCAGCTGAAAGTGTCTAACCATGGTTATGATTTTTATACCACTCTCACTCTTTGCGACAAAAACTGTGCCTGAAAATTACAAAGTAGATATCTAAGAATCACTTCCCAAACACTGCTCTTCAGTAAAAACCTGTGCTTTAACATTTTTTCGGCTGTTCTTATCTGCTACTCCCCTTTTTGCCCTCTCTTTCTCTCTCCCTCCCTCTGATCTGTCTCCTGTCCTGTGTGTTACAGCTGGGTACAGAGTGGACTGCTCCAGGCGAGTTCAGCAAGTTCAGGTCCCAGTCCTCCAAGTCTGTGCAGTAAGTACCTGTGACAACCCCACACACCTTCTTACAGCACAGTTATTTCACTCTCATACCAGAGCAGAGACCAAAGTTTGCAAATGAATACCACCAAAGGAGTTTCTCTGAGGGCTGGTCCTCTGACTATTACTGGTTAAGTGTCTCTTCACTTGTTAGGTAGCCGTCTGTTCCCATCATGCCCTGTACAGAGACCATTAATAACACAGTACAGCCTCTTTCAGGAGGAAATTGTTGGCTCAAGTGGTCACTGGCTTCTCAAAATCAAATGGTGTCTTACTTCTGCGTATGTGTGCATGTGTGTACTTCTTCTATGAATTGGGATCTGAAGTGCACTCTCATGAGGTCAGATTGTGAAGGATCAAAGCAGTTGAAAAGCTCTTCCTCTTAATGTAACACGAGACCGCATTAACCAGCTCCTCTCAAATTCAACACATCTCTCTCCCTAATTGCTGGGAGCTGATGCATAAAAGCAGCCTTTAGTAGGAGTGTTGATCTGCAGCCAGATTGCTCCTAAAGTCATTGTTAAGTTGATATGATGATGTACCAAGAGGAAAAGATTCAAAGAACAGAGCTCATAGTCCTTTGGGTTCCTACGTTTGCTTGATTGGATGAAGCTGCTGAGCACTGATTTAAATTATACACAAATTCACGCACGCACACGGGCACACACACACTCACACACACACTGATAATGTTTGTTGTGAGGGTTCTGAGTATTCAAGCTCCTCTCATCTGTACAAGTTTAATGAGGACACACAAGACAAAGTCAAAGATTTAAGAGTTGGGTAGACGGTAGAGGGGTGTTTGATGAGCTGCAGGTTATAGTTTGTGTTTAAAATGTCCCACAATAATGTTATGTTATAGTTTAAAAAAAGACTACAGTGCAGGTCAGTACAGTGCATGAAGAAATTACTTCATTTAAACGTATCACAGCATGCTCACAGCAGGACATAAATCAAAAATCATATGCAGTACATCCAAAAGATGGATACTTTATTGTCACTGCAGATAAAATGTTTATAAAAAAAACTTATCTGGCATTGTTAGATTTTTTTTGTTAATGCACTATATTCATACATGTGAAAAGCATTTATGTCTGTTCAGATACATAAACCAAATATAAGTCAAGAAAACGTGCAATTGTGACTGCCCAAATGTCCATTGTTATGCATTTTATGACATCATATTGTTCAAATGTTTTTAAAGAAGCGCCTTAGAATCGTTATTAGGTTTTATAAACTCTCTGGGTTTTTTCAAGCATACTGATTTTATTTCTGCGGTGAAAAGAGCAATACTGATGATGTTCACAGAACCTAATAAAAACAAGCCCAAAACTAAACTCAGAATAGTTTTAACATCATAATATTTGTAAATTATTTAAGAAAAAGCAAGCATCAGAGGAGAGAAGGAGCACACTGTTCTAGTTAGGATGAGGGAACCCACACATGCACTGGAGAACATGAAGACTCGCCACAGATAAGCCGCCCTGCAGTGGGTTTAAACCGTAGACTGTATAGTAAATGGACAAAGTGTATGTCACCCAGTTGTTTTCTGATACTGAGTTTTAAAGCCTAATGAGAGGGTCTATATTGGAAATACTGACCTTAACCTAGTTTTAATCAAGTTAGGATGAGGTAAAGAGGTGGGTTTACAGCCTAATCACAGCTCCAGGGTACCAGCCTGAGTCAAGTCTGACATGCCTTTAAATGAGCAACCCTCTAAGTTGAATACCTTCAAAATAATGAGGAAAGAAATCATCCTCCGTTAAGTGTAAGCTGACAGAGAAATGAGATATTCAGACCCAACTCATTTTTGTTAACTAGGCTGTGAACATGTTTATTTCTTCTGTAAAAATCAGTTTTTTTGACTTGGTGTTCCTGCAGTCAGCCTCAAGCTATCACTCAATGAACTGCATTTTTCAACACTTCCACATAGGCTTCATATTTTTAGACTGGAGGTGGCCACTTGGCTTAGACCAGTAACACTCTTACTGTAAGGCAACAGCACTAACCCTTGAACAGCCCAAGAAGTAAATACATATAAAATTTAGCAAATAAATGTATCATGATCATGTCTTTTTATAAAGCAAGCTGCCCTGCTTTAAGAAAGGAAGAACATTGTGGTACTTGTGACTGAGCAAATATTGTTCAGTCTGATGATCTTACGAATGAAACTGTCTCAGTCTTAGATTTGACCTTGGGTATGCCAAGTTTTTTCTTAATTTTGGAAGTATGAACAGTCCTCTGTTGGGAGTTATGAAGACCTTTGGGATGATGTTAAAGGTTTTGACCTACACCTCCTGATGTATGAGCCATGCAGCCATGCAGGGGGAAGAGTAAATGGTAAAATTGTAAATGGACCAGTACTTATATAGCGCTTTTCTAGTCTTTCTGACAACTCAAAGCACTTTACAGTGCTAGTCTCATTCACCCATCCACACCACATTCACACACTGATGGGAGGAAGTTCTGGTTTAGGAACCATCAGTTTACGTAACCCATTCACACACCACTGACCAACAGTGGGAGCAATTTGAAGTTCAGTGTCTTGCTCAAGGACTCTTCAACATGTGACTGTAGGAGCTGGGAATCGAACCCTTGACCTAAGGATTGAGAGACAACAACTCTACCACCCTAAGAGTGTGTTTACCATTCAAAATTTGTTACCACTTCAGGATCATTCATTAGATTAGTGATTGAATCATCATGATACTATAATGTTCAGTTCAGTTATAATCCCATTGATATTAGACTCAGAACATTATGCTGATATCCAGCACACACAGAGACCAGAGTCTCAGATCCTTGAAGTCCTGCAGACCATTTGCCTGATGTTTGCTGCAGGATTTATTATATAGGGTTGTAATTGAAATCAAAATTAAAACTAATTTTTTTTTTTTTTTTTTTTATAAAACCACAATGAACAACAAGAAAGTTTCATGCATGAAATGAGGCCTCAAGTGTGAACATTGACAAGTTCTTTTTTCAAAGTACGCAGATTTAGTAGAGATGACTCAAACACTGACTTCGAACACTGAAGTCTCCAGTGTTCACCTGTGGAATGTACCAAACAGGTGTTTTTTCAGCATTCCTCAACTTTCCCTGTCTTTTGTTGCCCCTGGTCCAACTTTTTTGGAACATGTTGCAGGCATCAAATTCAAAATGAGAGAATATTTGCAGAAGAACAATAAATTTTACCACTTTGAACAATAAATATATTGTCTCTGTAGCATATTCAGTTGAATATAGGATTTTCAAATCATTGTATACTGTTTTATTTACGCTTTACACAACGTCCCAACTTCATTGGAATTTTGGGGTTGAAGTTAAGAAAAATATGCACCAGTCAGACACTTTGCTGTCCCTCATAAAAGCACTCATATAAATATATTTTATATTAATTCATTAATGCCAATGTTACGGATGCGTGAATGCATGCCAGGACCAGTTTGTGTGTTTGCTGAAGTCACTGCGTGGAATTAACAAAGCCTGGGTGGCACAGCAGGCACACCAGACTACGGAGAACGGAGCACAGAGAAATGACAAAAGGTGAAGCAGGGAAAGAATAGAAGAGGTGGAGGCGGGGAGGTTTTTCTCCTTTCTCTCTGTCTGACAAGCGCGCTACGTTTTCAGACAATAACAAGTCGACAGTGTAACCGAGCGTGGTGGTAGAATGTGACAGGAACATGAAGAAGGTTGTTCAGTGAAGAGATTTGGATGAGACGCTGCATATTTTGTGACCTGTAACTGTGCTTGATTTTTTATTTTTGTGTGTGTGTGTGTGCAAGGCTTTATGTATATTTTTGTTGTTTGCTTCGGTGCACAAGCTAAAGTTTAGTTCGACTTGGGCATTCCTGCTGTAGAAGTGTTTCAAACATATGCTTTTGTTTTGCTAAATATCAGATCTCACCACCATTAGACCTCACAAACACTTATGCGCACACCAGTTTCAACTCATTACCATTTTATTTTCACTTGCTTTTCAGTCCTGATGTGGAAAAAGATTCATTATTCTTCTGCCAGGTCATGAAACATTGAGTGATGGAGCTGAAAAGGTTGCAAACTGGGATTTAGGAATGGAAGATACTAATGATTGAAGTTCAGCTTTTTTTTTTATTTATTTTATAGCCGCAAACTATCATAAAGGTAAAGGGAGGTAATGGGAAAATAGCAACATGAAAGTCAAGCTCAAGATAATGTGACAGCAATTAGTCTGATGTGTTTGGGTTTGGGTCTGGGCATGTGTAAGAGATCATATTCATATTTTTGCAAGCAAACTAATTTATGCCTCTCTGCGTTAATCCACACAGGCTTCTTTTAATAGTGTGACATTTAAAATTTCTCTCTGCATCTGATGACTCTACTGAAACATCCCTCAGCAAAGGCCTGATTATTCGTCAACTTGCACATTCCTTCTGCTGCACAATGCAAAATGTATGCTTGTGAACATAGCATCACACTCAACCTGTTTTGAACAAAGCTGTAAAGTCCCTGAGCATGCTAATTAGGTTTGTAGCAGAACGAATTGACATGTTTTGATTAAAAGGTCCTTAAATTAGAACTGAGAAATGCACCAGTGTATGTGGACAGCAGTAATAATTAGTCATTATAAAGCTTTTTATACCCAGTCATTTGAAAACAAGTACATCACATTACATACCTGGATACTTGATCAAAATAAATCAGGTGCAACATGTCTACCTTCATAAGTTTAAAATATTTGCAACCTTTAGGTGCTAGCTTTTATCAAATTGGGCCCAGGACAGTATGACATGGGAAAATGCTACAGTAAAATGCAGCTCAAAAAGATGGAGTTGAATGGTACAATGCAGAACAAAATCAAACAGAAAGAAGTCCTCAGAAGTGTAATTGAAAAGAAGGGAGCAAAATGAAGCATAGCAGAAACTCTTACAGTAGCTTGTTTTATGTGTTTTCTTTCTTTTCTTTTCTTTTCTTTTCTTTTCTTTTCTTTTTATTGTCTTTCATGCCTCGGACTGCAGTTATTTATCCTTTTCGGTCCGTTGCAGCCGGACAGGCGGCTGTAGTAGACCTGAGTGAACAGTGACTAATGGCTGCTGCAGGCTTGAATCATATTGTCAGGGAATGAAACATATTGTTGTTGAGGGGTTCACTTGATACACTTCGCTTGCCTGTTGGAGGCTTCCATGTGATGCAATCAGGGGCTGAAACCAGCTATATACAACCGAACAACCATACCATATAAATCTGACCTGAACACCCAGTTGTGTTTCTCTGTCTGTCTTTCTGTCCGTCTGTTTGAAGTTATCTACCGTCTTAGAAACTAGCATTTTCAGGCGTTTCGCCCTCATCTAAACTACATCCTGTTATTCATGATAGCCCCTCATTAAATCCTCCTGCTCAATCTCCCTATGCTCAAAATATTGCGAGCACAAGAGCAGGATTGTGTGTCTTATGCAGGAGTATCATGAAGTCTTACAAACACCTCTGGTTAATATATTAACCCTTTCCTTTTCTATAGTTATTACATTCCTGTGGATATATTTTCAAAAAGTATCCATGTCTAACATATAAAGAACTCTAAAAGATTTATTGCTCAAAGTCGTAGCATAGCGTCCCAGCAGAAGAAAATGAGCTCCATCTAAATGCCTAAAAGCTACCAGCAGCCTGTGGCAACCAGGTACAATTAGTCAGTTTGAACCGTATTCCCATTTCTTACCGGGGAAATAGCTATACATAGCTTTACATAGTTTATTAAGTGGGCCAATGCCACCCCTGGCTACCCCTTTGGAAATGCCCCTGGCAGGAAGTGGAAAAACTGCAAGATCTTTCCGCTGTTCTGGTATACTGCAGTGCACACTGCAGAGACAAGTGCTGCTAAAAATGAACACAAATTAACCTTTATAGCCTCAGTTTTTGAAGCATGTAATAATCACTAATGGATGTAGCCTTCCTGTTGCTGTGGTGTTGAAAAGTCAGTCCTAGTTGGTATTTTTAAAAGATGGGACTGACAGGAGGCTGCCCGATGGTGCAGTGTGTTGCCCACAATATACATAAAACAAGCTACTGTAAGAGTTTCTGCTGAAGGTTCCTGGTTTAGTTTCCCAGCTGGCCAAGTGCTTTTCTGTGTGGAGTTTGCATCTCAAACTCTCAATACAGGAACTATCAGAAACTGATAGCACTTTTCCCCCCACTTTTTTCACTTTTTTGTTGCTCTAACTCTTTGTATCCACCTGTGTTCATATACCTGTGAAGTGGTTTTTGGGTGCCTGCTGGGTGCTGTCACAGCACTGTGATGAGTGAGGGAACAATGATGAACCCAGATAACACCCTCAGCATCACCTCTGCTCTCTGACGCAGACTGTCTAGCCCTCTGGCTATAGAGACAACCAGAGGGAAACAACATTTAGTGAAACTTTATGAACTGTATTTAATACAGAGTGAGCCTGATGTTTTGCTTAATATGAATCATTCCAAAGTCATCTGAGCAGTGTCAGACTATAGTGTAACTAATGCTGATTCAAAGTGGTACTGCCACAATCTTAGCCTGAAAAAAAAGAGCCAATCACATGATGTCACTGCTTCAAGCATCTGTGAGGAGCTCTTAGCTGGCCATGAACAAATCGATACTGATGGTTCAATGTGATGTGCCCTAAAAGTTTGTATTCCTTTGCAGTTGATTTTAGTGCCTTGGACTGAAGATACTGAGTCACTGTCAGATTGTGATTAACAGCACACTTCAAAACAATGTTTGTTTGTTTTTTACTGCAGATATTAATCTACCACTGTTTTATTATCTGATATGTTTGACTACTTGTGTGCATAGTGGACAGGATCAACCACGTCTTAAAAGATACCCATTTGTCCACAGGTGTTCCTCACAGCACTGGTTTTCTTGTTTGATGCACTTTCAGAGACTTTGCACCAACCTATAACACACATTTTTCAATTCATGTTCAAGCCAGAACACCACAGTCCTCTACTTTTTCTAACCCTAACCCTCTTTGAAGTGTTGTTGTATGAAGCACTTGTCAATAGTAAGTGCACTAGCCACAAGGAATCATGGTCAGCTCGGCTTCTTTAATGAGAAACCAGCCAGAGAAGCAAAGCCAAAATAGTTCAGCAATTTTTGAAATTGCAACCCGGACACTAATATAGGTGTGAGTGAACACTCTCTTTCAACATTTTCAAAACTTGCAACTTTAAACTTTGCAAGGTCATATAGATAGATCCTAGTTTCCATCACTTTGTTCCTATGTGAAGTTGTTTGTGATGTAAATTTATAAAAAAAATAATAATAATAAACAATGTTTAAAGTTCAGTTTAGTTGAGGGTTGTTGTTTTATTGATAGCCCTTCTTGAATGTGACTGATCTCTTTGTTAGCATGATCCTCTGCAGAGGGGTCTCCAAGCAGAAGAGTAAAGCCCCTCAGGTGTAGAGGCTGAAATTAAATAAACCTGTTGCTGACCTTCGACCTCCTGTGGTGAGGAGAAAAGGTTCAGGAGGATTCTGAGGTTATCTGGGATGCTACAGCTGGCATTTTTAAGGAGCAGCTTTCACTTTACAAATTGCATGAAATGACATTTACACCCAATCCTCCTCAGACACATGGGCGCCGATTCTCCATTTCCTGTGTGAGTGGGTTTACCCTCTCCCTTTAAAGCCTCTCCCTTTTTCCTCTTAACTTTCTCCCACTCTCCCTCATCATCTCTCTTTTCTTATTACGTATTTTAAGCTCCTAACATTCCCCTGTTTGTTTTCTATACACCAGGGCTGACAGAAAATCCTCCAAAGACCAATAATAGCAGGAAGGAGAGAGTTAACTGAGCTTTTCCAGCAACAATGAGGGAAACCTAACAGAGAATGACCAGTTATTTCACTATGGGATCTCTCAGTATCTATAATTGAATCACTTAAGCACTCTTGGCTATTAGTTGGCGCGGAGACTCAAGCATTTAGAGGGAGGAAAGTGAAGTACTTGTGCTTGTGACACCACAGGAATACTGATTGAGCCTGACGCTGAGCTGAGTGTTGCACCTGCACTGCCTCATAATAAGACTGTATTCACACAAATATGAGGAAGTGTTTTGCATGTTTCTATGTGTCTTAGTGTGAATATCAACCTCTATGCTAACCTTTCTCCACTCATGGTAATTGGTTGATATTTTGTAGCAGATAAATTAGAGTGAAGCTGTTTGCCAGCGAGCTGCAGTGACTTCTCTGTCCCACTCTCTTCCCTCAGGCCTTCAGTCGGCCATCTGCTTCTCTGAGTGATGGGAACCTGCTGAGACTCAAATCTATGTCTGTGCGTGTGTGTTTCTGTGTGTTCATGTGGCTTGTGAGTAAATGTCTTTGGGGGTATTGATGCACATCTTTGGAGCTGTGAAAGACAAGGACATCTAATTGGCAGTAATGCATGAGTAAGACCAAATGGTAAGACAGGGCTGCTTCTGGCCAAACGTGATTAGAGACTCTAATGAAGACGGATGGTCAGCTTGGTCTCAAAAACAACAAAAACAAAAAAATACACTGAGATCACATTCAGAGCAGCCACTGAATTGATATTTATGCTGCTTGGAAATTGACTTAGTGGAAATCTAGATGTATCAGGATGCCATGAGCAGAGATCAATGGATGACAAACATGCACACACATAAGAGCTCATGTTACACTGACGTCCATATGGGAATGAACCATTAACAAGTAATGCAAGCATTTTTCCATGATATTTTCAGAAGATGAAAACTAACTATTTTTAGTGTGTCACTGGAATTTTTACCATCAAACATGGGGGGCTGGGGCCAAAAATGTCTCTAATTTTTTTAAACCAACAATCAAACAACAATTGGTTCGCTGTGTTTTTGTACATTCATCTTCTATATCCTTATACTGTTCAGGGTCGCAGGTGTCTGGAGCCTATCCCAGCTGGCGAGAGGTGTAGTACACCCTGGACTGGTCACCACAGGGCTGACACATAGAGACAGACAACCTTTCACGCTCACACTCACACCTACAGGCAATTTATAATCATTGACCTAGAGAGCATGTTTTTGGACTGTGGGAGGAAGCCGGAGTAGCTGGAAAACCCACACATGCACAGGGAGAACATGCAGACTCCACACAGAAAGGCACACTTTGCCCGAACCAGGATTTGAACCGGCAACCCTCTTGCCGTGAAGCAACAGCACCAACAGCTGCGCCACCATGCAGCCCTGTTTTTGTACAATGTGCAAAAAAAAATCAACTGAAAAAAAAAAAACATTTTATGGATAATATACAAGTGCAAAAAACACACTTTTTTAATGGTTTGCAGTTTGTTTTCATTTTGTGTCTTAATGTGGCGGTAAGCTGTCAGTATCTCTACCCTTTCCACTGTTCTACACTCTGTTCATTTATATAATATGCAGAATGGTTATGAGACACATCTCAACAGATTGTGAAGTCTGTTTATGAAAGATGTAATAGATTTAACTGTTTATACCCAACTTACTTCCTGGAGCAAGTGAGCGAAGGAAAGATCATTTAGTTTATGGGGGATTAAGCCACAGAGAGTCCTAGCTTTATATAACCACTGATATTTACAATAGTAGTTATAGGAGATTAAATGCACAGATACATTAGGTCACGTAGAGATGGGATAGGTCTCATGATAAAAAGATCAGGTCGCTCCTTTTGAATTCTAGGTCTACATGAAGGCACTCTTTACTCTGCAGCACAGTTTGTTAGACACATTTGTACAGATTTATGGGGCACAAAAGTGAATCAGGCTCGAAGTGTGTTTAACCCTTTGATGCTCTCCAGGAAGAATTGTCCAGGCGCGAGTAAGCTTTGTATCATATATTTTCAAACAAAAATAATAACTGGAGCTCTAGGACATAACTAGGTTCCTTTAGAATTTTTTTATTCTCTTACAGACTTTGAAAAAACTTCTGATATGATGTGAGAGTTAGATGGACAAGCAAGAGTGAGGATGTGTACCGTGCACAGAAGTGATGGGCCAAGAAACAAATATCTGATTTTATCTCCTCTCCTAATGTAACAGCTTAGCAGTCGAGGCTAAACACTATTTACAGAGTAGATGCTCTGTTCACAGAGAATCTCATGCAGTATTTACAGCACCAATGATCCTTTGCTATGCTGGGTTTTATTGTCATTTACTAAAGTGAAGAGAAGATTTCTTCAGAGTAAGAGAATTTTGTTTAACCATAATGTGCAAGGCCAGGATTAAAAAGCCTTTTCTCCTCTTGCTAATGTATAATCGTGCACCTCTGACCTTTCACCATGTAGGTCATATAAATAAGTTGTAAATGTACTGTTTGTTCACCTTGACACAAAGTAATTCAGAGACATGCGTGGTTGCACTTTGCAGAGGTATAAAAAGCGTATGCTCCTTGGATGAGTCGATGAGTACAAACATGAAACCAGTGTGGAAAAATCCGTTGTGAGATACTGTGAAAAAATTCCTCTTTCACATCCTCACATTTAGGCCAGTGGGAGAGGAGACAGAGTTAATACAGAATAAAAATGAGAACAGAGGGTGAAGTGGAGGCATGGGGAAGAAAAGGCATTGAAGATAGTAATGCTATAAAGCTATATTAGATAATTACATATGGGGGAATTGGATTTGGTGTGAAGAGACTGAGAAAGAAGCGTCGCAGAGAAGCAACGGACGAGATAGAGGAGAAGAGAGAGGGAGAAGGAGACAGGATGAAGGCGCGTGTAGGGGTGGGGTTGGGGGGGGGGGGGGTGGAGCAAAGGATGGGGACGGAATAAAGAGGATTTATTGAGGCTGCGGGGAAGAGCAGCGTGATAGCTCTCTGATGGATTAGAGGAATGCATGAGAAATGGAGTGAATAGGGGAAAGGAACGTGAAGAGGAGAAAAGTGAAGTTTGTGCATCTCCTTGGGGCAGCGCTTAACACTGGTATCATTAATGTAGTTGAGAGGGGAGCACGATCTTTTACTTAAAGGCCACCTGTGGGTGTTAGGGAGGGACAGGGCTGGTGACAGTCAGATAACATTAATGAGAAAGTCGGGTGCAAAATAATAGAGAAAAGTGGGATCAGGAAATTGCTGCAGCCAGCGGCAAGATGAGTGACAAGACAGAAGAATAACAAGAGAGAAAAAGAGTGGTGTTTACCAAGATAAGAAAGTATACTGCTCTGCAAACCTGAGGGTGAGTGCAGCACGCTCAGGTTACATTTGAGTTATCTGACTTCATTAACTCGAACAAAGGAGAATGCATTAAGGGGTCACAAAAAGATTGTTAAAGAACTTGATCATTAAACCCTGAGTTTCTCCAAGGTGTTTACATTAAAAGGGGCAAAGTGAGCAGCTATCAGAAACATGATTACTGACTGCGGACCATTAGGTATTAAAAACTCAGAGAAAGTGATATCTTCACAGAAATAACTGAGTCTGCAGCTGGCAATAAATACATAAATGTATTAATTAATAAATAGCAAATAGATCAATTAATTAATGAATGAAGTGATAATGCAAGACGTAGGGCTGTTGTTTCTCTGCTGTGTAATCATCAGAGTTTTTTATCTGCACCCCTGACCATATCCGAGAGCGGTTTAAAGAGACCTTATAAGTCTAGCAAGTACAAGGTTTCATGCTTGATCCCTTTGAGAACAACATCAATAATAGTAAATGAGTGAGTGGGATGTTCTAGTGGATTAGAATGTGACAAGGTGAGCTGGAACCCGTGAAGAAGTAGAGGGGCATTGTCTCACCTTGTTGGAGCTCTGCAGTATTCCTTATTAGGGATATTCACACTTCGCTGACCAAGAGATTAAACATCATCACCATTAATATTTGGCACTAGAATTACTAACCAGTGGGACACCACTTTGGCTAAGTGGTTGTTTGCAGAGGCTGCTGCCCCCTTCCCACACATCATCCTCCTCTCTCTTTCGTCCTGTTTACTGCTGTAGTGTCCACCATCCTATTCTCACTAAATGAAAGTAAGAAAGCATCTGGAATGTGTCCTAAAAACAAAATTACAAGTTTGCTGCACTATTAACATTCTTTACTATTACAGGTTGAATTGAGGGTTGATGTTGTGTCTGAACCGTAGTGTAGCCATATGCAACTAGCTTGGGCTTTAGCTCCACTTAAAAGCTGCAGCCATAATGCAGCACAGATGACAGAAGGAATTTTAGCACTATTGGCTATTGACTATTTGTTTTCACTCGAAAATAGAGATGAGTTAGCTTAGTCTTGTTAAACTGTCAGATAGTAGCCACTTGACTCAAACAATGAGTAACCAGCACAAGCATGTGAGGGAGTGAAGGCTGGTGCTAGCTCTGCTATTGTTATGTTATTCATTCATTCATTCATTCATTCATTAGTCAAATAAACCTGACTTCATTTCGAGGATTAAGATTGTAATGGTTGTTCTGTCAGATTTAAATTATATACAGAGCAATGCCTTGCTGTTGAAAAATAGAAACTTGAGTAGACTTAAAAGCAACCTTGATAACAAACTATAAATTCTGCTTTGTAGTAAGTCTGGTTGGATAAATGTGGTTATATAGGGAATCTGTCTGTCTGTCTGCCTGTCTGTCGATGGGGTCCTGTGGGTGTTTTGCAGCAGGCTTTTGTATATTAGACAGACCCATTTCCTTGGAGATTCTTGAGAGTGAAGATGAAAAAAGCTCTCTCTATATGTTCATGCCAAATAAATATTTCATTTTTCACATCGTGCAGACTTTGGACAGCGCTGATACAGTCTGAATATAGTCTCTGTCTTGTATTATCCAACCCAGTCAAGCCCGTCTTTGTCTGCCTCTGTGTGCTCACTCCAATGAAGGGGAATCTGGAAACAAAGACTCCAATTAGTCAGGCAATTACACTCGTGTTTTGTGTCCTCTACTCATCCTCTGAGTCACACACTAATAGCTATTCTTTCCTCTTCCATCTCTCAGTTGCCCTTCTCCTGCTCTTTTATGTCTCTTTTTTTCTCTCTGGATGATATCACATCCTGCTGATACTTGCTGTAATGTACTTTTTCCCTCCCCTTCAAGACACAGAAAGCATTTATAATTCCCTCTGTTTCTGCCATTCATTTGCTATTTATCGCTCCTCCTTCATCTTTCTTTTCCGCCCTGTCTCTTTGTCTCTTCATCTCTTTCAACCAGAACCCGCCTCATCATCCATCACGGGAAGGTTGGTGTGACCAGCGGGTACACAGACACACCAACACATACTCCTCTTTTATACTAACTGTGCGCTCCTTTGTTGTTCACTCTTTTCTTTCCTACACTGTTTGGGTTAAATGCTCCTCCTTGGATGGATGAGACATTGGGAAAAAGCGTTTCAAATGTTTCTGTGTCACATTTTTTCAAAATCAGATTTCCATTTTCCTATGCAAACTTTTGTACCTATCCTGATTTCTTTCTGGTTTCCATTTTCTTAGACAACACAAATCTTTTTCACAACAAATTGAAATAAAAACAGAGACATCCCACTGAGCTAAAAAAGCAGAAATAACTCAGCCCGCTTCTGCACAAAGTGAATATCACACCTCCAGTATGGAACTAAAAACATGAACCTTACATAAAATTGGCACAAAGAAACAATCCAAATCAGAAAGAGGAAAGGAAATGGTTCAACAAAGGATGTGTTGTATGTGAATGTAGTTTGATGTTCTACTTTTTCATTTGTGCTTTCATCTCTGCCTCCCCGTCTGATGCTTGTGGTTGTTTCAGCCTTGCTCCATGCAGTTGATCGGCCTTCTATCTGTAGTTTGTGTGTCTGTGCCTGTTATCTGGCATCTTAAAACAGGTAAACTGGTTTATATTAGCTGAGCTGTCACTGCTGATGCTTGGCTCTCTGAGTTTCCTGTGTTCTTTTTTTTTTCTTAAAGCAGAAAGAGAGCTTGAAGATACGGATCCTCAGATCTTGATGGATGCTTTTGAGGGATTTTTTTCCCCCTTTCTGTGTATCTCTATGTTTGATTTTTCTTGATTTTCAAGCATGTAGCCTCCCTGTCTGATGCTGTCTGCCAAACTGCTTTCTCTCAGCCCTTTGAGATTGGATTATCTCTCAGATGGGGTCAGATTATGGTTTGAAATGGACAATCTAATGCTGGGGGGGTCAGGAAAAATATATCCCAAAATCTGTCTATGGGCACCTCTTTTCCTCTCTTCAGGAAGTCAAGAGCCAAATTGGAAGAAATTGGCATTAGCATTTGCCGTTCAGGAAATAATGAAAAACAGATGAGGCATGTCAACTTGAAATAAAATTTTGATGACCGGGAGTGAAGAGGTGACACAATATGTCATGGTTGGTGGAAGTCATCTTAGTCCCACCTGCTAAGTGATAGATAGAAAGCACATACTGAGTGGCAGTGACAATGTTCGCTCATTTGATACTTGTTTTCCCTTATAGCAAATAGTGAGCCAACACAAACATCTCCAAAAATGGGGAAGAGCTGCTGTTACGCTGACAATTCAAATGGTTTAACCAAGCAGCGACCTCCAGTCTAAAAATATGAGGCAATACAGAAGTGCTAAAATCTGTGGTTTGTTGAGTGTCTGCTTAAGGCTGGCTGCAGAAAGACTGGAAACCACACACACACCAAGCCAAAAAAGCCATTTTCACAGCATAAATAAACATGTTTACTGCGTGGTACAAAAAAAAATGTCTTCAGTCTATCTAATTTCACTAATGGCACGCACTGAACCTTAGCCTAACCCTGCAGCTGTTAGTTTGGAGGCTCAAAGACCACCCCATTTCCAAAATGGTTTCTGTTGATGATTTGCTTCAAGACTCTGTTTCAGAAACAGGCTGGTGACGTCATGGAGAATATGTCCATTTATTACACAGTCCATGGGTTTAACAAGAAGTTAAAGTTTTACTGTCAATGTTTTGTGTCAGAAATGCTGAAATTGGGAGTAAAATCATTCATTAGAGCTTCTGCTCTTTTAGCAGGTCGATGCAGAGTTGAATCAAACTGATACCTCTTTTTGAGTTATGAAAGAAAATGAGATTAACAGGAAGAAGTCTGACTTATTTGCCACTCCTTGGTGGAAAAGTGACATCAGCATTTACTATCTTTAAATTTGATTTTATCATCAAGCGATGCACTCTTAATTTTTCATGACAGATCAAATTTGTCTTCGATTTTTTGGTTAAATTATTCTGATTACTCAATTTCCTCACATCTCCATGATGTTTATTAAATTTTCATGTGATCCAGCTTAATCCAATGACTCAGTGGACTGTGTTTTCCAAGGTGAATGCCAATTAAGATATTTTTTCTCTCTCTTTTGTTGACAATGGGCTGTGATGACTTCATGCTTTTTAAGGTGTGGATGAGGGCGAGCAGGTTGCCAAAAGCTTAAAGTACCACTTCAGTTCCCTGAGTGCCGTTTCAGCAGCTTAGCAGGTAGAGAGGGAGATGTTCCCTATTCATGAGCGAGTGACCTTAGCACACTGTCACTGCTCTCCTGCTCCTGCGATGATTTATTGGTCACAGAACGCTGGGCAGCCTGATGATGCTGGCGCTGGCGTTTGTGCATGGGGAAACACATGACCGCCCTGCCTTTAGACTTTGTCCTTCAAACTCAACTCGGTCAACCACATCAGGAGCTAAAACACACACAATGTACAGTATATACACTGCAAAGCAAGTCTGTCTTAACTGTTGTCAACAGTCTTTTTAACCAGATGTGTCATGCAAATATAATGTTTGTCAAGCAGTAACTTGATTATTTATTTATTTATTTACTTTTGATCACCTTCTATGACATGAACAATTTATTTATGTTCTTTTGACTATCAACAGAATCATTGTTATCTTTGGTTTCTTAAATCTGATGCTGTCTGCTCATGTCCCGTGGTTCTCGCACAAATCAGTAGACTTGAAGGTACCACATTTGGTCTTCAGATGATTAACTGCAGTCATCTTTCTAGATCTTACCTCATACTTCAGCTCCTATTAGTAATTTATAGTTGTCTGTATGAAGCTGTGTTCATTTATGTATTTTATCTACAAGCTGTCAACAAGCAAATACCTAGAGGGATTAATACGTTGATTTGACTTGAGTCACTTAAAAACAGTTCATATGAAAAAAAGTCTGTTTCCTGTCTCCTTCTCATGTTTTATCCATTGTTTCCAATCTATTTTTCTTTCAGAACACAAGTTTGACAACATTAACTGAGTTAATGTTGTCATTTTTTTCAGGAGCAAAAGGCAAACAAAATAAACAGGGAAGAAGGCACCAGGGAGGGAAACAAATACAGAAAAACAGAAGCCATCATGCAGCTTAGAGATCACAGCCCATGAATATGGAAGAGCCAAATGTCTCTTAAGTTCAAAGTGACAAATGTTTTACAAATGGCCGTGCTACAGAAAACATTTACGGCACAGTTGGTAGTCACGGAAAACTAGCATGAAATTGAATGTAGCATCTCCTAAGGACTCTGTTTAGCCCCCGCCCTCCCACACTCAGAGCGCCTCCAAAACAAAACCAGATCATAGAATTGTGACTGATTCAAAACCACAGACTCAAACCGGTCCTCAGCACATTGTTTCTGTTTGCACTACGTTACCAGTAATCTGGCTATAGGTAGTTTTTCTGCCATTCTCCAGCGTACTTGGATCCCTCTCAGTTGAATCAGAGTTAGTGCACGCGGCGGGCAGAACAGCAGGACTGGATTTGATTGGTTTAACAATTTGGCTGCCAAACAGAAGGATTGGCTGGTGTTTTCCCAGGTTTACTCCTGCTGTAGACAGCGGATATTTTTCACTCTATTTTAAGAAAACATCAAACATTGATCGCCATTGGGACATAAAGATCATTTTAACCAGTATAACAAAAAGTGTGTCTAAATGTGATTACCAACACTGACTTTAACACAGTCTCTAATAAAGGAATAAGGTTGCTCAAAAGACAGTGGTATTTTTCTTCTTATAAGAATCTAAAGGCCTGTTCCTCAACAAACTCTACATACATGCATACCAAAAACACGATTTTATGCACTGCACATCACAGTGCGTGCAGTGTGTGTGCAATTTCACCAACTTGTGTGTGTGTTTTGAGACCTAATGATGTGTGCAGCAGCGCTTGGTTGTCTCTCATTCAGTAACAGATGCTGGCCCATTATGCGAGATGTGTTCTTGATAAGAATAAAGCTTTGTCGCTCTGTTTGTGTGTGCACACGTGCGTCTGTGTGTGTCATCAGTGCTGGGAATAAACATGCAGCCCTTTACTCACCCTAAGCAGGAGTCCCAGAGAAATACTGGAGCCTGTATAAGTGTAAAATGTTGATTTATGTGAAGCATCGATTTTCTTCCCACGGTCTCTGAAGGAGTGTTTTATTCAGGACCTGAGGCTGATAATACTCTGGCTCACTGCCGTTTCGGCTGCCATCTTTGCCTACTATTCTTGGCTGATTAACCAGTTCTGCTGTGGTCCAACTGGCATACGTTTCGCTGAGAATTTTGTACATTTAAGGTCAAACTGTTTGCCTTACTTTGCTACAATCTCATTAAATCTGGTGTTGCATGTAGTTTCTTGTGACTCAGAGTTTGTCTCAGCTGTGTGTCTGCAGTTCAACTAACGACTAATAGCACCTCTCTGTCTCTCTCTTTCTGTCTCTATTTATGTCCACAGCCTGATGTCATCCAGACAATACTACTTTGAGATTCTCCACAAGCAGGATGACAAGGGCTCGGATCACGTGGAGGTTGGGGTAAGTTGACCCTCTGTGAAACAAAAGAACAAGCAAACAAAAAAAATACTAGACAGGTGTAACAAAAATATCTGCTAAAAACACTATCTGATGATTTATCAGTGGTAAAATGGAGGAAAGTTGTTATTAATCAGAATATATCTTGAAAAAAATGAGCATAAAACTTTCCACTGTTCCTTGAGGCATTCCACTTTTGACATAGTACTCTGGTACTTGTTGGATAAGAGTTTTACGCCCTTCAGTTAGAACATTTCTTTGAAAATTGGCTAAGAAAACTGTGCTTAAGACAATTTCTACAACTGCTTTTGCTATTTAAGAGTACTTTGTGTGTCAGACAGCAAAGGATAAAACTCAATGTACAGGGGGCGCTTAGGGGTTTAAGTGCATCCCAGTCTTGACTTTTTGCTGCATGTCTTCTGTTTCTCTCTGCTTCCTGCAATTCTTGTTTCTCCTTGACAATCCAATGCAATAAATGCAAAGATTCCCAAAAATATGTCTTAAAAAATGAATAGATATAAATAAAAAAAAAAACACTTAGTACAGGATGAGGCATAGTGAGCTGGTGGTCATGCAAATCAAGATTCTGACATTGCGAGCAGGTCACGGAGGGGTGATAAGAGGGATGATGTATAGTTTGCTGGTGGTTTTGTCAAATAGAATCCGAACAGAGTGAGTGAAGACCACAGTGCAACCCTCTAGTGTGCCAGACTCCCAGGTCTTAGATCAAACTGCCTGATAAGATTGTCTCTGGAGTCACTGTTGAAAATGAGCATTTGACAGATCACAATCAAGTATTTAACACTGCAAGGTAATAACAAATATTGTGATTCAGGAATGCCAAAACCAAAATCTAGATTCACTGTCCAAGGTCTGTAAGATACATTTATTAGAATGAATGAACTTTTATGCGTCTTCCTCTCTTTGGTTTACCTTGCTGTCAAACAGTGCCTCATCTTATTCAAACGTGAGCTTAGCTTTTTTTCTGACCCTTTCTTTTCACCTTTTGCCTGTCTTTTCATCACCCTCTCTACATTGCTGACTGTTGGCATATGGAAGTGCTCTCACCTGAAGAGAAAGAAATATTTGACCTTTTGTAAGACAATTTGCATTTCTCTTTGACTTGCACCTGCTGTTTAAGTCTGTCAGAGCGATGGTGAGAAAAGGGAAGTGTTTCAGGGAGAAGGATCTGCTCTCCCTCTTTTGCTGTACATATCTTTGCATTTTTCTACTTTTTCCACAGATTCATCTGACACCGTCTCTCCGTTTCAAAGGGTTTAAATCTCTCAGCTGTTCTCCTGTCCTCTTTCCACTTTTCCATCTGTCACCACTTTCCTTCTCAACGCTTCTACTTTTTAGTTTTTGTTCTCTCTTTGTGCTGTACATTTTCTTCCTCTCTAACTGTCTGCTTTCTTTTCTGTCTCTTGCCTGCACCACTCCCTCCTCAGTCACCGTGTTCTGCACCTTAGGCAGAGCTCATAGATGAGTGGGGCTTAAATTTGAGATGGAGTTTCAAACGAGAGCCCACACGCCTTGTGTGAGCCTGTACTTAGAGTAGGAGGGTGGATGATAAAAAGAGATCACTGGTGTGTGTTTGGAATGAGTCTCAAGCCCCAGGTTATCCTCATTGTGGTGACCATTATCATCAGCGGAAATGCTGCACTGGAGTTTCTCCCTTCTTTCACTAAACTTCAGTGTCATTTTGTACCCTGAAGGTTAATGATTTATTTTAACTTCTCCCTCAGTCAGTCTTTTTTTTTCTTGCAAACTTTGAGTGCCTCCGGCTAGCCTCTTCCACCTATATTTCTGTCTCCCTGTTAGTTCTCGTTAGTTTCTTCTTGAGTTTTTAATAAACTGAGCTGTCTTGTCATGTTTTTGTTTCCTTTTTTCGCAGTTTCTAAAAACTATTTGTCACTTCACTGCTCCTTAACCTTGGGTCACTGAGACTTATGTTACTTTTTTAAGTTTCTCATGGTGTCTCAGTTTTATAGTTCTTAGTACAGCTCACTTCAAATTGGGTGCCGTTTGATGTCTACAGACAGACAGACCAGTAAATTGGCACCATCATCTCTCAGGTTATTTCACAGAGGCTGTATGGATATACTGTCACTGCGGGATGTTTTGGTCATTAGTGTGGGTGTGATGTAAACCTTTAGCTGCTCATGTGCAGATGTAACTAAGACATTTCAGCCCATGAAGGGCACAGTGAATGAAAAACAGACACCTTTGCCTTATTTTGCAGAGCTTCTAACAAACTGAGTAAGTGAGACAGAATATAATGAACAGGTGGAGAGATGTTCTCAGGTCCTTGTTAGTGAAGAGCTGGCGGCTGCCTGCTGGTTAATCTGGTGCCAGTATGAACACTGGAGTCCTTAATCTGGATGTGTTGAACCTTTGCAGGTGTAAGGCTGTACCTGCTGTATCATTTTAATGAGAAAATGCTCTTCACAGATTTCTTGAAAAACACGTGACCACATGCACATGAGAATTAAACCTCTTAATGTTTTCTGCACTGTTGAACAGTTTTTTTATTTGCTTTTCATAACTGAGGCTAAAACAGTATTGTTTTGAAATCATGTCTCTTAAAACCGATTATTGATTTTGCCCCCTTGAGGAGCCAACACCCTGAAAACCAAGCATTGAGATTATTTGACTGTTGAGTTAGTTTGTTGGCTGAGGGTTGCAGTGTTCACTTAGTCACTTTCCTGCATGCATCTCGATCATTTTTACTGATATTTTTGTTCCCTTGTTTATTTTAGCTTCAAACTAGCAACCAGCTACTGGGTTACATAGGTCTGATATTTGTTGTTTACCAAATGCTGTTAAAATAGAGCACCTGTTCTTTTGTAATATATGACCATTCATGGCACTTTTACTTTTAATCAGGGAAGTAACATAAAGCCATGGTGGCCACTGAAAGATTTTTCTTTCTTTGTTTTTTTTTTTTTTGTTTTTTTTTTTTGGAATAAGTCACATTCTCCTATCACTTTTTTTTTTTATTTGTGTGCAGTAAATTTTCCTTACCCGTAAAGATCAGCAGGGACAGTGCAGCAGAATTACACTTATGATAGATTCAATAGGCAAAATAATTCAACAAAGTTTTGCAAGTTAACGTTTTAAGAAAGTGAAATTTTCCAGAAATTCAACACTTGGTACAACCTAAATTCCAGTCTCTGAAAAAAATGTTCTGATGAAAAGTAATGCAGTAAAGTCAAAAGCAACGGGTGGTCGGTTCTTCAATCTAGGGCTGAACGATTTTGGAAAATAATCTAATTGCAATTTTTTTGGACTAATATTGCGATTTATAATGTGATTTTTTGGCAGGGATGTTTATTTTCTGCATTATTCACTAAACACAAGCAATAAATCATTCTGTGAATGATCAACAGGACAAAGGGTACTTTCACCGTATAAACAGTTCTTTCCTTGGTGGTCGGGGTTTTAGCCATGCAGTTCCTCATACATGTGCTGCTTTCCTAAATACTTGAACCGGTTTGTAGTGTTGCTCCTTGTTGTAGCTACAGTAGCCAGCCATGTTTAGCACAATACGTTACGCTGCTCTGCATCTTCTTTACTAAATCCAAAATAGGTCCAGACAACTGACGTGCTATTCCTCTTTGACACCAAAGTCGCCTCTTCTGTGTCCTCTCTTGATCCTTCTGCTGAGGCCATTTTTAACTATGTCAACAACAAATCAAATTAGACCCTCATTCTCTGATATGATTGAAATATTGTCAACTCTGGATCATACACAGTCTACTTACTGCTACATGGAACCTATACAAGACCTACTTTATTTTTAAACAGAGCTGTTTTTGTTGTTGATGATTGATGGCCATCACATGGAAAGTTGCAACTTCAAATTGGGATAAAATTACCTTTAAAAAAAGAAAAAGGAAAATTGGATAATAACTCTCAAGTACAAAAGACTCCATATTAAAAGAGTCCATATTGAGGCACTGGGGCTCTCAGAGGGAGAGGAAAAAAACATCAATCAGTAAAGTCCACACCGTTCAGTCTAGTTGTATTTTTAAATTCCAGCTCCATCACTGTGCACTCATGGTGCACTTTTCTTCAACAGAAAAATAAATAAATGAATGTTGGCAAATTTCTTAATCCCATCTGACCATGTGTACTGGTTGACAGAGATGGCTGCACCAAAGGAAGCATGACGGTGCATATTCATGAAAAAAGCTTTCATTATTATAGTTTAATCGTAAAATATCATGAAACTTCTTATTTCCTTTGAGATATGAATTTTGTATACCAAGATTTTAGTCACATCGGGTAAACTTGTAACTCAGTTTTGCAATTCAGAGCCCCTCAAACTAATGGTGCTGCTCTTCTTAGAGCCTAACAAAGACCAAAAGAACACGACTGCCAAAGAGAAGAAGATGAGAAGGAATAAGGAGGACAAACAAATAGGGCTGAGTACAGAGGGGAATATATAAATGATGTGCACTGGAGGCTCTTCTGTGAAATATTTCTCTCCCTGATGCCATTTCTTATTCAAATCAGGGACTTAGTAGCAGACTTTGCCAGCCATCCAGAAAACTGCACAGGTTATTATGTCAGTCGGTGAATCAAGGTCATGTGGAAACCCTCCTCTGTCACTCTCTCTCTCTCTCTCTCTGCTCCACCACCTCCCCTCTACTCACCACTCATGAGGCCATCAAAGTTGGTTTGCACTTGTAGAAACAGTTCAATGAAGCATGCAAAATTCATGCAGTAAATCAAGATTGTGTGCAGTCAGGGTTGTGTGTATGTATGTGTTTCTCTGCACTCTCACCAAAAGGCCCCTGCGTGTGATTTAACCGTGGAATACATTTCACACCTTGACAAAAATAGCAGATTTACCGTGACTGGCCCACAACAGCGTAAGCCCAGGGCTCCCATAAATCCGCTGAAACACCACTCTGCTCTCATTTGTTAAAGAGCAGATAGTGTGGATTCACAGCTCTGTTCTTTTCTCTTCTGTGCTCAGCTGTGATTGCATGGTCAAAGGTGGGCTGTTCCTCCTGGGAGTGTGTTTGTTTACCACTGCTTCTTGTAAAAAAATTAAAAAAAGGAACAAGGAGGAATGAACATCAGTGAGTGCACGAGTGGAACTTACCTTTTGGCAAGCAAATTAAAAAAGGGAAGCCTTGTTCTTCATGGCTGTTTTCTTTTTCATACTGTGAAAGAGTTAGAAGGAAAGGCTGCAGGAAGCCAGAGGATAACTGAAATAGAAACAGGAAGTGACAAGTTGGGAATACCCAGGCTTTCCCACGGCAATGGAAACAACTATTGGTGTGCATGAGCAGCAGGCCAATGAATAAGGAGATTGTTAGGATGAGTCGGCAAGAAACTAAGGTCACACTGTGACTCAATCTTTCCATTACTGCACCTTACCTCAGTGTTTTTCTTCAATTAACTTCAAATAAACCTCATTTAGGATGAGGACTGTTTTTTTTTTTAAGGATTACACACCATGAAAGAAGATGTAGCACACAGCAGTGTCATTAAATTTCTTAAATGTCATCTGGATCTTTGTTGGTGAAACACAGGACCTTTCCACATGGCCTCATGGAAAATGTCTACAGCTCACACTGCGACAGAATGAGGAAAAGTGTCAACCATTAAACAGTGTGATTGAGATGTAAAGGGAGTGAGTGAAAGAGGAGAAGAAAGTCACGCCTTAATTAGTAATGGCAACTTTATGGAGAGTCCAGGGGTGTGGGATTTAAATGCATGACTTTAATGACCCAGTTTTATCACTCCTGCCAGGGTGGAGCTCAACTGCCCCACCAATTAATACATGCACCTGCATACAGATGCATGCACACACACAGACATATATACTCAACAACCCCCCCCCACACACACACACACACACCTCCTCTTGGCGTTCATTCACAAAGGTAGAACCATACACAAATGAGCACCCGGGCCCCTCAGCATCTGCTTTAAACTTCCCCTCCTCAGTATAAATCAAAAGTGGTCTCAGGGACTTGGAGCCATCTGTTAAACTATATGGCCTGTGTCGTTTTGCTTTGGCAATAATTCAGCTTTCTCTCAGTTTCTTTACCACTTCAACGCCTTTTAGGGTTGGCTGTAGTTCAACCGCCCTCAGACATATGGAGACTAAGCTGCAGAAACGGTGAAATATACACATAAGTATCCACCAAACACTGCGTCACATCTACAGCTCCACCCCTCAGAGCCTGTGTCCCCAGCATACAGATGTATTAGTGTGCATTGACACTTTAATTTTAACAGACCACCTGTACACTGAAAGGGCATTGATTTAAGAACATTGAATTCACACAGCTTAAAATCTTTCCCTGTATCCTGCCTGGTCTGTTTAAAGGTTCTTTTCAAACGATGTTACCTTCACTGCTCACATTCTTTGATGCATCCTTTACGCTGGCATTGCTGTTAACCAATACATCCACCTGGGGGGTAAAATGTTTATGACAACAACAACAAACTCAAAAACAAACATGGCAACTGTGGAGGAGGTATTGTAGGAGGAGGAGTCTTTTCTTTGTTATTTCCGCTCACTTTTTATAAATATATCAGTTATGTATTTGTGTAGTCATTACATCCCTGTTCACACTTTTTGGGCTTTGATTCTAGGAGTTTATGTGTATGAGTCTGTGAAATAATCAGGAACAACAGCTCCCTAATGATAGGGACACTTTGGGAGTAGGTTAATTAAGCTGTATTGATTTTAAAATGATGAACCAGATTACTATCCAGTCTTAGGAGGACAACAAAAACAAATTGGTGCCAGATTTAGACATCACCTCTGATATCTCACAAGTTGTGCCACCTGGTACAGATTTCTCATTAATAAAAAACACCTCCACCTTTTGAGTCTAGAGTTATTCAAGCTGCCTCTGTCAGTGATGATTCCTGCCTTTCATGCCATCCCTTTCTCTGATTTGTTAATTTCATTTTTTTATGCAGATGTGATCAGGCACTTCCCAAAGAGCACCACACCACACCTGACAAACCAGTTTAACATTAGACAGGATGCTACAGATTATTCTGTCACACACACGCTCATTATTTCCTCATCATGTTCATTTTCTTATTCTCACACTGTCTTTTATCATGCTTCACTGAATCTCTCTCCTGGCTGGAGAATCTTGCAGTGATATAGCATGTTATCTGTTGTTGAGTATCATACATGTAGACTCTTACTTAATGTATGTAACTCACATTTAATAGCTTTGAGCATGCAGAAGTTTCTCAGTCTACTTATTTTTTGTTCTGTGTATTAAGTTGAAAACTATTTATTAAAAAGATCAGCATTTTTTCCTGGGTTTAAGTTATTGTTTTGTTTTGTGTAGTTTAAGAATTTGTAGCACGTTGCTGCCTGAAAACTGCTGAGTTATCCTTTTGTGTAAACCAAGGTATAAAGCTGGGATGTGCAGTAGTGTACATTACTGTCTCTGTAATACTCTTGAACTCTTGAAGGCTTCCTCTTTACAGTCACTTAAATTTAATGTTTATTTTTCTTACTGGCATTGTTTTAATTATCAGAGTTATCACAAGTCACCAAACAGCTTGAAGTCCTATCTTACTAATTACATTAAACTTGTATAACACTTAAAATGCAGACTCTCTTACTGTCAGAGTCTAGGCTGCAGTTTGGGGAAACTTAGCTAAATTCAGCACAAGGAAGAGGAGTTAAGGATAGCTCTGAAGTTCACAGGCTGACATCATGTTTTGCTTTTGTTTTAACATTTTGAAAGTCAGGTTGTTAAAGGAATTAGTTGTGAGCCATACTGCTCTTTTCCATGAAGCATTCCTGACCACTATTGTACTTACCTTTGGGAAGTATCTATCCTGTTTTTAAAGGGTAAAAAAAAATGTTTTGGTTTTGTTCAAGCTTTTAAATCCTTCATTCAGTGCATTCTCTGTACAGTCGGCTAAGGGAAACCAAGACGACACAAAAAATGTATTTTCTTTTATTCAAAACTTAAAGATTGTTTATACATTTTCTACAACACAGCATTAACAGATAAAGCTGTGCTGTTTAATCCTCTTTTTCATCCAAGTGTGTGATATTTTTTTGTTATTAAAAGTACCAAGCAGCCCTTCCATTGTTAGCATATTTATCATTATCTGTTCTTAGTTTAAAATTTTGTTGTATTTTTTGCATTTTTATGCTGGGTTATTTGGAAACACTGACATGTACTCTTTTAAATTGTTATTAATTCTGCATTGTTAGTGTTTCTTACTTTCATAAAAGTCACTTTGGCTGCTGCAGCTTGTTTGCCTTTGTCGGCTAGAAGCACACAAGAGCAAGTAGTCACATTGAGTGTTACTGATAACATTCAGTTTCTGTAGTTTTTTCTTCAGTCTGCCAGTAGCTCCATTTTTCTATCATAAGAATGAAAATTTCACTGAACCATTTAGGTCTATGCTGTTCCATTTTGTGCAAGTGTTCGACTGAAGATTAATTTATGTGACTGCACAAGCAAACATGGAATTTCATGTGGTTTGGTAAGAAACTCCGTCATGTAAGTTTGAATTGATTGGAATTTGGTAAGAGTTACAGTGTGACTAACTAGTTTCCCCTCAGAGCACACAGAGCATCGATGTGGACACACAGAGTACGACGGGCCAGTAATTGCTCCGGATATTGGGCTCATTTGTCATTTTGAAACGTCTGGTCTGGGACACCAGCTAATGTTTAATTCAACATAGAAAATCAAATAGCCCGTCTGATTTTCCACCTCCTCATCCCTCTTTAAATACTGTTTCTTCGTCCTCAGGCAAGACATGATATGATGAGAAAATAAGCCACCATTTTTATGCCATTGTGTCGGGGAATGGAGTGTGGCATTTATCCTGCAGCATGAGTGTTTAGTTTTGTCTATCTGCCAATGGAAATGAAAGTTTAATCAGTCAGGAGCTTTTTCTCTAGTTTTCCTTCTGCAGGTTTTGCTTAGCCTTTTTAATCAGGTGCTTTTTCCTTCATCTTCAATGTCATCTTTCATTGTATGACACTTTTTGAAACAGTATCAGCAAAGCATCAAAACAGCATCAGTCTTTTTCTTTGCTCTGTTGGAGATGAATCTGTTCAGAGTCTGTCAGAAGTTTTCTTGCGTCCCATCAGTAGACAGTACTTATTCTTTTCATCCTGTCAGCTCACATAGGGATGAAGGTTCAGAGAAAGAAATGTACTAATATTTTAAATCAGTCATCTACATCAATCAGAAGCAAGGTTCTGCATCTGACAACAAACATGATTACTGAACAATCACGGTAAGTTTATTACTGTCATCAAGCCACCTGCTTTGATGTGAAATTTCTCATTTAAACTCTAAACATGTCTTTAAAAATCTCAATTAAAGACTCATCATAAGTGCAGCTAGTGTTACAGAGGAGATATCGTGCTCTCCTATATCTTAAACATGGATATAAAGTAACAATGCTAGATGTCCATACTAGTAGTGTACGAACCACTACCTTTTCATATGTTGTAGAAATCCTGAAATCTGTCCGTATACTGCTCAGGATGGTCTGTTCTAGGCACAAGATTCTCACATGATTGTAACTTTGGACTGTTGAGTTTATAGTGTTCTGGACCGATTGTGAATTCTCCTCAGATACCAGTGCACAACTGTCGTGCTTCAGGGCTTGATGGTGCTGCATTGCCACTGCCATCTTCTCTTCTTTGTTTACCTTTCACTTCCTGGTCACTGTTTTGCATGGGCAGTTCTCAGCAGAAATATTACAGATGCAGTGTGGCTCCCTCTTTAGTTACTCCAATGCAAACAATACGAGGTCGCTATTGCATTACAAACATGCTTGATAATGTAACTGATTTATTATTAATTAATTTATCCGCAACTAATTTCATCAAAACTTTTATGGAGGATGTCAACTAATTGTTACACCCTTAGTCTGGTATTTTTAATGCACTCTCCCAGGAAGCCAGTTTTTATGCTGCAGTTTTTCTCTTTTGCACCTTGCTTTTTAACAAAGGTGATTTATCAAGTGTGAATTACAGAGCTCTCAATATTTTTTAATCAGTTTTATTTAAACTACTTTATTTTTTCTTTATTTTCAGTGTCCAGTTGGAGCTAAGCTAGGCAGCTGCTAAATGTAGCTTTGTATTCACCCTTAAAAAAAAAAAAAAAGTTGTTGCATCAATGGGTTCCTCAATCACTTTACAAGAAAGCGCAACATACTTTACTGAAATGTAGTACTTGCATTTTTTTCTGATTGAATCTCAGTTTATTGATCAGCCGGATAAAAGTGAAACATATTGTTTTACAGAAAATATTTTAGACATTTTAAAAAAAAATTGCTGTATGTTGTACTGTAATTTATAAGATGACGTAAAGTGCTGTCACTAGCTTAGCTAACATTAGCCTGTTAGCTGCCTCTTTTCCTTTTTCACACCATGACAACACAACAGAACAAAATGAGTCAGTTAGCTGCATGTCATTTCAATAAAGTCACAGTTTCTGTGGTCAAACAGTAGCCTGGCAACAGACACACAGAGGCAAGTTAATTAAAGCACATGTGCTGTCTCTGACCTTTCAGTCACATTCAAAATATGTGACAGACTTAATTAAGAAGAATATTTTATATGGCTTAGTCATTGCTCAAGCATTTGAGTCCATTCTTCTAAGAAAGGGGGACAAGTCACTTTTTGTATATCCAGATCGAGTCTCAAGTCATTAAGGAGGAAGTTAAGTTTTAATGAAAGTTTTTTAGTCAAGTCTTGTTTGTGTGTAACTGAACTGCGACTCAAGTCCAAATCTCCAATCCCCATCTCTGATTTCTCTCCCTGGAGTTTGAGACTTGTAGTGTTATGCCCCTGGGCTTTAAACTACACTTTATTTTTGTCCTTTGATTGTTTCACACTTATGAAATTATATGTTTTTAATGCATTAACTTCTAAAGCTTTAATCAGTCACATTGTGAACGGAATATAATCTGTCACACTCTGCAAAGCTTTTAGCATAATTACCTGAGGCCTTTTTTTTGTTTAGATTGCACTTCTCACACTCTTGTTCTTTCAATCTTGTCTTTCTGTCTCACTTATCCAAAACTTAATAAGTCTCAGCAGTTCACAAAAATTAAACCAAAGGAATAAAACAAATGAGCAATATTTAAGCAACATTTTATTTACTCGTGTAATCCTTGCTTCATAGCTCAACATCGTTTCCTTTTGTCTTACTTCTTAACTTGAGCAGTTGACTTAATGAAATGGCTGTCTGCACATGTCACTGCAGATCAAACATCATCCTAAGTACAAGGCGTTTATATAGTAGCCTGTCGTCTTCCATCAATAAATGCCATGAAAAATCCAGAAACAGTCTAAGTGGAAGCACTCTCCAACATTGCATTCTCTCCATTTCTCTCTGCTCCAACCCTATTACTACTTTAACAAAGATTTTAAAGCCTCACCATTAATCTTTCAGCAATTTTTGCTAGCATAATCAAACAAAGTGTAGTCACTGAGGGCTCTCTTCAGCAAAGAATTACAACACAATTGGTTTGTTTGGTACTTCATTCAAGGACAAAGTGAACTATAGGAACTGTTTACAAAAGGGATGCATCATTACATGCAGACATATTGAAAATACCCCACAATCAGTGTACAAGATATACTTTAAATGTTTGTGTCAACTGAAAAAGGGAGATGGGTTCAATAATCATGTATTTATATATATAAAAAAAGTTGGTATACTTAATACTATGTGCATAGACCCTGTGGGGAGCTAGTTAATTAGAAAACTAATGATCAGCAGAGGCCGTGGTTTGAGTGTCAGCAAACTGATTACAGAACAGGTGTATAGTTGAGCTCCTGCTTGCGAGCTAGCAAGCTAGCAAGCCTGATGGTAAGAAAATGAGCTATGAGAGTAATAAACAAAGTGTCAGCCCTCACAAAGGAAGACAGTTAGAGCTGCTAACTGTTATACACCTCTGCTTCTTATACACCAATGTCAGTTATATCCCAGATATACATAGATCACACTGCTTTACAGTGTTTTTACAGTTTTGGTGCAGTTATCAAAATCTGTATTGAACTTTGTGTCTGGTTAACAAACCTGTTGTCTACCTTGGACTTATACACGATGGACTGAATAAAAGTGACACATACTTCCAAAGAATTTTGCTGTCGTCTAGTAAAAAGGTCATTACAAGTGCCCTGCTGGTATCTTTATTAATAAGTGGTTGTGTATGCTGAAAAAATAAAGAATCAAAAATTGTTTGTCTAACGTAGCCTCTTCTTTAGCTGATACCTCAGCAAGAAGAAAATAATGGACATGCTCGTCATGCCTGATCTTGATTGCAGTCACACAATTTACAGCTTGTTCTTTCCTTGAAATGTGAGTGTTTCTGGAGTGTTAGGGTTGATCCTAATGACCTGCAAGCACATCCGTTTCACCTTTTATGGTGAAGGTAAATAAAAAAAACAAGAACAATATCATCTCTCCTTGAACCTTTACTACATTGGAAGTTTAATGGTTTGTTCTGAGATGACACTTTCAAGGTTTTCATTGGAGAAAAATGCACAAGATTAAAGTGTAAACGTTTTGGGTGCACTGACTGATAATTTATTCCCTAGACTCAGGACTGGAGTGTCACTGAATGGAAGTGTTTACACTCTGTTTAATCTCATCACACCTTAAATCTAAATTGATTTTACGTAAAACCAGGAAAGGTCAGATAGTTTTATTATGTCGCTGCCTCTTATATGTCACAACAAAACAACTCCATACCCACAATGCCTGAGGCCTTGGAGCAGCCGATTGAATTAAGGGAAACAAACACAACAGCAGTCAGCTCTCTCAGAAGCAATAAACTTCTAATCATAGCAGGCTCAAAATAACCTGTACCTGACCGAACCAGGGGAAAACTACCTGAATGTGTGTGTAAACTGGAATGAAATGGTTGTCTGTATGTTTGTCATTTCAACGGGAATCAAACCCCACTCTGGGTCTGCTGCATTACATATTTTTGACCTGCTGAATGGAAACGAAAACAAACGCTCATATGTCACCAGGCATGATGAAACCTCACTGCTGGCTGCCCATTTTGCTCTGCCATCGTTTTTTATTATTATTTCCCCTTGGATATTGATTTTTCTTGACTGTGTTGAACTTGTGGGATTAGAAAGCAGGCCTGTGCTTCCTCCCGCTGTTACCTGTCAACACTGTTTTACAGAGAGGATGAATACTCACCCAAAAGAAACATTACATATGAACAACCGTTTATTTACGTATCGTGGAGAAATAAAACAGAGATCTTCTGAGCTTGTCAAGAAAGACAAATAATCCCCATTCTGCTGCAGATGTGCCACACAGGTGCACATGCTGTATTTAAAGTTTTCACCTCCAAGGTTGATATAACTGCAGCTGTGTGTTGAGCTTCAATGAGCCATAAAAAGATGGAGTCAAGGTGCTCTGCTTTCTTACCTAGTTAAGCTCGTACCATTTAGCAGAGTCATTACAGATGTGGCACAACTGAAATTTGGCCCCATCTACCCATTCGTCTCTAAGTTTTTTGAGTCTCAGTTATGTCACCTTGGAAAAAGCAAAATTTCCCCATTTTAAAGAGGAAAAGTTGGACTTTGTGATGATAAAACAAATCAAAAGTCTGTTCATAGACTATAAAAAAAACAATTTTGGTTTGAAAGTGAATTGAGTGCTTGTACAGCAGCCCTCAACCTGCCTTATTTCTATTGCCCAACAGGGGGTGACTACACTGCTGATGAAGGACCTGTGTAGGCAGAGTTGGGCCCATGTCTGTTAATTCATTAACTGTTGCCTTTACTTTTTAAATAATTTGTAAAGTTGATAATCATTTAGAAAACTATCAAAGGAAACTTTGACTTCTATTTAACTAAATTTTTTTAAACATTGTCATTTTTATGTTACCTTGACTTAGCTTAAAACCAGCTCTTATGTGTGAATGATATTATGAAAAGCTTTTTGGGACCAGAAAGATATTTTATTTAACACCTCAGGCTTCTTTAAGCTTCAGCCTCTGTCTGAACATTTGGTTTAAGCTCCCGTCTCGTTTAGGCTCCCTGGTCTGCAAATCTTTTTCCCTCTGATTGGTCAGCCCTCTGGAGACCTGACAGGGGCAGAATTTTTACGTTTTTAACCAGTAATGAGATCCTTATATGATGATCTCATCATTTCAGCAAGTCTTGTCAAAATCTCATGAAGATCTTGTGCTATTTTAAGACAGACAGTTTTTAGCAGTTTACAGATAGATTCAGGGATTTTTATTTGTACAAAAATGTTATTCAAAAAACTGCACACATTTCATATGGACATTCAGCATTGTTACTTTATATCCACATTTTAAACATGGAAAGCTTTAAACCCTCTCTTTAAAGAGCCTAAAGTCCCATCACCAGGAGTATGACGATGGCTGGTAGAGATGGTTAACATTAGTTAGCTTCCATCAACTTTAACAGAACTAACAAATAAAGTGAAGTTCACGTATTAATTGTTAACAGATAAATTTAGGATTAATTGTGCTGTAAAGCAAACATGGCCCACATACAGTCAGTGATAACTACAGAAATATGGAAACACCAGAATTCTGGACTTAAAGCTTCAATATCATGGTCTACAAAGTTGCAGCCAGTTCATTCAGCCTATGGCAAAAACATCAACTTTAACTGACTTTTATTTAAAATGTATTGTAGCTCACGTCATTTGGCAGCTTTTACTTGAATGCTGAGCCATTTCGCAGTCACATCACTTGTGTGAGGTGTGAATCATGTGTCATCGAGCTGATTTTTGAAGACATCATTTTGGCAAAGGAAACTTTTCTGCGGGAAAACCTTTGAAATCGATGATTTAATAAACGATGGTGGATCCCTCTTTAAGAGTCCTGTGTTTTGGATTATCAAACTAAAACTCCAAAGTCAAACACTTACACAACAACAGCTCATACTTCATCGTAACTTTTTTGTCCTTCCTTGAGTCCCTCTGTGTCAGTCAACAGACTTAACCTTGGGTACGAGCACCCTAAAATAACGACATGATGCTGAGGCATCTCGAGGCCTGCTGAGCCGCTACATGCTGCTGCTCAGCATGATGCCGCTCTGTGTCCTTGTTTGTTGTTCTTTTATGCGTCTTCCTGCTCTGCTGTTTTCTCCTGTGGTTTAGAGTCATGTTGGGTGTGAGAGATTAGGAGACAGCGAAAATAAAGCGTACGACTGGATTGGTCTTTATGTATCAACGATTGGTCCTAGATCCAGTTGGTACGTGAGTGACAAAAGAGGGACTGCAATGCAATCTAAAACAGCAAAAGAGTGTGCAATTGCTGTGCATACATATGTAGAGGCATTTGCATGTGCCTGAGGAGGGTGTTTATATTTATATTCTCATCCCGAGGGTTGGAAAATGACCTGTCTCCTGTGATTATATCCTGGGTAACCAGAAGTGACGTGGTAATTGTAAAATCTATTTAGAGAAAAGTACTGTCTCTCTCCCCCTTTCCTTATTTCTCACTTCAAGCTTCTCTGTTTTCAGGTCATTACTAGATCTTCCTTTTTACACCTACACATCACTGTCTTATTCCTGCTCACGCTCTATTCTCTCTTTTTTTTTACATCTGCTCTTGTTCTGCTGATTTCACCCTCCCCGCCTCACCCCTCACAGCATCACATTTCTTGTTCTTTGTTCATGCACCATTCTGTTTTCCTGTGTTCCCCTCTCTCATCTCTCTCTCTCTCTCTCTCTCTCTCTCTCTCTCTCTCTCTCTCTCTCTCTCTCTCTATTCTCAAGTGTGTTTATACAAGAACCCAGCATCAGATCGATTCTGTGATGTTGCTCAGATCAATAGCACAGACAGTGTCACAGTGTGGCCTGTAAACAATGATAGACGAATTCGGCTCACCTTATACTTTCCTCAGGTTGTCAATGAGTTTTCGCCTCTCACTCATTTCTCTCTCCCCCTCTCTCCCTCTCTCTCTCTCTCTCTCTCTCTCTCTCTCTCTCTCTCTCTCTCTCTCTCTCTCTCTCTCTTCCTGCTTTCATGCACACAGTGGCGCCCGTTCCTACCTGGTCTGAAATATGAAGTGATAGACTCCGCCTACATCTCTCTGTACACAGGTAAGAGCTCCTCTGTCCTCACATGGCATGGCAAGCTTCTCTGCCGTCTTGTTGTGCAGATATGATGATGATGATGATGATGATGATGACAGTAATATGTTTCTTTCATTTGTCTATTTCTAGACTTAATGTTGTGCAAAGAGCTCCAAAAACAAAACAACATCATTAATACAGGCTGCTTCAGATCAGCAGTTAAATGCCTCAGAATCTGAACTTGTTTTTTGTGCTCCTGTGCTTCTCTCTTATTCTTCACATACTTTGTCATGATCTTGTTTACATCCCAAGAGACATTTTCCCCTCATTCCGTGACTGTTTTCCTCTCACAGGGCAGCCGAGTGCCCCATTTAGAGAGCAACCCACCCTGTCTGTGTGGGGTTAAAGAGAAACCACAGAGTCAAACTCTGCCTCAGTTTTTTCTCTGTAGATGTCATTCATAGTAGAGATGAGAGCACCAGCTCCTCAGCAGATGTCTTGCCACTTGAGCTCCAAGAATAGCAGGGTGTCACATGGTTTCAACATCACTAACAAGAGGAAAAACAGAGGAAATAATGTGTGGGGTGGAAAGTTTGGGCAGAGCTGGGGAATGTATGCCATCATGTTTATGACCAGCCATTAGAGAAGAGAAGAGGAGTGAAGGGGACCTTTTGGGGTTTATGAGGTAACCTGCTGGATTCAAACATTACCATCTCCTCATCTCTGCCTCCACCCTCCTTCCCTGCTCCACCCTTTACACGCACAACATCGTGTGTTTCATAGAGTTGTAGTCACGGGTTACGTTACAATTGAAGTCCTGCACAGTTAGCATCTTGTGCGCTCAGGTTTATTATCTGGATGAGATTATAATTACAAAATATAAGAAGCTATTTGGGAAGCGTTTTTTTATCCTTCCTCTTAACACATGTGATGAACTCTGTGCATAAATAACTCTTTATTCTGCTAACAGCAGAGGCATCTTCAGTCTCTCACAGAAACCAATCATTTAGTTAAGTGTGGGATGGTGCTGCTACATCACCAAGATTTTAATCTGGAAAAGCATAACCCAGTGCAATACATTTATTGTACAAGAGGGGCATGTCCAGGTGACAAAGCAGGGAACCAGTTTGGCCACCTTGTTAAAAATATCCCAGCACACTGTTGCACTACAACAAATCCACATTTTCACTCATGTGTTTGAGAGGTTCTCTCAGACATAACACATGAATAATGGGGTGCGCCCCTTCACTTTTCTCATCAGAGAACACTTATTGGAAAAACTATATTCCTTGGTTAGAGACAGTGGATAGAATGTGTGATGTCTTGCAAATTTAAACACCCAGAGTCTGTCTCACAGAACTTATGTTTTTTCAAAGTGCTCTCAGTCTTCTTACATTGGATGAATATGGATGATTAAATCTAAACAAAATATAACAGAAACATTACAAATCTAAATATTCAAATGGATAATTATTTATTAAAAAAAAGAAAAAAATCAGCAATAACTTGACTTTCATCATCGCACCAGTCCATCCAGTTTCAGTCTCTGAAACAAGCAAATTGTCAGGCTTTTGACAGACATTTAAATAATTCATACCATGTATGTTTTATCAAACATTAAGGTCTATAAGGTTCTTTTTGACTCACATGATGGTTTTCTTTGTTTGCCTGATGCAGTTTGAAGGGAAAGAGGGAGGCAGAGGCTTACAGGGTGCAGTTTTATTGGTTTGGTACTTGGATGTGGTACAGGCAGGAGTTACAGGTAGACATGTTTGATGCAGGTGATGATGGACATGTGATTTATCGCTCGTTTTTCACAGATAATACCAGCCCTTGTCATATGCTCTCAAAACTACATTATGTCCAGTATTTATGCTGTCATAAAAGTAAATTACTGATGATTAATGGCATTTAATGATGTAATTAATGGCAGTTAATGGTGGGTGGAGTCATTAAGAATACTGCATTCACAAAGATTAATTATTTGTGCATAAGATTGAATAACTTGTGCACAAAATTCAGTAACTATCTTTGAGTTCCAACTAATTCACATGTATTAGTTCTTACAAATTAAATTATCATAACTGTTTTTCACAGTTTGTTACATTACAATTTAATTTGCAGAGCACTTCAATACCGCTCCAATATAGTGCCTTGTGGCTCCAGGCTAAATTGATGTTGTAGCAGAGTAATGATAATTTTTCAGAGCAGTAGTTTGTGGAAATACACAAATAACTGATGTTCTTTTGTAACCTTGGATGATTTTAAACCTTTACGCAGCTACGCTCTGACATTTATTACTGGGAAAGGAAATTCAAAACAATCATGTGAGTTAGGTTTCAGCATTTGTGCCAAACAGAAATATTGCAGAACTTCTCTTTTATATTTCAACCCTGCTACATGTGTACAGCAGGATAATAATTCATCCAAGAAGGAGAAAAGGGTGTTGTTGGGTTTTTTTTTTCTTGTTATGAAGATTTCACGAGCAAAGAGAATTAATTGGTGTTTGTGAAGCTTGTGAGGAATGTGATCAACAGTTGTCTTATTGTTATTCACAAAAGAAAGTCTAAGAAAAGGCTTTCCCTGTATAGCCTCCTGTGCACACAAAGACACACACACACTCACACACCACACACACTCTGAATGTGCATAGTCCTCCCTCTAGAGGATAGAAATCATGCTGACCACCCTCTTAATTATGAAGCATTTCTCCCATCAGGCCTTGCTCCTGACATGCCATTAATCACACATGCTCTCTCCTCCTCCCCTCCTATCGATTGCTGTAATTATGACTCAGTTTTGTATTTGTTTTCTCCCAACTTTTTCCACTTCTCAGCTTTGGTTCCTGCTCTTTTCCTGTTCTTCTTTTGTTTATTCTTGTTTGCGTGTCTCTTTGTTGTCTTTTTTTAACCCCCATTTTCATATTTTTGTTTTAATGCATCTACGATGACTGCTAGACAAACAATGTACGATTTTGTTTTTGTGTTTTTCACTCCAACAACAAACGCCAAATTTATTCACCATGAGATCCTCTCTCTCTCTATGTTTCAGACGAGTCTAACCTGAAGATGAACAGCGTCGACCACATCCCTCAGACCTTGGCCAGTCACATCCGTCTCCCAGAGGAGTCTTTGCCTCAGGGTCTGGAGGGAGGAAGCGTCACACAGCACGGAGCGGATATGCTGAAGCCAGACCCCAGGGATACCTTCTACAGCAGTAAATCTGCCACTCATCATTTCATGCTGCCCTCTATTTCTGTCCTCATCCTCTTTTTCAGGCCTGTCATTTTCTCTGACTGACTGATTGACGGTCTGACTCACAGCCTCTTTGGGTTGTCATTTTAGCAGTATTCAAACTGTCATTTCATCTTGGCAGCCGTTCTCCTTTTTTATGTATTTTCTTATGCCCCGATCATCTCCCAGATTTCTTACTTTTGTTGCAAAAAGAAAGATATTTCCTCTTACTTTTTTCTCTCCTTTTTGTTTTCCAAAGCTCCGATGGTAGACCCGTCCCGACTGGAAAACGTCCTACCAGCCTGTCTCTACTCCCCAACCTATGTAGTCAAAGATTTTCCAATCGCCAGATACCAGGGCCTTCAATTTGTAAGTCACCTCTTCATCACCTTCCCTCTGGAACACAAAAATAAAACTGCCACAGTGGTGTATTTTTCCGTCAGTATGTGATACAGAGTGAGTTTCTTCTCATATGAGACGCTGGGGTCAACAGAAGTGCACTCAATTATGGCAGAAGGCTTAGACTCTCTTTTAAGTATCCCCCTGCAGAGTCAGCGTAATATGAAGTTTCACTGGACAGAGAACACAAGACCTGAGAAGCTAAATATGTGTTACATCAGGCATCTCATCCTTTGAATTAAAACACATAAATGAGGCAGCTGGACGGTAGTGTTGAGTGCTGCTGCCCCCTCTAGGACAACTCAAGCTACTGCAGCAGCTGCAAAGACGGGACAAGCAGGGAAATTAGAGCAGGGAATTTTGTTGAGCTGTTTTATTTTTGGCAGGAATCCCTGAGAAAAAAAATATGCAAGACTTTTTAGGAGAAGTAGTTGATTTTATTTGAATAATGTTGTTGATCTAATCATTAAAGCCTCTTGTAAGAGTTTTTAGCCGGTTAGGAAACGCACTGATGTTAATAGTGAAAAACAGACCATCAGGGAGAAGTCTGAGTATTTTCAACTGGTTATTTCAAAGCCTGAAACTGCTGCTGCTGGGTAGATATCACAAAGTGATTAGCAGAACATTGTAAAAGCAGGCTTTTTTTCTGTCTCTACAACAAAGTCTCTATTTTTTCTGTTAAAGAAAGAGCTTTCACATTAAACCTCTGTTTAAACATGCACAGGAAAGCAGTCCTTCACAGGGGGCACCGAAATCAACACAAACCTAAAGTTTAAAAGCATGAAAACTGCATTTATGAAGTTTTAGTGGACAAAGATGTAGAGAGAGACGTTAAGATGTATCATACTGCTGATAGTCTTGTCAGCGTCTGTGGGTCATACAGAGGCATTGCAGTTTTAATCTGTTTCACAACCAGTTTAAAACATTTCACGGCAGCTTAACAAACATAAGATATAATGTATCTCCATGAAAGTGTACACTTCTTTATCAGTGTTTTTAGAAGGGGAATTGACATTTTCATTTCTTTCAGGTTTATCTATCCTTTGTTTACCCCAATGACTTCACCCGTCTCACACACATGGAAAGAGAAAACAAGTGTTTCTACAGAGAGTCCCCTATCTACCTGGAAAAGTAAGCACATTTTGGCTTTATCTCTTAAACACATTATTTTAGGAGCAATTTTCTCCGTCTGGGTGAATTTAGTGAGAACACTGATAATGTATAAAGCTGTTAAAAGTGTCCTGGGATTTAATTTCAGCAGTTCATGCTACTTCTTCTCAAAATATTGATGGTCTGATTCACAGAAAGATTGTGAAACCCGTGTAGAAAAGGGGAAAGAAAGACCTTTTGAAATTCACAGAACACATTCAAAGAGTTTAAAGCTTCAAAAGCTACACTGCAGAGTGAATAGTGTATTGGTGTGTCAGTGTTGTTTGCATGAGTTCCAGTAAGCCATTATGCATTCAATTGGAGCAAAAGATGCTCCTTGGTATGCGAACAAGCTTCAGTGCAAATAACACCAAATGCACAAATACCGGAGCTGTTCAAGAGAGAAGAAAGTTTTGTCGTTTGCAGAAAGTTGGTGGCATTTGTGCAGAAATATCTAAAAGCTGTGTCTGGCTCGGTCTCTATAGTGATTAAGACAACAATTCCACCTCTGGATAACTGAGTGTTGAAATATCTGTACATGAGGTCCATTCGTATTACTTTGACATTAACTACTGGGTCCTTTTCAGGGACACTTCTAGTTCTGTTTTGGAGGTTATTTGGGCCGTGGTCTTAAACTTTTGATCAGATGATAAACAACCTCTTTGAGTTTGAATGCAGTTTTCAATAAATTACCTTCTCTCTTTTTTATCTCTTGCTTCTATTTCTTCTTTTTTCTATTTGAAGCTCTACTTGGAACCAGTTTAAAGTCCATCACTACATGAATTCTTTAAACTTTTATCCTGGACTTGAGATTTTTTGATGAGTGTATAATTTAGCATCATCAGAATGACATCACACAGCATAGTTTTGCAAAGCATAGAGATGCTTACAGCTCATCTTAGTCATTATATAAAATTAAACTGAAGCAAACTGTTCAAGGCTGAAGAGCTTTGTTTGTGGTTTTTTTTTTTTGCTTGAAAATCATTTGTACAGCTGTTTTGTAATTTAGACCTTGAGACAGAGCAGTTAGCAGGGCCATTATTTGGAATTGCTCCAAATTTAAGGAATATCTGTAGTTGTGCGTTTCCTTATTTATTAAATTTATGTTGGGCTTCTTGCTGTATTTGCCAGGTTTGGTTTCTACAAATACATGAAGATGGATGAAGAAGAGGAGGATAGATCGTTCTTCTTCCCCAACCCAGAAGGTAACTGGTCATAATCCAACATACACTTGAGCACAAATAGAAAGGAACACACACATACAAACTCTTGAGTTTCTTGTTGTTCCAGATTTCTTAGAAGAGGAGGAGGTTGTAGACGCAGAGGATGAGGCAGAGATTGTTGGCACACAGCCACCGAAAAAGCCCTCAAATCCCAGTCAGACCAGCCACACCTCCAAACCCTCCCACCAGCTCTCAAGACCTGCGCCTACACCAGCTGGCAGAGAAGGGGAAGAAGAGGAGGACCCTGATGTAGAGGAGGAGAGAGCAGCCAAGAGTATCATAAGCCACAGAGAAAAGAGACACTTTCTTCACAGAGATGGCAGGGATCCGGACAGAGACTGGGCAAGAGATCATATGAGAGGAAAGCTGGGAGAGGACACCATGGGGGGACTGGAGGAAGAGACGGAACCCAAGGGGCTGCAGCCTGACATGGACAGTTTAGTCAGGGGTCGCTCCTTGTCTTGGATCCGCACTGGTCCTGCAGAGCTTGGTCCTGGCAAGAAAGCAGCAGGAGGAGGAGGAGGAGAAAAGGGAGCTGAAACACCGCCAAAACTGACTAAATCTTCCCTCCTTTTTCCCCAAAAGTCTTCCCTCTCTGCCCTTGCCAGCCGAGCCAAGCAGATCCTTAGCAACTCCGCCCACAGGGACAACCTCCAAGTTAACAACAAGCTCTCTGGAAGCAAGAAGGAGAAGAAGGAGGAGAACAAGATCTACATCACCAGACCTCGACCTGCTAAGGAGCGGGAGAAGGACAGGGAGAGGGAGCAGCGGCGAGAAAGGAGGGAGGAGAGGGCATCCCGGCATCCCAGAGAGGTGTTCCCAGGAGTTTTCTTGTACCAGACTGGGAAGACTACAAAACTGGTCAACCTAGGTGCCAAAGGACATGTGGCAGGGAGTAAAAGTCTTGTTAGTGCCCCTCAGCTCTGGCCTAATCCCCCCACAAAAGAAGGTAAGACACCTCCTCACAACGGCAGCATCAACATGCAGACTGACAGCATACAGAAGTCCAGACATCCGGAGAAAAGCAGGAGAAAAGGGCTAAATCTGGATTTAAAGCCTACTGATCTACCCAGGAAAGGAGACCCACAAAGTCCTCTAACCCATCATCAAGATACCTCTCCAGTCAGCCCACTTGAGTTAAACTCCACAGAAAACACACTCCAGGGCCAAACACGGGTCACCTCTTACCTCAGGACCTCAGAAATCACTGAGTCCCAGCAGCAGCCAGACCCCAATCTGACAGATCTGGAGCAGGATACAAACCGCTCCAATCCCGACCCAGACCCAGATCCAGAACCAGAACCAGAGGAAGGCGAGATGTCAGACTATAGCTATGAGGAGGTGGAGGCTCGACCAGGCTGGGCAGAGGAGAGCATCAACTGGCAGAGGACCTTCTCTGTGAATCCAATGGACTTTGAATTGTTGCGATCTGACTGGAACGACCTGCGTTGCAACGTGTCAGGAAACTTGCAGCTGGCAGAGAGTGAGGTGGTGGATGTGCTGGCGCAGTACATGGAGAAGCTCAATGACAAAAACGGCGGGTAAGGATAAACGGGAAGGAGTGAATAATGAGAGGTGAAGACAGAACTTATGTTTCCCTGCAACCTTGTAAATTCAAATTATGGTTTTGTCTGCTAACTATTATGTAAAGCAAGAAGTAATTTTCTCTGTGAACACACTGGTCATGCCCTGTTGCTTTGACTTAATGTTAGCAGTCTGCTAACATTCTGATTACTGCTTTCTGCAGCACTGCTTACAAACCTTAACTCTCTTTCTCTCTTTTTTTAAAAGCACCATGGTCATTAACTTTTTCTCTGCTTGCATTTTCCTTCACATTACACCATGCTCACTGCACATCCCTACAGATAATAAGCAGGAACACTTTTTAAAGTGGTCTGCTTAAAGTCAGAAATAATTAATCCAGTGCTGAGAATAATTAAAGGTGTCCCTTCTCTTTGGTTCACTTTTCATAGAACATGCCTGCCTTTCTCACTTTTCTTTCCATCCATGCCCCAGGATCTACACTCTACTGCGAATCGTCAACGTTGAGAAGAGACGTGACTCAGCCAGAGGAAACCGTTACCTAGTGGAGCTGGAGCTGATGGAGAGAGGCCGCAGCGTGGTGCGACTATCAGAATACATTTACCTGCTGCTTCACCGCGGCAGGCAGGGAGAGGAGAGTTTAGAGAACACTGACTCTGCCCCTGCCTCTGCACCAGCTTCAGTCCCGTCCGCTGCCACGTCCACACTCACCACACCAGCAGCACCCCCTCCCTCTTCCAGGTCCCCTGCCAAGGTTGGAGCGACCCCCTGGAGCACCACCTATGCAAAGCCACTGCTATGCCAGCCGGTCATGCTGCAGTGGAGGAGGGATGTGATGGTGCATTTTGTGGTGCCAGGTGGGTCAAAAAAGGCAGATTTTGAAACTAGAGAAAGTTGTTCAAAACGCATTTTTTTAAAACATGCAACTCAACATCTTCCTGCAAAGCACATTTTAAAACTTAGGTTAACAATCTATCTACCCCCCTTTTTTTAACTCCAAAAACTGATAAAGTTTTGAATATTTAAACCTTGAAAACTGAATAACCTGTATCGAACCTGTTGTAAATGTATTTATTTATAAGTTTGTTTGACAGGAACCGTCCAAAACAAACTTTCTAGCCAGAGTTAGATATAAAGCTAATTTTCATCTGTGGTCCCTGGGCAGGAAAATGTTAAAAATATACAATACTGAAGAATGAACAGTCTTGATTTGTTTTCCTTCCTTGCTGTAATTTTTTGCAAACTTTTCCATTGTTTCTGCTCTCCCTCAGTAAAAAACCAGGCTCGCTGGGTACAGCAGTTTATCTCTGACATGGAGAACCTCCATCGCCACACAAAGGACGACAACTTCAGCGTCATCATTGTCGACTTTGAGAGTGAAGACATGGACGTGGAGCAGGCACTCCGAGACAGTAGCGTCCCGAGGTGTGTCTTTGTAAAAGGACTTTTACTTATACTTATAAAAGTTTTAGAATATTCTTAAGACCTTTAAGTGATGCATGTCTTGTGTCTGTTTTAACAGATATGAATATCTGAGGAGAGAGGGGAACTTTGAGCGCTCAGCAGGACTGCAGATTGGAGTGGACACTATCGAGGTAAGAGAAACAAACAATATGTGAGCTGGCAGTCAGGACAAAAGCCACCCGCTGAAGGTCAGCCACTCACACTGAACACATGACCTTTACTGGCTGATGGACAGGCAGAGAACACTCATGCATAATGAATATTTCACATCCAGGCCGGTCTGTCAGTGGCTGCAGATTTCGCCCTTATCTCCGAGCCTCTTCCTGTTTCCCTTCGTCCTCTCCTACAGAGTCCAGCTTTGGGCAATGGGAATCGCTCAGACAGTTGCTGCATTGCCTCTGTCATGTGTATGCCATAGCTGTCACATCTATTCCCTCTCACAGGTTATTTGTGTGTATGTGCCCTTACACTCACACACTTTTCGTCTCACAGAGTTATGCACACGCAGAAACATACACACACCCACAGGGGGCATGAAGCAGCTGGAAATTTGGACGGACGTTGATCCCTCAGTTGAGTGTCAGGGCTGCCACAGTGGAATGATGGGACTGTCACTCATGTCTGGCCGACCAGCAGGCTCTGGAAGTGAAGACAGAGCCCAGTCCTTTATCACTTTAAACAGATCCTCCATAAAACATTTAAAACTCTGTTCTCAGGGGTCTGGATTTCTGTGTGGAAAAGGTTTCTGTTTGCTCTACAGTTTTAGTCTGATATTGACCAATCACATATCAGCAGGCTTTTGGTTACACAAGAAAAACAAATAGAGAGCAAAAGCACCTTTGATATTGACTTCCTGGTTCCTATGTGTAGTAGTGAGACCACTGTTAATATGACATCTGCAGGGACTTACAACAAAGAAACCTGTTAAAATCAACAATGCCAGCCTGAATGAGACTTCGTCTTAGTGTGGTGTCGTGAAAGCTAGTTAGCAATTAGGCTACCCTTTCTTTGATGCATCAAAAATGATTGATCTGACCTTCACCCGACATGTACGTCTCTTAAAAGGTCCTCTTTCCTTCTCTTGGGAACACACTTGCTAAATCTTGCATTTCTTATTTTTCTTTTACAAATCTACATAAAAATGTTGTCGTCTGTTCAAAACACCCATTAGTTTAAATAAGCCACTAGAACATACATAGATCATGTTTCTTCAGGTTAATACTGCTGAAGCACTAAGTCAGAGTGAAGCCCCCTTTGTGACAAAGTTTTAACAGTGAAATAGAGACTCATCAAAAGAACATAAACAGGCATGTCATAGACTTAAGAATCTTTTGAATTCACACATGTCCACCTCTAAAGTTGGTTATAAGACAGTATCGTAAAAATAAGTCTTGGTGTTAAGCAGCTCAGTGCTAAGTGTTGGCTACATCAAGAGGCTCAGAAAGTTCAGTGTCACTCATAGAGGCTATTTCTCACCATACAATAGGTCACTGGCCACTTTTTTCCATCATAAACCCCATACTGGGTGTATGTCAGCATCCTCCCACAGCCAGTTGAAACAGAGGGTTATTTAACAGACTTGCCTTTTACTCAGGCATGAGAAATTCTAGTGATTATTTACATGGAGTGCTCGTGTTCATGTGGATTTGTTTGTGTTTCCCCTTGCAGGATAGTCACAGCATTGTGTTTCTGTGTGATTTGCACATCCACTTCCCCCTCAACATATTGGAAAGCATCAGGAAGCATTGTGTGGAGGGCCGACTTGCTTTTGCTCCAATTGTCATGAGACTTGGCTGCGGCAGTTCGCCACTGGAGCCTGATGGTAAGACCCAAAAACAACACATGCAAGCAGACACTTGAACAATGACTAATTTATTTACATAACTTTCAGACTTTTAGTCTGGCTCATCACTCAAACTCATTCACCAGTAACCAGGCATCAGAATTAAATTTGATATAATCACTGCTGATGCAATGGGGCTGACATTTGCTTTTGTCTCATTCTTTCTGCAGGTTACTGGGAGGTAAACGGCTTTGGCCTGTTTGGGATCTACAAGTCTGATTTTGATAAAATTGGAGGGATGAACACAGAGGAATTCAAAGACCGCTGGGGTGGAGAGGACTGGGAGCTTCTAGACAGGTAACCTAGCAACAAACCAATGCAATAATCTTGCAATGAACACAAGCAAAAGTCTACACCGATAATTTTGGTGGGGCTGTGTCCCAGGTGGGATGGCCTGTTTTGAAGTCATGGGTGAACATTTAACATGTCTTGAATTCAACTACTGATTTGACGCAACATTTTTCTCACCTGAAGTTTAAAGGGAATGTATCTTTTTTGAAGCAGCGAATGTTGATAAATGAGCTTGTGCAAGAGTATAGACTGCCAGGAGAAAGCCCACAAGCTAGGCTACAGTTTTCTGCATATAGGACCAAGTCTGTTGTGTAATCTATCTTATTTGAGCATTTGTTTAAGTTTAAGTGTATGCCTGCTGGGAATTTTTTAGCACTTTACTTTGCCATCCGAAAGCTTGTTCGGAGTATGTATGGATTAGCTAAATTACATTACATAGCAGATATGCATGCTGTTTCTCACTGCAGTTTCTGTACTAATGTGGATAGTACAATTACTAGTGACATACAATTCATCAAAAAATTATCTCTTTAAGTTATGAGCCCTTAGCAGAGAACCCAGCAAAAGGGAGCTGTGATGCAACCAGGACAGCAGAGTTTTACCAAACATCATTATGACAGGATGTCCAGTATTAATGCAGTCTTTTCTCCTTTCAGGGTACTACAGAATGGTTTGGAGGTAGAAAGACTACGTTTAAGGAACTTCTTCCACTACTATCACTCCAAACGAGGCATGTGGAATGCACAGAACAAAAAAACTCCAAAAGGATAGCCTCCCCTGCTGGCTGGAGGAATCTGAACCTTCCTGCAGATCCACTGTGTGAGAGAGACCTGTAGGAGCTCGCTCACTGCCTGAACTCTGCCTTCTTTTCAAACCGGCTCCATTTAGGGGTGCCTCCGTTTTGACACCGGCCACTTTTGTATGCTTCTCCAAGGAAACAGAGTCCAGTTCTGAGGAGCTGTTCAGGCAGATGAACCCGAGTCATCATTTTGCCTCATTGACTGAACTACTGTTCAGAGAGAAGAGAGTTATTTTTGTTCTCCTTCTCTCTGTCCTTTTCTGGTGCAATGATTTCAGACAGACTGGAAAGCAGCTGATTCTCTTTTTTGGAGTGTGTGAGTGTTTGTGTGTGTGTTTCTGTGAGTGAGTGAGTGAGTATGTAAATATATATATAAGTGTAGGTGGGTGTGTTGCTGCTTACGTGTGCTTACAATGAGAGGAAGCACCTTTTTTCTAACAAGGAGATGTGAAGACAACCTAAGATCTTTTTTTTCTAACATGATCTTACATGGGAGCCTAATAGAATGTGTGTCAACATGTTATTCAGATAGATTCAGACATGGTGACATAGCTCAAGTAGAGGAAATCTGTATTTGGTGAAAAAGTATTAATTAATAATACATCAGTTAATACCTGTTGGATACAATTAAGCAGTGCGACCAGGTGCTGAAGCTCTCCAAATGCCTGACATTACCAAACTTTTTTTTTTTTTTTTTTTTTGATCAGAAAAGTCTTTTCCAAACAAATACTGGCTCATGAAAATATTTTTCCATTGTATCTTTTTTTTGGTCTTTTTCTCTCCCTCTCTTTTTCTTTTACTCATCTGCCTTTATCATTTTTAATATACTTAAATATTATAGACAACCTGGCTGCTTTGGTTATACTAGTTTTATGTTCTACAACCATATTAATGCTACCTGTCTTCAATGGCTTGGTGAATTCGGTTTAACTGAAGCAGTTCTGCTGTTGGTTATTTATAGTTAGTTTTTGTTTTTCATGACTGAGTTTGGGTGCACTGACATTTGGGGTGCTATTTTCTGTTTTAAAACACTGAATATGTGAACTGTTTACACATTTTGACTCAACTGACAGCATACTCTCCCTCCAGGTCTTTAACCTCATCACAAAAAGGAACAAGAAACTGTAAAAAGAGGGCAAAACAGCTTTCTGCATTTTTTTTTTTTTTTTTACGTTGACAGAATTATTGTTTTAGATGAGCTTTGAATTTAAAATATTTTATTTGAGGGGTTACAACTCATTCTCTGGTGTATGAACCCTTTGAAGTCAGGAAACTTAACTATTGATGGCAATGACTCTCCTCTTTTAAGATGATAGAAATCTACAGCAGAACTGTGACCTGTCTCTGTGAAGGACACGGCAAGGCATGGCTGTTTCACAAATGTGTGCCTTTATCAGGGTTTGGCTGCAGGCAGTTTTTAACTCCTCTAATGACAGAAGGCATGGATACAGGCATAAAAACAGCAAAGTTATTTATTGGGGGCTGTAATATCGTTGTAAACTGTGTAGGGAAATATGGTTCTCTTCAGTGATTACAGACATGTCATTGTGTTTGTTATTTACATTAAAAGTAGGAGTGGTCTTAGCAGGCCATTTGCCCCTCTGACTGATAAGCAGTAATGGTACTAATGACTACTGAGTGAGACCAGGAGGTGTGATGGAGACTCAATGGCAGCTGCAGTCCAGCAGGGCCCCATCTCCCCCCCTTAGTCCAGCTGGAGGCCGGGTTCCTAATGCCTCTGTTTATGCAAGATGGTACTTATATTGATGTTAGATGGCTGGAGGGGTTTAAAGCTGGACATATACAGGACATACAGAAGAGAGTTAATGATCTGTAATTGACTATATGATTGTCAAATTACCCTCCGAGACCCTTTCTTTGCCTGCAGAGGAAAAAGGTCTATACTGTACAACATTGAACACTGACATGGGATTATTTAAGGAAAGGAAACACATTAAATCTAAGGCTATATATATATATATATATAAGAGACATAAAAGTGAAAAATAGGAATATACATTCCAAGGTAATTTCTGTGAAATTGTTTTGTAGAGAAAAGGTTTTAAGAATGTATTGTACTTTAATTTTGATTTGTTGAGGTTTTTTGCAAATAAAAATTTATGCTTATGTCCATATAATTTTAAAGATTTGTTGAATTTATTTTTTAAATGATTTGTACATTTTTTCTGCTTTCAAAACCCTCTGATGTTGAGAGAGGAGAGATTAAAGATAAATCAGTGCAATATATATATATATATAACTATCCCCTATTTGGCCACTTGGTGGCGCTCCAAACATATCTTCATACTTCCTGTGACAGTACAGTTGTCTGATGGCCTCTCACACTGTAATAACCAAAAGAAACAAATAAAGGGACAGAAGTGGTTGGAGCAGATGTAGGTGGATCAGGGTGAATAAGAAAAAACTCCTATGTGAGCATGTAAGAACAACAGTTTCCAATTTCATTTCCTCTTTACAAACAGTCCAACTGTTGTGATGTGGCCCATTTTAATAAAGTCCACTGGGTAACTGAAGACTTTTTGAAAACATCAAAAAAATCATTCTTAAAGCTGTTATTTTACAGTTACAAGATGTGAAGTAATTAACAACATTTAAAAAATTTTCAGTCACTTATTGTGAAGCAATGGCAGTTTTAGTTTTCCATTTTACAAATTATTCCAACTGTTTGAAGTTTTAATAAGTTTCTGATTCTCTTTCATTCCAGCTATAACTTATAGGTAAAAATGACATCATGTGCTCACTCTCTGCACCCCTCACTATTTTCATTTTCTCAGGCTGACAACACAGATATCATATTAAAGTTAAATTAGATGTTACTCTTTTTGTGTTTTTGACCAATGCAGAGAGGATAAAAAATATTGTGAAACTACAGTTAACTCCAACAGAGCTGGCATGCTTTTGGGAACATATTTAATTATTTGCAGAGTGTTGTGTTTTGTGTTTTTGATCCCCTCCTGTGTGTTACTTTGCTCTGGGTGGTGTACTGTCTTGATCTTTACCCTGAGCATGCATGCACGCAGAGAAACCATGAGGTAAGAACTGTCCACATCACAGCTCCATGAGGTCTGAGTGAAGCTAGTGTTAACCTCATGTAATCTTCTCTGATCTCTCCATGTTTTCTGCTGTCATTCAGAGAAGCTTTTTTAACTAATAGTGCAAAACTGAGGAGGTTAACTCGACAAGGCTGAAAGGTTGACTCCCCTTGCGGTTCCCCTCACAGAGTGATTCATACGTGTGTACCAGAGTCAGTTTTTCCAGTTTTAACATGTGCATAGCATATCCTGTAACATAGACTTGCAAATGTGAAAGGAAACATTCATTACAGCCACTTTTACCATGTGTTGCATCACACAGGCATGCAAGGTAAGAGCTCTGCCCTAAACCCATTATGTAATAGTGTTGGACTCTAGTGTGGACACACCCTACCTGTCTGTGAGTGTGGAGTGACAAGTAACAGGTAGTCACAGGCCACTTTAACATGTTTGCTTTATTTGACCTCAAGCTAAAGTGCCTAGCCAGGAATAACAAATAGAGCCACATGATGATCAAAAACTGAAGTTAAAACAGGATTTGCTCAAGTATTGTTTTGATAGCAAAAGGGGAACACTTTGATGGTGTTTCCTTTTCCTAGTACTTGAATGAGCAATAAGTCTTCAGCTGAGTACCAAAGGCCAGAACGTTAGGAAACTCTTATTCTTTATGTTAAATAGAAGGCAGTTAAGTTACACAATCATAATACTTCCTGGCCACCCTAAATAATCTTTTAAAAACCACTTCCAGTTAAAAGCTCAAGCCTCTTACACCATCACCAGTAGCAGATTCAGTTTTTATAACAGAGTACAGGTGAGAGATGAGCTCATGTGCAGGCTCCCTGCCAAGTTCCTCTGAGTCAACATGACAAGATAAGTCTGCATGGTAGACAGTTTTATTGGTAACTAGCCAGGAAATGCTCCCCACCTAATATTTTGTGTTTTGGCAGAAAAAAAATACAAAGAATTTATAGGAACAGTTTGATATTTCATTATACACTGAATTACGATTTGGGGTCAATTTGATAATCCTCTACAATAAACGCAGGTGCATAACAACTGAAATGAATGACACGAATTAAACATGTAACTGTATCCAATAAGTATTACAACCCCAGTCCACTAGAATACATAGCCTTATTTGTGTGAGATTGTCAATTAGACGCAAATCAAAGTCGACTAGTCCTTTGAACTCATGAAAGACATAGAACGGACCCTAATTGGTTGCCGCAAAAGTCTACCCTTCCCTGATTGGTTCTCGCGCTGCTTCCGTGTTGTCATTCAGCAGCAGGTCCTCCTCACACACATCTGTAGCAGAGACTCTGCTCGAGGCTGCTCCTGACGAAGCACCGGGACAGGAGCGGTGAAGTAGTCTTGTGAGACTTTTCAACGGAAACGAAACTGTTTTGTTTCTTTAACGGCTGTATTGGAGTTATTTTAAAAAGCGAACTGGGTTCCGTGTTTTTTTTTCTGTGACGGGGACGTTTCGACGCGCAGTGTCGGAAAGTTTAAATGCCCGTGCTGCGCTGTCCGGAGGAAGGTGAGGCGCGTGCGACTTAAACTTTTTGTGGCTCTTCGGGTTGTTGGCGACAGAACAAGGCGGTTTTGATTAAATCTAACTTCAGACCATTAAAACTTGATTTTATCGGCTCAATGTACTGTATTTTAGCTGTCCCACACTGAGAACTACACAGCAGCATGTCTGTCAAGTGCTTTACTGTGTAACCAGTCCGTCCAGCTCAGCGGGGAGTTTCGACTGCTGCTTGCTTGACTTTCAGGTAAACCGCCAACAAGGTTTACCCCGTTTCTGAAACACCCGTGTGAAGCCGTTTCAGAGCTAATAATGGCTGGTTTAATTAATGTCCACATGAAAACTCTGGAGGACCTGACACTGGACTCTGGCTACGGGGCGGGGGACTCTTGCAAATCCCTTAGCCTGTCCTCTTCTAAGTCCAATTCCCAGGCATTCATGACTGCCCCTCACCGGGGAAACTGGTGGTACTACTCCGGCTCCATGAACAGCAGGAACAACAGCTGGGACACGGTCAACACTGTCCTCCCTGAGGACCCTGAGGACATCTTCTCCAAGTGCCCCCGTTTACCTGAGCTAGAAGAGTTCCCTTGGACCGAAGAGGAGGTGGCCAAGATACTGCGCAAAGTGTCCGAGAGTGGCAGCATGAAAGGGGGGCTCACACCTGTGTTCACCGCGGAGGCCGTGAGGCGGCTGTCCGCTCTCCTCCGCCGTGCTCTGATCCGCATCTCCAGAGAGGCTCAGAGGCTCAGCGTCATGCACTGCCGCTGCACGCGCTTTGAGGTGCAAAGCGCCATGAGGCTCGTGCTCAGCTGGGCTCTGGCTGACCACTGTGTCTCTGCAACGGTCAAAGCAATATCCATGTACAGTATGAGCGCAGGAGAGCTGCTGAGGAAGGGCAAGTCCGCCCGTTGCGGCTTGTCTTTCTCTGTGGGACGCTTCTTCCGCTGGATGGTAGACACCCGTATCTCCGTGCGCATCCATGAGTACGCAGCAATATGCATGACCGCATGCATGGAGGCTCTGGTGGAGGAGATAGGTGCCCGGGTGCTGATGGCCGAAAGGGGTCATACAGGGCCGGATTCAGGGTCAACGTGCGCCCAAGTGAGTGCAGAGACCCTCGAAGGGGTGGTGAACAATGATGCGGAGCTTTGGGGCGTCCTTCAGCACTATGAGCACCTGATCTGCGGGAAGAACGCCAATGGTAAATATTTAAAGCCACTTTTTAGTTATTTTCTCTTAATGTTTGTTTTATTATGAGGTCATATGCCAAACTTCCTCTGTAGCCTAACTTTCAGTCACACACTCTCCTTTCAGAGTCTTGGTCACCACTTTCCACTGTGGAAAAGGTGAAATGTGTCCTGCTGTTGGATACAATAGCAGCTCTTTGTGTGTGAAGATTTGATGGATTCATTGCTAATTTGACCTGTCAGAATTGGAAAAAGTAGTGCAGCATAATTATATGAGAACAAAGAAAGTTCTTCTCTCAGCCTGAGGTCATATAAAGAGAAACAACAGCTGGTCTCTATGTTTAATGACTATATTTAGTTGTAAGGGATTGAATTTGGTTGGTTAGTTGTAAGTTTGCATCCACATGTCACTCCTGCTTTGCTGTTATGATTTAGGGGTGCGCCGAGACTTTGGAGCACAGGCAGGAGGCTCGTCTGTTGACACAACTCTCTGTTTGTGCTGACTTCACCTCTCATTCTCCTGCTGTGTTGGCTGCACTCCTCTAGAATCCTCCCCTACTCCCATTTCTACATCCTTTCTCTCCTCCTGTTGGACAATCCCTCTCACCCACATTACTGTCCCTCCAGCTGTGCGTCCTGCTCCTTGTGCATTTGTTCTCTCCAGCCTCACATCCCTCCTCAATATACTCTCTCTTTTCTCTCTCACCCAGTCCACTCGCAGGACTCTTTCTGAGGATGTTTTGGCAGCCAGGCGTTGGCTTGATTCATGGGCTTGTGTTGGTACAATGTAACCAGCCTTTGTTTGTGGCCCACTACCAGCTCCCTGGAGCAGAGCTTTTTACTGCAGGACAATAGCCTTTTGTGGTGTGATCGTGCAGCTTATCCCAACGCGGAGGGAGTGAAAAAAAATGCTGAGGAAGCTGGGCACACACATCCATGCGCAGTATGATCATATACAACATAAAAAGGGTCAAAGAGAAAGGATGAATGGAGATAGGTGCTATTAGAGAGTAGAATACTCACTGCTGATTTGTGATTAACCTGTTAGGATCTGTACATGGAGTGCAAGGGAAGAAGGGGTAGATGCTGGAACACGTTTAACTTGCAAAAGTCTGAAATCAGGCAGAGTTTAAAACACGGACATGCACAAATGCAGGCTTGTGCTCACTAACATCTTGCATTTATATGAAAAGTGTTGAAAAGATTGAGAGCAGTGCATAGGGGAGCTATTCCACTGCAAAACGAGTTAAAGAGCAGCTTTTGTTCCAGTGTTTAACCAGATGTCTTTTGGTTGGGTTTTCAGTCCAAGCTATTTTGGTGATTTAGTCATTGGTTTTGAGAAAGACCAGCGTGTGTAATAACAACAGACCATTATTCTGACCACCCTAGCTTTTTATAGGCCCAAGACCAGGCTGTGCAGCCACATACCCCTCTACCACCTTACCACCTGACACCCCACACCCTAAACCCACCCCCAACACTGAAAAAGTCCCCTGGCCACCAAAACCGTCAGTGCGCACAGAGCAAAGATTCACTTCCTTCTCTCAGAACCAGAGGGTAGACTACTGATCATACGGAAGGGCAGAGTCTGATAAATCCCTCTCCTGTCCTCTTGATTCCTCTCCATCGCTCTAACTCTTTCTCTTTCTCAGGGGCTGGCCCACATCTGGAACTCTTTAAGCCAGAAATGACTTCTACGGCTCCAATAACAATCCTGAAAACTCCCTCCTCTCCTCTCCTCCTGCCCTCTCTCACTCACTCTCACTCTTGGCTCTCTCTCCCCTCTTTTTACTTTGCCTTTGCTTTCACGTCCACTTTATCTTTATCTGTTTATTTCTTCTGGTCTGCAGGGAGTGCATTAGAGGAACTTGGTTGTGATGTGCCAGGATCTTATTCATTACTCATGCACACGCTTGCACGAGCACGTTCTTGTACACACAGGCACACATGCATAGTTGAAAACCTATTTAGTCTGCTTTGCATGTGTTCAAATGGATCCACAGCACTGGTTGAACTCAGTGCACAGTGCCCCTATACAGAGGAATCCATTTGTCATTCATTTCTGCTCACAAGGAAATAGCACAGGCGAGCTCTTCCTGGTCTAATTGTTGTTGATAGTACTGTGGGGCATTTTAAAGTGCACAGTAGTAGTTGTACTAATGGACAGTGGAAGTGGCTTTGAAATCATTGATCTTTATAACTGGTTGGCATGAAGGTATTTGTTAAACTTGAACCAGCTGGCTGAAGAGTTTTCAAATTGCAGTTTCACTATTTTGTTTCCCAAAATAGCTTTAAAGGTTGTGCACCAGTGGTTAATATGTAAATGACTGACTTATCCTTTTGGGAGTTGGCGGTTGTAAATGCCTGCTTTATGACCTTAACCTGTAAAACTGTATGAATCTTAATCAGGAGCCTCCTTAAAGAAAGCATTCATACAGGAGAGCAAGATTTACCTGGATGAATGAACTCTGATGTGGTCCAGTACCAACAAACAGTTCAGTTTTTCTGCTGCAGCCCCGTGAAGGCTGCAAAAGAGCCAGTGAGTAATGGGTTTAGGGTGCACTCAAAGAGCAGGGCATATGATTTGCTGCTCAGTATTTCCCTAAATATGTATTTAGCCTAAAAAGAGGCGTGGGAACAGTGGGCAGCAAGATGCAGGGCGAGCAGCCCAGCACTGTGGTCACACAGATGGGGAAACCAGCACTCTCAAAATACACTCTCTGTTCCCCAAATCTGGGGCAGGATAAAGTTAAGTTCTTAAAAACATCAGGACATTAATATTTTGGTAAACAGACTTTTGGTTCAGTCTTGTATGCTCTGTGTTTAGGCGTGTTGCATTTAGCCCCTGGCAATAAAAGCAAGTCTGTGTTTGGCCTGAATTCACTGTACAGAAGAATTTAGGAGGTCATGCTCCTGAACCCTGTCAGCAGGTCAGTGTGTGAATAGAGTTAAGACCATAAGTCATATAGATTTACTGGATAATAAGGGTTAATCCCTCACATAACACTACAACTCATGTATTTTTGCGAGAGTGTTCTGTGCAGGCGCACATATCCCCCCATCACACACTCTCTGATGGCCCGTGTCACTGTTTGCACTGGCTTTTTGTCTGGTCCCAGCTGTAAAAACACAGAGCCATTAGAGTGCACTTGTGTCTCACTGTGTTCATCTGTGGGTGTTTCAGTAGACTTGTGTGTGGATGTGGACTATTCTTGGAAAAGAAAACATGAGTAATTTCTTACAGATATGACACCACATATGATCTGTCACACTATTACGAAACCCATGACACCGAATCAGGAACTTCTTGCTGGTTTCACAACCCCTGAAGTTTTTGACATTTCCAAAAGTCAGTGTCCATTAACCTTCTCAGAGGTTGTATACTTCCCTGTGTGCAGCAGTCCTTGCTCCGTTCCCTTCTTTGAAACCTTAGTCATTATTTTGATCCTAGGCCACGCACCTCCTGATACATTACAGCAGCATGACTCATACTCCTCAACACTGTTTACAGTAAAGCACTAATAGGGAGGAAGCAAAGAGAGATGCACATGACGGATGCTCCAGGGAAAAGGCAATGGGCACAAATAGAAATACAGAAATAGCAACTTAAAAGCATTCATGGTGGTTTTATCTGCTAATTGCTTTTTGGAGAATAGTGTATGTGCTTAGAGCGAGCAGGAGAGTGTAGATCGTACATCAAGCTTCTTCAACTTGTGCAATACCACACAATCCTTGCTATGATTCCTGAGGCAAGGATGTTAGGTCCAGTTGTGCAGTCTGAGTTGCAAATGGAAGAAGCAGAAAGACTGGCTGGAATCAGGAATCTTGGACCAGATGCTTCAGCGCATTGCCTGGATGCAATGGTTGTGTTAAAATGGAACCACTGTGCATCCCATCAAGCACAAACTTTGGCTCTGAGACAGAATGCCACATGCACTTGTGTCAGAGTCTGGTTGGGTCATTAAAATACTGAAATATCAGTGGTATGTGGTGAGGGCCAGGAATTAAAAGTCAGAAATATGTGCAAACTTGTTTTTCTTTCAAGAAAGATTTAAAAATAAGTCTGTTGGACGGAAGGACGGCATGTAGAGCAGTTTACAAGTCAATCATTGTGATTCATCTTTGAATTAAGTAGTCCTTGGTTTCCACGTTTCAGTTGGTAGCTTTAGCAGACAAACTGGAAAAGAACGTTTGGGTTGGGGATGGAGTGAAGACGGAGGTGAAGAGTAGAGCAGTGCCAGGGCTTTTTCTTTACATGAAAGTCCTGTGGCTGTTATTTCTCTTCTCTCACATGATGCTGTAGGAAGTCAAGCCTGTTTGAACTTTACATAAGATTAAAGTGAAAAGTGTCCCAAAGTGGATTATAGTGGATTTAAGTGAGCTTGAAGTTGGGTAACCTAGTTCTATACATATTATAAACCTCACAAAAGCAATAAAGAAAACCAGAGACATCCGTGTTTGTCAGATGAAGTTTGTTTTCTCTTTCTGGAAGTGTCAGCTGAACACAAAATACAACCGTCTAACAATGTGATGAAAACTGATCTTTATTAGCTGCTTTGTTGAGAGTAAAGAGTCTCATTGTTTCTCATTGTACCCTCACAATACATAAACTCAGTCACATCTGTCATTGCTACTAAAAGAATCATTCTCACAGCTAAATCACCCTTTCACTCAGTTATTTAACACTGAGATTGTTTCATTCAGTGTGACATTGCATAGTTTGCAAGGAAAGACAAAGTACTCTATTCAATCTCTTGGTTTGCTCAGTGGTAATATGGCTCTGCTCTGTCTAGTTTTGAAGTATTTGTGAAGATCTCACAGAGAGTAAGCTCTAAGTCTGTGTCACCACCATAACTAAAGTTATTCGTTTTGGGGCTCTTTACCCTGAAAAATCGATGCCAACCATCACACTTCTAATTGCCTATAGGCATTAGCTGGCATGCATCACTTTCTTTCTGTGTGCTCCAGAAGAAGTGAAGCCATTTACTGTAGTCGATACAGAACCAATCTGTGGGCGATTTGGTTGTAATATTTAATTACACACTTAAAAGATCAGATGGGCAGACAGGGAAGGAAGGGGAGGAGGGGGAGCCAAAGCATGGGGGTGTAGCTTAAGTGGAAACACATTTGCCTCACCAAGGGTTGGATATAATAAACCCTCGCTGTGCGCTCTACTGAAATCTGTTGGAGTCATACAGACTTGAATGGATGGAGCCAAAAAGAGATAGATGAAGAGATGAAGCTTCAATCCCACATATCCTCTCTGATTGGGATCTATAGAAGTGTGGTTGTGCCAGATCTCTGCAGCCAAGGAAGAGTTTGCGTGTGTGCAGGATGGCTCCTGTGTTACATGTACATGTGCCAAGAGCAGGGATGTGATGGTTGAAAAAACCATGCTGTCTATTTTGGCAAAGCTAGAGAAGTGGGGTTTTTTTTCCTCTTTTCTTTCAAGTCTGATCTGTTGTTTCTGTAAACGGGCAGAGAGAGGGAGCTTCTTGTGATAATGTCAGTGACCTCTTTGTCCAGCAGAGTCAGAGCAGCAGTGTGTGGAGCCTGAGAGGCAAAGATCCAATACATTGCACTGGAAAGGCAAACACACTTGTCTGTAGACGTACTGTTGAATGTGAGACTCTCCTCCTCCTCCTCCTCCTCCTCCTCTTCCTCTAGTTATCGTTGAGTTTTTCCTGCTTGACACCTTAGAAATATTCCTTTTAAATGTGTGAGCTGCCTATGTGACATTTAGAAACACATCAATCTGTCACTATTCAGATAAAAACAGGGAAGACGCAGATGGCTGTCTATCTTACTGTCCCCACGATTAGTGACATGAAAGCACAACAAAGATTCTTGTCAGCTACATGGACAGAAAATACCTCTGTATGTAGATAACTTTGCCTGTGCAAACACACAAACATACATTCACAAACATTCTCTGGATCGTAAAGAGGAAAAGCAAACAGGGGAAGATGCTTTTCCTTTTGACTTGCATGACTACGAAGGCTTTGAGTGCGCAGAGGGTGGAGTAAGCAAACATTGCACCAGTGGACAAAGAAACTCTGTTACAACTTTCAATTCTCCTTCTTTCCTGTTGAGTGTCGTCCAGTTACGTTTAACAGCCAGCAGCCCTTTCGAATGAAAACACGTCAGCTCTGTGAAAAGACAACTCAACTCATAACCCATCTTTTACAGGTTGAGAAATAGTTTGCAGCTTGCATGATGCTTGGAAACAGTTTCTGCAACACCCAAAAGAGAAAGCCAATTTTCCAATTTTCCAGAGGGAGGAATTAGAGAGAGAGAGAGAGAGAGAGAGAGAGAGAGAGAGAGAGAGAGAGAGAGAGAGAGAGAGAGAGAGAGAGAGAGAGAGAGAGAGAGAGAGAGAGAGAGAGAGAGAGAGAGAGAGAGAGAGAGAGAGAGAGAGAGAGAGAGAGAGAGAACACAAAGGAGAATGGAAAAGTTACATCAGCTTTTATGACAAGGTTGTTGCTGACTGCACCAGTTCATTAAAAAATGTGCCAATCATGACAGGTTTAGTAAGGTGTATGTGCGTGTGTGTATGTGTGAGAGGATGTGTGTGTCTGTGCATGATATTTTGCCTTATGGTTGTATACCACAGCAGCCTTTGACTGCATGTTTTTGCTTTGGATGTGTTGCCGTTTTGCCACTCTTGGTCTATCTGCTCTGACACTGACGGTTTCTGTGACCTAAAAAGGGACTGTTCATGTGTTCATCTGTCTTTGAATGCTTTTTACAAGTATGTGATTAACTAAGGGCTGACGATGTGACTTCTAGCACAGCCATCCAGTCATATAGGGATAATTCAACACCTGGGATGTCATGTAGCTTGGTATGAAGTGAGAAGAAGAGGAACAAGAGAGTTTTGCTGAGTCTTGTTTTCTAAATGAGTATTTGGGGACAGGAATTCTTGCACTGGTTCCATGAGTTGGGAAAATGTTCCTTCTCTCTCCTGATATACGTGCCTCTCTCGGCAGTCTTGTCTCTCACTTTCAGATACTGGAATTTGTTTGTTTGTATGCCGACCTACATCTTCAGCACATTCATAAACAACAAGGCTCAGCAGCTTGTTTCAAACCCTTTCTGCCCTCATCAGAAAATACCACTGTGGTCATTTGAAGCCTCTGATTGACACTGTGTCTCTTGTTGTGCTCTATCAAACCTGATCATCTATTGCCCAACCCCAAAACACTAAACAAGGCTTCTTCAACTTGTTTTTGACCCTCCTCTTTATCTGTGCCACCATTCCTTTCAGTGCTGCCAACCCACATTGATTCTAATCTGTAGTCTTGCGCTCAGAGTTGGGACCACATCCATTCGTCTGTTGTCCTTCCTGTACCGCACAACTCACTTTTTCAACAATTTTCTTTTATTCCTGAAACCCAGCAGTGCCGACTCCTAAAAACATCACCTGTTGGGTCAAGGTCATTCAGATAGACCACTGTGATTAAAGAAGCCACAGCCGGACACACACCATAATAAGACCAAAACCCTTCACAGCAAGGCTTCCTGGAATCCCCTCGTGGTTTGAGGAGGGAAGGAGCTCTTTAGAGCCAGGGCCATATGTGGAACACATGTGGGCACAGGAAAACAAACTCTGTCAGGACAGGACACACTGGGTTTTAACTTCTAGTCTCTTTATCTTGATATGATCTGCTCATCCACCATTTCTGGGCTTCTTCCTGGAGCCAAAATTAACCGTTTGTATCCCATGGGGAAACAAAAGTAAACAACTAGAGAAAGTCTATGACAAAACATGTTAGTGTAATGGGGGTGCTACACCCAGCCACACGCTGGGATTTAAGGCGTGAGGTGTGTATAAACACAAACAGGTTTAGATAATGGTAAGGGGATCCAGACAGAGCCAGAGCAGTTACCATCAGGCCAGCCTGAGTTTCCGCCACAGACTTAAGAGGCTCCTCATTACACATAACCACCATGTCTATGTGTTTCCCTTGAAATGCTGAGGAGTATGTTTGGGGTTGAGCCTGTTATGTTGTGTTTGAGTGGCAAGGAAAACTGGAAAACTGGTCGCCTGACTGCCCACGCTGCTGCGAGGAGAAAACGCTCTCCTGGCACTTTGTTGGTGCTCCTGTGCGTCTGTGCAGGATTTATCTCTTTGGGTTTCTTCCCACCAATCTGGGTTACATCTGTCAATAACTGCATGTGTGGACTCACATCCTTGTAGGAATGAGCTGAACTTTTGAGCATTTCTGTGAATTGGTAGACTGATTCTTTCTGAGCTACATCTGATGTTTCTCTTTCTGTCTCTGTCTGAGTCTATCTCTGTTGTGTCGGCCATCTGTGTGCCACTGCAGGGTCACAGACATTGCTGGACATGATGCACTCCAGTGATGCTGGCCAAGTTTCCTCTCCAGCTCTGAGATAATCTGCCTATTGAGCATTAGAGGGCTGGAGGGAGAGGATAGAAGAGGGAACAGGGAAGAGTATGAGGTGGAATTTAACCCTGATGAAAGGATGCCTTGTTTAGGGTTTGTTTGGAAAAATGAACTTTTTTTGGTTCGATTTGTTTCAAACAGCTGAATCCTTGTGAAGATGACACCCGTCTATTTAAAGGTGGGGTGCACATATGTGCCTTTCTCTTTGTAAGTACATAATGTGTCCATCAATATGAATGAGACCATTAGTATCTTGTATGATGTTGTGCCGGCAGTGTGTCTCTGTCTCACAGAGGAGGCTGCAGGAAGTCAGTCAGACAGCAGTTCAAACACACCAACAGAACGGCCCACAATGCTTCCCCCTCCTCAGTTCCTCAAGCTGCAGCCTGAAGTAACTTATGGCACATTGATGCCAGTAAGTTACTGTAAAGTTTACAGCGTCCTTTTTGCAGTGTGTGTAAGCCCAGTGGGATTATTTAACATGTTAGGATAAGACTTTTGTTCCACCCACATGGCCTGTAGACTCAAATGTGACTAATATACTCTCCACTGAACAAGCTTTATCATCATGATCCATGTGTTTCACTTTAGGCACTCTTAAAGGCAGCCTGACAACAGTTTTATGCGTAATGTAAGAACCAGCTAAGTATTCATTCTGTCAATGGGTATGATGGAGGAAGAGGTGCAGCTGGAAAGGTAAACACACCTTTCTTCCATTAACACGATTCTTTATGTTGCCTTCAGTTAAAAGTCTGAATTTGGCAGGTGACTCCATAAGGAGCCCTTCAGCAGTCCGGTCGGGTGCGAGAAAGGGGCGTGTGTGTCTCTGCATGGCTGAGTTAAGGGGGGCAGATGTGTCAGGAGTTTCAGACAGAGAAGGGGGAGGGAGCTGGCCTGAGGGGTCTAGGTGTCATAAACACTCACCCAGCCAGTCAGCTGGGTGTGAACAAACTGTGGCGTGAATACAGCTTTGACGTTTGAGGTGAAAATATTTTCAAAATGTTGTATTTGGTTTGTTTTGGCAAAAGAACTGCAGACATGCCAAGACTATGGACCATCTAATGTCAGGCATACAGCTGAGAATGCATTGTAGCTCAGATATGGAAGCCCATGTGAAAGCACAAGCAGGCGATGTCATGCTTGTCTTTGTGTCTCTGATAACATTGTGTGTCTCTACTGGCGTCTGATAACAGGAACAGAGCAGGGCTTGGATGTAAGCACATGAAGAAAATCAAGAGTCACTTGAGACAGAGACACAGACTGATAAGTGAAAAACAAGCAGACAGAGATGGAAAGGAATTTACAGTCAGTGTGCACTGGGCTTCCCCCTGGATGCAGGTGAGACAAACAGTGCTGCTTAACACTCATTAGGATGTCTGCATGATAACTTCTGTGTGTGAGAAAAGGGGAAAAACAGCCCAGATCGTTGCCATTCATCAGGTCTGGATAAATGCTATCATCTCCATGCTGGGAGAAACAAACTCAGAGGCAGGGCTCGTGTCTTGTCCTGACCCTGTGGATACCTCCCCAGAGCTCCATCTTTCTTTCTCTCTCCTTCCTTTCTTTCATTTATTCTTCGTTCCGGTATTTTGAGTTCAACGTGTAGTCTTGAAATGCCATCATAATCTCCTTCAGAGTAATACCAGCAGAAAAAAAAAACGGAGGGTGATTTAAGTTATATGAATTTTGAGGAAACTGCAATAGATGTAATTTATGATAGTTTATTATCTGCTCCTGTAGGTGCTGAATGTGGATCTAATGGATCTACCTGACTCAGTGCTGGCAGCCTCAGACTAAGAGTGGTGCTGAGAGGAAACCCAAGACAAATAGTACAGCTGACAGAAATGAGGGACAGTCACAAGCTCAGAGAGAAAAAAATCACAGACCAAGAGATGAACCTGCCCAGCGCTTCTTGGCTCGAGTGATCTCCTGCACTAAAGGCTGTAATTACCTCCTGACCAACTTGTGCTGGTAGCTAGAGAGCAGTGAGGTCAGCTTTCAGCTGGCTTGCACAATGAGGTTAAGTACTATTCATGCCCTGGCTTGTGCATATGGACTGGTCACTGTCTCACTCTCTGTTTGGGATAACTCTGTTGGGTATGAACGCTTGCAGTCTGAAATTCAAATTAGTGAAAAACTTGTCCGCCTCCTCTCTTCCAACTTTCTCTTTCCTTCATTTGCTTCTCCTCCTGCCTTTAGTCTGGCTGTGCATCCTGCCAGTTCTCTTTTAGTCGAGGGTCAGCCAGAGACTTTCTGCAAAGAGACACTGTTGGAGTCAGACTCTTGGGAACTTAAAAAACGGCTGGGGAAGGCATCGATGTATTTCTGCCTCAGACGCACCAGAAGGCTAAAGCTAGAATTTAAATATGCCCGGTAATCCCTGTGTGTCATTTTTTGGGAGTACTGGCTACTCTGCTCACACAGGTTTTCAGCAAAGGACTTGTGAAGACTCCTTTTTTTCATGAGATACATTCACTGTCCTCTTGCAGAGTTTTCTATTTACACAAGCTCCCCTCAGACCATTCCCATCTCCTTTAAGCTGTGATATTTTCTTCCCATGTGCCTCTCCTGAAGCAAAGGTAAGACAGAGTTAATTCTCACCCTGCAGTTTGTGTTAGCCCCTCTGAGGATTCATGGGTTGAAATTGGAGAGTGGGAGTTGTCTCAGGGTGGAGAAACAATACGTGTGTGTCCCTGACTTAAAGTTTTGAGTAGTCAAAACCCCAAATCTGAACACTTGGCAAGCAGTTAAATGAAATATCCCATGAGCCTCTCTTTCTTTCTCTTTGTCTAGCCATTTGTGGTCATGGGGTTTCCCAAGCGGGCAAAGCAAGGGCTGCTGTTTATGTAGGAATGGCAAAGGAAGTACAGGAACTAAAAGTTTAAGCAAGGACTTTAAAAAAGGGGGGGATGGATTGAGCTGAAAAGAGAGACTTTGTTGAGTGAAAACCTGTCAGGATGGAGGAGTTGATGAAGATCAGCAGGGCCTGCACACATGTTCAGCCGTCACCATCGTGCTCAGATGGACTCTACAGTGGGAAAAGGGGAATGAAAACAGATTTGTCACTCAGTCTGCTGTTTGTACAGGAGCATGTGCAAGAATAGTCCTCTTCCCCCCAATCTGTTACACACAAACATTCCTCTAGAAGACTCACACAGCCATGCACAGCACTCCCCTGACAGAGTCTCTGCTGGGTAGTCTGGTATCGCTGGGAAGGGTAGAGGGGTTTGTGTGTTTTTAGTGTGTGTGGTCAGGATGTGGCTAGCACCTCTCACTCGTCATGATTTACTAACAATACCCATGGTGGTTAGAGGCTAACACTCAGCACATACTGCAAGTCTGAGTTGGTAAAGGTTACAGCTATTGGGGAACTTTTTTCAATGTTTTCTTCCATTCTCTGATTTTGTTCACACTGTAACAGTCTCACTCAAAAACTCCTGAGTTTTTCCTGATTTATCACTTGCGCCCAGCCCAGCTTGGTTTAATAACTTCTTTTGGGGTTGTTTTTGGTCTTATACAATGTAGCCAGACCAAAAGTTACATGTATGTTTGCCAGGGTGTGAGTTTCTCTGTGTTAGGAAACACTTCAAATCTGTCTGCTATTATTTCACCATTGTGGCTTGGGAGCCGTCGTGGGAACTTGAATTGAATCGACTGGGTCGTCTGAATCCTCTGGAAGAAATTTATCAATACACACACACGCACACACACATGAGAGTTATTCGGCTTCTTAAACAGTTCAAAGGTAAGTTGCTCATAACTTCATGAAGCTTTATCATCTTTAAGGCTCATGTTTGTTAAAGCTCTCTGGTTTTGTAGTTAAAACAGGAGAAGATGAGAAAGACAACAGTCGGTGGAGGTGCTATCTCTCCCCGACCCAACCGTGATCCTTGTCTTTCTTTTTCCATCTGCTGCTCAGAGGAAAGGGCTTCAGTGGGTGGTCCATTGAGACCGCCAGAACAGTAGCTTCTTATAACCTGCAACACACACACAAACTCATACCAAAAACACACATGAAGAGGCCCAAACACACACAGAGACAGACACATTAAATCACAGCACATAGATTAAACCTGTCTGAAGTTGCAGAAATGACCATATAAAGAAATTCAATGACACACACTGAGTCAAGCTTTCCTGTAGCACCTGCAGAGGCAACAGCTGGGAACACACACACAGCAACAAACACCACCGCTTGTACATATAAACGCACACACCCTTGCCTCCCACAACTTTATTTGTGTTGCTGCCGTGCTTGGGTAGAGGAATGTGTGAGCAGGTGCCCCCCTGGAGAGAGGCAGCAGCAACACTCCTCACACTGCATGTAGGAGCTGTTTGTGTTGTAGTTGCTACACTGTTCACGTTATGTTTGAACGGTAAGACAGCAGCAGTGCTGAGTCAGGATGATGTGAAATGACGTAACAATGAGCCGTGTTTTGGTTTGTTTTCACACAACTTTGAAACGATCATGGATTTTCACGGACACAGAGCACAAACAGCTACAAATGTGTCCATCAGAAAGGGATAAACTGACTAAAAATAAACTTTTTTTTTCGATATCTCTTGTTAAATTTAGTCACAGAGCAAAAAAAAAAAAAAAAAAACATAATACACACCTATGATCTAACACACACACACAAGCGTGACCATCCTATTTTTATCCTTTTTTTAAATTAACTCTCTTTTGTTGTTCATTTCTTTTGCTAGTTGTGTTTTTTTTAACTTGCTTTGTAGCTCAACCTCCTGAACAAAGTGTTCTCTGCCAGGTTCAGAGATAGTCACAAGACAGTCCTGTTTTCAAAAGGAAGAGGACAGAGACAGAGGAAGGATACTTCTATCAAAAAGACAACATACACGGCCCTGAATGTCTGAGGACGACACACTTTACCCTGTGTGTGTGTGTGCCCATGTTATCCATTGCAGTGGTTAAAACAGTTTCTGTGCTGCATTGTGAGTCGTCAATTCTGAAATGTGTAACAGTTGTAATTAAACACGCACTGATCGATTAGCGCTGAGTTCCTTAATTTGGTGGGATCGACCATTGGCTGTTTAGAAAAATGAAAAGGTGAGTGGTGAAAGTTGGCTGAACAGCAGGTTTGGACATGTGTGTTTCTTTTCATTTGTGTTTCTGGGGAGGACCCAGCCCTCAGGTCCAGCACCATTGTGACTGTAGGTGTCTGAGTACGTGTGTTTGAGCCTTTGTGAAATGATGACATGCACACAATAAGGCTTTGTTTGACTTTTAGTGAGCCTCATAGTGCTGACCACCACATGGCCTCTTGTTAGCTCATGGACACAGGGGGGTGACGCGAGTGTGTGATATTGTGTATGTAAGTGGCTGCTTTGTGTGTGAAGATTTTGGGTCAAAAGGTGACATAAATACATAAGAGGAAACCCGTTTTTAGGGGTGTGGACCCTCCTTCTGTGTTAAGTGTGTGTGTGAGGGGTGTGTTCAGGCTGTGTGTGAGGGTCAGGGGTCGGTTGTAAACCTCACTGGATGTCAGATGGGTCATATAGCCGGTTGAATGAGGTGACTGCTCTGGTTAAAGGTAGTTTACTGCCTTTTGCTAAAGAGGTGGACATTCTGACACGCCCAAAGGTCTCTACCACACCCAGGTCACACACACACACACACACAAATGTAGAAGACTTAAAGTAGCTGTCTATGCTCAGCGTAGGCCACACACATGATTTGTGCTCTTGGCTGCCTGATGCATACCGATTCTTAAATCTGTCTTGATATCTGTGTGGTCAGACTGCAGCACAGTCATCACAGCGTCATCATGTGTGTCTGAGGTTGGGTGGTCCATTGATTTACAGCTTTGAGTGTTGCTTTCAGACATGTTCCAATCGAGACATTGATTTCCTGACTGATTGTATGAAATGTTGCTCTACCCACTCAAACCACCCAGTGTTATGACTGACATATGTCCCCTCCCCTGCACTGAACCCTCACCTCTCCTCTGTCTGTCACAGTGGGGACAGTTGTTGTCAACAGTGGTTTGGACAACAGTTGAGTGAGGCAGATGTAAATGGACCCACCCCGCTCATTACAGCAGACAAAGGAGCTGTGAAACCTTTTTGAACAAAGCTCAGCTCGGTCCTCTGCTGTCAAACTCTGCTGAGTCGTGATGCCGATGAAATGCTGCAAACTCATCCTCCCTGTTGCTCTTCTCTGTGTCAGGTTATAATGGGAGGGAATTAGCCTGTGAGTGCAAGCTTTGCTGCCTTTAATGTACACTTAATTGGAGCAAGACAGCCGTACAAACGTTAATGCAACAAAACTTTGCAAATACTGGAGTAAATGCAGCCTCAGTTGTTTATCAAGCTGACTGCGCAGGTTTTAAATCACTTAAACTGAGGCTCTGTAGACAGTAATGGAAGGTAACCTAATGCAGTAACTCAAGCAAGTTTGGACTGAAGCTACTTGAAAGTGGTTTTATGATACTGTGCAAAGACCTCTACTCCCCTCATCACTATCAGGATAACATGATGCTCTTGTGTTCCCACTATGACAGCTGTTTGGAGTTAAGATTGAGGTTATATTAATTTAAACAAACCAGAACTATGTAAAATACTGAGATGCGTCTTCATGAGCTTATAAAATAATAATGTTGTCAGTAAGCAACACTCACAGGAGCCAAACTGTATCTCACATTCTCACAGTACATTTTCATAGCAGTCACATGGGTGAATTTTCCCCTGTTAGATTTTTTTATCCATAACAAATATTTCTAAGTTGCAGAAAGACTTTCATAAACATGCTGTACAATACTCTTGTATGTCTTTGTGAGGGAACAGCAATTATTGTCTGCCCAGAATGTGGTTTTCCTTTCCTGTCCTCTGGTCTTTTCCACTCTGCTGTGAAACTGCAGCCCAGCAACTTCAGGGGCAGGAGAACTGGAACAGTAGGAGACATGAAGAAGGGAGTGATTGAAGGATCCAGTCCTAATCATGATCCATCCCTCCACCCTTGTTTTTTTTTGTTTTTTTCCCGTTTGACTCACTTTGTTCTGCGTCAGGATTTTGCTCTCCACCCAGCCCAACGCGGAATGTTAATCAGCAGAAAGCTGCTTTAGATTTACAACAGGGAATTTGGATCCAGCGCTTTGAAACGTCAAACTCTTAAGTCTCTGTTTCCAAACGGCTCATTGGGGCTGTGAGAACTGTACTGCCTCAGAGCTTCTGAGCAAGATTTACTTCCTGGAGCTTTTGAAAGAGGAGTACCTGCATCTGTCTTTGGATGCTGTGTGGAAAGGAGCATCATTAATGTCTTAATCTCTCGGATAATGTTTAAAGAAGGGGAGAGAAAGTGAGCTGAAAGGAGAGCTAGAAATAGAGTTGGATTTTTGAAATAAGTAATTGGTGAGTCAAGAAATGGGCTTTTACTCAGGCAGAGGTTGAAACAGTGATTATGAAACAGAGCTGCATGTGTCTGTGTGCAGCAGAGAGGGAGGCACAGACATGTCTGTGATTAGTTGATTTCAGTCTTAATTTTAACTTTGAAGATTTTGGAGTGTAAATTCATGAGCAAATGAGCCGTCATCAACCTGTTGTTTGAGTTATTTTATGAAATTAAAAAAGGCGTTTTCGTCACGTCTACAAGTCGCATAATGTCACATAAAATAAAGGAGACTGTTCGTCGCTTTATCCTTCTAAAAACGTTCCTTGTATTTCTATACACTCTGCTAGCTGCTCTCTACTTTGAGGTTTCCTTTGTTAGATTTAAGTATTTAAAAGTGACTCAAGAGAATGACAAAGTTTATAAGTTCAAGGCTTAAACTAGATCATTTCTTGGTGACAAGACTCAGCATTTGGCTAACACAGAATGGTCAGAGTTCACATTTGTTTGGCACAGATGGTAAAGTGGTTTGGAACATTAATCACAGCACACACTTAGAGAAAGTCACATGTTTGAAACATGTGGTTCACTGAAACAAGTGAGCGATGCTCACAGCCAAGTGGCCTGTGAGACTTTAATATTACTGCAGTTTTTCTGTCCTGAAGAGAAAACGAACCTCCCTCTCGGTCTCCAGAAGCACTGTGTGGCTTTCCTCAATGAGCGTGCTGTCTGCAGTCCAAACTGACTGGACCTCTGTTCTGCCTCTCTAGAGAGAAAATGAGCCGATCACACGGACAGAATGGGAGCAATTAGTGTAAAAACACACACACATACACACACTTTGACCAATGACACGTTGGGCAGCAGGCTGGGCAAAGAAGCAGAGGGGACTGAACTGATTGAATAGAGGACAGTTTGTTCTTGAAGGGGAGGTTTCTTTTTGAAATCGGTAAATAAAAGAGTCATCCTTTGATCTGTGCCGTCTGATGGACAGTCAGGCTTCTAAAGAATTACACAAACGAGGATTGTTCTGCAAGACAAAGTCTGACAGTTAAGTTTGCTCTGTTTGTTTGTCAACGATTTTACTTCCTGGCACAGTTTTGGATTATGACCTCATTATAGGGGGGTGGGTCTGAGGTTAGATGTTCATGTGGTTGAGTTATTGCAGTGTTTTAGTTATATCCCTCATTGTCTGTCTTGGAGAAAACAAAACCAGCCCTCTTTACAGCAGAGTGGGTTTCCAAACTGGATGCTTTCCCAGTGAAACCAATAAAATGCAGTCGTCCAATGATGGCGCTCTAATGTCCCTTTGCTGTACATTAAGTGAAGCCGCACCACATATGGAAACAAGGGATGTAAACTAAGACTAGATAGCTGCAGGCACCACGGTGGGTCTGGAATGTAAAATCTAAAGCATGATTAGGGGGAAAGAGGGAGTGGAGGGGAGCTGAAGTCATGTTTAGGATTAGGTTAGATGTGTCTGGAGCTTATGGTGACGTTTTTCTGAGCTGTGGGAAACCAAAGCTGTCCTGCTTCACTCCTAATTTGACTTAGTGCGTTTGCTAGAGGTTTGTGGTGTTTGGTATGTTGTTGAAGAGCTCAGCCTCAGGAGAAGTTTCATTATCACACTCAGAGCCAGAAATGAAAACCACCAACTGGGAAGGTCTCTGTTTTCTTCCCAGATTCAATCAAAGTACTCATCTTAAAGTTTTCTCTTTATCTGAACAAAATGAATCTGATGGCATGGATTTAACCCTGTTTTATCATAAGAAAGAAATAGTGTAACATTTTACATCCAACTGAATTTCACACAACAGCAGACTAGTGGCTAATGTTAAAGGAAGGTTTCAGGATTCAGCGTACCTCACATGGCGATCCAGATCTGATCTTTGTGGCTTTGCACTTTGGGATTTAGTGGACGGATGCAATGGTCCTACATTCATCCTGCAGGCAGGAACTACAACCCACACTTACATATCTTTGTTTTATAGTTTCTAATCTAAGTTTATCCTTCTTTGTGCTCAAAGCTCTCAGTCAACAACAGATCAAGCACATGAAAACCGTTTCAACCCTGCACAAGATTCCTTCATATGTCCCAAATACAGAAACAGTCATTTCTTCCCATCTTGCAGTGATTAATGATGTGTGTGGGTGTTCTTTCTCAGGGACTCGCAGGGAAGCCCCCTTTAACACAGCTGATAAGGTTACTTCCTCTTTTAGCTCCAGCTGAGTGCAACTTCTGACCTCTCACCCTTTGCACCCTGGGGTCACCAGAGGTGTCGGGGATATCAGCCAGGCTGCATGTCCTCTGTCCATCAGGGTCTGTGATTTATCAGACTCTGACAGCCGTGACACCGGTGAGTGTGCACTCACTGGTGTCTGTGGTTGTGTGTGTGAGCAAGACGGATACTGTTTGAATCAGAAACATCTCAGATTGCTCACACAGATGTTTTAGTGAGAGTTGAAGTACACTGTAAGCACTTTCAGCTTATGAATGCTTCTCTTTTGGCCCTCAAGTGCACACAGACTATAAGGAGGTCTTTGAGAATACAAACTACCTGACTTGTCCAGTGAATGATTATTTTGATCCCTGTCCACTAATAGACCACTTTACCTTTCTAAATGCCCCTCTGTCTTCCTTGAATTTTGTTTAGATAAAGGATCTGATGAGGGACCGCCAGAGCAAGCAAACATGGATATTTTTAGCCTTGCATGTTGAAACACTGCTGTTAGTGTAGTCAAACAAAGCTTCTCCCTGTGTGTCTGCAGAGACACCCACACATACAATAAAGTTCATTCATCAATCTCACTGTTCTCTCTCAGAAACTGATCTCCGTGGCTCCAGCAGAAGACCTGCGAGTGGCGCTCAGTAACTAAAAGCAGGGAGAACAATGTGGTGTGTGTGGGTGAGGCTGGATGTGTGAAAAACAGGTGTTTTAAAGCCTTTATGTGTGGAAAACAAGAGGCCAGGCCTGTGAGTGAGCCATCACATCTGGCCTCTGGATTCCATGGACATGAAATGAAGCTCAAGCATGTGTGTGTCTTTTGTTGTGTGAAAGAAACACTCACATATAAAAGAGATTAGATACTGTGGGGGTGATAAATACCCACACCCAATAACAGTCCTGTTAAACACTGTACTATTGTGTGACTGTAAACCCTCCAGACTCCACACAGGGGCCAGTGTAGAGTCTCTTGGCCCAGAATCAGAGCTCCTTTGCTGGGCAGGGGAAGTCTCTTTGATGCCCCTTTTCCCTGAGTCTCTGATCCATCCACCCTGTCATGAATGAAGAGGCTGTTAAAAGAGACAGGGCAGGTGTGTGTGTGCGTGCGTGCATGCGTATGTGCACGAGCCTTTACTTATTCAAACAGCTTACCAAGCAGACAGCAGGAGCAAAGCTGATCACGTCCTCATGTCTGTCTCACACTCTTTTTCCATAGACAAAACAAACACACCCAGTCAAATCACCCATGAGGAATGTGTTTTAATCGGGCCAAGTAATGAGAGCGAGTATGGCAGAAAAAAAAAAATTAAAAAAAAAAATGCTCAAGGTCTGAAACTCATCAGAAACAATTTATTGTTGGTTTCTAGTCATGACTGAATAACCTGACTTTAGTAAAAGAATGTTCAGTAGCAGGTTTTATCGAGCTCTTTGAAGGTCGACTCATTTTCTGCTGATAATGCCTGCACTGAAAAATGAAAACTTAAAATTGTTGGCCTGAAAATGTTTTTGTTGGGTTAAGTGAACTTTTTTTTTTTTTTTTTTTTTTTTACAAATTACTTCACAGTAGTTATCTCAACTACCTTTATTAAGTTTGACAGTTGCTTTGAAATTTTGAGTTTACACAACTTTTTTTAAAATTATTTTTACAGTGCATGATGATCTTACTCTTTTTGTTAAACTCTCTCACAAACTTTTGTCAATTAGTACTGTAATAATTCCATAACTTGTAAAAACTTTGCTGTATTTGAGTCTTTTTTAAGCAAATTAAAAATGTGGAAATTTATTTCAGAGTTTTTACTGGAGGCATTTTTGAAAAAGAAAAGAAGGGGGGCTTGCATGTCTACTTTATGGGACAGGTGCAGAAGAAATGGGATGAACATAAAATTACAAATCTCCTACACTCTGTCGTACTCGTAAAAAATACATTGCCTGATGTCACAGACAGAAATGGTGCCAAGAGCTGGACATTTTAGAGGAGTTTTGTAATTTCTTGACAGTGAGCACTTATGAGATAGTCTGAGAATTTAGGATTGTTTTTTCTGGCCTGGATCTGAATTTAACTTAAATCTAAATACATTCTAAATCTTTAGAAGCCATTGGGGTCAGTTTTATCCTTCATAACTTATATATACAAATCTCAGTGCTCTAAATGATCCATCCATGTAGACTCTATGGCTGCACTAAACCAAATACCAAAGAGAAATATGACGAGTGCAGCAGAACAACCTGTGACACAGAGATAATGCAATAAGAGCAACAAAGACAGACGGTCAAAGATAAGTAGGATTAAGTGTGCAGTTCAATCAGCTGTACTTTTACTTAAATTTGGCAGTCCACAGCTAAAACATTGAAACTTGATTTGACAGCAGTATTATAAATGCATCAATGTGCTGTGTCTTAAAGAAAAACCCTAATCCTGAGTGGCAGCCTCACTGGGAACAGTTTCAAAAACTTTCAGCCCAACAAAAAGTAGTTACTGAAAGTTTCTGACCTTGTTATGGCAGTTCGTCCGACATCATTGTGAGTGATTGCTTGGCTCGGGGAAGATGTAATGGTTTGAGAGATAGTTTGGATGAGCTTGGAACTGCCACGGGCTCTGTGGTTAGTTTCAGCTGTGATTTGTAGCTGGGATTCCCACATGACATTTACAGGGTCAACCTCAAAAATGGAAGCATAATGACCACAGGAGAATGAATCCCTTGTGCCACTTGTCTTCCCCTGCCTCACCCTCTTCACAGTCTCAGATGTTTCTGTCTTCCCCACCCTCCCCATCCTCAACATGACTCATATGCCTTCCACCCAAGCTTTACTTCCTTCGCCGCTCTTACCCCCTCCTCTTTGTCGTGTCCTCTGCCTCTCCATGCCAGAGAAAAATTATTTATAAAGTGCTGGCACTGCTGGTGCTCATGATGTTAGTGGTGGTGGTGGGGACAGGCTCTGGTTGGCTTGCAGACCTACATCAAGCCTAAATGACGCAGGCTGGGGTTCAGCGGTGAGGCATGCACTCAGGGCGGGACTGTGGGAACTACAGACAGAAGGATAGGGAGCAAGTATTTGCTGCAGCTTTGAAAGAAAACTGCAGAATCGATCAGATTTAAGGCCTCACCTCTATTCATGACATGTCTGTTTTTAGCTTCACTAAGTTAAGGCTTGAGCTCAACCTGTGAAAAGCACAAAGAAGCAGCTCTGGGACGCATTCAGTTAGTTTTTAAAAAGTGTAAAGTTTTGCATTGATGTTGGTCTTGAAATCCTCAGTGAAGATTTTTTTGAAGGTGTTCTAGCTCCGTCATCATGGCCGAGTTTTATTTTGAACCATTTAATTTATTTTATGCAAATATTAAAGCCTGAAGACAGGGAGGACGTCAATGTGACGCTTTTGGTGAGTCACACTACAGAGAGTCAGAACAGCTACTTTAATCCTCACATCATTGCTCACACATAAACACTCAGTCGCGCGCACACCTGCCGGATGCCGACACAGTCGCATCCTTCCACACACATTCTCTCCCACATTAATGAGACACAGTCTCTCAGAGAGACTCGTACATATCAGCATGCAGCAGTCTCTGACACAAGTGAGAGGCTTTTGAAAATACACTCCACACATAATACCTCCTGCTGTAGTTATGGTGGCTATAAAACATGCTGGTGTAAGACAGTGAGGCAGGTTTGAGTACACAGAATATGGGAAAGTGGACACAATACTGTAAGAAACTTCAGTTAATTTCAGTGGAAATATAAAGAAAGAGCTGTGTAGAAAAATAAACTCCCGTACGAGTGTAAACACGTTTCATCTCCACAACATTTATGAGCACTAAATGACATTTTAGAGTCGGAATGATTTGCAGCCTGCACAAGCAGAGCCCTCATCATAATTACCAAAATACCTGAGGTGCCACATCAAAGATAGCAAACATGTTTTATATGCACAGACTGAGTGAGTTGATGTTTGTGCTTGTGAGAGAGGGACGTGTTGTTGCTTGTGTACAGCTAAGTTCTTTGACGTGCTTGTGTTTTGTAGCAGTGGTGCTCTCTTTGCTAGAGGCAGCCGTTTCCATTGTGTGTAAACAGAGAGTCAGCACATATCATACATGTCAGATGGTGCAGAGAGAGTTCAGGGGAGAGCAAGAGAGAGAGAGAGGGAGAGAGAAAGCTACATTTTTTTTGTATGGCTTTGGATTCTTTTTGGCAGCATAACTCTCAACATGTTTTCGTTTGTGGAGCAAAGATCTGGACTCAGTGACTCTGGATTAACTTCATTTTTATGACAACATATTTATATTTATGACATCCATTGACAACAGTGAATGTCCATCTGGACATAGCGTCTCAGAAACTTTGCTTTATTTATGTTTGAATCCAGACACAACTCTGCAGGTTAGACTTTGATGGCTACTGTTCAGTTCAGAGTGTCTTTGTTTCTCTGTAGCTCTGTGATCCATCAGATGGAACTCTTACACTGCAACAAAAACCATCCAGTTCGAAAAAGAAACAAATCATGACTTATCGAGTTGTGCTGCCAAACTCAATTATAATACAAACTTGTAAATGTTGTTTACAGACGGTACTTTGAGCAGGCCGGTCTATTCAGTAACAAACAGGACCAGTGTCTGCTGCTTTCAGGAGACCAAACAGCAATCCTCAGTGTACTCTGTTTACATCAGTTGTATTTACATAATAATGACTTCTTTCCATGTGAGTGGCTGGTCTAGAATAAGAAATCATGTTTACCAATTCAATAAACAGAGGAAATGTGCATATTTATCCACATAATGCAGGAGAATAATCAGATTTAGAGCACGACAAAAACGTGTCACCCTGAATGGAAAACGCCTGTTTTGAGCACAGTGTATGTTTACAGTTAGAGCATTTGTTTACATTGAAAAATGTGCTTAAAGAGAAGCTATGTGTCATTATGAAAAGGTTTTTTGATTTTCTACTAAAGAACAGCAGCTCTAACCTGTTTGATTCAGTGTCACTGTTATTTTTAAAATCCAATATCCTCCTGCATCACAGGATGTTGGCAGACTTTAGAGGAAGATGATGGGATTATTTTATTTTCAACATCCCTCCACGATTCCAATGAGAGGACAGCACTTGCCGGAAGCACATGGGAATGTCATTTCAGGGATGTTGGTTGCTCATATTTTTCCTGCAGAAGAGGAGGTTGATTTTTTTTCCTCTTAAACTCTGTAAATAAATCACAAACTTGCACTGATCATCTTTCCATTTCGCTTTTATACTTTCAATCAACTCCCACTCATGTCCTTTGGTTTGGCTGAGAGCTCACCTCTGATTCTGGAGCCAAAGGAAAGGTTAACTTTCAGGCAGCTGACTGTTCACACAGAATAACCGTCCAAACGGTAGCTAACACACACTCTGTCTGGAGCAATATGTGGTAATGTAGAAAGAAACCAAAGCTTATGATAGTGTGAGCGCAGCAGAAAATATCACTCTGTGTTCTGAAAATATCTTCACAGAACTTTTATCCATTTTAGCTGCACACAAACAAACGCTGGGAGGTGGAAGAGCAGGAGGACATCTCTGGGTATTTATAAGTTGGATGTTATCTTCTCTAAGGCAATTAGTCTGACAGCCTGCTGTCATCTAGATAAGAGAAGAAACACCGCTGTTTACCATTAATTTTCTCAGTTATCTTATTTCATTAAAGGATACCACTGTGACAAACTGTGGGCTGTTTTATTCGACAGATGTACCTCACATTTAGAAAAACAGTATCGATGTGAGAGATGTGTGATTTGGACTCACTGGCTCTCCTGAGGGTCCGTTCAGAGAGGAAATACCTCTCATGTCTCCGACTGAATGTTACACAACAAGAAATGGAAAAGGCAGGATGAGTAAATGAGGGCTCTGCAGAAGAAAATCAAATAATTATTGTAACATCATCTGTCTTATAAACCACGATATTATACTACTTTACAGTACTGCTAATCCTTGCCAGTAAAAATGTCTCTAAAGATGTTATTTTCATCCAGTGTACAGACTTAAAGTTCATCCTGGGTTGACTTGGTGCTGGTCGGGTCCTGGGCATGGTGCTTGTTGTTCTTCTCTCTGCCTGCTTCTGATGCCATGTGTGTTGACTCTGTTTGTATTCGCCTGCTGTCACTACGCACTCTGTTTATTTTCCTGAATGTGTTGATAGCGAGGCTCACGTTCCCTTGCGTCTTTGTTTGGCCTCTTGCGGTGTGGGTTACATGTTACCAGAATTACAAGTACACTATGTAAATAGTAGCAGCAGTTGTTTCGGGACTTGTGTGGACAGAGTGTGGATGGACTGCTGCAGAAATCACAGAGGCTTGCCTGCCCACAAACTTGTCATATTAATCATCAGTACTTTTCTCCTTCTGTTTGTGTCTCCGTAGGTGTTTTATCTCTTCCGGCTCATTTCAGTCCCTACACGGAGAACCAGCAGACGTCTGTGGACAGCAGGGAGGATGCCTATGCCCAGCTGGAGCTGAGGACACTGGAACAGTCCCTGCTGGCTACCTGTGTGGGCAGCATTTCTGAACTCAGTGAGTACACAGTGTATGACAGTATGTGGTCCAGCATTGTTTGAGTATTAACAGATTCACACAGATTTCTTGACAGTTTTATCCCTGTTTAAAACACATCTATTAAAGCTTTGACAGCTCGGGAAGACTGACAAAATAAGACTATTATGTCAGACAATCCAGCGTCAAGCTGAGATAACAGAGTTATCTTTTATCACTCTTTGTCTCAGGATAAGTCCAGACGTGTGCCTTATTGTGAAAGCTGTCCTATGCAGGCTTTTCTAAAAATAAGCTGTGGAGCAGTTTATCTAAGCTGAAGCTCTGGAGAGTGAGGTGATAATGATTGTGTAGTGCCCTGATTTTCCAGAGGAAATAAAACACCTGGATCCTTTCTCATCTCCTCGCCATAGTCACACGTTAATGCAGGAAGATTTATGTTTCTTTAGGCGGACCTCTGGACAGCAGACACATTTTATTTAGTGTTTTGGGCAGAGTGGAGTGTTAACTGTGTGAGCTTCATTCACAAGTCTGTTCAAAAGTTTAAGTTACAGACTTATAGTCAGGGGTTTTATTAGACCTGCTTTACTTCTCAGACTCTATTCATGGATCTGGACATACAGTGTAAATCTTTTGAGAAGTGAGGACCTTTCTTGGGCTTTTTCTCTCCACAGCAGCAGGGTCGGAATGGTCGGGTGTATTTCTTGAAATACAGCCAGTTTTTGATGTCCGTGTCAGTGGACTTAGGCTGGCAAATAGAAAGGCATGCTCTCACACACACACATGTACACAGAAGTACTGTACTTTACTGTACATGTGGTTTGTTTAAAGTGGGGGACATGCTGGATTTTGGTGACTGCAGGAACAGATCATTAAAAAGTGAGAAAAAGGTGAGTGGAGGAATGAGGTTTGAAAGGCTTGAGATTAAGTTTAAGGATGGAAAGGCGAGGGCGGGGGGTGTGAGGCAGTGGGAGTGATGGAAAGGTAGAGAGGTGAAGAGTGAGGTCGTCAGTGTGAGCAGAGAGGAGGTGGGGTGGTGGGGGGGTCATGTTTGTGAGGGCTGGGGTAGGTTTCCTTCTCCAAATGAGCTAACACTCTGCCATTTGTTCCTTCAGCACAAGGCCACGTTCATACACCGCCGTCGTTAGTGAGGCATTAAGAAAGTGTACACACACTCTCAAACACAGACACACTCTTTCTCTCACCCTCTCAGTGGTCTCTTTGTGCCACAGCTCTGTGGTGGTGTGAAGCTGGGCCGGGCTGGCATCCCTCAGAGTCACTAATGCCACACATACACACAGGCATGTGTACACAAATATGCACACACAACAAAAACTCAGGGGGCTTGGCACGCTGATCTGAGCCCAAGAGACCAGGCGGACATAGGAGCATCTGTACTCAGCTGCTCAGGCCTGGACTTGGCGAGACACACCAACATGGCATATATTAACGTGATGGATAACGGATGGCAGCAAACTGGACCTTTCAGCAAAACGTCCAAATGTGTTGGAAATATGTGATCGCAGCAAACTGGCTCTGAAAGCCGTGTTCAGACACGTTTTAAAGTTTGACTTTTTGCTCTGTGGTGGTCTTCAGCACCTGTGGGAACCTAGAATCACTGCTGTATGCGACCTTCCGGTTAATTTAGGGAAATATTAAGGAAGTGCTTTGAGCAAAAGCTTCTAAAGCCAATTAGCATGTGGGGTCACAGAGGAGCCCTGACAAAAAGTTGTGTAAACATCTTTGTATTGGATCGGCTGACGGGAAAGTCAGTGTTTTCTGAGTGTCCTCTTCTTTGAGGCGCTTTATTTTCTGTAACTCTGACTGAAGAGGCACATTTTGGTACCATGTATTCATAAAGCAGTCATGTCACAGTTTATTGGCTCTTGGACTTCCACACAGACTCCAGCAGCAGCAGTAATCTAAGAATGAAGTATTTCATATCCTTCTGACCCCTGTAGCTCACTAGCCTTGGGGCACAATATGTGCTGGAAACGCCAGAGAGAGGCTCTCCATCTTCGGCTAGAATTCCTGGGAGACCTCCTGGAGGGATTGCTGGTGATGGTGAACACAATGGAGGCCCTTCAGCCTGAAGTGGAGGGCACCTCAGTATGACCCCCCTCAAAGTACCCCCTAATATAGACCCACACATATACACTCATAAGACTGAAGACTGAACCCCAAAGCCTGCCTCCCACTCACAGTAATCTGGTTAGAAATTAACCCTGGGGTAATTATGCTAAATGAGCGTTACACGATCCCAAGTTCAACCTGGCCTGCCTCCATCGTGCTGCCCCTCCTCCACATCCTCTCCTTGTGGTAACAGATATTTTGTCTCCACCAGACCAAGTGGTCAAACGCTGATGTTATCTACACCCTCCACTCCATGGAGTCCTTCACCCTCCGTTTTCTTCTCTGCGTATAACCATGTGTATTGTTTTCAGTGAGGTTTTATATAGTAAGAGGAGCAGTTTTATCTGAACTGGCTTTAATCCAGCTGCACATGGTTGTTCACTGAGCTCACAGTGTGGGTGGATGAGATGCATATTTTATGTCTGCTTCTCAGTAAATCGGCGTTTCCGTGCAGTTAAGACGAATTTAGACTTTAGCACTTAATCACAGATCTTCACCTTGCTTTTCTCACTTGTCTAACACCCACAGTTCCTCCTTCTCTAGCTGAGTGCTCTGATTGAGATCCATCAATAAAGAAACCGAACAGTTCGCTGGAGCCTGTGATCAACTGTCTGTTAGTCCATTAACTCCTTCAGTGGTTAGAGATGGATGGCTGTTTAGACCGGCTGTCTTGCTGTGCTCACTGGTAATGATGCCACTAATGGCAAAAACCTCCAGAGACTTTGAGAGTAGAGTAATGAGTAAAAGGATGATTGGAGGTAAGTGTTTTTTAAAAAGGGGAAATCCAGTTTGATAAGAAGTTAACAGTGTTTATAATCAGCTCTGAGAACTCCTGTTTACCTTTTTTAATGAGTCACTTTGGCTTTTTCAGAGCCAGTTTTCCGTAGCAGTGATATTAAACTGAATTAATCAAATCTTTCTTTCATCTCTGTTTTTTTCCAGGTGACTTGGTTTCTCGCGCCATGCACCACATGCAGCGCCTCAGCTCAGTGCGTCCAGGACTGAGCCCTGCCCGTCACGCCCGTCCCCAGCAGCCCGTGTCCTGGTCACCGGACGCCCTCCACACCCTTTACTACTTCCTGCGCTGCCCACAAATGGAGTCCATGGAGAATCCCAACTTAGATCCCCCACGCATGGCACTTAACAAGGAGAGGTGGGAGTCATGCACGACCAAACAAAAAGCTTTTTCTTGATGCTCTTCAAAGTATATCTCAAGCGCTGAAGTCACAGATCTCACTGAATATGGTTTTTATCTTTAGATCCATCATCAGAAAATTCATTTCAGTTCTATTAGTTGCCCTTAGCTTCAGTTTAATAGTTTATGCCTCATTAATTTTATGTTAATTTAAATCATTTTATTTGACTGTTTAGTTGACAGACATCTGCTAACATTCAGAGTTTAGCTTTTACACAAATATCCACAAAGCAACAAAAAGACGCTAACAGGTAAGCAGCTTTTTCCCACAACACCAGGCACTCTAAAGTCTTTGTCCCCCTCGCTCATTGAAGTGTTAATTTTCTGTAGGTAAATGACAGGTAAGCAAAAGACTCCAGGTGCTAATGTTAGTGTCTCGTATGAGGTTGATTTGCACCTTTGGAGCATTAATTAGATTGAAGACTGGTGGTTAAAGAGATTTTAAGAGGTGCTAATGCTCTCTAATTCTGTTAGGGATGTTTTAGATCCACCCAGGTTGCATTTGTAGAACAATTACAGTAATTCTTCTTTTTTTTTCCCTCTAGAGACAGATAGCAAACATTTCTTTGTCAACCCTAATTTAATGAAGCACTTAACATTCACATTCCATCGTCTTATTTTGGTTAAAGTTATAAACCTAACACTCGTTTAATGAGACTCGGGAAATTAAGTCTCATTTTATTGGATTTCCATAGAAAGTAACTGTAAACCTGAACTGAGTCTCTTTTCTTCAAAAAAAAAAAAAAAAGGTTTATAACTTTTAAATGTGTGAGACATTAAAAAATGCTTCACACAGCTCAGTTCTTCCCTCACAACAAGGAGAACAGACATGTTTTAAGAGTGTGTTTGTGTAACATCATTCACTCATTCACTAAGTACAGCGTTTGTGTAGAAAGGTGTGTATTTGTTAAAGTTAATACCAGCTCTCACACTGATCCATCGAGGCCTGTCCAAAGGAGCACTCAGCTCACAGACTGGAGGCAGCTTGCTAACAGTGTGTGTTCAGTTTACATATTAAATGAGTTTGTTTGTGTTTTGTTCCTTTAGTTAATGCGTTAACCAAAGGAACTTACATTTTTGTCATCGTTTTGGTAAATCTATTTAAATGTGCCTCTTTACTTACATTAACACTACCATTTACACACACACACATACACACATACACACACAGCCAGCTGGCTCCTATACATTTAATGGCAAACAGACGTGCTTGTGAGTGAGCAAAGGTGAGCTCCTCATTAGCATCAAAGAGAAAAGAAGAGCAGATCTACGCCCCTCTCTTCTGTCCTGGCTCTTTCTTCCACATCCTCACATGTTTTCATGTTGGATGGATATCAGATCTATTTATGAGTGCAGGATGAAGGATGATTTATCACTCTCATACACAGTACATATGAACATGTGGGACTTTCTTTTTCGCTTCCTAGAGATCTCCTGGTGTGCCTATATACACGTCTCTGTGTCTGCCTGTGTGTAGCGTGTCAGTGTCAGACTCAGGTGGTAAAATACAGCAGTGCAAACCTGGTAGTGATTACAGAGTGAGGACCTGTGAATGACAGACAACTTTCCTTCGATGGGCCTCTCAGTCTTTGGGAGTCACCCACTATTCAAAGCTTTATAAAATCATTGGTGGAAACACAAAACCACCAAATCTGTGTTGGCCACATCATTAAATACTATCAGAAGCCAGGCGAGAGTCTTACTGCAGAGTCCTTGAGGTGGAGAGAGCTGCCTTTTACGGTTTGATCCTTTAAATATGGTACTCAGACTATCTGTTACTATCTGCTCTTTAGCCAAATCATCTAAACATGAATTTTCTGAAAGTTGAAAGCTATCAAGTGTTTATTTTAATGGAAGAATCACTTCCAAACTCTGCGTTGAAGAGACCACCCCAAACCTCTGCTCCCCTCAGCGGATGGAAGGGAGCACTAATGGATAGATGTGTTAGTGTGATAAGAAGAAGCCACTTGGGCTCATTTCTAACCACAAATACATCTGATATGGTAACATCCCCCTTTAAGGAGCCTTTATGAGGGTAATCTGACTCTAGATCAGCAGTTAACCTTGACCCTTCACTGCACATGATGGGGTCTGCTTTAAGACCTCATTGAAGTTTCTTAACTACATGAACTCAGGGTGTGGAACTCTCAGAACAGATGGGTCCAGTATGATTTTGCCTCCAGGGGAGAAAAAGTTTTTACTTTTTATGTTGGAAAGTTCAAACACACCTGACCAGGATTTGATCTGAGCAGCCAGGTGGTGGTGAGAAAGGTGCCATGAATCAGAGCTAACATTTATGTCTTCTTTGTGTGAACATGTGTGGGAGTGTGTGTGTGTGTGTTGGTGTGTATTTGTGCATCTACATTGTGCTGTTCTCAGTGTGAAGTCTTAACATTTTGGGTCACCGGGCCAGCCAGAAGTGCTCTCTGGTTTCAGTGTTAACAGGCGTCTCAGCTTTGATGTCACTCGGACCCTCTGATGGAGCTGAAGTTTGTGTTTCAGGCTGAGGGGCATACCCCAGACACAGGGGTCAGAGGAGAGGGGCACAGGGGAGCAGTAAAGACACAAGGTGACCGTTTTTAGTAAAGCTGAAGTAGTGAATTGTGGGATAGGGGCTGGAGCATCTTGCTCCATCTGTCTGGAGTCATGGGCCACTGGCAGAGGTGTATACACACACACATACACACACACATATGGGCTCAGTTATTTTGTGTGTATTGTCTTAACACATCCCATCAAGAACACAGAAAGAAAGAGAGCGCATCATTAGTTTATTTTTGGAATACTCATTGAAAGTGAAGTTCCATCTTAGAAATAATTAAAAAGCTGAAATTGCAACATGTTTATTTCCCCCCTTAAACGATGGGCTGTAAACACGACCAGCTGCAATAAGGGTACAGAACATTTCTCTAATGGATCAATGTATGGTGTTAAAAGCTTGGTGTGGTCGTTTGAAAGTCACATTAGTCTGGATTAGTCGCAGTGCCATGTGCATGCCTGGAAGCAAGCGTACAGCAAATGATCCCAGTGTTTGTCTCGTGGCATTCAGGAAGACACACACACACACAAACACACATGAACAAAAAGAGTCACACACAACCCGTTCTGTGTTGAGTAAAGCCCACTGAGTCAAATCCATTGATTCAAAGCCCCTCCTCACCTCAACCTGCCTTTCTTATCACTCTACACCAACAGCTCTGTCTCCAAACAATCACCCAACCCCCGTCTTCATGAAGACATTTCCCACCTGCCTCCCAGCCGTTTCAAACACTTAAACCCAATCTATCAGACCCATTTAGCCACTCCTGCTCCTCCTCTATCCCATCAGCCTCTTGTCTGCTAGTGAACTGTCACGCCTAAGTGACAGCAGGGTCCTCCTCCTGACTAATCTCAGACTGATAAACAGCTTCACTGAAGAGTCAGAAGATAAAATGTAGAAAAAACAGATTTTACAAATGTGTGAGTTTTAAGCTTTTTTTGTTTTTTAATAGAACACAATAACGTCAACACAGATGTTTCATGTCAGCTTGAACAGATCGACCTGCAACAGGATTTATTTGTCATCAATTATTTGACTTTATTGACTGGATGGAAATCTTCTGAAAGGTTTTAACTGGCAGTAAAGTGCAGACATAAAAAAGAAAAACTTTGTTCAAAAGATAGGATTTAATTATGACTGATACAAAAGCAAACTGTCATTATCGTTATTAAAAGTCGACTGATTCGGAAAAGTGTTGGTAAGAAAACATAGATAGCATGTTTATTATAGAGCATCTCTGGGTCCTCAACATTTATAGAAGAGTTATGAACAGAAGGTGTGGACTCTAGATATTAGTAAAAAATAGAAATGCACTTTACCAAAATAATTATTGACAAAGCACGGGTGAAAAAAAAGATAAAATGCCATTTTATTATATAGAAGGAGCTGTTCTGTAGGAAACCACAGGTAGCTGCTTGAAGTAAGCCCAGTGAGGAGAATAAACACCACTGCAGGGGTCCCAGTGCTCATTAACAGTAACTACTTTTCCCTCTGCATTCACACTACTCTACAATCAGCCTGCTCCGTGCTCTGACTGTATTCATGAATCGTATTAAAGTGTTTGCAGCTCCTCAGAACAAAGGTTCAGCCACTGCTTAGAATAACATCACAGCAGGAAGACGGCTCCTGATAACACAGAGACAGTGTCCAAACAATCATTAACACGGTTTGATTCAGGCTCCAGAGAAATAAAAGCAAACACCAACAACAGCACTGCCAGTAACGTGTCATTGTTCACAGGAACATTCAATGCACATATGGGGAGAGAAAGGCACAGACAAGAAAGGATTAGTACACGATAAACAGACAGACGTGGCGTTGCAGATAGCCATGAAATTAGTGGTTGTTTCTAAAGGCTTTTAGAAGGATTGTTACAGGAGGGAGACAACAAGGAGACACAGAGAGAGAGAGTGATTAAATAATCCAGATGACTTTTAGAACGCCACGTTCACAAATACCACAGCAGACTGAATGTTCTGCTCTCTGTTAGTCCTCAGCTGATGTTTACTCCACTATCTCTCATGACATTTTTCCTTTTCTCTCAGGCGCAGGTCAAGCCCATCCATCAGTTCTATTTTAATCCTTCTCACTTTTGTACTTTCTCTGACTTTTCTTTTGCATAATTCTTTTTTAAGGGGGGGTGGGGGGGGGGGGTGATCATAGAGTGTCTGACAACAATGCCAGGGTGCTGCACCTTCCTTCTGCTCCCTTAGGTGGTTTATTGTGCTCCAGCTGGTTTAAAAATAGACTGATTATTCAGAAGCCACTGCAGTATTTTGTTTATCAAACCGCAGAGTAGATGAAGTCACAGCTCTGTTCTCATCCCCTGTCACAACTTACAGATGAAGGAGGCTAAAATCTGACTGCACCACCTGGAAACTCATAGAAACTCTGATGAGTCATGTAGATACACACAACTCTTTTATTGAGTTTGTGTGTGTGTGTGTGTGTGTTTGTGTGCAGGTGTCTTGATGTTGAAGGAAATTGTATATTGTGTGTAAAAGCTTGAAAAACTGTGATTAGATGAGGTGAGGTGAGGTGCTCTGGGCAGGGTGTGTGAGTGTGCTTCAGTGTGACTCAGTGTGCATTGGTCAGGCTGAGGGGAAGTAAACCCAGACATATGTAAGTCATCTGGTTGAAGACATTTTATAAGGTCCCTATCAGCATGACTACATCACGAGTGAAGAAATCCCCCACAACGCTCAGATGAGTGCGTCTTAAACAGAGAAATAACATAATCATCATGTGACCATAAACAAGAGGGCTCAGTGTTTACCAGAGCAGATGAGTTTTGAAATAAAATCACTCAATATGAAGTTTACTTTAAAGTTATTCATCTTTTTTTTTCTTCTTCCAACAGGCCGTTTCTGTTGCTCCCACCTCTGATGGAGTGGATGAGAGTGGCCATAGTTCACGCTGAGCATCGCAAGAGTCTGCTGGTGGACAGTGATGATGTCAGACAGACCGCCAGGCTGCTCCTTTCAGGACTTGACTGTGAACCAAGACAGCTGAAGTAAATAAGACACACACCACACACACACACACACACACACACACCACACACACACTCAGATAACATGTAACTGAATATTGGAGTCCGGTGTAGTGACGTCTTCGTTATAACTGAACAGACTCCTAAACCCAACCCTCCACCATGTTTCTTTTAACCTCAGCACCATAGGCTCCTGATTTCATTGGTTCTTCATATAAATAATTACACACTGTCTGCAGCAGATTGATGTCTGTTTGCTAACTGCAGTGTGGCTCATTAACCTCTTTACAAAGTGCACAATTAAAGGAAACGGTTAGATACAAGTGAAAGATGTGTGAACACAAGATTGAAACAAACAGTTGTGAGTGTGCCTTCGATCTGTTTGGGTGGGATATGAAGGAGTGCTCTCTCACACTCAGGTGAACTGGTCATGTATTAATCATCCTCTTTCTCCTGCCTCTGTCTGTATCAGGCCTGAGTGTTGCTTTAGCTCCTTCAAGCGTCTGGACTCCAAAGCCGCCACAGACAAGTTTCATCTCGACTTGGGTTTTCGGATGCTCAACTGTGGACGCACGGATCTCATTGGTCAAGCCATCGATCTGCTGGGGCCAGACGGGGTCAACAGTATGGACGACCAGGTGGGACGACTCATAATATGTCTCTTTGTATATCTATGAATGTGTACGGAGCAGGATCAGAGAGATATTGATGCTTTATAAAAGGCTCAGTGTTTTCAGGTGGTTTCCTCTCATTTCACGTCTATTGAACTCCGTCTTTGGTTTTGATCTCCCAGGGTATGACTCCTCTGATGTATGCCTGTGCAGCCGGAGATGAGGCCTTAGTCCAGATGTTGATCGATGCTGGGGCCAACCTTGACGTGGCGGTAATTATCCTTCAACTACTTCTACACATGGAGACACTTACTTGAATCTATAGGTTAAGTTACTGACATTTACGACAGGAGGTGAATCAGCTGTAAAGCATCCACAGTCACAAATACTGCGGTGTGTTGTAGAGACTCTCATTTCTTTCTGTGCATTTAACACTGATTGGTTCTGTTCTGCCAGGTTCCTCCATGCTCCCCAAAGCACCCCTCTGTACACCCTGACAGTCGACAGTGGGCTGCCCTCACCTTTGCTGTGTTGCATGGACACATCTCTGTAGTTCAGGTAAGAGACACACTGCTGAAAGAACACATGGCTTTGTGGTTTAGGTCGCGCTCCATGTGGCGAAAGCCCGTGAGCGGGCAGCCTGGGTTCAAGTCTGGCCTGTGGTGACTTTCTCACACATCACCTTTCACTCTCACCCTGTTTCCTACTCTATCCACTGTCCTGTCCTTTCTCATTAAAGGCATAAAAAGCCCCAAAAATAAATTTTTTAAAACAAATAACCAGACTATTTCACCATCAAAAGTTGAGTGACACATGTGAGGTCAGAGGTTGGGCCATAAATGAGTTACAGGATGTCAAACACTGCACAGAATAACAGATGTGGTTTGTATTCACAGCTCCTGTTGGATGCAGGGGCCAACGTGGAGGGGGCAGCAGTCCGCAACGGGCAGGAGAGCACAGCAGACACCCCGCTGCAGCTGGCTTCAGCAGCAGGTGGGCAAACACATGCACACACTTTAAACCCACATACATATGCTCTACACCATGCCCCAATATAAAACCAGGCACAGCTGAGGTTAGAGGGCTGTCCTACACGTATCTGACCCACACTCTGATCTGATTTATGGTGACTGAATTATACTGTTAAATGATTTAAAGTAAGAAAGTTTATCATAAGTCCACAAAGGAAGGGACGAATAACTTCATGATGACGATATCACCTCATCGTAATCAGTTACTTTCACTGCAGCGTCCCACATTACCAAAGGACCACCAAGAGAAGCACAGGATTGAGTTATGAATGACACATTGGCCGGAGGAATGAGGAAATGAAAGGGTAAATGAAGGCAGAGTGAAAGCGGGGAGTGCTGCCTGTGGTTGTTTAGAAGCCTCTGAGCAGCATTCCTCTGCGGGATTATTTAAGAGCCACACATAGCTGTAGAAAAGGAGACACATGCAGTGAGCATGTAAACAGCGCCTGATATGAATGGGTTTGTTTGAAAACATGAGATAAAGTCATAAAAATCTATCTGTTTTGAAGTTAATTTGTTGGGGTTGGATCTCTACAGCAAGAAAGAAGACATCCAGAGAATAATTCCCTTTTTAAATGTTCATTCATCTGTTCTGGAGCTTTGTGTCATTTACTTGTGTGCTTCTCAGGAAACTACGAGATGGTGAGTTTGCTGCTGGCCCGAGGTGCAGACCCCTTATCAAAGACCCACGATGGAAATGCTCTGACTTCATCCCTGTATGAAGACATGAACTGCTTCAGTCATGCAGCAGCACACGGACACAGGTATGTGGCTCTGTCTGACCTGCAGACAGCATGTTGTCAACAGACGCTGCTGAATAACAGCCTGTTTTTGGCCTCTGACTTACAAAGAGGAGCGTAATGGAAGAAAAATCACACCAACCATGTCGGCACTCCATCAAACCTGACCTGAGTTTGTACTTAAGCTTTTAGGAGAAATGTATCCCTTTATCGTGTGTGAACGTACAGGACCCTGAGAGAATGAAGGGTGCCCTTCTCTTCAAAGTCCATCTGTCTTTGAACATCAACCAGCAGCGTAAAGCTCTCCACCTGTTCACTGTGTGGATGTGTGAACACAATGTAGACTCAACACTTCACATTCCTCCGTCAGGGTGACAGATTATGTAATCAGAGAGGAGGCTGCAGGGTCACAGAAATGAGTGGATGTGTTGCAGTTAGCACATTGTTAATGTCTTTTTCTGCTGTCTTTCCTCACTTCCTTCCTTGTCTCCTCTTTCTGCCTCCTTCTTCCTCTCATTTATCTTGTCAGGAACGTGCTGAGAAAGCTACTGACTCAGCCCCAGCAAGTCAAAGAGGACGTCCTGTCTCTGGAGGAGATCTTGGCTGAGGGGGTGGAAGGTGAGGAGGTCGGGATATGCCCTTTCCTCCCCCTCTCTCCCCTTCCTACCCATTCTTCCGGTTCCTCTGGTTCCGGGGCCCAGCCTGAGGTGTCTATAGCAAGACTCTGCAAGGCCAGGATGAAGGCTCTGCAAGAGGCCAGCTACTACAGCGCTGAGCATGGCTACCTGGACGTCACCATGGAGCTGAGAGCTTTGGGTACCTATCAGACCACAGGAAGAGGATCACTACATTTGGAAATGTGCCTCCTTTGAAAACCAGGCTAACATCTTTTTCCTTTATCCAGGTGTCCCATGGAAACTACACGTGTGGCTGGAGTCTCTGCGATGTGCCCAGCTGCAGTCCAGGACCGGGGTTACGCTCTCGCTCCTCAGGGAGTTCACCACCATCAGAGAGGAGGATTACTGTGGGGAGCTGGTCACTGTGGGCCTGCCCCTGATGTTCAACATCTTACGAAGCTCTAAGGTATCATTCATCATCAACCCCCTCATGTCATCAGCAAGATCTGAGTTTAGAAGTGATTTAACGCCCCTTTCCCTGCTCTGCCACTGTCCTCCAGAATGATGCCATCATTCAGCAGTTGGCGACTATTTTTAGTCACTGTTTTGGCCCGGCACCTCTCCCCGCCGTCCCTGATAAGAAGACGACTCTTTCAGCACAGCTGGGTAAGCAAACCACGACTCTTACACATAAACAGTTCTCTGCTCAGGGTGGATGAAATGAGTGCTATTCCTCTTGGTAGACGTGTGCTCAGACTTTACAGGACTTAATGAAGAGCGTCTGTGTTCTCCAACAGATCCTCACTTCCTGAATAACCAGGAGATGTCCGACGTGACCTTTGTGGTGGAGGGGAAACCGTTCTACGGCCACAGAGTGCTTCTTATCACAGCCTCAGACAGGTGGGAGCGAACAGTCATCACAGAAACATCCAATCATCTACAGCCTGCTGAATGACTGTTCTCAGGGATTTATTCTGACACGTTTGTTTGCTTTCAGATTCAAGTCACTGCTGGCCTCATCTGGACCAGATGGGAGCCCAAACAAAGAGATTGAGATCAGTGACGTCAAGTACAACATTTTCCAGGTAACAGATCTCCACTTCACTTCCTGATGGAAATGGTTTGATCATTGTTACTTTATGTAAAAAAAACAGTCACTGGACACACTGCAAACATCATTGAGTCAAACTACTGCTCTGACTTTTCTCTAAACAAAACCTCTGACCTCTCTGCAGATAATGATGTCATACTTGTACTGTGGAGGAACAGAGTCCCTCAAAGTGAATATGCCTGAGCTGCTGGAGGTGAGCATTACTTAATGTGAAATAATTGTGTGTCTGCGTACCTGTGGCAGATTTAAATTACTGGAAATGGTTCAGAAACTCAGAAACAACCTGACTGTTGTAAGAAAACACCACCTTTCTTCCTTCTGTGCCTCTTCATATGTTCCTAAACACTGTTTTCCTGCTTTGTTCCTCTTGCAGTGAGAACATCTTGGATTTTTGATATGCTGTGTGAATGCAGCACATATTTACATCATGATCCTGATCTCATAAATCCTCAGCAGCCCTTGTTGAAACTAACGACAAAGCACACCCCATCATTATCTAATGATAAATGTGCTCCCATACCTACTCAAAATCTCAGCTATAGATCAAAATTATTAGATAATTTGTGGTCTAGACGAGTTTCCAAGAATGAAAGCTGATGAAATTACCCTTCACTGTTCCATTTATCAGTCATCAGACTTTATTCTCTTTTTGTTTCGTCTTTCAGTTATTATCAGCAGCCAGTCTGTTCCAGCTGAGGGTGCTACAAAGACACTGTGAACTCATGTGCTCTCAGCTCATCAACCTGGATAATGCAGTCAGCATCTACAAGACTGCCAAGGTAACACACACACACACTGGAAAGCCAGGATCATTCTGTACGGTTATGTGAACGATAGGAATGAGAAACTCATGTTTCATACTAATATCAAAGTATTTTGCTTTAAAACATTTTTTTCAGTGAAATATGATTTATTAGTTATTTTGCTGATTCATGAAATCAGAAATGTCTGACACTTTGTAGCATCTGACCGTTGATCTGTCTTCTTTCTGTCAGATCCACGGTTCAGCAGAGCTGAGCTCGTTCTGCGAAGGTTTCTTCTTGCAGCAGATGCCGGCTCTACTGGAGAGAGAGGCCTTTAAGACCCTGCTGTTAGGACCTCCTGCCGCCCGACAAGGAAACAACTCCACCTCTACTCTGGTTCACAGCCGGGGAGACTCACCTCTGGAGGAGCTAGAGGCCACACTGGCTCAACGACTACGCTCTCTACACGTCACCTCCAGAGTCTGAGGACAACAGGATGGCTGCTGGGGACAGAGGACAGAATTATGTGGACGAATGAAGAGGAATGTAGATGTGGGAGCACAACTCCTGTGTTATCTCTCACATGGGATGGGATCTGAAAGTCTTTGAGAAAAGATGTTTACTTACATCAGCAGCTTTCTCAAACTTGGACACTGGGACATCGATCAGTGATGTTTCCTTTTGTCAGTGTTTGATATTTTGTGCCACGAACTCCAACTTATCGTTTTTTTGCAGTGTACAGCATGTTTATTAAGAAGAGAAGTGGACAACATGATGCTTTCTCTCCAAGGCTCAGGAAGCTGGAGGAAGAAACAACAGTTGGAGCAACAGGTGGGAGCTGTGAGTTATGAAACACTGCTGCCCTCTAGTGGACTAAACCAGCAACATAAATAGCTGTGTTGGAGGACTGGGATCAAAACACGCACCAGTTTCTGACTGAGTTGAAAATGACTGAAGCAGAAAAAGAGACTGAAACAAACATTAAAGAATGATGTGAGGGGGCCATGCTGGACTTTTGGTCCTCCTCATTTTAAAAATGCAGACTGGGAGGAACGAGGAGAACTCTGTGCCTCCAGTATTGATGTAAGCTTTGGATTAACAAGTGTACTTTTAATGTAACTGTATGTTTTTATTTTCTATTTTTTAAAAGTATGACCGCAGAAACACAACACTTACTAAAGTATGGACATTTGAGACATTTTCTATTTAATGAGGAAAACAGATGTGAGAGTATTTATCGGGGTGTTCCCTTTCTATTTTTTTTGTTTTGTTTTTTTTTCAATCCAAGCAAATTAATAATGTTATTGTTAAAAAAGGCTTTTGCATAGCAGTTGTTTTTCCAGGTGCATTAACAGTTTATTAAGCGTATGTATGCTGAGGTTTTTAATGCTTCTAAAGGTACAGCAGCTGATTCAAACATGGGATAACGGCAACATAATGTCTGTTTTAATGCTGAGTATTGAAATAAACCTGGTAAACAACCATTTTATTCATACTTGTGCAAATTATTCCAAACATTTATCTTCACGTGCTTCATGGGAGGCTTTGCACTCACCTGAAATCCAAGAGAACTTGGAAAATTTACAAGTTATAAAAGTCATAAAATGGGCAATACAATGAGTAAATTAATTTGTTTCTTTATACTCAAAGAAAATACATAATTACCAGAAAAGTTTCTTCTAAAAGAAGAAAAACCAATGACACGTCACAGGATCCTGTGAAACTCAGGATCCTTGATTCAGGTTCACACTTACCCACACACGTAGGCTCAAAGAAGGCAAACAAAGACACCATAGCTTAATGAGTTTATTTGTTTCAGCACTGAAGATGCTCACAGTTATTTGATATGGGGATTACATCAGTCAGTTTTGTTCCTGCTCTGTCAACAGACCCGCTTCTGGGCCTCAGAATGATCACATGTCCTTGGTGCTGCTAGCCTCCCATCGTAGAAAACAGAAAGAAGGGTGAACAATAGGGTATTGCTTTGTGTTTGTGTACTGGTATCCTCTCACTGTGCCTCTTCCACCGCAAACAGGTGGAGAGAGCTCAGACCTCCGAGCCTTCCAGAGAGAGGAACAGAGTAAAGGAAGCATTGTTCAAAAACTTTGTGCACAAGATACGAGGAGGAGGAGGAGGAGGAGACGGGGAGGAGTTTAGCCAGAGTGTGGGGAATAATAAAAAAAACAAGAAGGCTGGAAATAAAAGCAGAGAGGGTGAGAAGTAAAGGACAGAGAGAGGGTTTAAAACTTTAAAGGTAGTTTTAGTGGAGAGAGAGAGAGAGAGCGAGAGATAGAGAGAGAGAGCGAGAGAGAGAGAGGGGACTGATGAAGGCTGAGAGAAGGAGAGAGTTTGGCATGGAACATGAACACTAAAGCCATGCAAAGAAAAGCTTGTGTTTGACATGCACACAGCAATACAAGCTAAAAGCATAGAGCAGGAATCCCCAGCATGGTTGAGAAGACAATCAACCCCCACGGTTTGTCTGTCTATTTACAAAGAGAAGACGAAGATCAGGATCTGTGGCGTCCTTCTCCTCAGGCCTGGCCTACAAGCACGATAATATGAAACTGACAAATATCAATAGAAGAGCATATTCCCTCTCCAAAAAGAGGCTAACACTACATTCTTAAATTACTGGTAAATCATTTTTTCCCCCAAGAGTTTCCACAAGTTCTCTTTCCCTCCACACAAACATCGGCAGAAAGGGAACTTATGACTTGTCCATGTTCACATCATTTTGTTAAATTCAGAACAAAAAAAAGAAAAAAGTTCATTTTTTTTCTTCAAATGTCGCCCCGTTACGAACACACAAGAGGGTAATAAATAACATTCAACTGACCTAACAGCTTTGTTCATATAAATAGCCAAGTTATAATAAATTAGGAAATCCAACAGTGAGATGAACAGACATGAATAAATAAGGACAAAAATACAAAAATACCCACAGTTGCATTTTTCACGTCATCATATTTTTGTTCCTCTACTCCTACTGCTGGTATGTGAGTCTAAGAGAGAGGTATAGATGGAAAAACCCAAAGACAAAGTGCTGCAGATTACACCAACAGGAATGTTTGGATCGTTATTAGGTCATTCAAACAAAGACAGAAATGATCATGTAACAAAAATACACAGAAGATTTGAAAAGAACGTTGATGTGGCAGGCGCAGGTTCACCAACCTGACCCCATGGTATCTAAACATCGTGTCACAACTAGACATTTCTTCTTTTTCTTTTTTTTTTTACATAAGAAATATCAGTCTGTACAACAGAATAGATCATTCATTTTAAATACCCACATGCCCACCCACACCCTCCCCTGCCCACCCTATACTATCAGATCATCCCCCAACCCCTCCCTTGCCGTTCTGCTCTCACCCTGCTCCTCTCTGAAATCACAATTCCAGTCCATTTTGCAGCAATAGAGTCAAGTCTAATAAATTCAGTTAGTATTTTAAACCCAGTTCTTCACAAAGAAAGTACATTAAAAAGCAAAGAAATACAATCCAGTAAGCATCCGCGTCGGCTGTTTGGGCGTTTTTCCAAGAAACTCCTCCCCCTTCTCTCCTCCTACCGATCAGTCAGTGTGTCGTCTTTTTGTTGTTCATGTTTTTGTTAAAACATCCCAGAGTTTTCAGTGCATACTGGACCTGTGCGTGTATGCATCTTTGTGTGTTCTGTGTGTGAAGTGTCTGTTTGTAAAACGCCTGTTTCAGATCATGAATGCTCCTTGAGACGGGGAAGGCTGGAGGAGGGGGTGTGCGCTCTGGTTTCATCAGGATGTGTGTGTTACTTGTGCACAGGTGTGTGTGTGTGTGTGTGTGTTTGTGTGTTTCTCAGATGGGAAAGAGGGGGGGGGCTCTAAAGGTATTTTCATCTACTTCTACTGCCAGAGGTGGAAAAAGGGGGCTCAGAGGGAGATGAAGGCAGAAGTCTGCATGAAGGGTCTGTTTCCATGGTAACCCCCACCCTCGCGGCGCACCTCTAAAAGCAGTCCTCCGTCAACAAATGTCCGTCTCTCTCGGCGCACTCGGGGGGGTGAAGGGGTTGGTTGAAGGAGGGTTGGCGGAGCGGGGAGCAGGAGGAGGGGCTTAATAGGTTTTCTGGATAATTCCTGGTATCAGAAACAAGTCAGGTGATCACACAGGTTAGCAGCACGGAGCAGAAAACAGAGCACAGGAGGTGTGATGGTCAGGGTACAGAGGATGATGATGATGATGATGATGGAGGGGAATGAAAGGACATGGGTGTGTTTCTGATGAATGTGCAATCTGCTTTTTGCAAAATATCACTTTGATTCTGTGAATATAATTCTATCTAAATAATTTCATTTAAAAAAAAATGTCCATAAATGATTCTGTACATCCAGCTCTTAACAAAGATACTCTCTGTTCTTCTGGCTCATAGAGATACTGTAATAGGTTTTTAAGATTCCTCCTGTGTCCCCACAGATGCCAGCGACAACCTGGCTTTGTCTCGGCCCGCTGAGGGGCATTTGGTGTCATTGCTTTCTGGCTCGTGCCTCCGGACGTGCATTGGCGAGGGGCAGCGTTTGGTGGGTGCGCCAGAGGAGTAGGGCACCTGTCCGTTCTTCTCGTCTGAAAAAAGTTGTTTTATTACGTCAAAGAAGTTACTCAATGGGCTGCCTAGGTACAAACAGTGGAAGAGGAGAGGACAAAAAAGGGGGAAAAGAGAAGAAAGAGAACAAACAAACTAATGAACACAGGATAGAGACGAGGCCAACACGGGTAAGACAGAGCAGGCAGGCGAGGAGGAGGAGGAAGAGGAGGGGGAGGACAGGCAGACACCAAGGATGAGGAGTGCTGGGACAGCCACGCTGAGACTGAGTGAAGTATAAACTCCTAAAAAACATGCAGGTCACAGCACGACCAATGAAAACACACGCGTGTCTTTTTAAACTAACTGTAGGAGAAAATCATGAGTTAGATTCTCTAACAGCTCAGCCTAAGTAAGCACTGTGCTCCAGCTCCAGCAGGTCTGGCCAGCCAAAGCAGGACCAGTGATGAAGAGAAGAGCAGGAGAAAGCTTGGAGCTTCCAGACAAAGTGAAGGAATGAGTGTCTATTCCCATTTTGACAGTTGGACTCATTTACAGAGTATTTCCTGATGTTATTAAAGAACTGAAGGGCAACTTGAACTCTGGGAAAGTGTCAAATATGACGTCTGTTCTCTTGCAGCCATTGAACCAAGTGAGGCAAATTTAACCAATAATGTTGACTTAAGTCTGCCTGAAGTAAAGCTTACAGCATATCTCTGAAGCTCAGAGTTTGACCCTCAGACTACAAATTCAACCCAAAGACATCAGACACACAGTAACAGACTCTTCAAAGTCAGAGAAAGTCTAATTTAAGGTCTTCTATGATGATCTAAAGTGGTTTGAGTTGAGTCAGTATGTTTTTATTTAGATTTTTTTGCCACTGGAGTGGATTTTAAAAATTAAAAATTGTGCTGTCAAGTTTCTTAAAAACAGTAAGAACATTTAGTTACCCCATTGTCAGTTCTTTTTTTAATCATTTTAAGCTTGCCCTTTTTGCTCTTAAATAGCTAGTAATAAGACATTTTTCCAGACTTGACGGATGAATGTGGCTCATGATAAGTCTGAAAAGACATTCAATTCTAAAAATAAGACAAACACTTGTTTAGTCTTGAGTTTTTGCAGTGTAGGTACATCGGTACAGAAATGAACTAAGAAAAAGTCAGCGCTGTTTTGCAGCTGGTGCAGACACATCTACAGAATTGTTTCTGAATGCCAAGCAAAGCAAATACATGCTGAAAAAAACAATTTGCTGTAACAACAACTGTAGAAACAAAGAACGGTGCCGTTAAGATGACACGACACACTAAACAGGAGAGTTTATGTTGGTAGAAGCATTGTTTTGTTTTGTTTGAGTTTGAAAAAAAAGCCTCATTTCCAAAAATGACAATGTGCACACGCTGCCAGCCAAACTGGCAGCAGCAGTCTGGTAAATTGGGCAAACTTCTTCAGAACGTGAATCTATTAAAGTTATTTTATTGTGTTTGTTAGCGTGTGTGTGTGTGTGTGTCCCTGCCTGCTTCGTTATCCAGCTGGAAAATGTTCGCAGCCAACGTCTCCCTGGTGTTCCCTCTGACTTTGTCATGTGTGACAAATTCCACATTTAGTGGATGAACTCCACCCAAATCTGCACATTTTCAAACCGACAGTAAACTCATGAAAGTTAATGATGTCAACTCTTCAGTGAGACGGACGCGGTCTCTGAACGAGCAGTTTTCCTCTGTAATCCTCAAGTAAGCTCACTACCTTCCTCCACACTTCTTCCATTGTTCCACCTCTCCATTGTCTGCCTAAAGTGAGTGCTCAGGTACGCTGCTGTTGGAGCTGATTAGGGGACATAATGAGCAGGACTTGATGAAGCCTTTTGTTTGACACACATTGGTATGCAAAGCCATTTCTACAGGGCTTCTTTGAACAGCCCTGTGGTCAGGTAGCTCTAAAGGTGTGATGAGAGGTCAAAGGAAGAGGGGGTGGAGGAAGTCGAGTTTAATAATGCTTTTATTTATCGCTAAGCACATATTGACCTGTTTAAAGATTCATATTACACCGTGAGATACTCTGATAGTGTGAAGTCATGAAATTCATTAAGTCTGACCTTGGTTTAAGGAGCTATTATTGACTTCTGATACCCAGCTCTGATAGGAGGTACAGAGCAGGGCTTTGGTATTTAAGTGTTGTAGTCATGAGGTGCTCTGGAGGAACCATTTAATATAAGTGGAGCTACAGAAATAGTGCTTTTGGAGGAACTTTTAATAATAATAATAATAATATATTGTATAAAATTCAGATGTGGTCCTCTCAGCAGTGCTCAGTTCAGGAGTTATGAACAGTAAAGTTGTGTGTCCACCAAGTCACCTGGTCCAGTTCCCTCCAGTACATTACTGCTCTGTACAGCATGCAGTGATTGGTGGGGTTACCATTATTAGAAGCCAGGGATGGTACCAAAATAACCATGGTGGGTAAGGTGCAGTAAGGAGCATGGCTGATTTGACTGACAGGTGGATGTGATTCTGTTTGCCAGGCATGAGGGCTGTGGCTGAAACTCCACCTTTTTTTTTTCCAGTTTAAAGATTTAATGGGAGTTAGATGGGTCTGCATTTCCAATATGGAGACCACAATCTTTGTGTTTCTTAACATCTCTTAAGAACTACGTCTGTGGTAAAAGTACAGCAGAATTATAAGCATGCCAATCCTCACGCTCATGTCTGCATATGCAGACACCATCTCCTCTTTACCTTTCCCTCCACTGGATCTCTGTAAGTCTCAAGTTTGTTTAACATCGTCGAAAAACTTTAAATTACTCCAATGATTACCTGTCTTGGCTATCAGAGCAATTTTTCTTTCACCTCAGCACAAGCTCACACATCCCCTGTGCAGTTTCTTGTAGCTGTAATTGGTTGCAGCTATTTTTAAAAAAACTACACTTGCTGTGTTTATATTATTGATCATGATCCACTCTTTAAATCTTAACCTGGCCTGGAATCAGCATTTTTGGATTTTCTTTTACATGCCTTTCTTTTGACTGTATCTGTGCAGCACATTCATTAGCTTGAGCTATGTTACATGTGTGTATTTGACTTGATTTGAGTGACCAAATGATATGCTACTTTAGCATTCCCCAGTCCTTCAGCACAGGAATTATCTTTAAGTAAATAACTGGTGTACAAAATCAATAACAGACTGTTAGATATCACATGAGTATAGATCCCTGAACAGTCTGAACATTGTGAGTAATACTGTCTCACAAAACTGACCAGCTCTCACCTCAAAGCTGCAGTATAACAGAGTACGCTACGTACGTCTATTATTAGTCCTCTAATGTGCATCAGACTGTACAAATGTCGTAAAGGAACACAGGAGGGACACAAACAGACAAACACAGAGCGTTCATTTATGAATGGGATGAAACTGATTTGAGACTGGTCGTGTTTCCTGATCTGACCAGAGGGTGGAGCTGTTGTCAAGATGATGGCACACAAATAGAGCAGTGACTCACGAGGGAGGACATGCTGTGAGCAGAAGAGGAGGAGACGGATTCTTCTATTGCTTTTTTTTTTTATTGTCATCATCCACACTGGGATGGAGTCACTTAGGTGGAGAACAGACTCAGCCTTATGACCAGCAGGAAGACGAAGAAGGTTGTAACACTGTGACTAAGTTCTCAGGTGAAGAGGTGATGCACTGACTGGCCGAGATTTGTCTCTCTGTGCCTTAAGAGCCTGCTGGACCCAGAAAAATGAAGAGTGGGTCGTATCATACGAGCGCCCACAGAGAGAGAAGGAGCAAGCGAGTGCTTGTCAGGTGTGGTGTGGCTGTGTGGAGCAATGCATTGTGGGAGTGAGTGTTGAGTTGCAGCGGTGTTACCATGGTGACAAGCTCCTACAATCATTCTTGGAAATAGAAGTAGCCAAATGCAAATCAGCTTACCCTACCTCTGCTCTAATCTCCACTGCCAGGGCAACAAGGCAACATTTGACCCGCGGCTGCCGCTCGATAGCAACTCCCACCCGATTACGGCAGCAAGGCGCGGGCATGCAAAAAGAGTAAAATGCCGTTTCCAGAAGCGGAGAGAGTGGCTCAGGGAATTTAAAGCGCAGCAGAGGAGGAGGAGGGCAGGATTTAGCTCAGCTTCAGCAGTGAGAGAGGTTCCCCAACAAGGGTGGGACAGGCGAATGAGGCGTTGGAGGGGTGAAGGTGAAGAGTTTTGGAGAAGATTTTGAATCATATCTCTGTTAAAATGGGAATTCCTACTCACCAGACAGCTGCTGGACCCCAGGCTGGTCATGTGTGCTTAACAACTGGCTCTGAATCGTCTCCACTACTCGCTTAAAGCGCCGGCTGGGTCCTAAACAAAGGCACACACAGAGCAAGCGTTTTTAAGACCAGATGCATCCTAAGAGCAATAACGCTATCAGCACAAAGACAGACAGCAGCATGGAGAAAAATATTTTTAAAAAATCAAGCGTGATAAGAGAAACACACACACACACAAACACAAAAGCTCAATTTGTGAGCTGGAGAAGCTGCAGAAAGCCTGAGATGTTAAAAAAGATCCACACAAGTGCTACCCAAAGCTCCCACCAGCTGTCTGTTGTTTACAGTATGAGGTCAGTGACATGGAAGAACCAGCAGGCATCAAACAGCCACAATTACACTCCCATTCAACTCAAATATCCCTCACTCCAGTCTAGATGTGTGTGGGTATGTGCTTGTCAGGATGTGTGGAAAAGAAGCAAGAGAAGGATGCTTGTGTTTCTGCAAGGCTAAGCATGCTCGCATGATTGCAGAGTATATAATCTTGCATAGCCAGACCTCATCTTGTTACGCTCAGGCAGGTTTTGGGGGGAAAACTTTATCAAGCAGTAAGGATTGTCAGAACTTTGAAAATCCTCGGGCAGCCGTTCATTTTGGCAGTGAGTTTAAAGACACCCACCTCTGGAAGCAGCACTTGTGCCGTACTGGATACAAACAGTTTAGTTTAATTTCGTCATTTTGTAGTGGGATTGACACTTAACAAGGAGGAGATGTCTTTCCACACTTTTCAAAGTGACGAGTGAGCTTGAATTTCAAGAGGCTCATGTGAGCCTGATGAGATGGCACACCGGCTATAGCCAGAAAGCCGGAATGTTACAACAGTTGCCCTCTGATCTGTCCCCTCATAGCTTTGAAGGTCCTGGTCTGGACTTCACACTGCCCATCCACAGACGGAGGAGTGAAATCTAATATAATTCAAAGCATCATGTTTTGTTGAAGTAAACATGTGCCTCACAATTTGGAGAAAACTAATTCCCAGCCTTGCAGAAAGCACTCAACCGAGCAGGGCAGCGGGCACGCTTACTTTATGTTTACTTACAGTGACTAAATTTACTTCATTTTTAAATGTTTCATGTCTGTGTGTTTTTCATGTCTCTGTTTGCTTCAGTTTCCCTCAGAATGTTGCAACTGCTAAAAAAAGCTTCATATTAAATACAAATGTGTTTGTTATTCCTCTGGAGGACTCCAAAGGTCCATCACAGTTGTCTGCAGAAACTCCAGGTCAAAGAACATGACATGTATCACATCTTCAAGAGTCTTCCTCAAAATGTTTAAATTCTTCCAAGATTAAAAACAGAAGCATCAGTTTGTGGCAGGTACAAGCAATCGTTAATATAAGTGCAGAAAGTACTCTGCAGAATTTCCAACAAAGATACAACCTGGGTAATCAAACAAAATCTATGTGTGTGATGTAATCCTATTGTCAGCTAACAGTTATAACTCCACGAGGGCCTGTGTCCACTATCAGCAATTTTTGCATTGGCAGCACCCACAGCATCAGTTTTAGAGACTTCTTAACACCACAAACTGTTCAAATGTCACAAAAGTTGTCCAGCAGCACTTCTGTTTTCATTCATAACAACCCTTGATTCTGTTGAAAAATGCACCACATGCATAAAATTTGCTTTGCTTTTTTTTAAATGGTATTTTACAAAGAAAATGTTGATGAGTTGGAGCGAGTTTTGACTGACTAGTAACTGGTCCAGTGCACACTGAACACCTTTGCTAATTCATGTAGAGTGAGAAGATCAACAGAACCAAGTGGATAAAGAGGGTGTTGTTGTTTTTTACTGACCTGAGAGCAGGGTGAAGGTGACAGAGTAGATGCCGTTCTCCTTGGTGGCAGCTGTGCTCTCTGTGTAGGTGATATCCACCTGGAATTTGACCGGTTTCTGGAAGACTGTGGGGCCTGCTGTGGACTTGTACTCTGCTCGGAAACTGGTTTGAGAGATCACACTGTGGCTCAGGCTGGGGATCTGGAAGAAGGAAAAGAGAAAAGGGGGTCAGCTAAGGAGAAATGGACAAAGAGATGGAGAAATGAATAAAACAAGGTGACTATTAGATATAGGGAACTTTGCTGTTTACTTTCCTCTCACCTTAAATATGATGAGGTGAACTGACCTCATTTAAATGCCCTCCACATACTAGCGAGCCACATTTGAAGCTCTAAGGAGATTAATGCCTCAGGGAGTAGCTGTGCATGACAGGGAAAGTTAAGCTAATGTAATCTTGAGTCATCCAACAACATGGCACTCTCTCTCCTAAAATGAATTTATATGCCTGATGAACAGGTGAGCTCACAAATAGTCCCGTTTCAGCCAAAGTGCTGGAGAGGGTTTGACATTCCATTAATGTGAGTGTGCTGAGAGGTATAATTCTACTGATTCAGGTGCCAATCTGCTGTCTGGGATAGCAGCTAGTATAACCCAGAGGAGAAAATAGCTACCTCCAAGGAGAGGGGAAACAGATTTAACATCGACCTGCACTCGCTGAGTTTGCATTCACTAAGACTTTGTTAAATCTAACCGGGATGAAAAGAGGTTCTGCTCAATAATGTTCTCTGAATATCAACTACCACAGCACATTGTTTGCTCATATAACCCCCTGAAGAAGCCTAATGTTGCCCTGGTCTTGCATGTATTTGAACAAGAACTCTATTATAAACACAGTACACTCACAGACACAACCTACGCTATTTCTCTATTTCTCTCAGTATACATCTTAATACACACACAAACATGCTCAGTTCACAGTACTTGGGGTAAAGCATCTATATGCTAATGATCAATGCTCTCTGTTGATTTTCCATTGACCTCAAGTGAGTCTGCAGTTGGAGGGAAAAATTGAAGCGCTGAACACAAGCAGTTTGCTGAATTGCTACATAAATCTGAAGCATGTTAGCAAACACTCGGAAACAGGCGGCCTCATGGCAAAGCCAATCACTGCTGCTGTTAGAAAAAGCAATGTCTTGCATCAGAAAGCAGATATTACAAGTAATATTACAGGGTGAAAATGTGCAGATGTAGAGTAAACAGCTGGGGCAGAGAGAGCAGGGGTCGGAGGGTGGATTGAATACGGAGACATGATGCAAGAAAGGTATTCATACTGAGAGGAATGCTTGAACAATGTCCGCCTTGATGGAGCTGAGGGGCTTGTCTCTGATGACGATGAAGATCTGCTCCTCTTTTTCCAGGTTGATGAAGTTACCAAACCAGGATTTTTTGGCAAGTCTATGAGGAAATAAAAGAAGAAGGATGTCATCTAAAAGTTTCATTTTTTATTCATACAAGAATTAATGTCTCAACAACATCTCCCTTGTAAGCTCTGGGGAAATGGATCGGCAAATAGTAATAGATACTCTGAGGGGAATGAGTTAAAACTGTGCATGGGAGAACATTTTTCTAACATTTCACCTCATGTGCAACTGGGTAAGCGTAAAAAAATCTGTGCATAAAACTGTGTGTGTGTCTGTGTGTGTGTGTGTGTGTGAGAGAGAGAGAGAGAGAGAGAGAGAGAGAGAGAGAGAAAGTCTGAGTGAAGCAGAGACACGGACAGAGAAAGACTGAGATAATTGAGGCTCTCTGTGAACAGAACTGTAGGTCCAGGAGGGGTAGAGGTGGATGAATTCACTACTGGCTTCGGTTCAGGTGTAGCTGCACCCACTAACAAGCCATATGGACTCTTGTTTCGCAGCATTTGAATAATTCATGAGGTTCTTAAAATGTTCCTGGGCTTGGAAGACTCAAACTTCTGCAAAAAGATTATCACCCCCCTTTAAATATAAACAAATAGTAACAGAGACTTAAATAATGTTACATCTACGGTGACATTCAGTTTCCCATTGGTTAGCAGTAAGACGCTTGTTACAGCTGGTGTGTGTGAGTGTGTGTGTGTGCCTAAGAGAAGGGTTTTTTTTCCAGCCAGCTCTTCAACTCCTTCCAGCCAGACTGTTCTTCCCAGCCAGATGGAGATGGCAGAGCCAGACAGCCAGCCAACCAAACAGGCGTATCTAGGCCAACCTTCAGTTATCAGGCCCCTGGGAGCTCTGCAACATCACAGGGGCTACCTTCCCTCCCTCATAACAAACCCACTACCTCCTCTTACAGGGCTGCTTCCTCTCCAACTCAGACCAGACCTCAGGTCATTACAGGGAACTCAGCAGGCAAAGAAAAAAAAATCATGGGTGTCATACTTTCCAAAGCATCAAGTTATCGAGAGAGAGCAAGTTTGAGTCAGTGACTGAGAGTCTGACGGGTTATGCATAGTTATGACGGGAGTGTTGGCTTCAAAAGGATCAGCATGTACTCACTCCGGGGAAGACTCTGGTGTGAGGCTGGACATCTCCTCTTGTGTAGGAACTGTAAAGGCAGGGTCAAAAGTCAGACTCAGATGGGGAGGGGAAAAAAATCAATGAATGAGCTAATTCACAGACAATAAGAAACTAGATGTCATATTTATACCTTGGAGTTTCCTGCGGTGGAAGCGAGGGGAGCCCAGGAAGCTGTTCTTGATGGAGTTGAGGCGTGTCCTCCAAGGTAAGCCTCCGATGGATGGGCTGGGGGGCGGCGTTGGGGTTGGTGTCCCAGATGGACTGTCCTTTGGGGTGTGCACCGGGGTGCCCTTTGGAGTGGGAAGGGGGCTGCCTCGAGGGGAGGGGTGAGGGGTGACCTGTATGAGGGGGATAGATTTGGGTGGGTGGTCATTGAGAGAAGAAGGCACCGGCGCCACAGGGTGAAAGTGATGCAGCCGGATGGGCGACAGCGGCACTACAGGGCTGAAGGGCACAGAGAGCTGAGGGTTGGCAGCAAATTGGGAGCGCCGTACCTGGGGGCTGTTTGGGATTGGAGAGTTGGGGGTGGAGGCTGGGGCAAAGGGGGAAGATGGGGACGAAGGAGAAGTAGGGGTGGGAGGCATGGAGGAAGAGGGTGGTTGTGATGGAGGCTGGCAGGGAGCAAAGGTCTCTGATTTGGCTGCTGATGCTTCTTCAGGGGACGTTTCAGGGAGCGGGTTAGATCGTGTGGCTTGCAGAGGCTTGGGGGCGACTTTTGGTTTGGCAGGGAGCGTCTGTGTTTTGTTGAGCGCTACTGGGATGGGCTCACTGTTTGGAGCAAGTGAGTTAGGGGTGGAGATACGGGGGCCTGTGCGGTTTGGAACAGGCTCAGGGGAAGGGCAGGGGCTTGTGTTAGGGGACTGTGACATGTCTGGGGACTGAGGTGGCACACAGAACTTTCTGACAGGCTGGAGGTAGAGGACAAAGTGTGAGGAGACATGGAAAAACACAGCCGGGGGCCAGAGCAGGTGGAGGAGGAGAGGAAAACAAAGGAAAACACAAGGGGACCCATGCAGGCACACAAAACACGCAGAAAGCAGGAAAAAGTGTGGCATATCAAACAACCACACAACCAGTAGAACACAGAGGCAGGTGAGGTGTTTACATACGCAGGAGAGATGGAGGCATTGAAAAGAAACAAAGACGGAGAAGAGATGAAACATGCAGTTAAACCATTCTGTGAGTCATGCAAAAGAAAAAAAAAATGAAGTGAAAACAACAAAAAGACAAAAGATTGAACATAATATAACAAGCCTAAATAAATAAATAAATAAATAAATAAATAAAAATTCAACTTCTCTTGAGTTAAAGCATGCAGGTCTTTCAAAACAGAGAAAACTATCAAACACAAATGAGGGTGAGAGACATTTGGCCTGCTGTGAGGACAATTTGGGCTGTTTCAGTGACAGAGGGAACATAATCAAGGTATCTCTGCTGTAGAGCTTCCAGTTTCCAGTCAGGTTTATCGATCTGTTTTATTTGGTAATGGTGAAATTGTGGCCTCCAGTGGTGCACCATTTCCCCTCACATGCCTCCCCTTTTCTAGACACAAATCTGAGAAAATAACCCCACATGGAGCCCCTTGCTGAGACCACAATCCCAGCTTTGGGTAGGTCTAGGAAATCAATTTCCCTTTCAGATCAGCCTGAAAGAACCTGTGTGGCTGCGAGGAGCTCGTCTTAGGATCCCAGGCTAATCTCAAGCCTTCTCAGGTTAGTCAGCTGGAAAAAGTTTGACTACAAGCTCCCCAGCTCTGAGCAAGAAAAGTGGGATTTTCTGAAGCATTCGCTGAGCTGGATTTCCTCAGAGCTCGGCCACAGAAAACAGAGAGATGGGGATAATAAGCCACAAGGATGAAGAAAAGGAGGCTTTGGGGGAGGATGACGTTTGTTTTTCTGTCAGGTCCTCCTTGTATAAGTGCATCAGTATGTTTTTTTTAAGATCTAACTGGACAATCCATGTAAAGTCTGATTTAATACAAGAAACGCAGAGTCCACCATAGAAGAAAAATATCAAAACATTGCATGTGCAGAGGGATTCAGAAATATTGCTTTCTTTGTTGGAGGTCAGAAGTCATACCTGGAGTGACTCTATTTTCACTAGCCCTTATAAACAGCACTAAATTGGGATCAGCCATGGCTGGATGATTGTTATCCCTGAAGGCAAACAACTAGAAACACGAGAACCAGGTCAAAACCTGTGTGTTGTATGTGCTGGTCTTGACTTACCCGCGGGCTGCTGAGGGGGCTGGTGGAGAGGCCGGAGGACGCTCCGCTAATAGACCTCGACCTGTGGCACAAACACGCAAGAACACGCACACACACACACAAACACACACACACACACACACATGGCAGAGTTAATTTGTGGGATCAACATAGGAAGCTGTTCCATGTTCCAGTAAACAGGTGGAGCTGAGGGCACAGGGGTTACATGTTGCACTCAGTTAGAAAGCACCACAGCGTATGTTACTGTCAGAAGAAGCAAAGCAGTTGTTGCTAAAAGCTTCACAAACACAAAATCTAATAACACACTGAGGGATTACAACACTGTCAAAACATTGACTTTACACCAGGTACAACTAGACAACTGGACTGCACCGACCCCCCAGCAGTTAGTCCAATTCAGCTCACACTTTGGTTTCAAATATCTTGATTTAACTTCAACCTCCATGTAAAGCTATCTGCTTTCTCCACAGATTAGCTTTCAAATTAGCCTCCCAGTCTGTCTATAGCTTGTTAAGATCTAAACCCGTTGACTTTGAGGCCTCTGCACTACATCAGTCAGAAATCTGTTGAGGGGGGTAAATGAAGTGGGACATTTGGTTGAGTGCCATTTGTCATGTTTTGCCTTTCCCCCTGCAGATGCCGTCAATAACCCCTATGAGCAGCGCCCTGCTCAGAAATTAACAATCACAGGACAATCTGTCTCCATCAAGAGAGCAAACACACGTACACAAACGGGCACACAAAAACAGGGCTTGTCAACAGTCGGAAACACCAGCTGCTCACTGTCACAACACTGCTCCTTTTTTGTCATTCAATCTAACATCCCCCCTCTTTTGACTTTACCTCTTTCGCTCTCTGTCTCTGCTGTTTTAATGCATTTGTGAGCATTTTATCGTGCTTTCAGATCTGTTGTCTCTCTTAAAGAAGATGACGAGATAAACACTGCACATGCTGTTTTTTTGACCTGCTTGGTTGTAGAGTAAGACCTCAGAAAAATGCTACATGACAAAAAGAGGGAGTAAGAGAAACATGAAGGAATGATGGAGGGAAGGAAATGGTAATGGAGATTGATATTCAATCCTGTTGTTCAAACACTCCCATAGGACCAACAGGAGCATCCGTACATGGACAAAAAACTGTGTACACTGTTACAGCTAATAACCGTAAAATGACACTGCTACCACAGGACAGAAAACTAAGAATTACTCCTATTTGTATCAGTTTTAAAGGTAGAGGCGCTTATTTGGGTTCCTGTGAGAGATGCACAAACAGAACACATTCAAGGCAACACTAGCAGCCACACGAGGGAGAGAGTGAAAAAAATATAGAAACACCCACACTCAGGCTATTTTTGTAATCCTCTCACTGCCCCTTCCGTGAGTGTATGTATCGCACACACTCATGCACACATGAGTAGGCGATGCTGAGACCACGCTGGCTAGGAGTTCTTGTTTCAGTGAGCAGCTGACCAGACTGATGCTATCATTTACATTTAAGCCCTGCAGTCCACAGAGACATGCCCACAGTCAATTGCACTTCAACTCAACATGGTCCAAACACAGCATCCTCAGGCCATTATGAGCATATTGTTATAAACACTCTGCATCTGCTACTGTTGGCCAAGAAGGTCTATAAAGCTAATGTTACAGATGGTTGTGTTGTACAGTAATAGGCTGTCAGAGTCCTGTTCTAGAGGCCATGAATTATTGCTGACGGATGTTGTCACAGTGAACAGCAAATATAACTAATGTAGTCATTCATCATCTGTCTCACAGAAACTAATGTTTAAGCAGTCTGAGAGGAGATGTTGAAGTCAGTTTAGCTGTTTGTGATTCAGTGTGTGCGCTTGTTTTGTGTTCAGGGTCCGTTCATCTTAATTCTAAAAAGTCTGCTCTTTGAAAGTTTTGGTTTCACTTGTCCATGTTTATCAAGATTTCAAAGTGAGCATTACAATTACACAAAATTACTGAAGGTTATCCATAAAGTAAACTTATATTAGGTTTCATAAGGATAACTTTATCATTTCAATGCCGTTTTCACAAAAAATAGTTGACTTACTTAACCCCAGTGCTGCCAGCAGGCAGCAGCAGCATTGATATGGGCCCTCACTATAATGAGGACTTGAAGTACTAGGGTTAATAAAGTGTTTTTATAATGGCAAATTCCTCTTAATTTTCTCAACACTGCTAGCACCAACAGTAACATGTATTGCCACTAATTTGGAAACTGTATGTCAGCACAATTTTAATGGACATTTAAGGTTTCACAGTGAAGATTTTTTTTTTTTTTTTTTTTTTTTTTTTAATCTGGAAACAGTTTATCCAGCCCCTTGTTTGACTGAAAGGTTATAGGAACCTTTGAGATGAAGAATTCAGGGTACTGGGCACTGGTCTAGCAGCGTGACTAAAGTGTGCACTCCATATCCATAAGTTGTAGTCCTTGTTCCAGCAGCTGCTGGTTCGACTTTTTGCTAAGAGTCTTTGCTGGAGCTCTCAGTGTTTACAAAAGTTTTATGTTTTGATTTTACAATAGATAAATCTGAGGCAGATGCAACACGCTTCACTACACCACTAACAGCATTTAGTGTTACTAAAAGCATCTGCATATGTTCACCAACTGAAAATACTACTGTTGTGCATTTTGTGAGTTTAGGTGAGAAATGTTTACCTGCATTGCGTCAGTCCTTTTAAATTGTATCATTACTTTCAGAAAAAAGTTATCCTTTACCATCACGTGTGTGCAAAGGAGTATGCATGTGGTCACCCGTTCTGGTCTGTCTATTAACCATTAGTCCAGGAGCTAATATTTCCTACGAGCCTGTTCTGGAACAGAGCCCGTGTCCTCAGCGTGTGACCACCAGAGGAGGCTGAGATTCATCCAAAGCACCCGTGGGGGTCTAATGTTTGGCTGTGGGGGATGGAAAAAGTACAAGAGGTTCTGTGATGAGGGCATGGACTGAAATAAAAAGAAAGTGAAACAAAATGAAATGGATGGCGCCAGGAGTCAAACTGTGAGCGAATAACATCGCCACAGCCGAAACACAATGCTGCTGCTCTGCTGGTACGATTTAAAGAAAATGGAGAGAGTTCTTTCTTCCTCTCTGTGCCCCCCTCGACATTGACTCTGTCCTCTTTCAATGAGTAGATATTCATATAAATCAACACACTTTTTACTTTCATTTCCTCTCCTGCACCCTGAGAACTCCCTGAGGACACAGTGCATTAATATTCACAGCTCAGCTCTGCAAATTCCTAAATGTAGTTAGACCCCTGCAGTTTGTGCTGTGGAGATCAGTGTTAAAGGTGCTTTATTTGTGCTCATTTGAGCCTCTTAAATAAATTAGAGTCAATAATTAGCATGAGAGCCTGACTTATTAAGACTGCTCCCGCTAACCCAACACATTCAAACTGCATGAAGCAACTAGAGCAGATCAGCGAAGGAAAAAAAAGTCAATTGATATTCTCTTCTTCACACTACAGCACTTTTCCATATTTCATTTACATATCATTAACCTCCCTTCATTTCTCCTGGCATGTTGTTAGGACTTAAAATTAAATCAGTGGGATTTCTTGAGCTTTTGGTTCAGCTTTAAATGTCTTTTTGGGTGTACATAGAAACAAGCATGCACATGAGAGAGTCCCATGTGGATGTCTTTGCAACATGGTTACTGCAGCATTTATCCCTGATCTATTTAATCAGACTTCACAGGCACAGTCAAATCACACATCACATGTAAGAAAATGTAGCCTGGGTGGATGATCAGATTGTGACTGCCTGCGTGAGATAAGTGTGAAGCAAAATGCTGGATCAGTATTAAGGATTCAGGCGTTTTTGTTGTGTAATTTTAGATAAAACCCTTTCGCCTCTCTTACACCATTTGCGTTGGTAGGGATGTATCCTGTCAAAACACATGTTTCAAAGTCAGTCCTCTGCCTGACACCCTCTGATCTTAAGTTCTAGGAATCTTCGACGCTGTCAACAAAAGTTTGCTGTTGGGGAAAGATAAGGTTAGGTTCAGAGAAAGTCAGTCACATCTTTGGATGTTATTTTGCTACCTATGTGACTCCCCAGCATCGACGCACACAAACACACACGCTGATCAAACTATAAGTTCACACAAGGATGCAATAAAAGCTAGAAAAGTAAAAAAAAAAAAATTACAGATTCACAGAGACTTTGTGACACACATCCTTGTCCCTCCAAGGCTGCAGAGCTGTGATTTTGCATCGGGGGGAGAGGAGATGTAATGCAAGAGGGAGATCTGATTTGATTTGGAGGCAGAGGGGTTGTGATATATTGGACCCACCCCCCACCTCCAACCCACCACAGCTGATAGGAAGCTAGACAGAGGAAAAACTAGCAGCGATTCCACATTAGCATAGCAATCCCACACAAACAGAGGGGGGTGTTTGGGACTGAAGGTCAGCTGCACATGAGGGACTATGGCAGAGAGGAAAAGATGTAAAAAGAAAGAGGAGATATGAATGGGATAAAGAAAAAAACACTGATTTAAAATAGCATGGAAGGAAGATGCAGCAGAGCTTTTTAATGTATGCAGCCAAGATCCAGATATGAATATATTTCTTATGTAGATGTATCTTTTATTGAGATTTATAAGGATAAACATGAAGGTCTTGTATTAAATAAAGGTTCAAAGCACTTATTCCATTGCCCTTTATGAAGAAGCCCATTCATCTGTGTATGATTTATGAACTGGTGTTGACTCTGCTGTTTGTAAAAGAATTAATCATGCTCGATAAAGTCACTGCAAACTGGCCTATTTTGGGATTCTGCGCTTGACTGAAAGGGATGAGTCAGAGAGAAGGGCAGAAGAAGACGGCTTCTAAACTAACGCAACCTTTAAATAAAGAAGGGATGAGACGTGGATCGCCTGAGGGGATGAAGGAGGCGATGAAACAGAGGGAAATGAATCTGAAAACTGAAATAAATTCAGAGGCAGCAGAGGATAGGAAGAATTAAGCAGAAGTGTTTGGAGGTGGGAGCTCTCGAAATGGATTTAAACTTCTGAAGTGGCATCCCCCGGTGAAATGAAGAGGGAAATAAATTCTTGATATTTTGTTGTTGGCAGAGCTCTCTGGTGAGGAGTTATAAATGCATCTGACATTTGGGTGAAAACTCAACTTTATAGCTACAGATTTTTTGATCTATACAATATATATGTGCTCGCTGCTTCTGCATTTCTGTTCTACATCCGCGAAAGCTTTTGCCCGCACTCTGCCAATCCCCCTATCATTAGGCAGATCAGGTCATCACCCCCCTCAAATTCAATCTTCCCCGCTGTCACAAATGTCATCGCCTGTGAGCTGTGGTGCACAGTCTGATGATATATGGGTTGTTGAAATAAGATGAGGAAATAGATTTAAAACCAGTGTGCCTTGTGGGGGTGTGAATCTGGCTGAAAATTCCCAAAGAATTGAGAAGCAGAGAAATGCTCTGCATCTGGTGAGAAAGTGGGACACAGTTTGGGAGAACTGATTATCAATGCATCAGATTATGAAGAGCAGAGATAAATGAGCTGAAAGTGGAGGAAGAGGGTTGTAGACTTTAAAGCTCTGAATATCAAATGTGTCTTTTTCCTTAGTTTTGAAGTTAAATTAATTAAAAGACCACAGCTTCAGAAGCCACAATCTGAAAAACTGGACTCTGTTGGACTAAGCTTCTTCCATTTCCTCAAAAATTAAGGTCAATTAAAACAAATTTGAGAAACCACCAAATGTTTGATGGAAATACAAAGGGCCCCGCTGCATCTTACTCCTTACATAGACATCTCCTCTAGCTGAGGTGAGACAAACCAAGAGGAGGTGAGAGGGTGAGGTGAGTGGGGCGGATGAATACCTCTCTTCTTTGCTGCGTTTTGTACCGGCATCTGGAATATCCAAGCTTTTACTGTACACTGATTTTCTACAGTGAGACAGAAGATAAAACGAGTGTAGCATCAGTCTCCGTTTTTGTCTCATATCTAGCCATCTGACATTTGAGCTTGACTTGCTGCAGGCTCGTACACCACAGGGCAGTGAGATCCTCCACAAACAAAGCAATGTCTATTTTACGTTTAAAACATTTTCTCCTCTCGTCTGCTCCTTCCATACCTTTGTCCGTGCTGTGTCATGTCGATCATCCTCCTAGCTGGTACTGGTGAGCCACCGTCTGTCACACTGAGGACTTCCATGGACTTCCTCTCTGGTCTCCTCTTGCCGTGACGATTCAACATGGGCGAGTCCACTCGCTTCCTCGGAGGATCTGTGTGAGATAAATCAATCTTAGAATCAACAATATGCACCTGCCCTGATGTCTCTTTTCCTACACATCGACTTCTGTTCTGCTTTGTGTGCACATGTTTTTACAACGTTCAGCGCTCGCTGATCACATTGACAATGTATCTAATAGTGTATAAGTAATGTTTTCCTCCAAGACCTTGAACTACTAATGGTAACTGTATTGACTGTATCACATTCACTGAAGAGGGAGTCTATTCATCACAATGTCAGTATCTCTCTCACACACACATGCACGCACGTACACACACACACATTTTTATGTATGTAACATTTGTATTGCAGTGCTCTTGTCAGAAAATAACTGGCATAAGTATAAGTAGAGCATCTCTGTAGGAAGACTGTGGTCGCTTAAGATGACTTTTTTTTTATTAAAATGAACAATCTGTGGCCCGTTTACACTTCATTCTTGCCACTTCAGTTAATATAATGAAATAATGGAATTCCAATCTGTCTCTGAATTAATTTATCTAGCTTCTGCTACTGGAGGAAATCATGCACAATGGTTTGATGAAGAGCACCAGTCAGTTATAGTAACTGTATCCTTAATCTGTATCGACACACTTTTCACCGTTGGGCTGATTGCTGTTTTTGTAGTGCCATCAAAAGTCTGTGTGAGGATTACCTTGCTTGTATAGTGGACTCACTGAATCCGGACAATGCACTGTATAATGTCAAAGTAGGATACAACTTGTGGCCACTAATCAAACAAAAAAACTGTCATGCGTGTAGAATGGAAAAGTAATTCATTTTGTATAGAAGTATGCAGTAAGTGATCCCTGAAATTGGTGATGTTTTTTTTGTGGCACTTAGCTTCATGTTTTCATTTTAAGACAACATTATCATCGGGCATCTGGCGAGACAGTAAGTAGTCTGAAAGTGTTTTTGAATTGTACTGATGAGCTCACTATTGGATCCACTGTACAGAACTCACTAGGTAAGTTGCTTTTGTATTTCCAGATCTGCAACAATTGTTTATTTGTGTTAACCTCACCAACTTCATTGCGTGGGGGAAGATTCTGGTCCTCCTGACTGGGATACCTCTCCTTACGATCCAGTAACAGGAAGTAGATCATCTTTTCTTGGTTGTCACTGCAGAGAAGAGACAATAAAAGGTTTGGAAAGTATCCAAAGTGCACATTAAATGGTTTTACACAATAATTTCAAACATGCGTATGTGTAGAGTAGCAAAACACTGATGTGCATGTGGGGGCTGATGGTTGCCTGCAGGAGCTCAAAACCATTAAAATGCAAAATTCTCTATGATTAATGTCCTTTAATCTTTTTGGGCTCACAGTGAAACCGCTGCTAAAGAGGCTCAATCATTAAAACAAAAGTTTAGTTTTACAGATCATTAAGCTGTGGTATGATATTCTGCGTATATTTTTAGGACATGCCCTCCCTGATATGCAGAGTCTGCTGGTAGGTTTATGAGAAGAACCAAAATGTCAGGAGCTCCGCCTTTTCTTTTCCTGTAAATCGGAAAGCCTGATATCTTTAGCCTTTGGGCCAGTTCACTCTGTGTAAAAGGCCCGGGAATTGGCCCTCTATAATAAAGACAGATTGGAAAGCAGTAGGAGGCAAAGAGACAAGGACCTGCAAGTTCAGCTAAAATGAACCAGGGGAAGGGAGATACAGACAGCAGATTTTCCTCCAGTCCAGCACTATTATGGGACACTCCCAGGAGAGAGAGAGCAAACGGAGGAGATAGGGAGACAGGGGAGTGATAGAGTAATGCTCACTTAGTGTAAAATTAAGGAGGCAGGGCAATGTAAAATAGAGGGAAAGGAGACAGACAAAGAGAGCTAAATTAAATGAAGCAGAAAAAACTGCAAAATCAGAATGCCCAAGTTAATTAAAAAATACATGTTCAAAGGACCGCAGCCTACGTATAGAAGCAGGAGTAAAAACAGAGGCACAAACAGTCACAGGAGAACATAAACCGTGTGAGCCAGGAGCTTGTTCCAAAGAAAACTATGATCAGTTTTGGAGGATTGTATCCAGAGGCAAGTGTAAGTGCTGTGTGATAACAGCTAAATGATCTATAGCTTCTGATATCTAAAGAGACAGCCTCACAGGATTTCATAAGAGCAAGGGAAAAACCAAGGCCAAGCACAAACCTCTTTTCCCTCTCTCCAGCTGCTTTCACATATACATTTTACCTTTTCTTCTCCCTTTCCATTTTTGTCTTTGCGTCCACCTTTTCCCCACCCAGCCATATGTCTTCTTTTTTTTTTTTACTGTCCCTCGCTCCCATTCTCCATTTTTGCTCCTCTGTTCACTCACTCATCTGAGAGCAGGTCTTTCAGTAGTTTGTTTTTGTCCCTGAAGCAGCCTAAGGAGTGCATGCTGTCCAGTACGTCTGGGTCGATGTCGTCTGCAGAGGGTAGGCTGCGGATGGTCACCTTCCTGGGCACGGGCTGCTCTGGTTCTGGTTCATTCTTTCCCCCTCTGGAAAAGCAAAGGAGGATAAAGTGTGAGCCATTTAGTCTATAGTACCATTTAAGAAGTTAGTGTATGCTGGCAATGAAATTTTCATGTATATTTTTATGACTTAAAATAAAGAGATTCTGACTCAGACTGCAGAAAGTGTACGTGATCCATTTTGTTTCCCTCTTTGTCATCCAAGGAAACACATTTACCTCAATTTTACCCTACTTCCCATCATAAAAACTTTGAAAGTCACAAGTTTTCTCCAACTTTAGTCATTTTGATTCATTCTGAGTCATTCTGTAAGTTCTGCATCTCCCTCTCTCCTCCTGGCTTGTTTACCACACTTAGTTTCTTCATTAGTCCCCTTACCTCCCAGACTCTCCCCTAGTTATGTCACTTTTTTTCTTTCCCCCTTTTGTTTTTTCTGTATCTGGGGAGCACACAAGCAGAACTTCATTCTTTGGGATTTAAAATCAAAGGAAATCTTCACTGACACCTTCGAGGGGGTTTCTTGAGTAGATTCCAAACCATAAGTTCATCTCCAGGTACTTCAAAATGGGCCAATACACACAAGATTCCCAAAATATTCATACTTCTTTTTTTTCATTTCCCCCATTATTTGTTTTCCCCCCTTTGGGTTGCCCGCTGAGTACCCAATAAGCTATCAAAATAAACTCCACTAAAGTGTGAACTGCAGCTGCAGCTATGATTAACCCTATACAACCACCATTCCCTCCAGTAAACCTAACATGATGAAAAAGCAGCACTAACTAAAGTCATCACGATAACACTGAATTAATGATGGGAACAAAAAGAAATGTATTCATCTATTCGGGTGTGTTGTTCAAGATTTAAAACATTAATTTGAGTTGATTGTTTATTATTAATTGGTAACAGAGAATGTGTTTTTCCCCTGCTGTCACTGGTGAACAATTTGTTCTGGCGCTGTTCTTTCAGCACCACAGCTTTGCAAAGAAGTTGCTGCACAGCCACAAAGCTCCACATCTAATAAAACTTTAACCAACAATAAGACAGACCTTCCACATGTTACAGCAAAAAATAAATAAATAAATAAATAAATAAATAAATAAATATATATATATATATATATATATATATATATATATATATATATATATATATATATATATATATATATATATATATATATATATAACTTAGTTTCCACCTGCTGATGAGCTGCTTCTGGGACAAAGGACCTCATTCATTTATTCATCCGTTCACTCATTCAGACGGACACTTGGCTGGGTCAACTTCCTCGCTGACAAAACTGGAGTTGGACTTATCTCCCTTTACTTTTCCTCTCCTGTCTCTTCTTATTTATTTTATCATTCCGGATGTCTGTTTGCATGATCTTTCTGCACGCGACAGAAACCATAACTCAGCTGGTGTGGTAGTCACAGCCTCCTCCCATGATTCATCTTTGCTCTCAGCATAACAAGATTTTAAGTCTCGCAATAAAATCTTTAAAGTCCTTCTTTGAGGGAGTCAACTGCAAATCAATGTGGATAATCTGATTAGCAGAACAAGAGGTTCAGCCTGATCAAACAAAAATAGTCTGAATAATTCAAAAGAGTATTTTATTAAAACACCAATTTGATGAATGACTCCTGAAATAAATCAGGAACTCTCCCATAAGATTTATCTGATCTGTAGTGAAAATTTAATGATGGGTACACTGGGGTCAGGTGGGTTGACTCATCCACCACCTCCTTGCTTGTTTCCCCTCTCATGCTCCCCAACCAGCCAACCATACACTGTGCATCCTCTTTCATGCAGTACTAATTTACCCCCACACCCCCCAGAGAGGAGCCATGTCTGCACAAATGTGCTCCTGTGTACAGGGTAGAAACTCAGAAGCATTTATCATGAGGTAGCTTCCCTCAGGTCTACATCCCTGGTGTTTAAAAGGCAGGAACAAATGAAGAGAGGAGAAGAGGAAAGGAGGGGAGGATAAAAAGGGAGGAAGAAAAACATGAGAAAAGGCAGGAGCTGAACGACAAGAGAAGAGGGGAAAGAGAAGAAAATTATGTGAAGCAGAGGAGGAAGATTATAAGGGAAGAGGAGAGGAGAAGAAAAGGAAGAAGATAGGGAAGGATGAAAGGAGAGGAGATGGTGAGGATAGGGAAACAGGAGAGGGAAAGAGGAGAGGAGATGAGAACAAGGAACAATAAGAGTGGAGAGAATGGGTAGAGGAAAAAGGCATGTAGAGGACAGCAGAGGACAGGGAAACAGAGCAGAGGAGACAAGAGAAAAGGACATGAGATGAGGAAAGGATAATATGTAGAGAAAGAAGTAAAGTCAGGAATACTTACATGTACCATGTGTGCTTCTGAATCTGTTCTAACTGTAAAAAGACAGAAAACAAAAGAGAGAAGTCAGTGCCAAAACAACATAATGCATCTGCTCTGATTTTACTGTCCTCATGGAAACACCAGAGCACAACGCAGGTAGACTGAATGCCTGAAGTAAATAATAGGGCCTTCAAATATTAATACAGCCAATGGGGGGAAAACATATTGAGGAAAAGACAAAGAGAGGTGCAGAAAGAGTATGAGAGAGAGGTGAAAGCATGGAGCTATAAACAGAGAATATTATCTCCCTCACACATACTGCTGACCCTGCCAAGCCCTGTAGTCTGAAGGGAATCTCCTATTCTCATTCTTATCTGTGTTACTCACAAAAACACACACTCACTAGCTCTCTCAAAGCTACTCTTGTCTTTACACTTTTTAATTTTGTCACCAACACTGAAAGAGAGGAGAGCAGTGAGCAAAAGGGCAACAAAGGAGGATGTCTGTTTGAATGACTTCACTGTGTTTCAGCAGGCCACTGAGGAAAACTGGATCAATGTCACTGCTGAGACTTTTTAATTCACTCCTGAGATACCCACAGCAGCTCTAATTATTATCACTTATTCAGAGCTATAGTTCAGGGACATGGGTCGACATCATTGTTTCAGTGTTTTCACATTCCCGGAGGATTCCCCGCTGTGATTCTGATCCATCACGCAAAGCAGCACAGACTGGTCACTGACCGTAGGTGAATCCCGTCTGTTTCCACAGAGGTCATGGTATCGACAGAGACACCCTGCCTGTCAGATACGGACCAGCGGGTGACCTACTCTCTCCAGCTGTTATTGAAGGCCTAGAGGCAAGAGACTGATATCACACACAGGCTTGAAAGTGATGTGGTTTGAAATGCAATATCACATCAATCAGTCTCTAAAAGTGACAGTACCAATTCCAGCTGCTTTCACTCAGGCCAGGAGGAAGGCTGCCGTGATGCTGCTTTGGTTGTATTTGGAAAAGGTGTGTGCATGAATGTGTGTTCAGGTAGGGGTTTAATTTTCAAGGTATTGATTTCAATTAGCTCTGTGCTATTTGTGTTATATAAACAAATGCAAGTTTGTGTGTAACATGACTGTTTGTAAGGTCGGAAAGGAACATCAGAGCATGAGCTGCAATTATATTCTTCCAAATAAGAAAAAAAAATGAATGCAAACAGTATTTGTCACAAATTAGTTTTTTTGTTTGTTTTTTAAATTCAGAGTACAAGCCCAAGAGTACACACAAGGACAAAAAAATTGCCCTCCAGCTTGTATGAATTAGCCTGAGCAAAAGCCAACTCTATAATTTTCTTCCTCTTTCAACTGATGTACAAACAGTGACGCACAAGCTGTAACAGTAAATGGTCCTAGTCGGTGTTAATGTTCGAAGTGTTGTTTCCATTAAATGAAAATTCTCATGAGTTTTAGGTGTATTTTACTCATTAATACCCTTTATATATTTAGTTTATACAAGCTTAAGACACTTTAGGCTTCAGGCTTCAATCAATAAAAAGTCACGGGTCTTCATAGCCATTTAAACTCACTTTGATCAGAAGTTGGTAAAAGTGGTTATTGTGACAAATGTTTAAATCTCCAATTCAATTCATTGCTTTAATAAGATAATTGATAACCAGAACAAATCCCTTACATATTGATAGATCAGATGCACCAAAATCAACAATTTTGGATGTCCAATAGCATGCCATTAATATTTTAGTCTTGTATTGTTTTCTCTTCCTTTTTTAAAGATATATTCCAGGCATTTTGCCTTTTCTGGATATGTGAGCTTAAAAATACTGCACTAGAATTATTTGAACAGCATTTATTGTCATTGAACGAAAACTTAAAGAGTAAAGAGCCAAAGAAGTCACCATACTGTTTTGGTTCCTCATACTATTTAGGATAGATGCAGAGTGAGCTGGTTGAGAGCTTCTGTAGTTCCTAAGAAGTGCAGATGTTTTTAGGAAAAACTGTTCATGAGTCTGTTTGTCAAAGTTTCAGAAAGAAATTTCATTTAACTACATACTGTATAAGCTCATGACGCACTTTTGGTAACGTTTATGTTGACAAAATTTTCATTTATTAATTGCACAACCTGGTCTTCATGATTTGTGTGTGATGACCTGACCCCCCTTGCAGGGGGGAGGATCCTTCCTTCTCATTCATTCATTTGAATAGTGAAAACAAGACAACTGTGGCCCTGGCTGGACCCTGGGGCCGTACTACACAGGCCGGAAATGAAGAGGAAGGCTTTTGTCGGGCTGAGCCCCTTAAGCCCTCCCACTCAGACTCTGAGGGGCCTTCGCTTTGTGTGTGTGAACGTAATTAACAGAGAATGAAAACAGACCTACTGAAACAGAGCCACCATGGTTTTAGTCAAATTCCCTCAGCAATTCATAAGACAAACTACTGTCAACCTTATTAAGAAAATAATCCTGACATGTTCATGTATGATGTCATTCCCACCCGTGGGTGTGCTGGTCACCACGGAACTCCAAGAACACTGCCTCTAACAGGACTATTTGACATTCTGCGAGGTTACAACACATCCCCTGAGCTCTGTTTGGCGCTCTCGTGCACAGGAGGGGGCAAAGACGTGGCATATTCTCTCCAAGCAGCTCTGTCTCTGTGTAACCCTTTTTGTCGAGGACAGCGCCTGAGGCTGCTGGACATATCTAGGGGATCTCAGGGTGACCTGTACTCGTCAGGCAGAAAGAGAACAGAAAATAAAACCCTACAGTCTTCATACAGCATACCAAACAGGTGAGGACTTTCAGGTTCACGTTTCAGCCCTGCTGCTTGTCTGAAGAGCTGCACCTCCAGGTTGTCAACTCTCCTGAAAATGAGCTTTCCTTTTTCTGAAGGTTTGAAATCCTTTTCACATTTCTAAAAGATAGCTCAGGCACTGGGAAATAACATCCACTCAAGGGTGGTGCCATCACATTTGCTTACAGGCAAGTGCATGAAAACAGTTTGTTTACTTCACTGATTCACAAAGATACCTGGAGAGCCCTGAGAGGAGTGAAAAGTGAGATTTTTATTTTGTACATGTTCAAATATCTAAAGTGGAGTATCTAAGCATCTCTGTGTGTTGTCTGGATGTAAAATGCAAGACAGGAATGAAGAGCAGCATCAAGTTGGGGAAGTCTGTGCAGAAACCTCTGGACATTTTTATTATTTCATTCCCCCTCATTCATGGCTCTCTACCTCTCAACCAGACTCTCTGCCCTCCACACTTCCCTTTTCTCACCCTCTCCTTGACCACCTGGCCAAGGTGATAAGTTGCTGTGTTGAAAGGGACTGCCATCATGTTGAGTACACTAAACAGTGCAGAGGGAGAGTACACAAACAGCAGCTGCTCTCCTGGATTCACATCCTGTGCTTGAGGAAGAACTCAAACAGAATCGGGGATGAGGCGAGACAAACATTCGAAGCACAAGAGAGGAGAGAATAAAGGAAGAGAAAAAGAAAGAAAAAGACAATGGTTGGCTTGGCAGCGTTAAAGTGATATTGGCCAATTTAGTTTGAATGTGTATATCTGCCATCTTATTTTCTCTTTAGAGCATTACGTTTTCCCAAATTGCTGAAAAATAATGATTTTCTTGTAGTTTTGCATGAGATGCTGTCTGGAAGTAACATCTAAATGTGATTTTTGGTGCTTTGACAACGCCACTAGTAAACACTGTAAGGGGAGTTTGTATGAAATATTTAATGCAGATACATTTCACATCTTACAGTCAGTGAAAATGTATGAATTTTAGTTGGAGTGTTGTAAAATTTAACGCAAGGTAGAAACTGTTCATGCATAATGCTGAAGAGAAGAGCAGCACACTATGAGGCTCGACTCTTTGGCGTAAAGGCATTTAAACAGTATAACCTGAGAGAAATATCTAATAGTTATACCCACAGCTGTTATTTTTCAATCATCTGGGAATTCTTTTTCTAAATCCACTGATATCTACACACCTTCTTAAACAGAAGCAGCCTCAACTCTCTTGACAAGACTTTGGATCAGAAGAGCAGGATTTTGCCTCCACTCAGGCTCAGAAAACACCGTACATTTGTCTAAACGTTGTGGTGGAATGTCAACAGATATTGTGCCAGAACCTAGTTTACTACCCTCAAACAAATCAGGGGCTCACAGTGCACACTGATGTCAATGCATGACCTGAGTGATCACACTGAACATGCAGATGCTTTGTAACAGCTCTATGGGATTTGTGGTGGAGCTGTACTGAATTGCATTAGATTGCATAGATGGTCGTACGTTATGGCTTATGGTGCATTTTAGTTGTAAACATGACAACACGATGCTTTCGAATGCTTCTACCATTTTGCACAGGCACAATCAAAAAAAGCAGCCCAGAAGTCGCATCAGCTCATGGCTCTGTTTTCACAATGTGAGAGTGTCAGCCAACCACCATTTTGAACATGCCAGATGTTCATTCAGAAACAGCTGGGCTGTAATCGGCCCTGTGCCCCTTTGTGCCCTGCACGTCAAACAGAGCTCATGCTGAAATTTGGCTCAACTTTCAAATCAGTCATGTGAGTCTACAGAAGGTCAGAGTTGGATTTTGAAGACTGAACGCCAAGCCGAAGACAGGTTATGATCTCCAACACTGACCACCCTGAAACTAAAAGGACTCAAAAGGATAAACGGTCTCCAATTTGAACTGACCGTAAGTCGTTTGGAGGCGTCCACCTCAATCATACCACGAAGGAGGTTCTGACAGTCTGGCGGGATGAAGTGTGGCATGTGAAACACTCCCAACTTCACCTTCTCTAGAAGATTCCTTAGGTTGTCGTCGTCAAATGGGAGGGCACCCTGGGGAGACAAATGAGAAAAGCAGGGATACTGAAGACGAAGAAGAACAAAGCTTGAGTTTGTTGTAGCAAACTGAATATAAGCCTCCTCCAGATTGAGGGCAGTAAAAGGGCATTGAATGACTTACAAAGATTGCTAAAAGAAACAAAACCACATTTAAGTCTTAATCCTGCCCAACTCAAAGAACAAGCTTGCTTTCTCAACTTGTTCAAATCTCTAATTAGAGCGTTCTGCCCTCAGCCACACAGCAAAATAAATCATAAACAGCAGTAAGCTGAAAACAGAGCTTTTCTAATAATTACTAAGCTTTCTCATTTACCTCCTTCATTTAGTATTCTCTCATCAGAGTAATTTATCAGAGCAGCCTGACACCTCGCAGATGTGGCTGTGTGATGAATGACAGCCTCCACCAAAAGACAAGATGGAGGGGGCGATAAAGAGGGTGAGAAAGACAGAGAGGAAGAAAGGCTGAGAAATGAAGGAGAGGTAGAAGAAGAAAAAGAGGGGGACGGCTTGTGTAACAGATGATCTAAGCGCAGCCTAACTGCTGGGGAGTATGCATGTCTCCCACTATCAGACAAATGGTTATCTCGCAGCCAGACAGCAGGACGAAGCAGGGAGACAGAATTCATCTGCAGTCAATGAGAAGAAACTTTTGTTTGGAGCCAGAAAAGTGTGGTCACAGTGGTGACGATGGTAAACAGGAGTGTAAGGGGGGGCTGTCCTTCATGCGCGCGCACAAACACATGCACCCATACACACAAACCGACACATGAGGCGGGAAGAGAAGGAGTGAGAGACAAAAGCAAAGACAAACACACAGGGCCTGTGGCCAAAAGGCGCCCTGTCAGCGTTGGTGTTTATTTTTGGGCTCTCTTCTTTCAGTTTAGCTGTATGAATTATTCATAAAGCAGGGGTGTGTAGGAACTACAGTACAGCTGTTGATGAAACAAAGCTTCAGGGCTGCATGGCTGGGGAACCGCAGACATAATGTAGCAGGAGAGTAGAGCTGATTATGGATACACATCGTGTGGATACAGGATAATGAATAAAAGGATGCTTCTATTCCCTAATCTTGATTGCGTGAGAATATCAGCTTGAGGATCTTTATTTTGGTCGGACCAAAGTAAGAATTTAACTTCCCGACACCTCAGTTAATGTTTGACACATTTTTTTGTTCCACTGAGATCAAAATTGAATCGACAAAAACAACATTTCCCACTTTTGATTCATCATATCTGTTACTTGGACTGTAACAGACACACGGTTTAATACAGAGACAAGCAAACGTTTGTGGTTAAACTGTCTGACGCCATATTGTGAACTGCATGTCTGACCAGGCACTAGCAAGTGGACACTCACCACCAACAGGGCAAAGAGAATGACCCCACAGCTCCAGACGTCTGCTTTCCTCCCGTCATATTTCTCCCCCTGAGGATGAGAGCAAGTGTTCCTAAGCACGTGACGTTTGTTCAAATGATATCAAGAGTTTTAAAGAGGAAACTGGTGGAGAAAAGACAATATTGTGAATGGCTTTCAAATGACTCACCCTGATGACCTCTGGACAAGCGTAGTGCGGGGATCTGTTGGAAAAGAAGGAAAATGAACTAAATCAGGTTATTTCAGGACTTTTCTTCTAACATAGTTATACTGCAGAGCACCCCAGTTTCAAACAGGTTTATATGACACAAAACAACACCAAACAGGCTAACACCAGCGTATGAAAATGTATAAAGGAGAATTTAGTCAGACAATAAATGTCTCCAGTGAGCGTAGATCAAGACGTGCTTAGGGATTTTCGACATCCTGAGGGTGTTTGGATGTCCTCCGGCTTGCTCACTCAAGGGCATCCTCTCAAAGCACACTGTGAGCAGACCCGCTAATCTTTACAGCACCTGGATGGGCTGACAGTAAACCCAATGACTAGATTGACACATCAATATTGTATGAAGATTTATGGAGCTACTTTTCAACAGACTGCTCTATAAACCAATAGCTATGGATGAGAGGAGCTGCTGCAGAGTGACTTTTTAATCTTAATGTGTGCAGCAGAACTTTTGCCGTACATTCCTGTTTTCTGAAATCAGTTTCTTTAAATAAAAAGAAACAGGTTATGAAATATTATGTCTGCACATCTAAAATTAAATAACCTATCAATTACAGGATGTCTCTCTAATTTTGTTAGGGTTCTCATTTTTCACCCAACATGTTTGCTAATGGCTGCACGCAGAAAACAAATCAGACACCTGTCTGCTCAAGGCCTCCACAAATTTGCCCCCCACCTCCATCTCTTACTCAGTCTTATCTAATACAAAGATATTTGGCTCTAATGAGAGACTATCTGAAGTCTGTAAACATGGCGCCCATTAGCTCCGCTGTTGTCTTGTGTACTCATGAATACCAGGCCTGTCGACGGAACGGCTTCCGCTGGCTGTCAAAACACCAGCCGATAACAAACACTACCGCCATGTCAACAGGGGGAGTTCAAACACGAGCCTATGCAAATAAGGCCTTCCTGAGTGCAAGTGTCAGAGTGCATTATGCAGATGAGCTAGGAACAAAAAGAAAAAACAAGCCTTTGATTTGCTCTAGTTTTGACTCATGAATGCCACAACACACGAGCCACAGCCGGGACCAAAGAGAATATCAACTAATTATGTGCAGGGGCTCGAGGTGGCAAGAAGACTGGGACATAGGCAAAATGTATCATCATCAGAAGGGCTGCACAACAATTGGGAAAGAACGATATCACAATATTTTTGTTTCCTGCGATATATATTGCAATATATTTTTAAAGTTTACTCCTTCACTCAGCTTATGAAATCATATGGCGTGGGAAAAAAGTATGTGAAATAAACTGATTTGTCTTCTGACTGAAGACAAAGTTGAATGCTCAGATCTGGAAGCCGCTGCCTTTGACCCTGAAAGTGTTAAACACAGCACCTTATGTGATATTAACTATAAACAAGCTGTCAGATTGTCAAAATCACTGCTTCGCTCGCCTCAAAATTCACCGTTCCTTCTCTCTGTCGCTTGACCACTCACGCTGCCCGTCGCTCCTGACAACAGCAGGTGAGATGACAGAGCGCCACTCTAACTGTGCAAGTTGTTGCATGTAATGTGGTAAAACTTATAAATGGATGCTCATTTTGATTTATTAGTGATGTGATTGAACGTACACAGGCTACATAAACTTAACTGAAAGGCTCAAATATATTTTTCGGCTCCAGATGGATTTTTTTTCTTCACATCAAATAACTCATGATAAAACTGCATAAATTGTGAAGTGAATATTGCATATGCAAACATCCTGATTAGGATATTGATACAATATTTTGTGCAGCCCTAATTATCAGTGTGCTAAATTAAATCGCCATCTCATTACTGACAATATGCATATCCATTCTCATCTGTTTTCTTCTTTGACGTACTAGTATTTCAACTTGTGTCAGATGAAGTTATATGGTGAGAGCCATGTTTTTTTTTTTTTTTAAGAACCTTTTCCTCCTGGAGTGTCTCACTTGTATTTATGATCTCATTTTATAATACTTGTAAATAAAGTTCATTTGAATGCATCCTAGTCCACTATATTAAAGTTCCAGGTACATATATAACAGTCTATACATCTTAGAGTAAATATGATAAAGATACCTTGCTGCACGGACCACAGGTTCAGATTATAGACTAAGACACTGAAGATAAATAGAAAGCTGTGAGAGCCACTTTCCTCTGGCCGTGGTGAAATATGCACTCTATTAAAACACAGTTGCAGGTGGGATGACATAGCATCAGTCTTGTTGTTGCTACTTGCCATTTGTTCATTTACCATCTCTGTTCTAACACCACTAATAACACAACTAAATAAACTGAACACAAAATTTCTTTTTTTTTTCAAAAGAAAAAAAACACATTGGCACATTGTCAGATAAAACAAATGGTAAAATCTCCAGTACCACCAGATAATAACACTTTCTGGACAACAATATATTTACAGTCTGCCAGGATCAAGGAACAACCTCTGGTCTCACGATATCAAGCCTATTTGTAAGCGTTCAAAACCGCTAGGCTGATTTGATCCAACTTATATGACACATTATCACAGAGACGAGCATTTTCACACAAACTTTTAACTACTCTACTACTTCATTGACGAGTAACACACAGAATACAGAACCTCAGACTGTACCCTGCTGCCTGCTGAAGAGGGTAAAACAATGATGAGGATACAAGAAGCTGTTTTTACACTGAAGGACTTATTGCACAGTTTGCTCAGCTTGCAAAAAGTACTCACATTTTTACACTTTGCACAGAAGGCTTTATAAGCTAAAGAGATATAAATTCCTACGGAGGGGTGAAAGGATCAACCGCATGGTGCAGAGAGGCAGCTCATCTATTCTAAATCAAATTTGCACTGCCCTTCATAGCATAAAAGCTGAATTCTTCCCATTGATCAGAGTAACGGATTATAACAAACATCCAGGACTGAAGATCACGCAGCTGGCCATATGAGGACAGGGTAAGACAATACACAGTCCTGGATCCATTTTTGGACATGCTTGTCAAAGGCTCTGCTCATCTTTAGGTCTGCATGTGTTTATGTATGTGCTCCGAGGCTCCCCCCTCTCTACCTGGGGCCAGTCTCATCTTCACTCGGCTCCATTACCCGCGGCAAATGGAATACATTTGTGTCAGACTGCTGCATGGTGAGAGCGGGCCAGATGAATGTGTTTAATTAAAAACTGTCATATCTGCACTTAGAGATGGGACAGTCAGAAGAGCATAAATAATCAATAACCACAGACACACACACATACACACACACATACACACACACATACGCTGCATGTGTGTGGAGCAACACCATGGAGACACATTAACATAAATGGTGCTCATGCATTTCTGTTAGACAAAAACAGAGCAGGATGCACTGATGGAGCTGAGAGAAACAAAAACAGATTTACTTTGCTTGGTTGTGTAGGAGGTTCAGGAGTTTCTGGTGTGTGTTTGTGTGTATGTCCACAAAAATTCTCTGTTTTCCCACTTGGAAGTACTTGTGAGTACAGTCTTCTTTAGCAAATGTGTGTAAAGGTCTTGGTCGAAGCATGTGGCTGAAAAATTGCTCAGAGTGGCGAGAGTCAAACACAGATACAGCTTGTGTACAGGATACAGCAAATAGCTGAGTAAGAGCTGTCCAATCCCACAGCCTTTCTAGGAAGAGGAAACACTTCAACATGGTCATCATGGCTGTGAAATGACTCAATTGGGAACATTTTACATTCATAGAGCGATGCACAGTGCATTCAGCTGTCCTGATCTGCACCAATGAGTCATAAGAGCTGAGGCGGTGCACTACTGCTGCAAGAGTTATGCAACACTTTTGACTGCTGTGTTTGAGCGCATGCACAGGCTTTAATCTGCATGTGTGTGAGTTACAGAGAGGCAGACAGAGACAGACAGAGAGACAACCAAACAAGCAGGGGACAAAGGGTCCAGGAGGTCAGGGATGAACTAAGCCATGCCAGCGCTGTGTGCACATGTATGTTTGTGGGATTATGTGTAATTCCAGTTGCCTCTGATTTGGAGGTAAAATCTGAACAGAATCAGGTCTGAGCTTGGGACAGATGTCAGAGTGTCTCTCCATATGAAAGTGCGGCACGCAGTAACTGAAATTAAAATATACTCTACAAGACATCTTAATCACCAAGGGAAAAAATAGCCCAAAAACCCTTGAATAACGAAAAATGGATTAACAAAACAATGAGGTTTAAAACCTTGTTGCTGATCCATTTTTTCCTGCAGATATTATTCGGTGAAGACAGTCAAAGAATGAATAAACCTGTTAAACTCAAGGTTTGACTTGTGTACATATATACCGGGCTAGGCTGATTCTATGCTGATGTCTTCTTTTCAGAGTTAATTTTGTATGAGAGGAAAATGAAATTCACTGAAGAGCACCTTTCAGTGCAACTGTAAAATCTTTGTGATAACCCTCGCTGTCTCTGAGTTTATGAACCCAGTACTTAAAAGTAAACCATCATCAACTGTACAGCTCCTTTTATTGGCAGGCGTGACCCTGCACTCCCATCACTACACTTCAGGGTTAAATAAAAACACTTCCACAGTATGAATGACTATACTCCAAAGACTTTGAAAGTGACTTTTCCTTCAAGCGGATTCATTACGCTGGTTGTGGGATTGATGGGCCTGGCGTGGTCGTGACTGCTGGATCATAAAACCCAGCAGCTTCAGATACGGGGAGACGGAGAGCTGTAATGTGTGGCCATGGCCCTGGCCTCTGAGCACAGCCAGATAGCATTCCCTGTGAGAGGCACCGGCTGAGATCAGCACCGCACGATAACGTCCACTTTGAGAACACGGCACCTGGCAGAGGGCTTGATAGCTCCACTCATCATTCTCCCCCTGCTTGTCCACTCTCTTCTCTGTTTCTCTCTGTTCCACATCGGCAGCTCCAAGCGCCTTCCAACTATGACCTGCTTTTACCCTCAGGATGTGCTCAGAATCATCCAAATCTCACCTGCAGAGCTGTGAGCCAGATATTGCATTTAAAAACATGCATCATGATGTATTCTATACCACTTACCCACAGCTGGTTTCCAGCAGACTGTCTCCAACCTGTAGAGAGGCCATGCCAAAGTCTGCTATCCTGATGTTGTTCTTTTCATCTAGCAACAGGTTTTCTGGCTTCAGATCCCTGTGGCTGGAGGGGAGAGATAGAAAAATAAATGATTTTGTGAGACAAAACAGAGCTCATCTGAGGCAATATGATGCAAAAAGAAGCAAAAGATGTGTAGCAATCTCTTTCAAACACCTGTGGATCCAGCGTGGACCACATTCCTGCCCTCATCTGAACAACAGCTTCTTAACCTGTTACAGTGCCCCTTCCTTCTCCCTACAACACCCCCCTCTTTGATCTGTTCCTGCTGAAACTTAAGGGGCTCCCACCTCAGCACCAGGCTGGGACAAGGTCTGACAGCCCCCTGCTGTGTTTTTTTCTCCTTCTGTTTCCCTCTCATGCCTCTCATCTGCCAGAAAGCCACCAGGCTGAGTAAAAGGGTGTCAAGGGGGAGCGAGACTCAGAGGTGTTCATTAGCTGCCATTCATTAACGCTAAACACAGCGAGGGGGGAGAATATCCAGCGGACATCATCTCCGTCTTTAGAAGCAGCCGTTAAGACGAGGATCTCTCTAAAATCACGTACCCTGTTGCTGTGTCGGAGGTTAAAATCTCAATTTTGATGAGTGACTGTTCAAAAGCAGGGTGTTAGTGTTTCAGCATGCATTTAACATCTCTTTAACATCTCGGGGTCGAGCGGTGTATTACATCATACCGTGGTGTTCTTTTGAAAGAAGCAGCAGAGACATCACACAGTTATACGTCTGCTTACACTGCCGCTCCATCTTTCTTTTCTCCTTTCTCATGGTTACACTTTCTTACCTCCTTCCATGGTTTTTAATCAGGGCCAGAGTTATAGAGCCAAGGGCTTGTCAGGATGTCATGAACTGGACTTTCATCTTCTTTTTAGACTAATGATAGAAAGGGGAGAGGAACAATGGCTGCATGCATCTGCCTTTGAAGAATGCCTCATCACAATGGACGTTTAACCTTAGATGACATCGGCTGCTGTACAACTCGTTTTCTGTCCTGAGGGATTAGCTGTCAGCTGGTTCACTATCACACTGGCAGGCTCTGTGATCCCTGCTATAATTGAAATAAAACAAAGATAGCATCTAAAACAGTCTCTCCCCAGGCTAAAAAAAAACCTTTTGTCAAGTCACACAACCATCATTTGGCGGGGATGTCAGTAGAGAGAGAGTTAGTCTTTTAACCAAGTCTGTCAAAGCACAGGAGGAAGGAACAAACATTTAGCTAACAGCTCAGGGGCCACCAGTGGCAGACTGTGGTTTTACTGGGCTTCATAGAGGACAATATGTCCCCCTCTGTTCAACTGTGCAAACGTTTTATAGCAGGCCTGCTGCTTTGTCTGTGATTAAAGGCATATAGTTGTACATTTCGCCGGGCTGTTCATTCATCTGAATGTACCCTGTTGATCATATTATCATTTATTTTTCCTTTAAAGTTCCTGTTCATTGCACTATTTCACTTGAATGTCCTACATTAGTTTTTGTTTTTGTACAAAAGTTTCTTTTTGTTTCTTGTACTTAGTTTCCTTGTTGATATATTTAGTGTTTCTTCATAAATGTTTGGACAGAGAGAGTACAGTCTAAAACCAAAGTCAAATCCCTTGTTTTCTTTTTGAAGATACTTGCTGAATAAAGTCTATTCTGATTCTGATCGGAATAAACAGCAAAGCAAACAATTCTTACAACTGTTGTGATTGGCTTGAACAAGATTGCATCCAAGCTGCGTCTCTATTTACTCACCGAAGCATCACTTCTAACTCTTAACTTGTATTTCACTCACAACTGATTTACAACAACCAGGTTCAGCCACAGCAAGAAATTAACTATGGTATTATAATTTATCTTTAATCTGCTATCTTTACAAACTGCAATCACAGAATCCTAGTTTTACCGGAATTATCAAGACAATTACTCAAAAAATGCTCAGTAACTCTTGACCTGGAGGGCCATTAAACATGGTATAAACACGACATGGTCATAGGCCTTTCCCTCACATCTGAGTTTCAATACAAACAACCAAGCTTTAAGAGACAAATCCAGGAGAAAAAGAAATGAACTGTATCTATCCACCAACAGCACTGGAGGGACAAATTGCATGTGGGTGCTTTATTGGTTGTCAGGACCACGGTATCAGTAATAGGACATTAAACTGCCTCTCTGACACATTAGGCTGCACTTTGCTACTGTAATCTTACTCACGCAGCAGGCCCTGCAACAGGGACAGCAGTGTGTTGCACTTATAAGTCATATAGGAGGCTAAATAAATCCAACAGCTGCAATGAGCTTGAGCATAACTGCTGCTTTCCTTTTCTGAAACGTGGAAGTCGAGCACTGCTAGCCTGGTGGCAAGTCTCATGGGGATACCGTCTTATAAAATACTCTAAATGCTGATTATTCTGCACAGGTGTTAGTGCAGGGCATGAAATTATATCAATGTTATAGTCATAAACTTGGCCCATATAGAACTATAGGACAGAAATAGAAAAGAACAGGACAAAAACACTTCAGTACTAAATAATGACATCCATCATGAGCAAAAAACGGTTTACATGACACATTTCTACCTTAAGTTGCATTCCTTACAGTTTAACATACATGGAGTTGGTGAAAACGTTCAGTGTAATTTACAAGGCGTGTGTGTGTGTGTGTTCGTGTATGTGTGCGCATGTCTTCATGCTGTCTGAGCAAGGTATACACCCCAGTGGGGTTGTTAGACATGATTCTTATGATCTTACACCATGCCCTTAATTGCTTATGACCATTTGCACACGTGCTGATATGTTCTGTTTTACACAAGGTCGTAATGAGTCTTCCCTCTGGGGGCTCGCATCCCAGTAATATACCAGACATGTTTATGGTGATGTGAAGTTTTGTTGGCGAGTTCTCCTGCTTAGGGAAAATGTAGTTTTCCCAGTGTGACATATTTGACTTACACACTGCTAAATACCGTCTCTTGTTAAGCTTGTGTTATCACACTGAGATATGTAGTGCTAATGAGCAGAGCAAGAACTCTTGAAAATAAAACTAATGGCTCAAATGTGTCCTTTTTATCATGCCTGGAAACATGCCACCTGTTTTTGGCATTTCATGAGGTACTTAAGCTTTGCTGGTGCTATAATTGTTCGCTGGAGTGGGGTTTTAAACCATTGTTGCATGTTGAATTGTAGCCATTTAGCCTCTAGCACACTTCTGTGTCATCCTCCTCTTCCTATCTTTTCTTTTTCCTCTAAAACTTTTCTAGGCTTTGGTTGTCCCAATTAGAGAGAGGCCAAGCACACTGGTAAAAATGCTTGAGGCTTATCTTCTATTGCATTAGCAAAAGGGGAAAAATATTCTGACTGCTGACTTAGATGTGGTAGGAAAAGTTGTTCATTAGCCAGTGGGGTTAATAGTGTTGTGAGAGAAAAGATAAGAGAAAGATGAAACTGTCCTCTTTTCCCTTGTTTTTTGCTGTCTCAAGAAATTGGTCTACTGTTGCATATTGCTAAAGGCAAGTAATAGGTGAGCATGTTTAAAGTTTCCCAACTATTTTTTTTTTTATTTTGTGTGAGTGTATCTTGCCCAGAGTAGCACAGTTTAAATCAAATGTACACTATGTGGGACATTATTTGTTGATGGCACAGATACAAGGCAAGAGCAGGTGGGTGCAGGAAGACTTCCACATAATAAAATTGTTTATTCATCCTTTTTAAAAAGATTAAAGTGAATTTGAATGAGCAATAGCCTTCAAACATGTGCAGAAATTAACCTTATTGGCTTTTCTTTGAATTGATGTATCCTGTTATTTTACAGAACACTGCACTTAACACTGTTGAATGGAAAAAAAGATGGAAGCTGGCATGTCCATAGAATTAACCACCACTGGCTCTCACCCATACTCCTATTATTGCCTGATTTTGAACTTTGACCAACACACTGAACTTTTCAACAGGGATTTCCTTCAGTGAAGAGGAATTTTTGGCCAAAGTTCCTCTCACCACACCACCTTTAAAGATCAAAAACAAGGTTGCACATTTGAACAGCGAGAGTGAAGTACCCATTGCCTTTTCACAATGGTTTCCCTTCACATTTCAGTGCTCTCCTGTCACATGTTTTCCATTTAAACTGGATCAGAACTGAGATGAAAGCACACAGCTATTTTTCCTTTCGCACCCAAGATTTGCCTCTCCAGGGATGGTAACAACAGCGTTCCTCGTGCCATCTGGATCATTCTTATCTGTTCCACTGGGGTTTTGAGCAACACTTGGGAAATAATGCAATGCTGCATGTAATGCAGTGACAAAAATGGGATTAAAATGATGGCTAGTTCTGGGATAAACAAACTGTTTGCTTTGCAGTGCCAAATCTTTGTGTGCAACCCAGCATTCACTCTTAATCCAGAGGAGTTTGATGGGGGGAAGATGGGATGAGCAGTGGACCTTTAAGGCAGAATAAACAGACACTGTCAGCATTGGAGTGAAGGAGTGGCATTGGTGTTAAAAATTCATTGCAACATCAGGCATCGAATAAAGACAGCCATAGTTGTGCATAATGTATCTTCATGCAATCGCCCACTGCGGCAGTTTAAAGCTAGGGGAGTAAATACATCATTGTATGCTTGGACCTGATTATCTTCTCTCAGGTTTTCATCCACATAATTTCTCTTTTCTTAACAACCTTGCATGGGGATCAGTTGAGCGTGGAGTCAACATGTGTGCTGGTTTATGTGTCTGTATTGCCAGTCTTACAGCGACTGCTTACAGTCAGATCTCACCTTTTCACACTGGATGCAAACATGGAGCCCCTGTTAGAGAGGACAGGAGGACAGCTGCACTCATGTGGAGAGCAGGGGCCAGAGGAGCTGGTGATCATGGAGTCAAGTGATGATGTGATACACAAACTTAACTGGATAATAAAGGCTGATGTGTCTTTCCAGTTCTGTGGACTATTAGTGATAATCAAAGCATATCGAGACAAAAAAAAATAAGTGGGATGGGCACGGAAATATAGGTTAAGTCAGGTGTGCCTTGTTGAGTGTGTGACCAGGGTAGGACAGACAAAGACAGATCCATGTTAAATCTGACCATCTTCCATGTATCTTTACTACCGTTTTGCCATAAGGCCTGATCCACATTTCGTTTATTGTCTTTATCGTATTGTCTTTATTGTCTTTTATTGTCAAGCAAATGTTGGAATAACATGAGAAGTCAGTTCGAAAATATTTTTGTCAGCTGCGGACACTGGAGAATTATTTGATCAATCAAAGATGAGAAGCAAGTGGTTCTGTTACGTGGTTATTATTGTTTATACGGGAAGAGGAGGTGGTCCTTCATCATTCTCTATTTGTATAATGCCATTCCAAATCCAATGTTATCTTATTTCTTAATGTGGCTCAGGACCTATGAGTGAACCAACAGACCAGTGTGGTCAAACGTGGGCTGAGTGATTAAATGTTAAGCTTGTATTTTAAACAAGTCTTCCACCCTTTTGTACAACATTTAATCATTCCACCATCTTTTACTATTTGAGTTCTCTCCCATTCTGCTCTATTTCCCATTTCCATTTTACCCATCCTTTTTCCTTATTTCACCTCCTCTCAGTAGAATCCCCACTCTTCCTCTCAGTTCCACTTAAATGCTCTAACTGGCTCTGCAGGAGAGGGTGTTATCGAAAAATCAGGGGGAAGAAAAAAAATCAAGGGAAAAAGAGAAAAAGATTCCGTGCTGTGCCTTTTATTGGCCATCAACAGTAATGATGATAGGCTATAAGTATAGTCTTTCCACAGGATGTCAGGAAGACACGCTAACATCAGAGCAAACTCTGCTTTGAATATCAACCGGGCCACAAACAACGATATGGCTCTGAGAGTTGCTCTTGATACAGGGACACGCTTACAGAGAGTGTACCATGACAAATATCCTGACCTGTATAGCTTACTATAAAAGGAGGTAAAGGAGAGAGTCAAAGTGGTTAAAAAGAAGCTGAGTCCCCATCAATTGTAGCACCATTTGTCATCAGGTTTCTGTGCTAGCTGTTGTTGTTTTTTTATCCACTAATGTAATGTTGTGATAAAGAATTGGGAGCATCAAGGTAAACTGCTAACAGTCCGGTTAGACCGCTGCAGATGTATTGCAACTCTCTTCTACTTTCAATCACTCTTGTCCCAACAGGAGATTTCTAAATCCAGTTGTTATGTACATTAAAAAGCGCAGACACAAACTGCACCACTTCTGTTTGTTTTAACAACAAATCATGACTTTTAAGAGTTTCAAAGATCTGTGCATCAAAAAACATTATATTTCAATTATTCAGTCTGGAAATGTAGTCAAAAGTAGCCTCTGGTGTTTTAGCTTAACAATGCACTGTTCCAAGATAAAATATCTTGTGCCTTACATGAAAATTTGAGCATATTTGCCTCTCCTGAAAGAGTGATGAAATTTCATGTTTTGTTACAAGCTTTAATGCCCCATTATGAGGCTCTACTCAGACAGCTGTGTGTGGCTCGCTCAGCCTCTGGAAGAGATGAATTTTGCAGGTAATGACAAAGGGAGTGTGGGAGAAACTGAATTAGATGGATGATGTGCATGATAATGCTACTGCGTAGGTTTGATATGACTTCTAGACCAGGTGTTTGTTTGTGCGTATGTAGGTGGGAGTAATAATGTGCACATTAGTGTCACGGATTAGAGCTTGTGTGTGACTATGTGTGTGAGCCTGTGTGATGAGCTCAAAGCATAGGGTGCTATGCCGAGTTGTGGTAGCATTCTCTGCCTTACTTGGTGGGATGCTTGTAGTCACTTAATGTGACAGATCGTCTTTATCTTATCCACACACACACACACACACACACACAGACACAGTCCCTTTGTATTAAACAAAGAAAAAGGATTGTTGCCTGGGTGAGGCACTAGAGTCATTGCTAAACAGAAAGAAGAGGGGTGACAAAGAGGATGGAGTGTGATGTGGTCAGGGTGAAGCTGTGCTTCTTCCTCTGTGGATGGTTTGTAAGCGTGCCCATGCAAACCGATCTCTGCATGTGTGTGACAGTGTTGGGTGGACAAAATGACCGGAGAGTGATACAGGGGCGCATTTGGTGTCATGACCAGCTAATTCAGTCTTTGGATATGGTTATAGTCTCCGTGAAGCTTCAATGTGGCCCTAATGATGAATGAAGACTTATACAGTGACGTCTGATTTGCAGTCTGATGTGAGTACTTTGCAGCAGTCTGGTGACAAAGTTTTAAAAAAGCAGGCTAAAAAGCACACAAGCAGCTGAAAACACACTCTCGTCTTCTCGATCAATCTGTGTCTCTGATGACTGTTTGCAGTTATGGCGGGATGCCACATCGACCTCTCTGGAGAGTCTACTCTGTGTAGCAGATGTGGGTTTTATTGGATGTCAAAAGCTGACAGGATTCAGCTGAAGCTGTTGTTGGGATTCCCTCTTAGGTAAATGTGGGTGTAAAAAATTTTTGAGATATCTACTTTGCTATGCTTTGCTAGAGCTCAGAAATAAATGCAAAGCAGCATGAGCAGAGCAGCTGGCCCTGACCTTTAACCTCCCTGCAGTGGGAGTGAAAGAGAAATTTCACAAAGATCAATAAAATGTCATCATTATATGTGGATGCTGCTCTCATAGCTGTTTTAACCAGTCTGTCAGTCTGTTTCTCCTTCTGACTCACTCGCCTGCAGAGCTCATATTTGGAGACTTAATAATATCCAAACACAAGACATGTGTTAGTGAGGAGGAACGAGAGGAATGATGGTATAAAAGATTTCCCTCACTGCCTCAGCATTCATTATGCATATATTCTGCCAATGATTCTCTTTCCCATGTCTGTTTTTATCCTCCTCTTTCCTATCTTTGCCTCATCTCCCTTGTCAGCCATCCTCATGTGCTTCACTTTGTCCTTTTCACTTCCTCTGCATAAAAAGAAAACTCTGCGTAAATCAGAGCATGATCTGAATCGGGTGGGGGAAACATTGAGTCATAAACAGCCCTCTATGTTCTTTCATTCATATCCAGACTCTCATCCCTTTGGCTCGAGAGTGATATTTAGGGATAGGGTGTGGGCGAAGGGCGGAAGAAGCATGAGGCGATGAGAAGAGCTGAAAACAGGGGGTAGGTAGGGAAAAAAAAAAGAAGGTGGCTGAGGAGCATGTGTTTACCCCCCTCTGCAACGTGAATCACACAGAATAGGCAGCACTTCTAATGGCCTGTTCAGGTCCCTGCGCAGAGCAAGTAGAAATGGAAGAAATGATTACAGAAAGGCTCTTTTTATTGAGGGGATGCTGGGATCTCATTAGCAGGAATGGAGGGTAGGCAGGAAAGGCTCCGTCTGTCTGTCTGTTTGCCCCTAATTGAGGTTGGAAGGAGGGCGAGAGAGAGCAGCAACACTCCCAAATAATCCTCCTCATGATAAATTTACAAGGCATCATTTTCCACAAGTGTTTGTGAGGGGATGTGAGGCACGAAGACAGAGAGACAGCCGCAAAGTGAAGCAGGAAGAGAGATAAATCTGCAAGTGATTCTTCCAACCAAAGAGCAGTGATAATCTGTATATGTGCCTTTATTTAATGTCAGTCCCAGATGCTTTCACTTGATTGGTCTAATCTATTGTTTGCACCATCAGTTATTTTTATTCCCTGAGGAAGGGCAGTTTTGTTCTATTTGTGGTAGAAGCGTCAGCATCTGTTTTCTTTTTTTTCATCATCTGAAAACTTAAGATAAAACCTGTCAACCACCTGTTTGAGGGTTCAATTAAATATGTTAACAGTAGCACAGGTAATTAGTTCAGTAATGAAGAAATTCTCAGTGTGTGTAAAATAGCTTTGCAGCTCTATCATTAAACAGCAGCAGCATAAATGGCTTTAAACTGTGCAACAAAATAAAGCATATCTAATCACACAAATTAAACCATACCCAATCATTCCATGACTAATCAGATTGTTTCATTGCTTTTAACTGACCATGCAACATTATGCAAATCTATCTCCCAGGCATTTAGTGAAAAACACCAGGTCCTGCGAAATGTATAACATTTCTACCCCTCATTCCCCTTTGTTATCAGCAGGCAACTATGCCTGCAGCAGGCCAAGTTAAATTCATCAGTTCTAGCTGGCTTGTAGCTGTATACAAGTATATGGTTGAAATGACACTAAAGAAAACCTGAATCAATTCAACAGTCAAGGTGAGGTCACAGTTTTGTTAAGAAACCCTAATGATTTTGCCCCTATTTGTACAAATGATAGAACTGGCACCAAGAGGATAGAAATAATGATTTACCATTGTTTGTTTCCGTCTTTGTTTGTTTGTTTCTTTCTTGTTGTCATTCTTTGCCAGGCCCTTACTTAGAAAGAAATGTATAAACCCAATGAGCTTTTAACCCCAATTAAATTAAATGAGCTGCACTAAATGCCAAATGCTTTTATTATTCTATGCTCTCTATGTTTAGTGTTTAACCTCACACCCACTTTATCACCATCAATGAAGTTTTGTGTTTTGTTCCAGCTCATCTCATCTTACACTTTTTGACTTCACAACTTTGTGAGGTCGCTTGGGATTAACTTGTGACCAAGGTAAAAATAAACACTCTTGAACTCATTCTGCTCTCTGGTCCGTGTTCTTCGCTATGCTGAGACATGAGAAAGTAAAACACAGAGAATACTCTCTGGAGAGGCAGCCTCACTCTCTGCTGCAGGATCACAACAAATATGTACAATGCGCACATTATACTACGCATACATATAAAAACGAAACAAGCTCGAATTTTACCCTGCTGACATGTTTGACTTGTGAAGTATATATGATTGCTTTTAGTCTATAAACTGGTAAACAGTTCAATTATCCCCTGAAGCCGAATGCAATGTGACACATTTATAATTACTCGGAAGCATATTTCAACAAATACAAGGACTCAGCACTGAGGAGGGCACAGTAAGGGAAATGCATTGCGTGCTAACAGAAATCGCTCAGTTGTGAAAACAGTACACTGGCACTTTATCTCAAAAGAACTGCACCTTCTTTGAATAATTAATAAGGTGAAAATATGCTCAAATTTACCCCCCCCCCTTTTTTTGACATAAAATAGAATTATTTTTTTAGTGTTTCTTTCTTTTCAGGTGAATAAGCAGGCGCCACAAATGGAAGCATTAAGAGAGAGGAAAAAACAAACATATTCAGAAAAGAGAAATATGAAGTTTCGTCAGCCCTGTAATCTCCGCACTGAACCACTGGTTTAAAAACAAAAAGCTCCGTTAACGTCTGAATAAACTGATTGAAATTTAGACTGTTGATTCACTTCAGGAGAATTCATTACTTAAAGACACATTATTTGTTTAATGTCCTATGACAACCAATTTAGCTTTGGAATACTTCATTGGGATGTTTATTTACTGGATGATCCATCTGATGAAAAATTTGATGGTTTAATGCAGACAGTAACTGGGTTTTAAAGGTTTTTAGCTGAGGACGTTCAATGTGTTGTGTTCACTTGTTGCTGAAAAGGTGAAATCTTTACCAAACAGTGCCTATAAGTTAAGGATTTTTAGTGTTTTAAAGTAACATTTTAATTCATTTTACTGCCCACTTCCCACAGTTCAACCATCAAAATATTTACATAAAAACAAGTATGAGAATTATCACACTCACCATATGGAATGACTGTGGCAAAAATCCAGTGCAGACATGATCTGTCGGAAGAATTTCCTGGCCTCTTTAGGTGTTAACCTGCCTTTCTTCACCAAGTAGTCAAACAGCTCACCACCAGAAACATGTTCTAGCACAAGATACCTGAGACACAGAGGGACAGACAAAAACAGACAGGTCAACATCTTCACACAAGTTGTCATCTGAGCTTTCACAAAAGTCTCTGAAGAAACAGACAGACCCAAGAGGTCTGTAATAAATGGAAGCATTTTGGTAAAATGGTCTCATTACAGGCATTATGCATAAGAAATAACACACAGGATCTATGATTTGATCTCTTTTAAAGTTACATTCTGTTGTCTTTTCATGTCACCTGGAAGCTGTCCCTACAGTCAGAGAAAATAATATGCAGACAGTGAATCACCATGTGAAGGGTTCTGATAAACTACACACTAACATACAAATGGAAGCATCATAGGGATGATATGGATGGATTATGCCACTAAAAGATGGAGAAGTTGCATTAGAAGCCCCCAGACAGGAGATTTAGAGCCTGTGTAACTCAGTAAACACTGAATAAAGCATCAGAGACCCCCCAAAAAAAGAAAAGAAAGAAAGAAACATTGATATTTCAAAGCCCTAAACTTCTGTTGTATATTTGCAGTCCTTGTGCTGTAATTTCTTCTTCAACCTTTCCCAGACATGCATATATCTTCCCTGCCATCACATTTCTTGTGGCCGCTCTTCAGCTGGCCTTTGAGTGTGTGTGGCTTAGCTTGCTGTGGAGACAGTCTGCTCAGGGGCTTGACAGGGACAGGAAGGAGATAAATCTGCACTGACCTCGACCTAAAGCTGCATCTGTGGGCTGAACGCCGGCAGTGAAGTGCCCCTGCCCCGTGCCAGCCTGCTCATATATCCTGTGAGGAAAATCTTTCTATCTTCACTTGGACAAATTGAAATTCAGACAGGCTGTGAAATACTCTTTCCCTCTTGCGATCTTTCTCTCCGTGCTGTGGATACAGCGTGTGTATACATGAACACAACCCTTCAGTTTGATTGATAATGATGAAGTACCTCTCTGAGTTTTTTGATTACAATTAGTTCATTTTTGTCATAAGTACTACTCTACAATTAAAACTGTTGTTTAGTGGTGCTGCTTTTGGGTGAGTAGTTTTACCATACGAGATTCTAACAAGTTGCATTATGGGAATGGGGAGATCCTGCACATTTAAAGCTCGACCCATACTCCAGTGAGGATATATGGCACAGATTTGTACTAATCCTTTTATAATCCTTTTCTCGGAAGTATTCAAATTTAATGAAAGTGCAATCACTGGAGTACCACAACAAAATAACTGCTGAATTTGTTACGTTCTTCTTTTTCTTTAAAATTATTTCCAAACAGCAGCTCAGTGAAAAAGAATAGGTTTTAAATGTGTTTTGGGTAGTTATTTTATTCTTGCTATCATTGCTGAAAATCTAAAACCATTAACATTCATAGGATACAACAAAACTGGTGTACCCATGTGCAATATGTTCTCAGACTATCAGGTGCTTTTTTTCAGCAATCAGTTTTCACTCTCAGAGGCATAATTTATATTAACATCATGATGTGATCGTTCATTCATTCTAAGCAATGAAACTCCTATGAATAAAATATTGGTAGGCTATGTATCAAACTAAATCCACGTCCCTCTCACCTCTCCCTCTCACACATACACCAGCTCAAACAGCTTGCGGTAGGATCTGTGCCAGCAGCATAATAAATCTTAAAAGCTCTGGGACTGCTGGCTCAAATCGCGCTGCATGTCTATCAATTATTGGATTTCAAGCAGAGATATCTGAGCAGGAATCTAAACAACATTAACTCCAAAATGATATCACAGTTGGAGGGGAGTGCGCTCGAGTCACTGGAGATACAAATGTAAAGTAATTTCTCTGTGATGCTACCAGTGACCAAGTGTCGTGCACGATGAAGCACTGGGGAAAAAATGTGATTTCAATAATCCAATTACTGGATGAATCGCAATATTCTGCTCTTCCTATCATCTTAAAGGATGACATGTACAGTCCTTCATGTCCAATCCTATTTGGCCCGTGAGCTTGAGATGAGACCTAATAGAATCGAGTTGACAAACAGTCCGCTGTGGATCAAGAGGGTGACTATAAACTGCTGATGAGCTTGTCACTCACCACTGTTAAAGTTAACTAATAGATTTATGTGTGTCTACATGTGTGTGTGTTTGTGTGTGTGTTTGTGTATGTATCTAAGCTGCAGCAGCCTAATTCTGCTGCCACTCTCCATGCCTAATGTTACTTAATGCATTGACGTTCCCTCTCTGATAAGCGTGTCATGGTGTTTACATTACGGAGACTTCCTGTCCCTATTAGCGGTCCCCTGGCGTGCGCAACCAAATTAAACGCTTCATGCCAATACAAATGGAGCATCTGCCTCCTGAGGCTATCATAGCTAGCCTCTGATCATAATACAGCAATCAAAAGTGATCTTTATGCAGATGTAAAGATCTAAACACTGCCATGGTGCCTAAAGGATCGTGTTACAGCAACTACTAGAGTGAGATTTTCTTTGCAAAGTCAGTATATGCCATATAATACTCAGCATATAAAACTTAAAGTGGACCACAATCCACTGAAATACTTACAAGTATTTTTTATTTTCGTAGACATCGTGTAGCTTTAAAACATGTGGGTGTTCTATGAGCTTCAGAATAGCTATTTCTCGCTCCACCTGTGAGAGAGAGAGGGATAGAAAGGAAAAGAGAGAAGGGGAAGGAAAACAAAAGTTTGATTATTATATCATAAGAACAGTTGTGTTGTCCTGTCCTAATCTTCCCTCTCAAACCGGAACTTTTCTCTCCTGTGGCTAAAAGAACCAAGGAATCAAGAAAAGAGCAAGATGAGTTCCTCCCATTTGTTTCTTTTTGAGGTTACCTGTAAAGGTCAGTGCTGGAGAGACAAATCTGAGAGGAAAGCAATCTGTAATAACACTTCACACAACCTGCACAAGGGCTTAAGAAAAACACAGGAACCAATGGAAGGAGCTGACTGGCACTTTCTCCTGGCAGTGAGGACAGAGATAAGCTTTGACCACAGTCTGCTTGGCATCCAGGCCAGCAAGCACTGCTATCGCGGGTGAAAAATATGGTTTGCTTTAAAAAAATGAAGAAAAACAGGTTGTGTTTGTCTTATCTTGCACATTGTCTCCTTCTGTCGCACAAAAACAAACCTTGCTATAATCCATTGCGATCACATTTCATAATCCAGTGGCCCTGGGTGAAATCAGCTTTGTGAGAAAAGAAATAGAAAGGCAAAAAAGAAAAATGTCAGAGTGAGATATTCTGCATTTGAGCATTTCTGTCTACTAAGAGTACAGCCTGTGGGTGAAATGTGGTCAGGTTGTCCACTCAGGTACATCAAAGTCTCCTAGAGGAGGCTTTTTTTTCCTAGACGGTGACTGTTCATACACCATGTCCAGAACAGGCTGAAGGCTGAGTCTACACAAGTTTCAGACTTATTTCTTTTGCTTAAGGAGCCGCTGAGAGACATATAAAACACACCGTGAGACTGCTGAGAGCTGAAATTCACCAAAATCGAGCGGATCAGTTTGGATTTGTGTCAGCATCTCTAGAGGTTGTAGTCAGCATGTACAGCTGCCACTGAAAATCAGCAAGGAGCCCACCTCGACAGGAGCCACTGCTAATCTCCAGACCCCTGTGCCCCTCTCCTCTTCTGCAGCACTCATTTACCTGCTCATCCTCTTCCTCCACCTTTTGTTTCTGCACTCTCTCCTACAGCCCCGAGAGTCTAGCTTCAAATGACAATGATGGAGATGAGAGGACAGTGTGAGATAAAGGCTCCTCTGCCTCATCTCAATCTCATCAAAGTCAATTTCACTTTGTCACTTTCCTGTGACAGCCTTCATGCTGCTTTAGCGTCACACTCATCGTGACTTGGTTTTATGAACACTCGAGCAGAATAAAGTCGAAGCCTTGATCTGACGGCTAACTTTGCAACTGTTAAACTCTCACAACAGTGTTTGCTTGACTGGGCGTAAAATCAGGTTCCTCCCTCTTAATTATGCTCTCATTTTGTTTTCCATTTTAGAGCAGCAAACAGATTAATGATAACTGTCAGCTCAGGTAAGCACTGCAGCCTATACTCAATTGTTTCCTGCCAAGAAAGCAGTATGTCAGTCTCCACCTTATCTGGAGCAACATGTTGCAAAGTGGATGATATTTTAAAAAATGGGTAATTAGTTTAGATTTGGCTGCTGAAGTGGAAAATACAGAACACTGACTGCCCCTCAAGCAGCAGCCAAGAAGACGTCATGTGAGAATATATAGCTAACAAAGCTAAGTGCACAGTTTCTGTAAAAAAGGGTAAAGTGATAGAATTAGCATTAGCATGGAGTATCAGTGGGAGTAACAGCTATGCTAATTAGGGCTAATCCAGAGACTAATGAGAGCTAACAGCCGCCGTACACTGTGCCACTCTCTCACCCGAGGCTAAGGTGCGTTGTTAAGAATGAGCCCTCAGAGGCTAGCTAGCTAGCTGGCAGCGGGCTTCCCACAGAGAGACTAATGCTGCCCAGGACTCAGAGAGAAATGAGCTGTCGAAATGCTACAGAGCCAGCAGCTGGCTTCCTAAGCTTCCTCTAAGCGTCTCCTTTCAGTTAATTGAAATAAGAGAAACGAAGCTTAATGTGAAGACTTAACTGTACAACTGCCTGCTTATTGCAAGATTAACCGTTGATTAACACACTAGCATAAATCTTTAAAGCAACCCTTGCTCTTTCCAGCATTATACAACATAACAGTTTAATTTTACAGTGTACAATAATCATTTACACCTTGCTGACTTCCAGACTTTGTCTATTCTTTATGGATTATCATACTACAATATTATGGGTATTTACACTGGAATCAACTGTTCTCTAACTTTTACCCACACATGCTAACATAAGCACCAGGTGGTGATCCTCTCTCTCTCTCTCAGCCTGGCTTTCGTACACGACTTCACACTCTCTCATCAAGTTTCACATCTGTGAGTGTGGACTATCCTCTTTCTGTCTCCATCACTCTTCATTTAGCCTTATTACCAAGCGCTTGGGCACCATTTGCACACACACACACACACTTACACACACATACATGTTCAGATCAACAAATGCTTAGATGAACACACACCTTTTAATTCTGTGCTCCCAGTGTGTTCAACAGGTTAGGATACAGCCAATTTGTTGATTTTTAGGAAATCCAAACAGGGTAAGAAACATGAGGTTGAATGGGAAGGAAGAAGAATAAAGAGGTTGAACACGAGTGCAAGACTTGACACTAATCCAAATTGCTTATTTGACAGGGGGCAGATGATTTGTCTTGTAAAGAAGCCAGTGGTTATCTTGTGGAGAGGACGTCATTAGCAAAAGTTTTCAAAACTTGTCTGATTGGCTGAGCTTTGACCTGCTCGGTTTCTTCTCTGTACCATTTCCTAACACAAAAATTGAATTGGTAGGTCAGCTGTTATGTCCTGTCCTGCAGTTGCCTACAATATAAAAATATGATTGTGGAAAAAAACGTAGAAAACAAAAAAACATTAGATTAACGATGAGGGCATTCTAAAGCCAGGTCTGAGGAAACTGCATTTTAATCTTTTAAAGTAAATCAGATCACATTTTTATGAAACCCTATCAATGAAATTATATGAAGATGTATTTGTAATTATTGTTTAATTTGTAGAAAAGTGAAAAATATTATGATAAGACTGGAGCTGCATAGATGAATGAAGTAAAGCCAGCTGTGTTGCTCACATGTGTCAGGAGAGCTAATTTAGTATAGCTCCATCAGCTATCGATTCTTTAAATTACAGCCCTGGATCTGAATGGCTGAATGGACGAGTGAACAAATGACTGGCGACATCAATAGTTTCATCACTGTGGCCAAGAGTCCAGTATTAGAGGACAGAGGATCAGAGACAGAGACAAGCACCAACAAAGATGCAGAGAGATTAGACTCATGTCACATGTGTCAAAGAGAAGGCAGCCCCAAAATCCCAGCGGGGAAAATATTGGATCACAGGCTCTGTCATCTCTCACTCTCCACTTATTGCAGCTCACCCTCTTTCTCTCTTTTTTTCTGTCATGCACACAGAAGGAAAACACAGACATTTCTGTCACCTCCCCCAGGCGAGCGGGTGAATGGTCCCTTGATACTAAGATCTGAGGATCAAAGTCAACAGGGCAGCCATGTGTGTCGGAAAAAAAAAAAAAAAGTGAGGCTATGCTAACATGGGAGATAAAGAACATGCAAGAGCTGAATGCTGGATAGACAGAAAAACAAGCAAGGAAGGACAAGAGAATTGGAGAGGAATGAAGCATAAGCCCTGTAATTCTTTGCCACAGAGAAGACTAAAAGACAAATGTAGAGGAGCCAACTAGAACGAGAGTGCTGTGGCAGCGCCAGCTCGTCCCCCCTGAGTGTTGCAGCCTCTTTTGTTGCTAATTAACACAACACGGGGAAAGGATAACCTTTTAAGCAGTGCCGTGCACCAAACAGCCCACGGAGAGGGAAATGATAACAGCTAAGGCGATGAGGCGGTAATGTGAGGAGCGAAAAGCATGTGCCAGTCAGGGAAATGAGAAAACACCGCACCGACATGGCTCTTCGTTATTTGACAGACAATAAATCTAGGGCAGTTTGTAACAATGACTATTTATACAACAACACTCTCTCTCTCTGGAGGATTTACAAAAAATCAGATCATTTTAAAAAGAAAATTCAAATATAGGTATATGAATTACAGTATTTGTGGTTTTCTCATGAATCAGTGTATAACTTTAACAGAAATGTTCTAACGTACAATATACTTCAGGGAAAAACCCTGAATTTATACAGTAGATTATCTGTTTGCTTGTACTCAGCTTCTTCAAATTTGAAGTGATTTTTTACTACATTAACAATTTTCTACTTACAAAATGATTGCATAATATTTATTAATTTGTACTAGAGCCTGACCCATATGGGATTTTTGTGGCTAATGTCAACACCAATACCAATATTGGAGGCTGAAAAAAAGCTATATCTAATATATCCGCCATTATCCGAAACAAGAAAATTGATATACATGGGATATATACTGTACATGAGCACAAATTCTTATAATACCCAAAACATGATTCAAAGATAGAGGAATTGTTCCTTGTAAAGCTGTCAAAATAAGGACCGTTAACCCACTTATTTCTCAAAGATGCAAGTTACACAGCTTTAAACGTTGTCTAATAGTCTTGTATTACATAATGGTGGACATTGGAATTCACAGTCATGTAAATCTTCATCTCACAAAGATAACTTACACAGTTTATAAATTCTCTAGACCCCAAACCCACTGAAAAAAACAACTTATTTTTATGTCACTGGTGACAGAATCTACACGCAGCAGAAATGTTGTGTTAATGTATCGGTTACATATTGACCGATCTCGATTAATTGGTGATTCTCTATGATTGGCCCATTTTATGGGCCCCACCGATTGATCGGTCAGGGCTCTAATTTGTACATAAGAGGGTGGAACAAAACATCAGTACATGGCATATTTTTTGCCTGACCTGTGTGATAAAATTATCACCATGCCAGCACATTAACACACCAAGTATCAATGTTTTAGAAGAAACATTTTCAGGCTCTAGACAGGTTTTAGTCTCCATGGTACTAGATTGACTCACTGCATCATGACTGCATGACTTACTGCTATGGTGCTAATGGCACGGATGAATCATGTCAGCCATAGGACCTTTGGATTAAACTAATTCAGAAAAGTTCACCACAGGGCTGGTTAAACTGATGGCAACTGAATACAGGCCAGCAGTCAACAATGTGGAAGACACAGATCTAAAGGATATCCTCAGACTGGCATGTTGTGACATGCCCTTCTTATTTTGGGGAATATTTGTAAGATTCACAAATCAAGGTAACAATTGTAATAATTCCTTTATAATGTTGATATGGACTTTAAGACTATTTTGAAATTAAAAATTATATAATTTTAAGTATATTGAATATTTATTGTGGTTTACTATTAAAAGCCTGTTGGAAAAAAAAATATATTTTTACACTAATCTTACATTTGCTCTAAAGTTTTGTAAATTCAGTTTTAAAACCTGTACATTCTCCCAACTTTGTCTTTTTAGGTTTATTTTTTATTCTGTTGTCAATAATATTAAGGGTTCAAAATGTAAGGAACCATTTTTCTGGGTTTTTTTTTTTTTTTTTTTTGGAAAGTTCTGTTAATCTGCTCTTTTTTCAGACTACAAAAAAAACAACACAGTTCAGGATTTTATGGAAAAGGGTCTGGAGGTTACATATATAAGTTGACATATGGGTAATGGGGGAGTGAGGTATGGGGTGATGGGTCCACCTGTCAGTGGGCAGAAGGGGAGGAGACGGCACAGCTTGGCTTCTGGCTCACGGACAAAGCTCACCGTCCGTCCATGTGACATGTGGACACTGTAACGTATGATGGACACACACTGTATGTACACACCAGCGATCAGAGCAAGTCAGAAGCAAATGCCATCTGTCCATCCATCCATAGATCCATCCATGCATATCCATCCATCCATCCATATGTTGGTCAGTGAGCCAGTGGGGCAGACTCTGTTTTCCGCCAGGAGCAGAGGATGGACAAGCTGGTGCGTGTGCATGCATATGTGCATTTTTTCCATGTATGTGCTTACACATGCTTGTTAATTGCTTTAGAGAGCTGATTGACAATTTCTGTGACCATGAGGGAAGGACATGTGTTTCAACTGCAAACAGAAACACCCTGCTCCAAAGACATTCATTAAAATGAAGAGAGAGAGTGAGGGTGAGAGAGAGAGAGATAGAGAGAGAGAGAGAGATAGAGAGAGAGAGAGAGAGAGAGAGAGAGAGAGAGAGAGAGAGAGAGAGAGAGAGAGAGAGAGAAGTCACTCGCCATTATGTGTGTTCATGCACTTTTTATCAATGTAGTAGGTAGGGCATGGCTCTACCTTCAAGATGACATTAACACGTGCTCCCTGGGAGGAACTGCTTATCCAAAATTGGTTTATAAATTGACAGGGACAAGGCTCTGAATGATGGATTCAAATATGTATGTGGTGAAGAAGTGTGTGTGTGTGTGTGTGTGTGTGTGTGTGTGTGTGTGTGTGTGTGTGTGTGTGTGTGTGTGTGTGTGTGTAAATTTGGTATCTCCCACTTCTAAGCCAGTCCCACCGAGAGCTAAACAAAAATGAAATCATATTTGTTTGATTCCATTCCAGTCAAAGTCGGCGAACTGGAGAAAAAAATAATCTCTTTTTTACTTTCATCTCTCTCTCTGTTTATCGCGTTTCCCCTCACCCTGCGGACCTCACAAATACACAAATGAACAAGAACACACAAGGACACACAGTGAGCACAGCAGGGTTTTCTGATAATCACTGTATCAGTCATCCTTTGTGAAAAGGAGGTAAATTCCCCACATGGGGGAGTTTGATCAATGCCAGAGACATGTAAATCGATGTGGACATAGTCTCTCCTAGCTTGCTAGTTCTTATCCTTTATCCATCTCCCAGCTTTTCAAATCGCACTCATTACCCTCCCCATCCAAGACCAGACCTGACAGTCCTCCTCCTCTTCCTTCATCTCCTCTGTCCTTCATCTATTCTCTGTGTCTCTCACTCTTTCTCTCTAATCATGTCTGTGAAGTGTGCCAATGCTGCTGACATATCCATCAGGCTGCCACTTACAACCCGGAGGACTCATCATTTCACACTAACAGCCACGTCCCTGGATAACCTTGGTCGTAATAGAGTCTAATGACAGAGGTCTTTCAAGAGTAAAGGTCAAAGGTTATAATCATGGACCTTTTCAAACTTACTGCATGGGTAGATGGAGTGGGATGTGTGTGTGTGTGTGTGTGTGTGTGTGCACATGAATGCATGTGATAACCATCTGCGGAATGAGTGATTTATCAGTGACGGGCAGGCACTGGAGCCCTTTGGCAGCCATATTTTTTTGTGCTGGCCTCTGAAGCATCTTCTTGTCAACTTGTCCATCCCATCAGTTATTCCCAAAGCAAAAGATATTTCAAAAAACAAGTTGGTGAGGTGACCTTGGAGTGTGCAGGGATGTGAAATGTGGAATAATTAACTGGTTTTCAAAGGCCAGAGGGAGAGAGCAGAGCCGAATGTCAGTCACTGGTGTTCATTTAATGAACCTTGTGTCAAATCTGTGCATGTTAGGTAAATGATTTTTGTTTAAATGCAGAGAAGACATCGAATTACATTCTCAAAGAATGTTGGAGAGCCTTTGGTGTATTTACTTTTTCTTTGCTTAATTTTGCACAGAACTTTTCCTGTTTTTTTTTTCTGTCAGCCTTAAATTAAAATGCCTGTCGTGTAAATTTGTGAGATTGGAAAACTGCGATCTGTTTCAGTCATTGTCATATCACACTCATTTATATCATGCTAGAACACAGCACCTGCAAGAGGTTGAAACTTTCAAAACATTAAAGAGTTATTTACATTTAGAAAAATTTTGTTGCAGCATTAAAGCTCCTGTGAGCGACTTTTGAATTATGTTAATTTTGGTGCCCTGCTGGGACAATGTCTTTTCCTAATATTGTCCCTGTTGTCCGTAAAAACTCTCTTCCTGCTTTGTTTATCAGTGAAACATATCACTCAGGGGGATTATTTTATTTTGTGGGTCATTAAGAAAAATTGGTGTTAATTCCTGTGTTTTTTAACCAGTTAAAAAGTCCACATGGCAGCTTAAGTTACGGATTATTTTCAGAACATTAGCTTGTTGAGTGGACACAGACAGGTGCACACGGAAATGGACAGCACTGCTTCTATTTAAAAGTTTTGTGGAAACAACTTCAACCAAGAAATGCAGTAATGAGTGAATAATGAAGATGATTTAGTGCACTAATCCAGGTGGACAGCCGTGATTAGCTAACAGTAATTCACTCGTTCTACTCATTATGTCCACATATGAATACAGGACCTGTTCATTGACACATGAGCCTGTCAATAGTTAGCCAGGAGAAGGCATCAATACTGGACAGACGTTAGGTCAGCAGGTAGGACCGGTCAACTGGAGAAAACAATACTAGCTTGAAACTTAGTAAATAAGTTCAAAACAACTCCAATAATGAGATCAGGGCAATCTTGTAATTTTTGAGATTGTTAATAACATCTTCCAAAAAAGGCACACTGTCCTGCTTTATATGAATTCTTACTGTACCCAGAGAGCCACAAATGCAAAAATACATTGTAGATAAATACATACGGTGCCTACATGTATTTGCATGTATATTGTTTTATATGCATGTATAGTGTGTGTGTGAACAACAACAACAACAACAACAAAGAGAGAGAAAATGTGTTTTTGAGAGTGTATTAACACAAGAGTTATTAACAAACAACCCCCTCAAGGATGAAGATGAAGGAGCTTCCTTTAAATGTTCAACACACTGACCGCAGACACCAAAATATGCATCAAGATCACTCCCTATCTCATTAGCGCAGAGTATGAGCTAATTTTATTGTTTATTTGCATCAGAATAAAGTAGTGAATTTATGCACAAGTCGTAAATTAACTTATCATTTGAATAAGGCTCAGGCCTTGTGTAAACTGATGATCTACACAGTGATTATCAAATCATTTTAAAACATTGTTATTGGTGGGAAATGCTAGGGATATAACTCTAAAAACCACAAACACAAGCATAACCACCTTGGCTTAAGGGAGAATGTAAACAGCTATATTTTTATTTTATTTAAACCAATCACACTTCCAACTCTAAACCTGAGATAATTCAATTTTTTGACTCTGGGGACAGTAGAAGACACAAACATGTAGGGATGTATAATCTCTATCTTAGCCATTTGTTTTAGCCTAAAAATATGGTGTGAAATGTTTAATGCTTAGTTAAGAATCTATTTCATTTAGTTTACATTATAAGATCAAGAAACAAAACACTCAGCAGATACATTTCAGATATTTTCTTTGCATTGTTATCTGGTGTGTGTTCAGTTCATAAACCTAAGAGTGAGATCCATGTGTGTAGTCTTTGTGGGAGTGTGAGTTGGTAAGTAAGTAGCATTGTTGGCAGTGCTCTTTGTGACATGCTTGTCCACAAGCTGAGATTCACCCTACAACCCTGCCTCCCTGATGTGAGACTATTAGAGACCAGATCCTGCAGCAAGAAGACAGACAGAACCCAGAGGACTGCTGTGTGTGTGTGTGGAAGTGTGTGTAAGTGTGTATGTGTGTGAGTGCAAGTGTTTACTTGCGCTTATAGTAAATGTGTTCTTGTTGACTCTAAGCAACTGCATGGAGCTGTCATTCCTGTTGTCATGCATCTTAAGTTTAAAAGGAGATACGTGTAGCTTAACTAGTGTGCACACATACTGTAGATAGTTTATATGAGGCATGGGATATGAGGAGACATCACAGCAGTATTGCTGTAAGATGACAGTTGTCACAAATATGACATACTTCATTGTCCGTCAATTGTCCCGTTGGAAAGCTTTGCCACAGAATGAAGGATGTCTTGTGGAAACGCACATACAAACACACAAACATACACAAGCACACACATGCCTTCCCATGTTTCACACAGAAGAATTGTTTTTTTTTTTTTTTTTTTTTTTATTGTGTTGCTACTTTGTATGCACTTGTGCATTTACTTATGTAAATGAAAACAAGGGTAAAGTGCTGCAGGCTTCTATCTTATATTAAGTAAGGGCACAGGACAATAAACAGAGGAATGAATTCACTCATAGATAGGCAGCATGCTTGTGTTTTAAAGGCAGAAGCAGTGTGTTAAACAGATATCAAAGACTGATTTAGGGGTAAAAATACAGTACACTTTTCCTCTCAAGATAAAATGACATATCAGTGCAATTATCTGTCCCCACTCAAAAAGGCACATAAAAGATTAACACAATACCAAAAGACTGAGAAGAAACACTCACAAAATACACCCTAGTAGGTCCATAAGTAGTATAAAGAGGAATGAATTCCCAGCACAAAACAAAGAAATAAACTCAGTTACAAAACATAATATTCATCTTTGAAGGGGAACCTGGCTGATCTCCCCATGAAAGCATCACTCCACTTAAGGTTTGCTGAATTGGATAAGATGTGCCCTGCGCCCACAAAAGAGAAGCAACACCAAAGCCAAACCAACTAAAAAAGAAAATGAAGCTCTCTCATCTCTCTGACAACACAGCTGCTTTTGCCTTTGAAGGAGAGAAACAAATGCCATCGGTTTTGACTTCTGTCTGTCTCCTGTCGAGCTCAATGGGGATCCTCAAACACTGTCTGCTCCGCTATCCTTCATTTCATTATCTATCCATTCTCTATCTGTTTTATCTCTGTAAGACATTTAAGAAGTAAAATCAGTCAAACAGCACTGTGATGAGCTTTGTTAAGGCAGAACTAACACTTTTACATGTCTCCCCAGGGTGTATTGGATCCAGAGTACTGAGCAGCACAGAGTAAAAGAGTCAACACTTGAAGTCTTGAGTCTATGTGTAGAATGAAACATTATGCGACACGGTTCAGGCTAACATTTCTTCACAAACCCCAAACGTCTTGTGCCCTTTAGATAAAATCTACCTCCTGTTTCTGTTGCAGCAGCGTCTCACCAACACTTAATAAAGACTGGGGAAAAAGTGAATATATATTGATTTAGCAGCAGCACTGGAACCAAATAAGGATGTTGAATGTTGAACGGCATTCATGTTGACTGATAACCTCAGAGGGTTCAGCTTGTAAGGGCTTACTGGTTCAGAAGATCTATACAATAATAAAAAAGATATGACAGATGGGGAAACCATTTAGAGAAAGGGAAAGAAAGCTGGTTTATATTTTTTTCATGGAAAATAAGGGTTATTACTGTACGATAAAACACCCAGAGGGCACTAATTAAGACTTCTTTATTGTTTTGTTCAGCCAGATAGCTTAGAGGAGCAACATGTACAATATCTAATGAATTTAATCATGGAATCACCTTAATACATCTTTAGACATAAAGGAAATGGCTAAGATAAGATTCTGCCTTATCAGTGCAACAGCCAGCACGTCCTCTAGAAAGTTTCTATTTTGAACCAGGAGAGTCTGTTCTCATTTTCTTTCTACCTCAGAAGGTAAGTGGTTTTAGTTATCATGCCAAACAAACGGGTGTTGCAGTTCAGATATATTAATGCTACCCAAGTTACATGTTAGCATTTTTTTCTAAAAAGCTCCACAACCAGGTAATGGCAAAAGTCGGACAAATACAGGGGATCCTTTAAATAATTAGAGAGAAGTTAAAGTGCTGCAAAGCTTAATCCAAGTAGGCAACTGGACTTGGCAGAAACTCTTAAAGACCCATTCAGCAGCACAAATAAAAAAACAAGATATAAAGTTATATAGCTTGACTCTAAAAAAGATTAAAAAAGAGAGAGAGACACCAAATTGCCCATGACTGTGTGTGTACCTCAAGCCAACACAAGACAGTACCATAATTCTAATTGAGGGGTCTTTGCTGTTTTATCAATAAGTTAAATAAGAGATTACATAGTGATAAGACATCTACACCATGGCCCAACCAGCCAGTCCTTCCTGCACAGACTCTGGCTCTAAATTTCATCGGCAGCACAAGACATCAAGATGTCACTTTATACGACATGAGGAAGTGAAGATGCGTCTGTCATTATAAACCATCCACAATCCTTCTACTATTTATTGCTCATAATTGAATTCATTCATCTTTTGACGGATGGACAAATGTATAAATCACTGAAAGAATCAACAAACAAACAGAGTTTATAACTCCACTGTTTCCTCTCTGCAGTCAGCCTGGCAAAATCATACTGTCTGCTAAGCCCTGGCTTCTGGCTCTGCACCATATAAAGCTGATGGATCAACATGCAGGGGCACAACATATGAAACCCATTTATTTCCAGCAGTGTCTGGTTTGTCTCTGAGGCAGCACCAACACGTGCACACTAAGGCGCACACAAAAACACATATGCACACAATATAGAGTTAAAAAGAATGTGTGCCTATGTGTGTGCGCGAGAGACATTTCTATATCAAACCCACTCCCGGTACAACAGTGCAAGGGAAGAATGGCCAATCTATAATCATTAGAGGGGGGGAGTAGGGATGGCAGGGAGAGAAAGCTACAGTGCTGTCAGCAAGGTGTCGGGATAACAAGATTAGACCTTCTGTGATTCATCTGTGGCCATGGCATCCTGCGCATCACCCGCCCACCACAAGCTCAGTCAGTTTTTGTGCTCAACCTTTATTTCTGGCAATTCTCAACACTCTTTACTCAAACAATTTTGGAAGCTGTCCATTTGAAAATTGGTTGTCATTGTGTTGCAATCCAAAAAAACAGGTTCTCTCTAAAAAATATGTCACTATTTAACTCAAACATCTGCTCTCAGTCTGAAAAGCCTAGTCTATTACCATTTTTGACATGGATAATATCGGTATAATATGGAATCACAGATTCTGCATTACAGTATAGTGCATTTTCTGCTCCAAGAGCCATGTCATGTCACTTGTCTCCTGATAAACCATCAATCCGTAGCCGTCATACTGCCCAGTGCAGTTGAGTCTTCACATAAGTACTGTTTTTGATGTCAACAACATTTTTCAAAACTGCCTTTTCATTTCTAATACAGGGTTTTTGTATTGAATCTGGAGATTATGGATTTATCTGTAAAACAGGAAAATGAATAACATGATACGATACAATAAAATATGATACTATACAATATGATAAGATAGGACACAATGTGATGCGGCTTTAGTATCAGCTGACACCAGTATGGATGCAATCTGATGCAAAATAGCAAAATAACTAGTTGAATAAACAATCTGAATTCCTCAATGAGAGGATGAAACTGGGAATCATGTTTTGGCATCATCAGGCTTTTAAACTAACATGAAAAACATATCCTGTAATTAAACAAGTGTGTATACTTGTATGTATCCTCACAGTCAAATAAAATGAGTGAATTTTTTTTTTTGGTAAGCAAATGTAGAAAAAAGAAGTTATAACTTAACCTCTTCATGTAGAGTGGATCAGTAAAGAGTTCAAATTGCTGTTAAAAACTGCACCACATGAGAAAGAAAAGACAGAAACCTTGAACAGCATCTATGTCACAAAGTACAACAAACACACTGATGTGCACAATATTTAACAGAACATTCCATTGTTCAAGGATATCTTTGATGGCAGCTGAAACCAAGTCCCTTGACTGTGGAAGTTTTCAGCTCATAGCGCTGTACTGTGGAACGTGTAACTTGTGTCCAATCAGATTACTGTTAGACTAAAGTGTGACAACTGAAACTAGAAGTCATTGTATTTGGCATGAGGATTCATGAGTTGCTTGCTTCTTATGGTGGCGTTATATTTTGCTGTTTTACTGTCACCCTTTGAAAGATGCAGGTTACTGTTGGAGCTATTGGAGCTGGAAACAAAAGTCAAGTATCCTTAAACAGCTCAGCCTCAGTGGTTAAATTCCTCCATGCAACCTTCGCTTTCCACCAACCAAAGTGCACAGACATACTGAAGGGTGAAAATGCAATTGATACACGTGGTAATGGTAAATGCTGAATAACATAAACTGAGCTGAACAGATTTGCTCTGCATCAGCCCCATTGATTAGCCCTTTGTCACTCATACCTGATCTAGCTTTTTGAGTCAGTGTCTGACTTCTAGCAGATATCAGGATAACACATACGCATTCCTATCTGAAAGCATTCAAGTCCCACTGTTTTCTTTGTAGGAATATGCTGCTTACTAAATGTGGTAAACTGACATTGATTAATTTTTTAGCTCCCTATGGTAATACTTGAGTGTGCTGATGCTTTCTAATTCAATTCTAGTTTGATGAAAATGCAAACAAAGTTTAGCATAATTGAAATAAAGTTCTTAAGTTCTTAATGAATTTTGGCTTCATACTTTTGTGTATCTGAGGTGATGCAGCTTCTGCTGTCGTACTACCTTGTTGTTCTCAGCTTTTACATGTGGTGTCCTTAGCATAGCAGTTCAATTATTTGCTTCAGGGGGCAATTATACTGCTAGCCTCTCCATTCCTGAACTCAATATTTCTGTCTCCCTCTTTTACACACAAACACACCCCACAATGTAATGACTGACATCAAGGACAGAGCCAGCAAGCCACGAGTAACCTTGCGAAGCTAAAAAATACACATCAAAACCCCAAAGCTTTGTAGAGATATCCCCTTCACAAGACAGCAATCCAAAGTCTTCAAACTTAATGTTCACCATCCTTTCTAACCCTCCAAACATATATTCATTTCTCCCCTCTATCTGCCTACATCCTGCACTTTATCCCTCCTCCCCCTCCCTTCCTTTCTCTCTCTCTGGGCTTAGGGACAGTGGAGTGACTTTGAAGTCACACTGTTTCAGGAGGAGAGCGAGCCGCTTTGGCTAATTAGTTGTCCTTATCCCAACAGCAGAAGCCACCACCAGCTTCTTGGCTCAGAGGAAGAAGCAGAGCGAGCATAAACAGCAACCACCAACTGCTGCGTGCTAAAGATACCCTCCTCCCTCTGCTTGTTGTTAGCGCTAGTGGCTAGTGACAATTTTACTCACCCCAAGACTAAACTGTGGATTAGTGGTAATGCTCTACTCCGCATAATGATAGGTAATATGGTGTGAAAAGTGGTACCACGAATCCTTTGCTTTTGGGGAAAGCTTGTCGGACCATAAGTTGACTGCAGGGGCGTGATTTAACTTTGAGTCAGTTTCTTTCGTTCATGTCAGCATCACCAGAATCACCATACCAGCCAATGTGAAGTATTGTGATGGCAGACTCATAGATTTACAAAGCTCAGCAGTATGTAGTTCACCCCTCAGGCAAACAGGGAACAGTGTGTGCTGTAACTTTCAAGTGATATCTATAAAGTTGTCACACAGCTGCCTGAATCTGAAATATTTCTTACTGAGGTTTTATTTTCAAGAGTATGGAAGTAGCTCGATCGTATATATAAAGTAAGTACATTATATATACTGCATGGATATGTTTTTTTTGTTTGTTTGTTTGTTTGTTTTCGTCATGCAAATTGGCCTTGTTATTCAGATATGGTGCCAAAAAAAGATTTTCCTTCTTTATTTATTAATCATCTATCTTAATCTCACCATATATGGTCATGTTTACGGCAAATATTTGGTGTGAATGTCACATTGATAGTTCAAAAAAACAAAAAGAAAACAACTCACTTCTGACAGGAAATGTGAGTATAGACGTGGTATACTTACTAAAGCTTCTGTTATCTTGTCCCAGCAGGGCTTCTGTCAACATGACCACCTTTCTCTCCTGAGCCCTGAGCCTTGCCTCCCCACCCCCACCCCCCAACCTTACAGCCCCGCGGCACAGAGACATGGCAGAGAGGGAAACAGAGAGAGCGAGGACTGGCTGAGTTTCAGAAACATTAAATACTCCCTGGAGATACACACACATGCCCACACATACAGCGCTGGTTCTGGGCTTCTCCTCATATCGGATCACCACTCTTCATTCTGTTTGGCTTCAGTGCCAGTGACTGCTGACATGCTGTCATATGTGCACATACTGTTTATTCACTCTCTGTCTGTTTCTTTCTAATCATTTGAGACATGACAGGCAGCCACTACCCACTGACGGACCTGCTTATTAATATTCAACTAACTCCATTGTTAGATTTTCTTCTAAGTAGTGAAAAGAAACTGTGGGCTGCACTTGCTCTTTGAAGTAGTCAAGGCTCGTTCCCTCGTAACAAAGTGACATAAAGTTCATAGACAAATTCATTATCTGAGACAATTCAATGTCTTGCCCGTCCGTGCTGTTGTAGCCTGTGGGTTTGAGAGCTAAAGAGTTCAACATTACTTAAACAAAGTTCAACTCTCACATAGCAGAGGAAAGACTTTTCTGCCTGACAGACTGAGACAATTAATTCAACCCGTCTCCTTATCCCTACAGACCCTGACTCTCAAGGCCAGTCAGTGAAAGGACAGACAAAGAGGGATGAAGTGTGCCGTGGAGGATGTGTCCACGCACATACATGTGAATATGAATGTGTGTCTTTTCGACAAATATTCTTATGAGCTCTTATGCATATGTGAATGTGTTTCTCTAAGTGTATGCATGAATACATGTGTGTCATCAATGTTAAAGTGCACAAACACACACACACACACACACACACACACATACACCTGTCCAGAAGAGGCAGATTCTCCCCTAATGGCACCATGGGGACCCAAGATATTAGCATATTAAAAGGTGACATTTTACAGTCTGAGCCTTGCAGTAGAGTTCAGCTCGATGACTCTGACAGCATGACAGGCACACAGGTAGGACGAAGAGCAGACACCGAAGACTGTGGAGGGAAACATAATGGGAATATGGGGAAAATGGCTAGAAAAAGACCAGCCAAACCATGGTTGGAACATTAATAATGGATATTAGATCCATAAGCTGTGAGCAGTGTTATGTTTAAAATTGAAGGTAACACACAAAAAGATAGGGCCATGTCTAATAATTCACAGTATATTGACAGAGAAGCTTGTAAAATAATCATGGCTTCAAAGAGCTTTAAATTAGAGTGCATTGTACAAAATATTATCCTGTGCAAAGGCTGCAGGTTTGATGAGAACATATTGATTATGTTTCCAAACCCTGGAAAGTACAGGTTACAAAAAAGTGCACAAAAGTGCCATTGCCAAGGCCAGGATTTCTTTCAAAGTCGTTTTCTTAACATTGTACATGACATTCACTAAAACAAGCACAAACACACACACACACACACATGCAAATCTGTGCACATGATCCAAAAGGGAAAAGACCCAGCTCATTAAATGTAAAGGACCTCAGTATCCCCTGGCCTACACACAACACCATCCCTACAACATCACATACGAATGCACACACACACACACACACACACACACACACACACACACACACACACACTCACGCACACTCACACACACTCACACACACACACACACACCAGGGGCCAGCGGTTGAGAGTAGTGTGACAATGGCTGAGTTCAGTAATTGGCTCTGAACTGCAGCTTCAGCAAAACTCTTGGTCCTGTCAGAAACCTGTCAGTGCTTGGCATCTGTTTCTATCATTTTCCTCTACAGGGCAGCACAATGTGAACCACCTGGGCTGGGCACATTATCCTGCTGTCCTCCCCTCTACTGTCACATGTTACAATTCTTGGAGCAGCTTCTTCTCCTTTGACTAATAATACTTCTGTCAGTGCTGAGGCAACAGAAATGACCTGTCTCTCCCTCTGCAAAATATTAGACTGCACGCTGAGCCAAGTAAGAGATGAAAGGAGAGTTTTCTTGAGCAAGAAAACAATGTGTGAAAAAAAAGAGTCAGGAGACAATGAACCAGCAAGAAGCTGATTAATACCGACTGTTTATCAAACAGCAATATCCGAGCGCAGAGAGCTTTTCATCTAAAGTCTAATGAGGCTGCCGCAGAAGTGATGCAAAACGGAGGGATTTTCCATTTGGAGGTAACCTGTGTGGTGAGTAAACGCACCTCTTTCCCACTTTCCAGCTTGTAAGCAAACAATTACAGCGGGCGCTCCTCTCTGTGTGTGTCCAGTGAAAGACAATTTTCAGGTTGTAGCATCTTGTTGTCCTCTATCTACATGCTCTCTTTGGTTTCTCTACAACCATTCCATCAACACAAGGGCCAATTTTGCTACATGCCAATTTTGACAGCACTGAATGGAACTGCCCAGCAGGAGCCCTGGGACATAATAAGAAAAAACTTCCCCGTTCTCTTCAGAAAAGAAAAAAAAAAGGCAGTGTGGGTAACAGCAAATTATACATAGGAGTGTTTGACCTAGAAGATTTTGCTGTATTTCATATTAAGGGCAAAGCAGTGAGAGTAGCTAACACCATTTATTGTTGTTACTTAAAGGTTTCTTTGAGGTTCAAAGTCCTCTTGTTCAACATTTAAACAGAACAAAAAAGCAGCTGCTTCAAAGACTCACTGTCTCTAGATTACACTTTTCATTTGACTTATTATGATAGCGTTTCTGCAAAATCAGCCTCTGATTTATGTAGCAGTTTAAAATCCAGTCGAGCAATCCATCCTTCTAACTTTTAAAGTGTCAAAAATAGTGGCTCTTTTAAGGACACCACTTCTCATTCACAGTCTAACTCTTAAGTGTTAGGCTTTTTTTTTTCTTGAACATCTTTCCTCTCTTCTCCAAAAATCTTGAGCCAAACTCGATGAGGAGAAGGCAAGTGATCATCTCATAAATAAGAAAGTGATCAAGCAATATCAAAAAGGCACTTTTGAAAAGTGGTTGAGACGTACCTTCATTAGTACTGACTCGCTGAGTTTCTCACGGTTGACAATCTTTATGGCGACTTTCTGGCATGTTACACAGTGGACTCCAAGCTTCACCAACCCTGCAGAAACAAACAGGAAATCACACAATGTAAAGAGCAGTTTTAGTAAGCAAATTTCAAATGGACGAACCAAAGCTAGTGATGCAGAGAAAATTAAAGCTTTGTTTTGGCCTTGCACTGATGCCCATTAACCAGACTTGTGTAAAATGCCTCGTGACCTCATGAACAGAATGCTGATAATGACTTTCGAGCCAACAGTTTCTTACACAAACTACCCTCTGGGGTTTATTTGAGTCATAAAGGCAGTAAGTGAGTGAGCCATTTATGTTATTGATTCCTATAATGCACTGAACTACTGTGATCCAGTCGTGTTGTGTTGGCTCAAACAGACAATAAAAATGTACTGGTAACAAATAAAGACATTGCAAAGCCAAAAGGTCAGCTGTTGAATGGGAGTCAGTATTGACCAGAGCGGGAAAATGACAAGAATGAAGCAACAACACAGAAACCTGTAGGAGAGTAAATAAAGACATGGCATTTCAAAAACCCTACAGAAACCTTTTCCAACTATCTAAAAACATTCCAGCCTGTTCTCCTGAGAGTCACACATCGTCTGCTCTTGCTTTAGTGGCAAAAATCGAAACTTGTACTATAAATCTCGTGATTTACTACAGAAACACAAAAATCTTCTCTGCCTTGCTTCAGAAAATGTCCCTTGGCACGCCTTGTTAAATGATCAGCAACAAACACTGCAGAACAAAAGCAGGGACACACCAATGAGTGTACAGTTACAGTGGAACAAAGTGATGTGTGTTTGTCTATATCTAATACAGAGGAGCCATGATGACAGCACAAATCCATTTTCTGCCTGAAATCACAGGGCAGCACACAACATTGGAGAGATGTTTACATCAGATATGATACAGTCAAACTGAAACAAACACCCACAAACAAATTCTCGCTCTCTTTTAATGATTTCCCAAACGTCCCCGTGGTGCTGCTGGGATTTGGAGACGACAGGAGTTGATTTGAAACGTTGTAGACTAAAACATTTGAGCTCTCAGATGGTTCACAGACTGGATTTGCAGAAACTCAGAAGTGGAATAATGTGAAAGGTTTGATTTGTTGCCACTCTTGCATTGGCAGAGATAAAACTGCTATGAAATGTTACTAGAGCATGACTGAGACAATTATGGTGTAGCTAAGACAACAAGAATGTCTGTGGAGAGGTAAATGTCCTCTATCAAACTGTCTGACTGGGACAAACTGAACTAAGCTTGCTTTTCAACTTTCTATGACACAGTCTGATTTCTACGCAGGCAAAGAAAAACATTCAATGGGCTCAGAGGAGGCAGTGAAAAATAGAAAACAAAGAAATGTCAAAGAGGTAAGAGATATAGAGGAGAAAGGAGAAGTAAATAGAGAGCACATGAAAGACAAAAGTGCTAAAGATTATGAAGCAGTGATGGCAAATTACTCAAATGGCAGGCCACAGATAATTAAGCAATAATGGAGAGCAACATGTGGGAGTGAGGCTCTGGCTTGGGAGTTGAGGGGCCGTGGGGGCCGAGCAAGGAGACACATCGAGGAGAAGAGGTGTGAGAGAGAGCGAGGGAGATAGCAAAGCAAGCAGATGAAAGCAATACATAAAAATTTAAACAGATTTAGAAAAAGGGGATGAAACAGTCAAGCAGGAGGGAGGACAACAGACAAACCCATTAGCCTTGATGGTAATCATATGTTAATAGCCGCAATTGAAAAGCTCATAAGTCACGATAAACACATTAAAGAGAAAATATCTGCCTGCAAATATGTGAAAAGTTAACTGGATTATTGGCCTCTATATCCATCTTCCTCTGTTGCCTGCATTTGTGTTAACAGAGGGTACATTAGCAAGAGGGAAATGTGCACGGAAAGACAGTACATTATGATTTTACAACCACTTTGTGTGTACCGGCTGAAATGAGCTCCAAGAGTAAGTTCAGTGCATAATACCAGAGGATATAAGGCATGAGCCCCCCTTACCATATACATAAACATTGTGACTCCAAACAATAAAACTGACGGTCATGGCAAACACATTACAGGCCTTGATCATAAAATGTATCAACAAAAGACAAAATGGTCCCAACAGCCCTGATGTCAGTCCATTAAAAATACCTGCAGTCTGTGTAATGGCTATACACTCTTATCTACTTTTGTTATAGAGATTCTATATGGCTGAACCTTAAGATCCTGAGATACCTGAGAAACATCTTATGCTACTGAATAAAATGTTTCAGTTTTAAGAGATACCTTGTTAAGTGGTGACTTTCAGTGAAATGTGTCGACGTCGTGGTACACTGGCTGTTGAGACAGAGTCCTCAATGTGAATGCATCCTACTTTAGTTTAAACTAAATTGTCATCATAAACTTAACAGGAGCCACCCCATATCTGTTTTTCAACTGCTGCCAATTAAATGCAATGTTGATATCACGCTAGTTATTACCATGTGATAAGAGACAACAAATAAGTAAAACAAACAAATGAAAAACAAATCCTGTATAATTTTATTATTCCATGGATATTACAACCCAGTGTTCATGGTTATCTTAGCCAGTTACGCGTTTCACATAAAAAAGAAAATACATTAGTTTATGATTTACATTTCACAACATAAATTATTTCTGTCAGACGCAAATACTTAGGTGCATTATTCTGTACATCGAAAAACAGTCATTAAAACACTAGCTGGTGACTGTTTCAGATTTGATTTGCTTGCTGTCATTTAAGATGAGAAAAACATGTTCTTCTACAGAAAACATGACGACATCAAAGAGGATTCAAGCAGACATTTATGGCAGATTGTATTAGCTCTATCATTGAGGTACATGCTGGGCCCAAAACTAAACTTTTTGCCTCTTTTACAAAACTTTTCCAAAGCATGTTTTTATATATTTGAAGATGTTTGACAGACAGACTTGGTTATAAGCCAGATAACCAATCTAAGTAAACAAACCCATTAAAAATATACACAGCTTGCTCATATACCAGTTACCATCTATCAAATGACTGAAGGCAGCAGTGTCAAGGCTGCCTGAAGAATGTTTATTTTATTAATCATCTTTATAAGTGCAGGCCACAATTTCTCTGTCTATCCCTAACAGACAGGCATTTATTTAATGAAATCTAAAGTCATTCATTTCTCTCTGGAGTCAAAGCTGGTTTTCTCTAGCAAAAACATCCGGCCATTGAATATCTGTGATGGTTAAGCCTCTCAGGGAGTTTGACAAACAGTTGTACTGCTTCAAGGTGAAACATTAGCTGAACGTTGATGGATCAAAGTTTCTCAAATTAACTCTAAGATTAAAACTCCTTCCACATCTATGCTGATGAACTCATAAGTCCCAAATGTCAGCCTGATGGGAGTGCTAAAAGTCTTTACCAAAAACCTAATATCACTAAATTCATTCGTCCTCAATGTGGCATGGCTGTCTGAAAATGACTGTTGAATGGATTGCCACAAAGTTTTGAACAGTCTGGACCACATGGTGGACAGACACAGCTATCTTTAGAGCTCTTCCACTAGCAGGGCTAAATAGTTGTGTTTTAAAAAGCAAGCATAGAAATACACTCCTACAAACAGAATCTAAAACAAGCTACAGCACGTCACCCTGTGTAGGTGTTGTGTGCACTCCGCCAATTGCCAACCCACACACTACATAATTACAAAGTGTGCACACGTGACAGTCACATTTTCTGAGCAAGGTAGTACCTAGGAAACTGTTTTCAAGGGAGAGCAACAAACTAAGAAAATCTGCAGATATAGAACTTTCTCAAATAAAATATAAAATTCAACCGCTCCCTCCCAGCTACGTATTATCAAATACCAACACTCTCTCTCTCTGTCATGTCCCGTGATAGGTGATGGCCTGATATTCCCTTTCCCTTCACCTGTATGCAAGAACATCTCAGAGAAAGTCCTCTCAGGTCTGGAAGAACCAACCAAACAAAACTTTGAGGCTTGAGGAGGTGGAGTCGTTCAGGAGATGCCCTGGGAAACATCAGAGTTTCGTCTGGATCTGGCTGTCTTTGAAGGTATCTTCAAAGGTACGGCTTTGACTGAGAGCACAAGTGATCTGAGCTTCACAGGAGTAATACAGAGAAGATTACAGCTGTCACTATGAGTGTCTGTGCGTGACTATGAGGGAGCACTAAGATTATACTCATCATTTTTATTTGAGCATACCGGTGTGCCCAAACTTATCTAAGAACCGTTCGTTTGCCATTTCTTTTACACCAGTCATATCTATTTAAAATAACTCATGATGGGATGGTTTCCTTGTCCAACAATGAGGAAGGCTCATGAGACAAGATATGACCTAAAAACTGTACCCACGCACAGTAATGTTTTCTACATATCTAAGATGGCAGGCAAAGCAGGGTCAACCACACAACACTACAACAATCTTTGCATTTTTTTGACTAATAACAAGGCTTTGTGTATATAAAGACTCCTTTTTAAGGATACAATTTCTGAGAAAGACTGGAGAGAAAATGACTGATGAACAAATCTTTTTATAAGAAACAACAGAAACTAATGCTAAAACATATTTGTACAAAGATTACATTGTTCTTGCACAGTGACTGCACAATCTCACTTGGATTCTTCACAGCTTGTTGCAGAAAATTTACCAAAGGGCTGATTAAAGTCAGGGATGAAAAATTTGGCTGGTTGTGATAACACAAACAGGACACCAAGAAAATTTCAGAAAACTTTCAGAAGGGGAGTAGAAGTGTGAATATGAATATATGGCTGTAAGGTCCCACAACCAAGTGGCAAGATATAAATCCTTAATCCCTCTTACCTCAGTTATGTATCTCAAGGTTAAGACTGGAGCAGTATCAAGAACAGAAAAAAGTGCTACAGTGAAATGTCACAATAGGTACCCATGAATAGGGCTGGGTGATATGGCCTAAAAATAAAATCCCAGATTTTTTCCCACAACACTCAATTTACGATTTTAATAGATTTTTTTTGCCTCTCAAAAAAGAAAAAAAAAAAAAAAACACTTCCAGTGATACAAAAATACAAGTATTTTCCAAAACCAAACAGGATTTCCTTCTTAAAGTTGAAGTGCATGTCATAGAATGTTGATTATGTAGTTTAAAAGTAGGCAGGTTTGACATAAACACTCAAGGCTGAGTATATACTCAGTATGTTAACATGAAACTCTCTGATCAATATTTAATCTCATTTAAAAAACAAATACAAGACTTTAAAAGTCCTCATCCAAAACCTGACAGGGCCTACCATCATGAAAACAGTTCATTTTTTCAAACATTGCAACAACTTACAAATGAACTAAGGCAAGAAAAAAATCTCACTTTTTAACCTTTTAAACCTTCTGCAGAAAATAATTTGAATTAACTCATGAAGTTGTTTTGAACCTGGGCAGCAAAGGATACTGTTTGTTACTGTACTGCATTGTTCAGAATGTGTCAGCGACTGTAAGCAAACAAAAAGTAGTGTCATGGTGTTGGCGTGATGCTCAAGCCAGACAGTCTGTTGTGTAAGGCCGTTTTTCCGTCCCTGTTTGTATTATCAGCAGCAGCTCGTCCTGGTGCTGGTTCATGCTGTGGTCACATATGTCTGCTGTTAGCAGAGCAGATGTACCGCAAATGTTGACTTTAAGTGGCAACACCTAGAGAGCACATACCGTCTGTAGCGTTGTGTGAGTCACAGTCAACACGGGCTGGATGTTGAGCCGTTGTCCTAAATAGTTACTGTCACGAAGCTGGACAACTTAATTACTGAATGTTTTAACGTTGATTAATGACATAAAACTGCAGCATTATAATGCTTTGAAGAAATGAGCTGTCCTACTGTGCTCTCTGAACTCTTCCTCTTGTCAGAAAAAGTAGAAATGTGACAGATTTTTGTTATGTTTAAACATGGAAAATATATTTATCTGGTTTATATCTTTATATATTTTCTATATTCTAACATGTAAAGCAAAATAAAAAATAATTTGCAATATTAATTTTCTCCCAAACTTCATTTAGCAAAAGTTTCAACATAATTTTCATGTCCAGACAAGCAAACAAGAAACTGTTCAGTCAAAATGTAGGAACACAGGTTGGCCTTTCAGATTTTTGGGGTTTTTTTTAGGGGTGAATCCCTGGTCACATCTTCACTGATTGGTAGATTGAAGATGAGGCAAAGGAGTGATTGTATTCTCTCTGGAAGAAGGACAGTTCTGTGTGGTGATTAAGTGACACATACAGAATGCAATTTATTAACTGGACCATAGAGGCACATGCAGCCTGGAATTGTCACATACTGTAGACTGCTACACCTTTCATTAACACACATGTGAACAAAGCAAGCTGTGCAGCCAACCTGAGTTTGCAACACCACTGAATCAGCAAGTGAATCGATTTTCCTTCTTCGTCCCCCTCCTCCTGAATCAATAGCATCAAAAGCTCTCGCATTCACAACAATGTCAGAATAATGACCAGACGGGGACTTATGGGCTGGGGAGGCCACCATCGACTGACCTCAGCCCTCCAGAAGCCTCTCTTCTCTTTACTTTAGGTGCCGCTCTGTGATTTATGATCTAATGCAGGGGAACTGCTGGAGGACGACACAGACTGAGAACTCTGGACCTCGACTCAGTGAGCATCCGAGCGTTTCATGGCACTTAGCTGGAAGCTGCTGCATTGCCTAGCAGGCATGGTTTCAATCATCACCCTGCAGTCTTTGACAAATCAGGGATGAATGGTAACGTTTCTGAATAAAAGGGAATCTGATTGCATCCGTAGGGCCAGCTTTAAAGATCAAACAGGGTGAGAAGCTGAGGGCCTGAGAGGGTCAATGTAAAGGGGAGAAGAAAAGGAAAATTACAGATGACTTGAAAGTTACTCGTAATGAAAAGATTTAATAAGTTTAATAAGTCTAAGCTTTGAAGTGAACCAGTGAACAACATTTGACTGTTAGTCAGAACAGCAGTTTGTGTCACTGAGCCATGTGTCTTCACTGACCAAGTAAAGAGCTTTCTCTCTCCCATCACCGTCCTGAACTGACCCATGTCAGGGCAACATATTAATAATAGGAGCAAGCATTGGAACTTCTTGGACCAGCAATTCAGTTTCTTAGATTTAACTGACAGAGTTGCCGTGATGTTTATACCAGATAACGTATTGACTCCAGTAGAAAATACTTCAGAATTTATGAAGTTCCCCCAACTGGTATCCACTTGGTAACAAAAACAGTAATAATGATTGGGTCGGAAGTATCTTACCTGGGGAGGACAGCATGTTGACTGAAAACCAAGTTTAAAGAAATTTCTGGAGTACCAATGAGAGCTCAGTGTAGCACTTCTTAGCTTAAATCCATGACTTGTTTTGGGAGTTTCCAATTGGCCTTTATGGCTTGTTTATGTTTGCCTTCCTTTAAAACTGTTTAGCCTCTCAGTGAAGCCAGGAAACCCTAAACCCCCTCGGTAGAACCCTTGACACAGTCTTTGCTAGCTTGCAAGGCCTCTTTAAGTCCCAGCATCTAAAGCATGTTGTTCAGAGGTCGATTCATCATCGGGTTGTGCTGGGACAACCAAGGAGGAAAAGGCAGAGGAGGAGAAGGACCCCGACTGTGAGCCTGATTTCCCCTACCATCGATCTAAGACACAGAGAAGGAACAGAGGACAGGAACACTCTGCTTGGGCTTCAGGGAGGCTCTTTATGATCTGCACCTACCAACAACACACATCCACTGAGCCACACATGAAATATTTTCAGCTTTATCCTCCCCACAGCACAGGCATCCATGCGGTTAAAGATCATTAGTGGATAGTTTAATTTCCATCTGGAAGTATCTCCTTGCAGAGGAGAGCAGAAGATGAAAAAGAGATGTCTCCTCTTGTGCACCTCTCACTTTCAAACTTGATCTTTCTGAAGCCCTAAGCCAATGCCGGCAGATGGTAGTAGCTTATGCTGGCTTAGCTCCTTCTCCCTGAGGCGCTGGTTCAGAGAAGCTCGTTGCCTTTGGGCACTGATCTGTTAGCTGCTTTCCGCTCCTGCTCTCTAACCCTAAATGTTCATCGCTGCAGCTTCAGCTCTGCACTCGGATCAGTGTTTGAAAGGAAACGCAATGTGTTCCTGGGGCTTAGTCCTTCAGCTTCTTCTGGCTGAACGGAAAGCCCCTGCAGTGGGGCGTGGGAATCCCCTCAAACAGGGCAAAGGTCTGTAGTTAAAGATTACTCAGCAACCACCTAAGGTTTACGCAAGATTTTTCACTTTTTGTTTGTTTGCTTAACATCGTTCATTACTCTAATCGAGGAGACTGTATCTGGCTTGTTTCTGGACCCACAGTATTGGTAGCTAGACTTTGTTTTGTTCATTACAGCACAGGTTGTGGAAAAATTGGCAAAAACAAACTCTCTTTGTTAGCCTTTCTCTCTGACATGTTTCTTACCTACTTTGTTTCACAATCCAATAAATTTATGCACTAGGTTTTTCCTTCATTTATGAGTTCATGCCAAATTTTGAACTCACTTCTTCTCTACCTATAAGAGCATTCTGACTTATTTAGCCCACCTTCTCTCTTTCGCTTCTCTGATCTATGGAAAAAAAATATAGGAGGGAATGCACCAGCAGAAAGCCACTGAGTCATACTGTGCAGGAGGGAGACAGCATGTCGAAGATCAAACAAAGCTCGCTCAACACTCAATGAACAATCTCTCTCTCTCTCTCTCTCTCTCTCTCCTACTGCATCTTTCCACCCTCTTCATTCACTAAATTTCTCCATCTCCTCCACCTCCTCCTCAGCTTTCCTTTGCATTTTCAGTCATCCGTGACGTTAGTCTACCCAGCCTCAATTCCCCTGCAACCCTCTAAACCCTACCAGCCAAAGCGAAAGCAGCAACATCAGTAATAACAGAGGCCCCGACCGACGGAACAGCTTCAAAAGCAGGAAGAGCAGTTTAGCCCTGGAGTGCCGCAGCGAGGAGGGAGGCACACTGACGCATGCATACAGAAAAACTGTTTATATGGCCTATGTAAAGTAAGACATTTGCCCAACATCTCTTCTAAGTTAACTCTCTGCGCAAAACAGAAATCTCTTGGTAAATACAGCAATACTGAAACTTTACTGACAGCCATAACCAAACTTATTTTCTTTCAAGGGCATCCTCGGGCTTCCTAACTTGCTAAGGAGCACCTGAACTTGCATCTGTCTTCTAACAGGATTCACAGAGTGATATATGATCACTCTCCTGTATCTGAACTCAATGCTATTAATGAAAGGCTGATTGCAAAGGTAGCACTTATGTGTGACCTGATTCACAGGTCTTAGCATTCCAATACTATTCTTTTTTCTAAGGAGTGAAATCTAAAGCGTTGGCAAAAGCACTCAGTACCTCCTACAGATATAGAGGGTATCCTTCAGCATTTGTATGAGAAACAATACTTCACTCTTCACACTTTTCTATTTACAGATTCTACAGTAAAGTTAAGGATCTATACTTGGGGGTCTGGGAAATGGTCCAGCTCCCATAGTTCAAGTAGTTCTGAACATATCATGTGATTACATCCTGACTTCAACCTGTGGTAATCTGACAATGATTCATTTATCTCTCTTAACAGATATCTGGATGCAAATGCAGCCAAGAATCCAATCAAAACTGATCTGATTTTTTTTTTTTTCAACAAATGTTCATTTTTGTAGTGGCTTCCATTTCTTACAAAAATGTGCACTTTTACTGTTCAGAAGTCTGCATCATGTTGTTATTTCAACAACCACTAGACCTGTTAAATTACAACAATCAACACTTAAATGGGACCTGTTAGATACAAATGGTGAGCAGCTACTCCAGAGAACGGTAATGGACCAAGAAATGACAGCATTTACATTTTACTCATAAATGGCGCACAGACGTGTAAGTCTCAGGTCGTTTCACACTCAGCCCTAGCTGCACCAGAAATACCGAAAAGTTGGCATCCATTCCCAGAGGATTTAGTCAAATAGCATCAGGCTGTGATTGATAATGACTGTTGGGTTTTAAGACCAACTTTTTCATTAAACATAATGCAAAACCATCAGAAAAAAAGTATTACTATTACAGTAAAAGTAGATCCTCAGAAGAACTGCTCACTCTGACACTCTAAGGAGGCCAAAAAAGTCTGCTTGAGGTTGTTTTTAGTAATTGTTTTATTCACATGGACCAAAATACTGTGAGTAATAACCAAAAACATGATGCTTTCGCTAACTCTGTTCAGAAGGCATGAGAAAAAAACTAATGTTACTGTGAATAGCAACCTCACATGAAAGAAGTTTCCACTTTATGACCAGAGTGAATAGAAACAGGGGGGGTCTGTCTGCAGCCCACTCAACCATATTGAAGGAGACTTGAAGGAATTCAGAATCATCAGCACTGTAACACGTTTTGATTCTGAATGTAATTCAATAGACTTACATCCCAGGTAACGCTCCTATTGCAATAAAATCATTTTATTTAGCTTCCATGTAGAAAGGGGAATTGGATTCTCTAATCAGAAGGATCTTAATTAGGTTGAAGAAATGCTGTGAACATAGGTAATGAGAAAAACAACAGAACTTTGCCCAGGAGACAGAGTTTGATGTCACTTATCAACCAAAGCATCATTTCTCTCCATGATGTTGCCTCAATCTGACCATACAGGACTTTGTTAAAAATCGCCGAAACTATTTCATGATCCATTCGTTGGACTGGAAAGATATGTTCTGCAAAGACCTGTAAAACACCCATTCTTGGGTTCAGGTATCTACAGTATGATCAGGTACTGTAGCTTCATAGTTAAGGGTCAAGAGGGGTTGTACAGATGGTTTAAGGAGTGTGAAAGTGAATGAAGCTCAAAGGTTTGGTCACATTCAAACTTGCTACTGTGACAAGGATTTAACCTGCCTTAGTCATGCTCCAGCAAGTTGCCCTGCAGCATCTAGCGTTGCATGATGTATTTTTTCGATATGTATGGTTTTTTTGGCTTTAGTTACATAATGCAGTCTCAGCAAACCCAAACAGGGTGGAATATAGTGAAGTTTTGAGGCACAAATCTATTTTCACATTCTGCACCAAGAATAGGAAGAACAAGAAGTGTCGCCCACAGGCAGCAAACACTCAGCAACCCATTTTGTTATCTAACAAGCTCTCTGATTGGCAGATTTTCTGAATCTGCACCCATTTCTGCTCTAACCTCATGAGCATGTAAATATGTTCACAACTGTTCTCAGAAGTTCATCCTCCCCACGCTGGAGGGTTCGTGCCTTGAACACTTTCATTCTGCCAGGGAAACAAACAAGTCTTATCGCCAGAGGTAAGAAATGGTTGGCTGCAGTGCAGAAAATAAAAAGAAAGCTCAGGCTGGCACATAATTGAGAGAGCAAAAAGTTCTTGGATGCTGATGACTTGCTTGAAATCATTATGGCACATAGGTTTGCCAAGTTTCCTCACTCCTTCCTCAATATAATGAAATCATATCTCATTTCAGTATGAAACACTGAGTTGAGCGGTTGTAGATTCTGTGGATTATACATGCAAATTAAAGAAAAAAAAAAGAGAGAAAAGTTTGTGGGGAGAGATTTTGTCTCTTATGAGGAAACGCTCTCCCCATTAAGTTGATCAGTGGCAGTGATATCTTTTCTTCTCTGAGTCGCTCTGCAGAAACGTCATCTGAGATTCACAGTGGTACATTTTGATCTCTGGCCTGACGTGACTCCAGCTCAGACCACAGAGCAGAGAGAGAGAGAGAGAGAGAGAGAGAGAGAGAGAGAAGAATTTTCCCGTGTCCCAAAGCAGGAACATCAGAGCAAACATGAATAAGGACTTGGTGGGCAGAGATAAGACGGAAGATGGAGGGAACAAATTTAAAGAAAGAAAGTTGCAACAATGAGGCCTGTGGCGGGGAGACGGAGAACTACTAAAAAGGACAGAGGAATAGAGGGATGCTGGGAGAGACGTAGTCAAAATATGGAGGGAAAGTGGGGCCTAGGAGGGCGGGGCACAGAGACTCAGATCTATTTTTAATGCCTCTGACTGGGGATCAGCAGAAGGAATGTATAATTACCGTCTCATGAATAATGCAAGCAGGCTTCTTTTAATTAGCCACACCAGGCCCGATGCAGCAACCGCAGCAGACGGGACAAACACATGCATGTGCACATATACGTACACACCAACTACAGCACACAACGGATATGATGTCCACAGAAAATCATCATTTCAATTCACACACGTGTGTCACTGTGAAACATATGTGTGTGCATGCTAAACATGCACTCACATGCTCCTCCAGGAAGGCAGGAGTCAAATAAAGAGGCGAAGTGATGAGTTTAGGATTGGTACCTTGGTGATATCTCTGTGATAGGCTTCACAGTGAGAGGAGCCCCCAGACACCACTCAAAGAGCTGCGCTGTCTGCCTGTCATGTGTTAGATAACCCCCAATATGAGAGTATGAATTATTAAATATCTGACTGGATAATATTACAAAACCTCACTGTAACCATTAAAAGACTGCTAGCAGTGGAAGTGTTCAGCATTTGTCATACATACATGTGCATGTGCATGTTCACATCCATGCAAGCAAACAACAGCCAGCCAAACGTAAAAAATAAAACATTTTCTGGCCTGCAGAGAAGCCAATTGTGTTGGCCAGCAAATACAGAAGAGGGACTCTGATTCGGAGACGCAATTAATCAGCCCTTCATATATAATTCAGCTTGAGTTGTTTCATTAATTAACAGTGTTTGGATTGTCTACGCAATATCCTCATTATCAAACACAGATCAAGCCAGAGCAGACTTCAGTGAGACGAGGTTTCATCAACCTGTCTTAATAGCTAGCTGTCTTCCGAATGGAGATTAAAATGGATGGTCCAAGTTCAACCAGGAAAACTCAACTCTTCATGCACATCATGAGAAAGTGGGAGAATGGGTCCAAGTTGGAACAACACATCAAAACGCCAGCAGGATGTTATTTGGTTGTTATCTGGCAACTCAACTCCTCTCATCTTTGGAGCTTTAATTTGTAAGCTAATTTGTGGCTGGCAAAGACAGGCGTGAGTACGGGAGAGGATATTGGATGTAATTTGATGTCTCACTCCATCTTCGTTTGGTGATTGGAGTTTAATTGGCGATGAGGGTGCTACGTTCCCACTTTGGGGCAGGCAGGGGAGATGACAGCTTGAGCACACAAACTGAATTTGAGCCCTGCTGTGATGTTTTAACAGGGAGGGCAAAGAGCTCCCCGCTGAGAGGAACCAACTTCACCTCCCATGAATAAAAGGAAAATGTACCGAAAAAGCATGGGCTGAAGACCAAGAGAGGAGGCATCCTTTTGTTTGTCTTTTTAAATTGTGCTTCTACAAAAAAAGACCTTAAGAACAACTATGAATAACCCGTGACCGTCCTGGTCTTTAAAAACAAGCAAAAACAGAAAACAACATCAGGAAGGTTTGAAAAGGTGAGCCTTAAACCTGCTATTATGGTCAATATGCACAAGGTTATTGAGATGAATATCAACAGTGTGTTGCTCAGGGACATAATTATTATAGGGGAAGGTTTTTGTTTGTGTGTTCGGAGTAGGGGGGCTACCTCCCAGTGTTTGACATTGATAGACACACACACAAACACACACATTTTTCATGAATACTGTCAATTGGCTTGCTCTTCCATCTTTCTCTCCCCCTTCTATGTCTTTGTACAGCCTTTATTCTCTTCTTGCTGTGAACAAATGCAGTGCAGGAGAAAGGTCAAAGTGTCAGAGCTTCACGGTTAGTGCGAGGTCTGATCGGAAACACCTCACAGAGTGGAAACAATGAAGACAAGATGTGTGCACCTGAGTGTGTGAGGGAGTAGCCTTGCAGTATGGCAGACAGAGTTTTCACTATTCCATTTTCTATAACATAAAGAAATATCTGAGCAAACCATCCGTGTTAGCAGTCAGGTCCAGCAGCAGAATGTGGGAAAAACGCGGCCAACATAGTTTCCTGAGGGTCTGCTCAAGGTGAGCTTGAAAAACCAACGATTCCCCATTAGAGGTCAAATCAAAGAGCCAGTTTTGGCCAAAAAATGTTTTTTGGGGTATATCTCCTGTATTTATTTGTAACGTGTTCATTTAACAATTCATCTTATTTTCAAAGTGTGGTGTGATTAAATTGACTGATATGAGTGGAGCGTTGTAGCCGTCTGCTGGGCAGTCAGCCTGTGGCCTCACCCCCACCACTCTGTTGATTATTGAATAAAACAGAAGTCACTTGGAGCCGGGACTTCCAACTTCGGCACTTTGAGGCTTTGTAACACCTCTTCTTTAGCAACTCTGAGACTGCTTCCAAGTTTGACTGCAGTTTTTACCCTTTCACATTGAGGGCTCCTGCTTTGTTTTCCACTTCAGTTCTAATACAATAAAAACAAGCTAATTACATGCAAAACATTCTAATATCATCCAAATGAAAAAAATAGGAAACGCTTTTGTGCTTAGTAGGTAGATTGAATCATCATAGGAATTAACAATGTTAACATAATGTTTGTAAAGGCATTAGTCTTATTTGTTCTCCGCACATAGCTCAGTGGGTGCTCAGTCACTCTGTCATGAGTAAAACTAAGATAGTGTGTGCATACAGTCTTGCAAAAGCTCTCCTGGGCATCATCACATATTTTTTTTTATCCGTTTTCTGAGACAGATGCTGAGATGACTGATTATGACTCCTCTGACTTGGAACATTTTCCTGTTTTCTCTATTTTTAACTGTATGCATAATCTGTGTAACATGCACACTCTGCAGAGCATGATAACAGTCATACAGGCTTATTTGCGTATTTTCTTAAAGAGACAGTGCTTGATTTTTTTGTGCAGGGAGCTGATTCTCCATCCACTTAAATCCTGTGGTGTGCATCTGTACTTTATTTCCTTTAATTGCATTTTTAGCTGCATTCCACCACGTTATTGTTTTCTCTTGTCAAACACATATTTACTGCGAGCTCAAAGTGCAGCCCCTCTGGTTAATGCTTCCACTACGAAACTTTGCTTTTTGTCACACCTATAGGAAGGGGACAAGGCTGTGCAGAAGAGGAGAAAATTTGTCTGGTTTAAGGAGATTTCATAGAGATTAGACACATTGATATGCGCCCCTCTAGGAGCCATTGATGTAGCTGTTGACATCTCTCTTTTGAATGGAGTGGAATCATTTCAGCTACTCTCCTTGCTGAATCAATAGATCAGCTGAAGCTAGCTCATTACACAAGCCACCGCTGCATTCCAATGAGGCCACAAGGGAATTTCTATTAGCCACCAAATACCAGACCTCCTTCTCTTCCTCCTTGTAGCTCAACTCTCTCTATCATTTTCACTCCGTCTCCTTCGTCCCTTTCCTCAGTCAATCAGTAACTCTTTCTTCCTCCTCAGCCTCGCCTTATTTTTGTTGTTGTTGAAACATCTCTTTTATTTCTGAACCCCCACCCTCCCCCCTTCCCACATTTCTCCCAGGGGACATAAGGAGAGATGGCTCTGCTGTTGCATCATGCCTCCCTTCCACATCAGAGTGTGTGTGTGTTTGTGTGTTGGTGTAAATATGTGAGAGTATGTAAGAAAATGTTAAATTCTTAAGACAAGAGTCAAAAAGAGAAAGTCTTTCAAAGGCAGTGAAAGCTGGTACTGAGCCTCTCTGAACACTTTTCAACTTCTCTATAATTATCAATGATTCTGTGTGTTTATACATGTGTGTGTGTGTGTGTGTGTGTGTGTGTGTGTGTGTGTGTGTGTGTGTGTGTGTGTGTGTGTGTGTGTGTGTGTGTGTGTGAGGATATATGTGTTGCAGTGAGTAACATTCCACTGTTGAATAGAAATGAAAGCAGTTCTGGGTAAAAGCCAAAGCCCAAATTGCCCCCTTTTTTAGAGACAGGGGACTCACGTCAGCGCTTGGAACATTGCCTTGGACAAGAAAGTGCAGATGCACACAGACTTGAAACACACTTACACACACAAATACACAAGGGAGCAGTAAAATAAAGTACACAAAGCAGAACTCCACGGGCGCTTCACTGAGAGTCCATTTCACCTGTCCTTTTTACTGAACAAAGCCTGATCTGAGAGTGAGATATCTTAAAAAAGGCCAGGGGACAGCTCGTCTGCACGCCAAGAAACGATACGAAAAAAAGGGCAAAGAAAAGTGTGTTAACAAAAGAAAGCACAACAACTTCTCATAATCTGAAAGACGTGTAAGACAAGTAAGTTAAAAAGATTGAAGGAGAGAGAGAGAGACAGAGTGAGACAGAGTGAGCAGAGTCTCTGTGTTACACCACCCTGGAAACCGAGGGAGCAGAGAGACATCTGTTCAACACGACTTCAGGGGGCTTTTACTCTGATGTCAGCCTGTCACCACATACAGGACAGCGGGAGCAGAATCAAGCTGAGAGTATACACAGCACACACATGCACCCTATAGCATGCACTACTTTTGCTTTGATTTACTCTTGTCCACAGGAATCCACAGCTAAATCCAATCCACTGTCCCAATATAAGAATGGATGACATGCCTTCAGCTCATCCTGTGACACAAAAGTGATGTTAAAGTACTCCCCACAGGTGCTTACATATTGTTCAGGTTGTGTTATTTGCAGCTGGGGTCTGTGAAGCTGCAGTATTGACATCAACTAAAAAACAGCTTTATCTCCGTGGCATCGACTGATGCAGAAGAGCTTCTTGAGCCTGTTTGAAGAAGACACTCAGAGTTATAAAAAGGTTGTTGGCTCTCATGGAAGTGTTCAGTGAGTGTTCTCTGGCTGTTCTTCTGCTACCTGCTAAAGCTCAGGTGTCAATCATTGCATGATATTTTTATAGCATCAAATAACTCAAACAAAACTGATAAAACTGAACACTAAATTAAATTAAAGCGACCTTGTATGACTGCTTTTCCAGGTGCATGATAATGCGAGGGGAATAGTGTCTGATACCGTGGTGGATCTGTGATGGTGTTAATACGTCTTTGAAGCAAAATGTGTCGTTTCATTTTAGTCATTTTATCTGACACGTGGGAGCGTTTCCGTTTCCCCGTGTTTCAGAATGAAAAACGAGATAAGGTGAGGACGCACGAAAAGCAATATGCAGACACTGCCAGACTGCAGTGACCTATACAGTGTAGAATATGAGTAATGAGGAAACACATTTCAGAAGGTGTGGTGAACACACATCTAGACCAGAAGACTCTAAAGGGAGAGTTCATAACCTCACAACATGTACAGCTGGATAAAAGAGCCAAAGATTTAAATATGTTCTCTGTTGTAGACAATGAAGGATGAAAAAGGTTAGTAAACACACAGAAGACAAGGAATAAATTCACATCAAGGCCAAACTTCCGTTGAACTCAAAGGCCAGTTACACAGAGCCTTAAGTGACCAAACTCACCACAGGTCCACCCACCTGTGGTGAATGATTTGTTTTCTTCTCCTTTTTATTCTTCTCGATATCACAACAGATCACATATCGTGAACTTGTCACAATACTGTCATTTGTGACACCTCAATGTTGTATTCCTATAAATTGCAGAAATGTTTGAGAACAATGTAACTCTTTGTTGGTGTTGTTTTTTTCATTTTTGCTTTTCATTTTCCCCCCTATACTTTGACCCATGTCCCATTTGTCAACATGAAGGAAGTGAGCTTTATGAGCTACAGTGCAGCCTGTCAGGAGAGAGAAATCTAAATGTCTTGGTGTCACTTTTCAGAAGTTGTCGTGTCATTATGTTAAAAGTTAAATTCATGGTCCAACTGAATTATTCAACCTTAAAAAAAATAAATAAAAAGGTAGACAAGGAGGCCTGCACCTTCTAAAATAAACGAAAATGTCATGTTTGATAATGTTTCCACAAATGGCGGTATCAGTGTTTTCTTTCTCTCATAAAAAAAAAAAATGATTCATACTGTACGCTTCAACATTTAGAAAACGAACAAGCAAATGATTAATGGCATCACCTTTTCTGACATTTTGCAAATCAAGCAATTAATTGGAAAATTGATCATCAAATTTATAAACGCTGGAAAAAAGAGCTACAGGCATAATTCATAGAAACACTTTGGTGCAGAATGACAGTCTACACAGTGTTAAGCTCTGCATGATATTACATGAAGGCTCATACTTCATAAACCACAGCAGGGCAGCTCAACCCTCACACTAGCCCATGAATTCCATTAGTATTGATAAAACTTTCCCCTCTGCAGCCAAAGAGCAGATTACATTTAAAGGGCATCAGGAGAGGAGCACGTCAGAGAACAACATCAAAACAGGCTTTTTGTTGAAACTAAAGCATTAATCAATAACTTGTGTATTGTCTTCATTAGTAGCTGGGTGTTTTTTTAAAATGTCACTGGACAACTGGCTGCAGCAGCACTGAACTCTCAGAGACCTCTGCTGTTGTCTTGTTCGTCTCAAGGCCATCAGCCAGGAAAAATACTGCAGTCATTAAAATGATAATGATACAGTTAGAGCAACTGACGGAGTATTGATCCAGCACATACTCCTCCCCCATCTGTCACACACACACAAACATGCACAGAAATCTGATGAGTAGGGCTGCATAGGAGATGTACTTAAAATGCAGGTTTGTGTGCATTGTCAATAATACAAGAGCTCTTTACCACTGAACATACAGGATGAGGAATCACTCAAACTCTTCAAACAGAGTCCATTCCTAGCTGTAAGTGATCACATCACAGCGACCCACGCAGACTGTGTCGACGTGTAGTGTCAGTGCACACAGGAGTACAACATTAGTCATGTTTGCAAAGGCAGATGATGGCTTTTATATATCATGTTAATGCTCATGGAGCTGTCAAAGGAGCCTTGCAGACATGGGAGGTATCCCTGACATGCTTATTACACGTTGTACATCACTGGACCGGGATGTGCGTGCTGGCATAACGACCATGAATGAGTGTGTCAGGATGGCAAGATGCATGTCGCACCTCTGTGATGGATGTGTGTGAGGCAGGTTGAGCTGCTACACCACTTGACAATCAAAGACAGAAACAGGTATTTGACTGAAGATCTCTCAGACCACTTTTTAGCCTCTCCTTTGATGGCGGAGGTCTTCATCAGGTTCTCCTCACTCATGTTTGGAGAAATTCAAGCTCTTGCGAACCAATTCCTGCATTCTTGTACTTGTCCTTCACAGAGCCGTCTTCTTTTAAAGAGACACACTCTTCATGCGTGTCCGAGCCACAGCTGTCAGTCAACACGCCAGGAGGGCTGATGGACAACACTCTCAGCCACTGATGACAGACAGAGAGGTTTGAGAGGGGCGGGGCTGGGTTCATGTCAAGGGCTCTGCTTGCAAAAGGGGTTGCTATGGCGTTGCTATGGAGACAAGTCAGTGGGAGAAGTGGTTTATGATGGACGCTGATGGGCGGTCCACACCAGAGGTTAAAGGAGGTGTGTTCTGTACGTATAGTCTCAACTTAAACCTGCTCCTCAGTCTGCATGCATGCAGCGATGACTGCAGTGTGAGTGTATGTTTGCATCCCTGGCTTCACTGGAGCCACATGGGGCACTGAGGGCCAAACATTAAACTAACATGCATGGAGAATTGTCCAGCTCTGATGGTGCAAATCGCCATGTAACTGGCTCTGGGCAGTGCTCAAGTGCAGATGGGGAGAAGGGGGGTGTGGAGCAGAGAGAGGAGAGGGGGAAAAAAAGTGAAAATAAATGTTTGAGGAGTTGCATGTGCACGTGGTCGCCCTGGCTTCACGGATAGTGAGATTATCAATAATCTGCATGAACATCATCTGTGACCCTGTACAGTGATGACTGTCCTCGTCCGAAAGACAGAAAGTGAAACAGTGAGATCAGAAGGTACAGTAGAGGAGGAGGGCAGCAGATGAGTGTAGAGGAGATTAGGGGCTTTGAGTGCCAGTACCAGCTCCTGCCAGTTGGGGGCTCCCTTTCACCTGCACTTTTGCCTCAACCCTTCTTTTTTTCTCTCCCTGCGACAGTCAGACTCTCCTTCTATCTCCAACAAACCGATCTTTTACATTAGCTTTATAACTTTGTTTGTCGTTGTAGCTTTTCAAAGACGTGCCTGTTTCTTTTTTTTTGTTGTTATTCTGTGTTTTGTTCTTTCTCAGTGCATTCAGTCGCACCCCCATTCTGTCTTTTTTTTGTTATAATGGACTACATTGTATTTTGCAGGCTCTGCACTCCTGTCCAACCACTGTGATTTTCTTGCAGAGACTGCACAGAAAACAGAAATAGTCAACAAAACAAGGCAGCCAGGGAGAAAGCAGATAATCGACTTGAAATGTTGAAATAAGAAGAAAGAGCTGAATGAAAAAAGGATGTAAGAGACTGAAAATATGTAAAATACACACCAATACGTCCCTACACTTTGGGATGCTGACACTCATGAGGAGACAGTGCCTTTGTTGCTAGGAGAGGATCGACATGGGAGGAGGGAAAGAAGAGGGGGATGAGGCGAAGAGAGGGGGTGAAAAGAAAGGTTGATGGAGAGACAGTTGGACAGAGTGAGCACGGGGGGAGATGGAGGTGAGAAGGAATGTGGCCACATGGATGGCACCCCTGTCGATTCGAGGACAGCGGCGCGGCAGAAAACACCACACCTCCAACTCCCCCCGCACCCTCCCTCCTGAGTGTAATGTCAGTGATTTCACATACCATCACCTCACTACAGAGTGTCCTCTGCTCCACTTCTTCACACACACACACACACCCACACGCACACACACACAGCTGCATTCTAAGCCAGTGGAGAGAAACAATGGAAGGAATCGTATGGAGGAGATGGGAATGAGAAAAATGCAAGTAGAGAGGGACTAATGAGTGTGATGGGAAGTGAAACAGAAGGATAGAAAAGACAAACACACAGACTCTGATTCCTAAGAAAGTTGCCTTATTAATTCATTTTATCCATCATGGCACAGTCTATCAATTGTCCATCTAACAACCCCACTCTGAGCCCTCGGAGGCTCAATGACAAGCTGATGAACAGCACCTTCTTATTATAGCTAATGCAGGAAAATCCTCACTTTAACTGTTTAATTTTACAGCACCCAATTTTTCTTTCATAGTATTAATATTAAGATTAAGTATTACCTGATTAAAGAGAAAAATGTGGTTAAGATCTCAGATCTTGATTAAAAAAAAAGCAGTTTACACCATTTCTCACTCAAGACGACTCTTTGCACTGCGAAACATTTCATTCAAACTGTTTCTTCCTATTAAAAAGGAGTAAAGGTTTCTGTTTATTCTTATTTTGCTCTAATTCAAAAGAACTACTTTGCAGAAATAAAAAAAATCAAAATAAAATCAAAATCCTTTTAAAGTCTTGACATATTGGCGGAACATTTCCCTTTAGTAGAAAATTATAAGTCTAATAATTCTATCCCTTCCATCTTAATTAATGCCGGTAGGACTCTGCCTTTGTAAGCAGAATTGCAGATCTGCCTGCTAAGGTTTTATTTCTGTCTTGATAGATTAACAGTCACAACTCACCTTCATTCTTAAGCTCAAAGAGGGAGACTGATAAAAAAAAAAGTGTTCTCGCAGAAACATGTAGCAATTAAGTCTTCATGGTACAGCAGGAAAATGACGCTCCGTCCTCTATTGAGTTTTTTTTAACTGAAAGGTGCCAGCTTTTATTTTTTTAGTGACAGTAAAATTTTATAAAGTGTCAAACAAGGTGAGATCAGATGGAATTTATGCAGAAATAACCTTTGAATTGTGGATGTCCTTCTGTTTCAAGCTGGTTGCAAACATTTTTGCATATGATACACCAATTTTTCCCTTTGGACTGCAGACTATGAGGTGTGATGCACAAGATCTCCAAGACAAACCTCTTTCACAAACTTAAATGACAGACCTTTGAGGAAGTTTATATTTAATGTTTGATTAGGCATCCGTTTGGAAGAAAGAAAGTGTTATCTTACCTGATGGACCAAAAATGTAGGATGATGTTTTGGTTCCATTCATCCGAGGGAAGCAGGGAGGAGAGAAAAGACAGGGGAAAAAAAGTTAGCGACAAGATATTCATGTACTTTTTTAACAAGCAAGCAGATCGACTCAGGAGTTCTTGAGAAGGCACCATGTCTTCCAGGAAAGTGAGTAGGAGTGTCCGATCAAATAATGATGTTGAATATTAGCCTGATATCAGCAAAAAAACAAGTATCGGATTTATATTGGCCTGCATCTAGAATCTCTGAAATAAGCACTCCAATATGAGTGCAGAGCCCATGTGATCGCATCAACAGCATGTGCTAACAAAGTACCAAGGAGTAAGAGTGACGTCGACTGTGTGGCAGTATTTTTCATTAAAGTCCGAAAAGACATTACAGCTGAGTGCAAAACTTGTCATGAACAAGTTTCCTGTGGTGGCACAGAAGTGGAGAAGTTTAATACATTTGAACTTTAAACATTCCCCCAAGGCTTATTCAAGCTTTAAAGACCTACAATTTGAGCTAAACATCACATCATCTGTGCTGATATTGTAACCGATCAACATTAGTATCAGCAAATACTCAAGGCTGTAATATCAGTATCGTATCAGAAGTTAAAATGTTGAACTAGGACACCTCTAAAAGTGAAGAAGCCTGGGAATTTACTTCCCTGACAATCACTGCAGTCTAAGGCCTTGTCCTCTCCCAACATATTCTCTTTAGTCCTGATTCCGACAGTCCCTCACTCTTTACAGAGAGCCCCTCTTCTTAACACACACTTTCGATCATGCACACACCCACACACAGGAACAGACTTCCAAAATAAAACACGTCTGTTTACCAAGCCACAGAATCCCAAATGGAATCACATTCTGCCTTTCAAAGCCTGTTTGAAGTTCCTGCACAGATGTTGCTGTCTCCTCTTTTATTTTTTTATTTCATGTAAAAAAAAAAAAAAATCCTCCTTGCTCTTTTACCCACCTCACTCAGCACAGTGTGACACTTTTTCCCTTTACCTCCTCTCATCCCTCCATCCTCCATTTCTGTCCTCATGATCACACAGCCAGAAAGTTTTACCCGACAGAGGAGCAACTTTGTTAAAAAGTTGTTGACAGTGCAGAGTGGAGGAAGAGGAATCAAAGGATGAAGCTGGAAGGTAGATGTTGGTCCTTCAATTTGTGTTTTTAGAGGAATGACTGTAGTTTTTTTTTATGACTTGTGTTCTAGTTTTGGCCATAATTTGGGTCATGAAAACACAGTTCTCATCAAAGAATTGCTGGCATACACGAAACAGTGATTCAATAAAGGCAAATAAAAAATAACAACCACCACTGGGTCGACCTTGCTACATTCTTTTATTACTCTGTGGTCCAGGTCCTCACTTTAGGCATTTTCAGCAGGGCACAGTGGTCAGGAAACTTGAACTTGGTGTGGTCTGACATCTTTCTGTCAAATCCAAGATTACATTTTGTAGCAGGGTTAGTTTTAAGCCTTGGGTAACTCTGAGCTTTGAGTTTTGGATGTGATCACTGATGCTCTGACTCAGTCATCTGGCCATCACAATTCAGCCCATCACAAAATGCCTGACATCCTTACTCTTGCCAGTTTTTTTTCCTCCAAGTTGACACTTTGAAGGATAAAATGTTTACTTGCTGCCCACTGACAAGGCCTTTGTACAAAAATGATAAATGTTATTCCCTAGACAAATCAAGTGTAAACACTTTGTGCTTTTAATTTTTTAAAATGTCAACAACTGTCTCAAAAACACAAATAAATTGCAGGTCAAAAGCATCAATAATAACTCTAAGACTTTAAAAACATAAGAAAAAAGCTGACGAGATCTCCAGTAGGGAAATTATTGCATTCAGAAGACATGGGAGCAAAAATTTGACCAGAACAAGTAAATTACTTCTATGCCTGTTCCACTGAACTGAACTGAGACAGCTCTTGGGCCTGGACCCTAAAGAAAACATGCTGTTTATTACATTTTAAGTCAGGGATAAGTACCGAGAAGTATTCTGTAGTCCTTCCAGATCTGACAACAAAACAGGTTGAAGGACATATGGGAACTCTGTGGAGTCTTGAGTAGAAACCATGTGAGGCTCCACAACACTCTTTAAATGATATACATTTCCCTTTCCTATAAAATCTATTTCCTGTGTGAGGGTTTGGCTCTAAAGCCAGACTGCGGGGCAGCCAGAGCATTTATGTCAGCAGGTTTACGAGCTAAACAACTATCGGCCTCTCGAGCTGTCACGCTGCAGACCGTGCTACAACGCGGGTCCACTCGTAGGTTAACAGTGTGGTGTCACGCCATTAAATTCAATTGGTTTTTTATGACTGTTGCTATCTGTCCCCAAGGGCAGGCATGAGAGGGGCTGTGGGAGATATCAGAAGAAACAGAGGGGAGATGACGTACAGATGCAGCGTGGAGTGAGGGAACAGTGAAGGAGGGAAATGTGGAGGGAACATGATTATCCTAAAGGAGGAAATGAAAAGCCTTCCCAGCAGAGAGAAAAGAGAACCACTCACCCCCACTGCCAGAGAAGGATGCGTGTTATGATTCTGACTGAGTAAAATGAGGCCAGCTTTGATTATGCTCCTCTCTTCTATTAAAATGGAGCTCTGCGTCACATACATATAATATTCTGTGGAGCGATGCAAGAACGTGGGCTGCTGTGTTGAGGAGAACAGAGGAGAACAAAGGCTGTGGTTGAAAGCTTCCACCAGGAGCTAATTGCAATATTAGTTGTCCTGGCCAGAGGAAGAAGAGGAGAACAGCACTACGATTAATTAAAAGAAGAGAGGCAAGTTTTGATTGAACAGCAGGGAAGAGAGAAAGAGGAAAAGTGAATAAAACTAAAGAGGCAGACAGAGGATGGAAGGAAGGGACTGTGAAGACACACAGAGGGACACGGTGAAGCAAACGGAGGGATGTAATCATGGACTGTATGTGAGTGTGTGCATACATGCAGGCTATGTGTGTGTGTGTGTGTTTGTGTGCGTGTTTAGAGTATAATCTAAATGAGTCTTGTATCTTTAGAGATTAATCCAGCCCTGGCTTCAGACGTCATCCTCTAATCCATCAGGGTGAAACAAGCAACGCTCTGCAACTGGTTCCTGATCACATCCAGCCGCTGCATGTGGATGTGGTAATGCATCAGGATTGACGTGAGCTACATGCTAATACACAAACTCATATATATACTTAAAAGAAGTCAACCTCCTTTTTCCACACAGTGACTCTGCTTTAACTTTTTTATACTCATGCGGCTGCTTTAACTTAGTTTTTACAGGCACGACAGTTTGAGGGGACTGACTTGTACATTTACACAAAAGCCTCATAGAAAACAGTTCAGATGGGCAATAAATAAGAATGAAATGTGTTCTTGCATGCTATCTAGCTGTTAATTAAAGAGTAGGTAAGCTGCAGGCTGTCCAGTTTGAGCGTGAGTGAGTGTGTGTGAGAGACAGATAGCTCTCCTGTCAACTTTGGTTACCAGTCTTTTATATAACACCAGCAGCAGGCACAAACACACCATAACCAAAATTAATTAGCCCACAAGAGTGTAAAACAGCTCGAACTCTCCGTTTCCCTTTTCTTTCCCTCTCCAGTGAAACCCCATCAGCCGCCCATGAGACTGAAACCAAGCTTTTCACTCAGAAACTGGAAATGTTGCGTGCTCGGATTCTAAAAACCTTCATTACTCATTACTCCTTCCTATTTTTTGTCCTCCCATGTCTGCTTCCGTCTTCTAACTCTCTCCCCTCCTCTTCCTGTCCCTGCTTCCCCTCTGCCAATCACCTTCAATCACCTCGTCCCTTCACTAGCTCCGGCCATCTGATCGGCCTCCTGTCTTTGAGCTGTGTTGCGTGCGTATGGGCTGTGGTGTGTTGTCATGAGGGGATGTCAGTGGCTGGAACTTGTCCAGTCTATAGAATCAGACGTGTTGTTCGCACTGACCTGAGCAGACCTGCAGACATGTAAACAACAGTGCAGCACATAATGTAGCTTCATGTGTTTATGTGTGTGGTGAAGCTGCAGAGATAATTCTCTTTTGTTACATCCTTAATACTAGTTATCACTCTCTGTTATTCCTTATGTTTTTTATAAAATCAGAGAAGCATCCGTCAATTACATTTAAGATATAGGGGGTTGTCACTTATAGTTAACAGGGTACCAAAGTGCTTAAAATATCATCAAAACTGAGCCGAGTTAGAAAACATACGCTAGCTCCAGCCCTTTTTAGTGATAGAGATCATCATTGAATAAAATCAATAAATACAGTGTGAGCCAAATTACTGTTTGCATGATGGCAATATTAGGAAAGAGATAGAAGACAGAGCTGTGTGTGAGTCTTTTGATTGTGTGACAATCATTTTGTTACTAAATAATAAAATGTGTTCGAGTGCAATGTTATCCCTAAAGCTGCTTATGATAAAAATAACAATAAAACAGATGTAGCAGCCTGAGCAATGTGCTGGTACTACATACATGATGACCATGATCGGTGTGTTTTCTGTGTAGTCGCGCATGTGTGAGTGTGTACATATGAGTATCTGTGCCTCTCCGCTGAAATAAGGTACCTGCTCTGAATCACAAGCATCTGATTGGGTGGACTCAGGGCTCAGGTGCATCCTACTGAACTGCGAAGAACACCGCAGGGATCTGGGATTCCCAGCTCTGCCAAACACACACACATACACACACACAAATACTAAAACTATGAGGTAGAGGCTGGTCCAGAAAGCCGCCTCAAATCGCCGCCTTTGCATCTGTACCACATACACATGTACCCACACACATCCACACAAACAAAACCATACACACAGACAGCTATCACAGATTAGAATTTTTCCCAACAACTTCTTGAAAACTTCAATTATCCCCCTCTTTTTCAAAATAAATACAAGATTTCAACATTTTTGTTTCTCATTTATTTGGATTTTCCAATTTTTAATCCATCAAAACCAGCTGTAAATAAACTCCAGAAATAGTCAACACAGAACATCAAAAATGGCTAACATAAATACTTGCAGTGCTACAAAGCTCTTTTATTTCACCCTTAAACTCGTATTTAACAGTAAACATTTAACAATATTTAATTATTTAGATGACAAAATGTTCACATCCCCAGCTAAGGCTCAAACCTCACAACTCTTCTGAAGTGTCTCACCTCATCATTTTAAACTCATGTTCATAACTACTGTTACACTCAAACACAAGTGCCAAGGCAGTTATGTTGAGATTTGGCCCTATACCAACATTTTAAAACATGTGATGAACTCTCATCCACTCATCATTTTTCTGTTATGTGGAGGACTATTTCTGCTGTATGCTACAACGGATGATTTTTTTTTTTCAATCTCCTTCCCTTTATTCTCCTGATTTGAGCTCATTTCCTCAATCTTCCACATCCTGACCTTGTGCACTTCACCTGGACACCCTTCTCCACTTCCTTATTCCATCTATTTTTTAACTAGTTTTTTCTGTGACACAAATACGAGGGATGATCTTGTTTCACAGATAACGTGATAGCAAAATTTCCAAGCACACTAGATTTCCACCCTTACACAGGCAGCATATAACACTCCCTGCTCAGATTCAGAGGTTTATGCTTGATGCGCCCTAACGCTGAATTGATTTGTACAGGCGACATTATCTTCACTGTTTGTTCTGTGTACACTTCTTGCACAACGCTTTCTTCCAAGAGATGAGTTTCTCTTGTTTTCTTTGAGCCGAGACACGCTTTTCTCAAATATGATTAGAGGAACTGACACCCAGATAACCTCGCAGGGACAAATCTTTGGAAATAAATCTTGCTTTAACGACAAGCAGAAAATGCCATTCCACATTGAATTTTGACTATAGCTAATTCAGAAGGCATTTCAGTATCAGACTTTGTATGAGGTGGCTTGATCAGAGACGCTCACATCACATTGCAAATACAAAATCCAACAACCCAGGCAGAAAATAAAGGAACAACAAATCAATGCATGTAAGAAGTAGTCTGAATTCAGTGAAAATAAAGCAGTGTTTGTTTGCAATACACAGCTGGTGATAACATTATTGACAGCTGAAAATGCATGCCCTCTGTTAATCTATTGTCTCACTTTCTCTATCTACAGTAGCAAAGAGAGCACAGAGACGGAGGGGTTCTTTAGGTAGAAATCTTTGTCTACTGTGCCTTATTTATTGAGCCTTTATCTCAATGAGTTTAGAGCCGAGTGAACTCTATGGCACTGACATCAGCTCTGAAATGTCAGTCCTCCAGCTGTACTAGGCACTGAAAATCCTTGGTGCTGTCCATGGTGCTGAAGTAGCAGGCAGATATGTAACCGCACAGTTTTTGTCAGTCATGCACTTCTTTCAGTGCAATTTTGATTCTGAAACATACTTAAGACTGCAGGGCCAGCCCTAGCCTTTTAGGTGCCCAAGTCGAAATGACCCCCCCCCCCCCCCCCAAACACACACAAACACACATCACAACAGTTTAATACAAAAATAAAAAGATTAAAACAAGCAAAAACAAATGAAATGGAATAAATACTCATCTGGAATGTCAAAACAAAGAAATTAAAGAACAATTAGAACAATTAAAGAAAAAAAAGTTTTGTTCAAGTAATGAGTACTAAATAAGTAAAAATGTGCTAAGTAGCAGAAGCACAAAGTTGCAGTTGCAGCAACAGTTAGAACCACAAGTTACTGGCTTGACAATAACATCTGTCATACATGCATAATTGTGACAGACTGGTTATGAACCATTTTTTCCATGTAGCAGAATAAATAAATGAAATAATGGTCAGCAGTGCAGTAAAGAAGAGTGGGGGGGGGGTGTCCGCAGATCGGCGATAACAATCACAGCGGGGCGGGTAGTAAAAGAGTCACCCTACATGTATCATAGCCTAGCTGCTCTCAGAAGAAGTGTCATCTTGATGTCTAAGTGGCAACTACCAATAGGTAGGGTAGGCAGTGTAAAAAAGCAGTAGAGTGTTTGTGTAGTTTAGAATTAAAAATGGCTAAGACTTTCCTAACATGATCTGTGCGATTAATAACGGTCAGTACTACATGATAACAAAATGCTGATTTCTCGGTAGCTCTTAGCCCAATGAGTGGTGACAGTCCCTGATGTCTTCAGGGTCATGTTTGTTCATGAAGTAGAAGCATGTCAAAGATGTTAAAGGCTCAAAGCAATAGAGAGACTTTAACATAAAAAGAAAACTGTAACAATAGTTCTTTGGTTTCAAAACTGTAGTAATTTGGTAAAGTTCCATCACCTTTGTCAAGACTCTTGTAGCAATATTTTTAACAAAGTGAAGTTGCCAAATAGCTTGTTTTGAAGACCACTGCAGTCACGTATAAGCCTTTCAGGGTTTTCTCTTCGGCATTATCCCCTCGACTCTGTCTGCTTTCTGTTATTTAAAAAACATTGCCAAAGTTATTCATTTGATGTTTCTGTGGAAATGTAAATCTGTGGGTATAATACTCTGGTTTGAGTGAAATGTATTTGTGTATCATTTGCATAATGACTATGTTACTTATAGTACTTTGTACGATAAAAGCATAAAGATATTGGAACGCTGTGGTCCAAAATTGGACTCCTGTCAAATTGCACTCACTCATTTTTTCTCAGACACACTCACCTACCAAAAAAAAGTACATTCATACATTGAACTGCTTTGGATTAAAAAAAATGTGTGATAGACAAACAGAGATGACAAACAATAATTTAAACAGTAAATAGAAAGAACCTGAAGTGAAACATTTTACTCTCTGACATGATTTTAAACCTCTTACTTCACCTGCTAACAAAAGCATCTCATCTGTAATCTGGATTTACATCACAATGGCTGTACTTGAGTCACAGCCTTCAAACTCTCAAGCTAAAATTAGACATCTCTTTTCCCAGTTGTACAGTAGCTAGGTGAATCTGAGTGTGTGAATGTATGTTCGTTTGTGTGTGTGGGTGTGGTGTGTGACCAGGTCCATTAGGGCTGTAAGTGCAGAGCTAATTGGCAGTAATGAGTGTGTGTGTGTGTGTGGAGGGGGTAGGGTGGGGGTTGGGGTGGGGTGGAGGTTGAAGGGGGCTACAGGGCTCATGTTTGGCAGCTGCTCCAAAGACCACTTCACTAAAGGGCTTCATTTAGACCACTTTTCACCGTTCTGTAGAAAGAGCTGTATGTATGTGTATGAGTGTATACTAGATGGGAAATGAGAGCGTGCAGCTGAGAAACGTTACATACCACACTGCCATAAACAGCTTATATGTAATTTGTAATTTGGCTCTTTTCCTCCATCACAACCTCTTTGCTCCCTGTGGACGCACGGCCAAATTGAAGTCAAAAAAGCTGTACAGGTTGAAGAGGAGACGGGCCAGAAGCTCATTTTACTTTCTTCCACACACCTATACACACACTCAGACACACACACAAAGGCACTCAGCCATCCCAATTTTCAGTCAATCCCTCTAATTGAGGAAGGCATCCATTTGTTTTTCAGGAGAAGTATCCAGTATTTTAGGCAAATGAGCAGGTAAGCGAGAAATGGAATTTAAAGTCTTTCAGTTGAATAATGGAAGGCGATACCTCCCCATTATGACAGACAAAGCTGTTACGGGTTGAGGGGAGGTAGAAAGAGAGGTGAGGATACTGTATACTTAAGCATTATTTCCAAATGAATGTATTTAATGTAGTGCATCTCTGGGGGTTTTAGTTGTGTTGCAGAGGGCCACAGAAGCAGTGACTCACACTAATGTAAATTACACCTACCAGCTCCGCGCCGCCGCGTCCTTCCATCCACACGCATACCAGATAACTCATGCTTTGTCAAGCTGGAAATTTCCCATTAATTCCACACAAACACGCACAGTCCATGATGGCTTTTTTTTTCCCCCAGTAAGCATTATATTCATTACATTTAGTTTGGGAGTGGTTCCCCCCTATAATCGATTGAATTGTTCATACGACAAACAGTGCTTTCTAATTTGACTTGAGTAAGTGGGTGACAAATAGTCCAGCCAGAAATCAATGAGGGGAATTATGTATACACAGAAGGGGGAGGGGTGGGAAGAGAGTACAATGCAAATGACTGTTCACACTGACGAGGCACGAAAGCATACACACTCTAAGCCATGCAAACACAATGCAAACCAAATCAGTATCTCAACAAATCCTCTATTTAATCATGTGTACTCTGCATGAGTACAATCTAATAACACAGAGAACACAATCATAACCGTATATGCATTATTGATGTGATGCATAATCTTGCACTCTGTCAACCAAGCTTTGAAACCTGTAATACAACTGCAACAAGTGAAACAGAGGCCAGACTATAATTATATCCCAACTAGTTTCATTGATTGAATCTCTGCAGGAAACCAAACCACATTCCTTACTTATGTGTGTGAGTGTGCAGCTCGAGTCTTAAAGTGGATCCTGAATTTTTATGTCTTTTGTTTCTTACTTTCTTTCTTTTTTTTATCACTTTTGATTTCTGATTATCAGTCATACCACACTCCATTGCTTTCCAATCATTAGAGCTGGATGATCAGTTACAGGTAATTCAAATGACAGTTTTCAGAGTTAACAGTTATGTAAATTAAGCTATAATTAGATGATTATGACACATTTGGATTCATTAGGAGAGTGCATTTGTAAATGAAGATTAACGTGTCTGTGCAATCATAGCCTGCATACTATGCATTTACAGCACTGAGAAGTCCTATGAATACAGCAGAGTTAGGTCATTATTATTGGACTGTATCAGAAATAATAATGTGACAGTGGAGGAAACGGTGCTTTTAGTGGGACTCTGTCTTATTTCCGCCACAAAAATGCAAAATATATATATATAAAAAAATTCACATATGGAGCATGGTTTGAATAAAAAAAAATCCAGCTGACACTGGTCAGACTGCTTTCTGACCAATCAGCGAGCAGGGTTGACTGCAGGCTGCACTGGTGTGATCAGCTCAAACACAGAGGAACAAATAAAATTACGAAAACACGCTCACATATAAATGGCTTTAGCAGGTACTGTTAATCTAACAGTTGACAGTTTTTGATAGATATTGGTCAAAAATTAAAATTGTTTTTTTTGTTTGTTTGTTTTCAAGCAAAGCTGAGAAAGAATGGTGTCTGTTATAATACCAATTTTATTCTAGCATAGTCATGCAGCCCTTTTTGTTTTTCTTACACACAAAACATCAGACCAAAACTACTTTTAAATAATTTGCACATATACCAGAAACTTTCCGAGACTTTTCCGGAATTTTTCAGGAGCTCTGCCCGTGAAATTGTCCAGCGTTGCTTGTTTACACTTGACCCACTTAGTGTGGAATCTGCCCTGTTGGACAAGGGTGTGAAATACTTTTTTTTTTTTTAATTAAACTTTCTTGATTTTTTTGCTTACGTGAATACAAACACATTTTTAAATCAAATGATTTTCATGCCATAATCTGATTTTCAGATACTCATACAGGTATCAAAAATGTGTCCAACTCTTTTCTTAGAGCCACTTCAAGGAGTACACACTACACACCAATTGAATGTCACTAATTTATCAACCCACTACAATGACTTGTTTCCTCTTCTCTTGGAAAAGAAGCTTACTCTTCATTATTTTAAGATAAAACTTTTGCCAAGACAAAGAAAATGTGGGAAGTTGGGAGTGAGGGATGAAGTGCAGCTAGGAAACCGTAGACTCTTTACACTCAGGCATGCACTTTAACATTCCACAGCCAACACTTCCATGTTTCAGGTCCATGAATTGGTACAAAATGTTAAAATGAAATCCAAAACCCTGAAGACGTGTTATGCCAGGTTGTGCATTTGGCACAGTGGAGCTGGTTTGAACAGTCGTTTGGGAGTTATTACTGCTGTCGATAGTTAAGTGTGAATCAGAGATGTAGTCCAACACTGACTGGCTCCACGCTGAAAACAAACAACCTGTTGGAATTCATCAGAAGAAACAACTTATGGGATAGAGAAGCATACAAACACTTAGAGAAAGGCACGCATAAAACACGCAGAGGAGAAAAAAATAATGGATATCAGTCCATAAATACACTCCCTGTGGCAGAGATAGTTGCTGGAGTACTTTGGTGTGTGTGCTTGTGTTTGTGTAAGTGTGTTTTCTTCCTCTTGTAAACTAGTGTGATCTCCACAGGGGGACTCATCAGCTCATCACTCCAACATTTTCACAGACATCCTTTCCGCAACACACACAGCTAGTCCTGCCCCTTGCTAATAGACATATAGACCTCTTTTTGCTGCAGTTAACCATCAGCACAGAGGATTGTGCAAAGAGTAAACACACACAGACACACACTGCCAAAACACACTTCTTTGACGGGAGAGCAGAGCTCAAAGGGAAGAGGAGGGGAAATTTGGCTGAGCTGAAATAAAAGTTTCTCTAGGAGTTGAGTTGGCCCGCTGATAAACGTATAACCATTATTCATCCATTATGCTTTTATTTGATGAAAAACCTAAAAAGGGGAATTAAAAGAAAATGATACCGCAGCATCCAGTGAAAACCAAGAGAAGCGGCCATTTCTATTTACAGCAAGCATTTGGGAAATACTTTCTTTTCTATTTTTCTGTTTGGTCAACATGATTTGCATGTACCGCTCATTCTACACCTGAATGTTCGGCTGAGCTTTTGAGTCTGACTTTTAACCGCCTCGTTGATGGACATTGACCATAAGCAGATATGAGTGGGTGACAGGTCACGTCTAAATTAATCACTGCATGAAACAACCCTCTGGCGTGCTTAGTGGCCAAAATCCAAACACAACCAAACATTCTGGGTCATTAAAAGGTGCGTGTCAGGTGTAGCTGAAATATTTGATGCAAAAATGCCGATGGGATATCAATTTTTACCTCCAGCTATCTCTTCCTGAATCCTATGAGCTGTCACAGCTGTGAAAGCTGCAATCATTCAGCTCTGAGGTTTCAGAAAAGTTTCAGTGACCAGCGGGGCAAGAGGAGAAGAACTGCACTGATGTCATGATGATGATGTCATGGGTTCAAACAGAACAGGAAGGTAGAAGACACGTTCTTATCGTACTTCTGTTAATAAAGGCAAGGAAACAAGTGCGTACCTTAAGAGGAAATCTCATCTATAGAACTCAAAGAAGTGCCAGGTGTATCTCTTTGTATGTGAACACATGTGGATCTATTGAGTGTGTGCGTTAGTCTTTCATCCTTTCATCATGATAGATTAAAGGAATATGAAGCCATCAGACAGATGTGATCCATACAAACAACAATCCTCCTCATTACTCATTACAGAGATGGTGTGCTGTGACACCTTGGTGACAAATTACAGATTTGTTTCCCATCTTGTGTTTTTCATTATTTTATTTCTGCTTCCTGTGCGTGTTACACCTAAAGTGACGTCTGAAACAATAACATCTGGTGACACTAATGATCCGTGGTTTGTTGTGTGTATGTTTGCAAGCAGGTACACCTGATGCAGGTCTGCAAAGTCTTGCTTCCGTTGCAAATCCTCATACTTTGCATATTTTTGCCATTCCCTTATTTTTCCCTCCTCCTCTTCCCTTTTTCCCCCCATCACTAACCCTTGGTGAACAATGCTTATTGTACCCGCCTCACCAGCAGCCGCTCCTAAGCTTTCCCCTCCCAGGACGACAGAAGAGAGTTCCCCGCTTCCGAGGCAGCAGCACAAAGAACCAGTCAGAAATGGGAGGCTGGCTGGCTCACAGCTTGCAGAGAGCTACATTTCCAACAGAATTGGTCTAAAGGCCTCAATAATGAGCCACCATTCAACTCCCGTAGCCAGGGGATGTGAGCAGATAGGCAGAGAGGGTCAGAATGTTATAGGAGGCGAGGGATAGAAAGTGGAGTGTGCAGAGTAGGGCTGTAATGAGATGGAGAGAGTGTGAAAGAGCACTGTTGGGTTCACACCCCAATATTGGTTTGGAAAATGGTGGTTTATTCCCTTGGTCAGCTGTTGAACACGCTTTAAAAGGCCTCACGGGAGCTTTGACCACAGTCCAGACTTCTTCTGAGTCCTCCTGCCCAGGCTTTAAACACTCTGGCGAGCTGTGACTGGCCGACCGTGGAGGTAGGGGCAACTAGTCTGAGTCAAATGGAGAGGAAACAGGGCAAGGAAACAGAAATGTCACACCCTCACACACAAGTGCACCAAGCAGAAGAAGCATGCATGCACAAATCTGATGCCGCACTGCTCTAAAGGTAGGTCAAGCAACCGTCCACAGCAGCACGCTCTCGGCCCTGTAAATGCATCCACTCTGTCGGAGCAAAAGCCAGGTCAGTCAGCAAGAGGACCAGCTCTCCGTGTGTAGGACGGAGACAGTGGGAGCGGGGGTCAATGGGTTTAACTAGCAGGAGGTTAGAGCGGCAAAGAAGATCTGCAGAGTATTAAAAATGACAAGAAGAGAGGGAAGGAGCGGAGAGGGAGAAGATCAGATATTTACGCCTAAAATGACTGGAACACAGCATGCTGGAGTATCTCAAAACAACACATCCTTCAAAGAGAATGGGGAAAACATGAAGACTGGAGGATATTTAGAGGCCAGTTTTACTTAGTGTACATATTCTGCATGTCTGGAAGTGAGCAGGCTATGGGCCTAAGTGGTTCAAGAGAAGAGGAAGCAAAACAGCTCTACTAATGGGATACCATGAGACTCAAAGAGAAAGACAGAAAGAGAGAGAGAAAAAGAGAGAGAGAGAGAGAGAGGAGGAGGAGGGAATTTCCTGCTATCAATTATTAAATGATGGAAGGAAATCTCTCACAATAAGAAATGTAGACAAGATTTGCTCGTTCTAGACCACGGTGGACTTAATTAATCAGCCTGGTTTGTTTTTCACATTCTGAACTCGTGTAATGCTGTATGCTATAACATCATGAGAGTGAACGTGTCTTCATAGCAGATAAAAACATCAACAGCAGCAGAGCACGGCTGAGCAACATGACAAAAAAATGTAGCTAATTCAGAAGTATTCCAGGCACTGCTGTGACAACAAACAACACATCGGACATCATCGCCTAACTCTATGTCACACTATGTTTTTGACTCGTGCCTTTTCTTGTCACTAAAGAAAAACAAAAAGAAAAGGACACAGAAAATGCAAATAAACAGCACAGAGGAAAAAAAGAATAAAATAAGATCTTCAAGTTTCTGTCCCATTACTGCAAAGACAAAAAGAGGAGAAGGGATTGGAAGCAAAATGAGAAGTGCAAATGAGTATCCCACAAAAAAAGAAGGTTTTCAACAACGATTTAAACCCCTGAAACTCTCTGCTAAAAATACAACACCTATTTCTGCACGGGGAGATAAATAACTAACCTGTCTGACTGTTCTCGCACTTCACTCCACGGGGTGCAACATGTGCCAGTCAAGTGGGAAAATGGGGTCAAGCCTCTGGCTTCTCAATAGCTCTGTAACTTTTTTTTTTTTTTTGAAGAGTTAGAAGAAAAGCAGAAGCAGATCAGAGAATCAAAACAAGCACAACATAAAGAAGGCGTAGACATGTTTCTGTGCAATTTCGACATTTTTAAATCTGAAAGCAGGAACAGAATTGCTTCTTTTCAAATTTCTATCGAGCGTAAAAACTGACCACAACTACATGCGCTTGCAGTGCTGGATAGATTATTACATGTGGGGGTTCATAGTTTGAACTGAGTTGTTAGTCCTCAGGGTGGGTGAAGAGAGAGGTTAAGTAGGAGCAGGAGAGTCTGAAAAGGCTCCCTGAGAATGGAAATAATCCAAGGTTTTATTGGATGTAATGCATCTCTGTGCAGATGTGCAAACCGCTACACCTGCACGCACATTATCCTGCGTGCAGCCACAGGTAATTTACCACACTGCTGAGCAAAAAAAAAAAAAAAAAAAAAAAAAACCACAAACTCTCATTTATCTCTTTGTGTGAGTGTAAGAAAGCACAAAGCAACAGAGGGTAGATGACAGCGTCCCTCGTCAGACTCTTCTCAGCGTTCGAGAGCTGTTTAATGCAGTCACTGGCAGCCGTCGCAGAAGAGCACTCCATCTCTCCGCTTCACTCTCTCCACCCATCCCGCACTCCTTGCTGTCATTATTGTCCCCAGCAGATAGCAATGATGCAGAGGGGAAAGCCTTGGAGTGGTCCCCCCCAACCCACACATCCAGATGCAAAGAGAGAGAGAGAGACACGCAGGGGGGGATGGGGGGATCAGCATACAGAAAGGAGAGAGGTTGTTAGCAGCTGAGTGCTGGAAGGGAAGGAGTAGCATGGACAGGTGAGGAGGAAGAGGAGGGGGTGAGGAGGAAGAGGAGGGGGTGAGGAGTACAAATGGAAAGGAGAGAGGAAAAGAGATGCTCGTCGTTATGGGACTGATTTGTAATAAAGTGCATGAAGGAGCCTCAAGGGAGGCATTATTTTCTAGCTCCACACATCGTCTGTAGAAGAAGCAGAGAAGACACACATTAAACACGATTTACACACACGCACACGCACATGCACACAAACACACACACAAATGAGCAACGTTGAACTCTGCGTGACTCTTAACCTTATTCATATTTATGAGTGTTCAAACAGATCGTGCAGATGAACACAAGTTTGGAGAAGTCTTCTATGGTGTCACTTTGGGTGATTAATGATGCAAACAGTTAGGGGGCACCTGCAGGTGATATGTTGCAGTGCATTCTGGGATCCCTATTGCGTGCGCTGCGTAATGTCAGACTCTGAGGCGACGTTAGGAGCTGGTTTGAAGTATCAGATTTATCTAATCTTGGTCTTTGTTTAATGTGAAGTTTTCAGCCGTGGCTATGGTACAAGCAGCAAGCAACTATACGTCTTGACGTCTTTATTCCCATTATAAAAGGATTTGATGACTCTGATGTCTTTTTGTTTGAACTGGTCAAACCAATCAGAGATTCTACGGGAGGGACAATATGTCTTGAGCTTTTAAAGGATTGTTCTGTATTCAAAAGTTCACTTAAAGGTACAGTTAGTAGTCGCGGAAAACTAGCATGAATTTGAATGTAGCATCTCCTCAGGACTCCGTTTAGCTCCCGCTCTCCCACAGTCGGAGCTCCTCCAAAATTACTCCCCACTCAAATGCACGAGCGCCACTGATTCGTTATTATATGATTGTGACTGATTCAAAACCACAGACTCAAACTGGTCCTCAGCACATAGTTTTTGTTAGCACTATGTTACCAGAAATCAAGGCAAAGATAGTTAATCTGCCATTCTCTAGCGTATTTGGATGCCTCTTGGTTACACACATTGAATTGGGGCTTGTGTACACGCCAGTGAAATGTACGCGAAGGAGGCGGGCAGAACGGCAGGACGGGATTTGATTGGATTAACAAATTGGCTAACAAACGCTAGGATTGGTTGGTGTTTTCCCAGGTTTACGCCTGCTGTAGACAGCGGATATTTTTCACTCTATTTTAAAGATTATTTTAACCAGAATAAAAAAAACTATCTGATTACTAACTCTACCTTTAACTTGAGTACAAGATGTCTACGATTTTGAAGTTGAATAAGTCTTTTATAGTTACCTCCGTGCTGGTGAAGGCATCAAACATTTTTCGGAAGGGTAATAGATGCAAACACTTCATGAAAAATACAACTGTTTTGCTTAAAGGTTCACGGTCAGCCCAGCAGATTAGACGTCTCATTAAAATTTATTATAAAGAGGTGAGAGAGCATCTATAACAGCTCAGCAGGGAGGAAGACTGAAAGCATGAAAGGTCACTTCAACATGTGCTAACATGGGTCAGGGTATCACAGGGTAGGAATGAATTTAAATGGTCAGATTTTTTCATGACAGCAGGAGATGTGGTTCCATTAAGTGCATCAGGCGTTTTATCACATTTTTGGAGGTGAACTTGTTTGGTTCTGTCTCATTATTTCACTCTCATTCTTTATCCCACATCCTCTCATCCTGTCTGTCTCCCTTGTTCTTCCTCTCACTCTCTTCTCTTTCATTCTCTCTCTCCCCATGGACCATCCATTAAATATCAGCGGGGCTTTTGAGTTGGAGGAAAATCAATCGCTCAAACACTCCCCTGTTTAAACAGCAGTAGTTTTCAGATCCGCGCTAAGTGCAGGAGTTTTGAGTGGATTGCATTGATGATTTGGGCACAGTGTGATTCAACTCCTGAATAAACGTGGGGGAGGACGGAGGGATTGAGGCTCATGCAGCAACTGCAGGATGACATTAAGGATGGAGGGAGAGGTGACAGGACAAAATGATGGGATATACAGAAAAAAAAAGAAAAAAAAGAGTGTTGGAGGAAAATCACAAAGCGGATGTTTTTGGGAAGGGAGAAAGCTCCTCGCTCCTGTCACTACCCCTTCTCTTCTCCCACTTTCCTCGCTCTTCTCCTCCTCCCAGCCTATTTTTCGGAGATTACAGCACAATGCATCTGCCAGTGGAGACAGCAGCAACACGTTGCTATGACCCAAATACAGCAGTGTGTTGCTATGATTGGCTGGGAGAAGGAGCAGGGGGGTGTAGTGCGGCACACACCACAGCCACACATCAGCAGAAGCACCTTTAAAATTCAAACATTTATATAAGCTGGAAACGGACCCCATTCTCATTTCATCCAATTATCTCTACCACTTTCTTCCCCGGTCTCTTCTGTCACTCATCTGTCCACGTTATCTTTTTTTCAAATCTTTCCCTCTCTGCCTTCTCCAGTCCCATCTTTTCTCCTCCTACATCTTCGTGCTGAGTTCCATCAGACAGAAAGACTGAGAAGTAAAGCATGAAAGAAGGACAGAGGGAGAGAGAAGCAAAGCACATTCATCCATTCTTAATCAAAGCAGGGTAAAAAAAAAAAAAAAAACTGTGGTCCTGCATGACAGTCCAGCAAAAACCAAGACACTTGCTCGACTCGTTTTTAACTTGAAATTCGTCGACAAACTTAGAATTCTTGCAGAGTCTCATCATACACAGTGTGCTCGCTTCCATCATCCACTCATTAGACAGCGAGCCGACTCTCTCATCTCCACTCCACTGTAGTGGTGTCTAAGCCGAGGATGAGCCGAGTGCTTCGGGGATTGATGTCCATAAATGTCAAACTTCTTCAAAGAAGACACTGACTCATAATCCAGTGTTTCTTCCTATGGATATTCACTTGCTATGCAAAGTGTATGTTGGTGAGTATTCCCATGACAGTTGTGTATGTGTACATCCGATTCAAAGGCCTGCTTGCGTCTGGCTCTGGTGAGCCGTCATTTCAACCAAGCTGACACAATGCCCGTCCCACAATAAGGGAATTTCAAAATCTCTGAAGATTTTGAAAATGTGAGAGACCCCACACACGTTTCAAATAATAATAGATGAATCAGTTTTGTTCCAATAGTTTGTAAAATGCAAAAAGACAGTCAACACAGCACACCGCAAACTTACAGTTTCCATTCACCAACAACCAGAGTCTCCACTCTCAAAACTCGCACATCTCTCGTGACCACACATGGCTTTAGAGCAGGGGTCTCAAACTCGGGGCCCGTGGGCCAATTGCGGCCCCCAGAACAATATTTTGTGGCCCCCTGCCTGAAATCAAAGCTTTGTGTTAGTGCAGCCTGCGTGTTTTTTCATACATGCATCTGGGTGTTTTATATTTTTTTAACATTTGTGGGCTACCATAGCTCAGGCTCATGACAACAACGCAAATTAGCAGTTGGTCACTTCTAACATGTTTGTGTCACTGAGTGGAGGGAAAATTTATCCTGTCACCTGACGCTATACGGTGTTTGTCAGTGTTTGGATCGTGTGCCTTTTTGGCAGCACCTATCTGTGTGAAAAGCTCTTCTACACATGAACTTTAATAAGTCAAAGTTCAGGTCCAAACTTAAAGATGAGCATCTTAAAGTCTTTTTTTTTTTTTTTTTTGAATACCTAAAGCCCTTTTTTAGTGGAACACTTGATGCGGCCCAGCCTCACCCAGACACTACCTCCAGCAGCCCCTTGGTAAGTTGAGTTTGAGACCCCTGCTTTAGAGGGAACAAACAAGCTAAATGCCGCTAACTTCTTAGCAACCCGGTACATTTATTGTCTTTGTAGTTTCTGTTTCTTGTCACTTTGACTTCACCAATCAAGCCAATCAATCTCACATTTCTAACATCTGTCTAAGATTTCAGGTTTGCCATTGTGGCCAAGGCTGCGTGTGTTGTGCTTCTGTCTTCAGTGATCTTGCTTCCTAACTGGCACTCATTTCGCTCCACAGACATTTGATATTTAATTTTCAAAATGTGGTCACACAGCCTTATTTCTCAAGGATTTAATAAACCTGGTAAGACAATCTTTAGAAGCACATGAAAAATTGAACCCGTTTGTCTTGTAGTGTTTGCCACACAAGAGACAAAAAACATTTTCAACTTGCTTACTGTCTTTGAAAGAAACACATCGGCCAGTTGATGCACTCTTACAGGTGGTCTATCAAGACTTTTAATTTGAGTGGCCTATTAGAGCTCTGAGTTACGCAGGGCTAACATTATTAGAGCATGCTGGCTCCTCTAAATACTTAATAAATTAAGTATGTAATAAATTACACAACAAAAGAAGGGAAATCTCCCATGTTTGACTCTGATCAGGCAAATATATAAATACTATATGATACCATATGCTCTAGTGTGATCTGGTAAGATAGGACAGGATAAAATAAGATTCAAAGGGGTACAATATACTTTAAAATCTGCACGTAGCATTTCTGAGTGGCACCTACAAAGTCCTGTTCAGATTATTTTAAAATTAGTTGGAGGTATTAAACTCCATGTGAAACCTTTATAAATACGAAGGTTTTTGAAAAAAAAATTCAGCAGCTCTCGTCATTTTTGTTTCAACAAAGCGATCTAAAAAAAAATGTAATGCTATGCTGTCCTTGTGGGTTTCTTAGAAATCCCTCTCTTTGGATTCTCCATCAGGTCAGGCCCTTTGTCCGTCAAATCTCCGCTGAGTGCATATCATCATGTAAATGTAAGCAGTCTCCACGACAGCCAAGCTGCTGCTGTCCTTTGGGATACAGTGACAGGCCCACTATTCCCCCCATGTCGGCACACGGGGGACAGAAAACAACACCAGGAGAGAGGCAGAAAAGTGACAGTGTGCAACCCCTCACAGGAGTAGATTCATTTCTAGCAGGACACAATTGCTAGTGCAGTGTTGCTTTCAGTGCTGCATGACTGAGCTCCTGAGGTGTGTACTTGGAAAAAACTGCCTGGCAAATGGTCTTGCTTTTGCTCAAAAAAATTACAGATTTGCAAAACAATTCTTACTAGTGGATATGACTGTTTAGCAGAAACACACAACCACACACACTCACACACGACCACCAGAGTAAAAAGCTTTAGCCCGGGGTGACGCCACAGGTTAAACCCTTTTTTTCTGTAGTCTGAGGTCCACAGTCAGAGTTGCCACAATGAGGCTGCAGGAGGAACCACACAAAACCACTTTCGCAGACACACTATTTATAGAGCTCAGTTACCCAGGGTTCCCCCATCCGTCTCTCCACCCTTCATTTCCCTCCTACCTCCCAACCATTTCCTCTCACCATGCTCCTGAAGCTTTCCCACCTCTGAGCAATCAAATGACAAACACTTGAAAAGTACTGCAATGTGATCACAAGGACACCTTGTTTTCTGTTTCTCCCCCTCCCGTTATCTCTGCACCTTCTTCTCTCCCAGGGGAGGCAAACGAGGCCAAATTTTCCTCTTTTCTCCTGTGCGACTTAATCAGAGCAATGACACCGGTTGCTGCTTATGGAGCGGGAGGAAATTCTTCACACAGAGCACCCTCCTGCACAATGCGCCCTCCTTCATATTCTCATTCATTCAGTCTAACAATATGTTTGCTGCTGTCATGTTGGAGCGAGCCAGGGAATGTTGCATACAAATGTGAATAAAAATGAGTTTGAATCTACAAGCAGAACACATCTACGTATTATCCTCTGTCTGGCATACTGGCGCATTATCCTGGCCTCACATCATAGATCATAACACAACAAACCCCGCACTTACACATCCGATGTCCCCGAACACCTACTGTACGATGGTTGATGCATAACCCTGCTGCACTGCATGCTCTGAATTCACAGATACACGAGGTACAAATATCACGCCCCTGTACCCTTGTGTGACCTCAGTACCCAGTGTGGACTCTGTATTAGAGGTTGTGACTGTATAAGAAAGTGCTAATGTGACAGCACCCATCATATTTCAGGTTTTATTACTTAAAGAGACCTTTCATATATGATGGAGAAGACCAACTTCACTATTTGTTGTCTTGCTTGACTGTTGAGCTTAGGTGCATAAATCTATTCAAGGTGACGTCATCCATTGCTTTATAAAGAGGTGTCGCGAAAGCCAAATCCCAAATGGTGTTTAACACATTGGAAATGTGGACCATGACTAACTTTTGGCTTTTCTAAACACCAGAAAAGAGGTGAAGTTAAATCCCTGTCATTCAGCTACAGCTACCAGTCAAACTATCCATGTCCTTAACGCTGCCTAATCATGCAAAATTCTTAGCCAAAAGAAGATGTCTAAATTAAAAGACTATCTAATTGCAGAAATGAGGTTTAGAGAAAAAATATATGTTTTGATCTAGGTTATTAGCATGTTTATTTCTGCTGTAAAAACAGGCATCTTATTATGAGTGCTAAAGGGTATATCTTCGTTTTGAAAGCCTGCCTCTAGTGGGCAATCAAGAAACTGCAGCTTTTCACATCTCCTTTAATTTTCCTCATAAGAAGTTGCCACTTGATCCTGCAGCACACCCTGTTTTATCATCACTTTACTCTTAATGACATTATTTTAAGCTTACTGATGCGATAAACTCAGTAAAAATATTTGTACTGTAGCAATAAATCAAAAGGGAAGTAGTTCATTTTTCCCTTAAAGGGAGAGTACTATACTTTGGCATATTTTACACATGGAAAAAAGTAACAATGCTGGATGTCAACATTTAACATAAACATATTTAAACCTATTCATATATTGTTGAAAACTCTGAATCTGTCTTTAAACCACCCAGATGGTCCGCTCTAAAAAGAGCACAGGATCTTCACAAGAGAGCTGGCCAATCAGAGGGAAGGGGTTTTGTTGAGCAGGGAACCTTAAAGGGACAGCAGCTAAAACAAAACATTTCAGACAAACTGAAATAAGCCACTATAGGTGTACCAGAGGGAGAGTATATAGCCAAATAGCATTTTGTCCCTCTTTAATCTTAATATGATTAGACATTTTTTCTCACCTCACTCTCTGTTCTCTAGGAAGAACACAGGGTTAAGACTGTTCAGCAAAAGTTAAACAAGCATTTTGACACTGTCTACAGTCGTGACTCTCCAAAACTTAAGCATGGTTAACATCCAGAAACAAAATTCAACTTTAAACCACAAGAAGTGTCCTACAGTAATGTGACATTAGCTTTAGTTCAGATTCATTCACCTTAAGTAAATATTGTATTAATACTCTTGACTTTCCACAATTATTAATTATGTTACGCTTGTTGAACTGGAGAGGCTAGCTTTTCCATTTTAACCTCCGGTGCACTTGCAGCTAATTTTACTGATCAATCTATGCATTCAACTTTACCCTGACCAAGCAGCATGCATGCCCTGTGTGTGCAAACATTTAGCATGGGTGGTCACACACCGTCTCTGCAACATGAGAGAGCAGCCACTTGGCTCAAACTTACATCAGTAGCTGAGAGGAGTGCCTCGGGCGCTCCCAGCACACAGCTACTTCTTATTCACCAACACTGCCCAGCTACTGTGTGCATCTCCCCGTCTTCACATCTCTCTGTTTCTGTGCAACTGTGCATGTCTGCGCTCCTTATCCTGTCCACACACATGCTGATAAAGAACGTGTTACACATGTGGAGGCATAGGAGTGTATTTCTGTGAGTGTGGCATGGTTGTGTTACTCTGCCTGCAGTAAGATGCTAAGTAAGAATGATGGCAAAGATTTGCAAACGCCTCAGAGGAGAATCAGTCATGACATGGAGGTGTAGGTCGCAAATGCACCCAGAGATATGGGGTGGCACCTCAGGGTGTGCATTGGCTAGTGTCTGGCTTTATCTAACTTGCAGAACAGAAAAAAATAAGAGCTCTAAAACTTAAAGAGAGGTATGATGGGGGGGGGGGGGGGGGGTAAGACTATGATGAGGGTGGCTGAATTTGGAAAGAAAAAAAACAGTGGCAAGACTGACAGAATTGGAGGATAGACTGGCAGGAAAAAGTTGCAAATAAATAAATAAATAAAAGCAGAAGTGGACAAGTAGACAACCCAGCAGTAAGGAGAAGAAAAAAAGACAGCAGACACAAATTGGATGTGAGAGGCCCTCTAAAACATGGCCAATTTTTTCCTCTTTGGTCTGTATTTTGGAGAAAATAAAGCACACTTTTTTCACTGAGCATGCCGAGACCAAATCAATAGCGCTCCCAGTGCACAGCTATTATTTTTCAAAGGCTCCTGCAAGGAGGAGAACAGGGAGGAATGGGAGACAGGAGGAGGGTGCATGCATCTTCCCCTGTGCTGTTACTCCTGCAGAGCAGGGGAAGATGTGGTGTATAACCAGTACGGCAGGTAAGAGGAGGCTTTGATTGAGACAAAAGCTTTATGAGATCAAACAAAGTGAAAACAGTACACTTATCTGTAAATCAAGAAAATCTCTGACCTGAAGTGCCAATACAGAGATAAAGCATTCATCTTAAGCTAAATATGAGCTGATACCAGAAGTGTTCAAACAGCAGGTCAGCATTGATGTTTCGGTGGTGATGTATTTTAGGTGTATGTTTGAAGTCTTTTTTTTTCTCCTATGAGGCGTAACCTATAGAGCTGCTTTGAAGCAGCGCTTTGTTTGATGTGACTTACACCTCCAGCCCCGACTTCTATGTTCACAGCTCGAGGTTTAAACTCTGTTGACCTTCTCAAATTATATATATTTGTATATGTCACACCTGATCCATACACAGGGAAACAGTAACTGTGTGATATTGTTATACATAACATACCGCCCCCTCCTTTCTCTCTGAACAGAACTGCAGCCAGTTCACAACCTGACCTCTACGCCTTGGCAACCAAGATCTGTGCCTCGGTTGGGTCACAGCCCCCACCTTAGCAACTGTCCCCTCTGTATCTGCGGCAGATGGAGGACGCCTTGTGAGGCCGTGGCGGTCCAAAGAAGTGAGACAGCAGGCGCAGTCCAGGATCGAATGTGTTCTCTCCCCCCTCACCTTTTCTAAACGAAATCTTGAGCAAGTGAACATCAAACATAAAGAATAAAGAGGAAAGAATTCAAAAGAAAGCTGTCCGCCCAGACATTCACTGAGCACTCAGCAAATTATTTAGACGTCTCTGAACTCCATTTAGAAAAACCTGCTAGGAGCAGCAGGTTTATTTGCATGCCATTTTTTTTCTCTTCCTCTTCATCTGCTGCCCCCTCTTAGCAACATGTTGGCTTATTAGAACGCGATGTGAGGAAACAGAGTGGTGAACTCTGCAAAAACATTCACAGAGTTTGCTGCTTCTACTTAACTGGTGTTTTATCTGACGTTTCCAAGTAAGCAAGCGCAGAGATGAGAAAAGAGAGCGGTTATGTAATAGCAGCCAAAGACCAGCTCCACCAATGAACATGGTGATAGGAGACTTCTGCTTAGTAACATAATCATACGGAACACAGAGAGGGAGGCAGAGAGAGAGAGAGGAGAGAGATGCTAACAGGTAGAGAGAAAGGAAAATAAGCTCAGTGTCCATAAAACAGACTGAGCTGGGAAGTAGGACCAGTTTATCCAGGGTGTGTTTTAAAGCAGTGTGTGCAGTTTTATGAGCCTGTGAACAGGTCCTTTGTTTGACGCTGGCATGAGATCTTCAGACCTTGAGCTTCATAAGGAGGCAGAAAAGCATCGACACCCACCCCTGTGCACCCACCTGCAGCTTCATGTCGTCGGTCTCCTGGGCAACAGGCTGGGAATAACAGCACTGAGGTGTCAGGGTTATACCCAGCAATGCTGTTCTTCATGAGAGTGTGTGTCTATGCAAATAATAGTGCTATTTGCACATGGCTCATGCTCGCAAATGTTTGTTTAATATTCAGGCTGGTATGAGAATACTCAGCTATGACTACAGCAGATAAAAAAGGACTAGGGCACTGGAGATGGAAACACTCACACACATGTTTGGAGAGGAAATTGTTGGACTGTGTATCAATAAAAAAGGTTCTCACTGCTCGACAAAGAAGAGGCTTTTTAATCTTAAAGTACACTACAAACACTTAGGATCAGTGGGACTGAATCCAGAAAACTCAGCTCTAAATTTACTGCTGTCGTTTCACTCACTGTCACCTCTTTTATCTGCTCTTTCTTTGAGCAAAGTGAATCTGAAGTTTAGATCTAGTTTAGGGTTTAGGTTTAGATGAGATCTCCACCTTTCTGAAAATGATGGAACATGTACTGAGCACTGAGGAATGCTTATTTACTCTTTTGGCAAAGCAGGTAAGAAGATCGACTTTAAATCTGTCACTAGTACAAGGTTAGCTTTGCCTAACAAAAACAGGAAGGTAATAAATCTTTCCATTAGCTTTAATGCTTACAAGTTTAATCTTTATGTTATTGGCAGTGACTATTTCCTGATGGTAAGCAGTGACTTTCTGTAAGAGAACACCTCTCTTCCTACTTCACATTTAGTCATTTACAGTAATTTTCTCCGTCTTCTTCATTTTTATGTCACTAATTCCCTTACATCATGCAAAGGGAGTACTTCATTAAAGAACCAGTTTTGTAAAAGTGGTCACACAATCTAGTCTCATCAATTATCCTGTAGAGCAGCATTAAAAACGTAATTTTGCTCAAACCCACAATCCCATAACCCTAACAGCCAAATGCCCAAATAAAAGACAGAAGACTATTAAGGCTACTTGATTTATCCAAAATGGACTAAAGGAGGTTTTTACAGGAACAAACTAAGGAGGTTTCACATGAATAAACTTTATGGCCTGCATGATCAGTGTGTGGTCGAGGAAAGCAATACGCTGAGAGGAAAAGACCATTACAAGTACTGAAACATTAACAGAAATAATTCCACAGCACTGTGCTCACAAAGTACATCATTTCAAGCTGTGCGTGATATTCCTGTAAAAACCTTACAAGGACTTAGAAAGTATTTGTCAGGGCTTAGCGATTTCACAGTGACATTATCATATTCACGTCTTCCGTCTCTTTTAAAGACAATGTTGGATTTTAAATTTACACCTCAAAATGTAATGAATTTATACTTAAAGATGGACGAGTAAATCATTTCTCTGCATGTGTCATCATCATATTCTCTAAATTTGTACGTTTGACTTAAATTATATCATGCAGTGTACTTTGTGTACACATGTAACTCTAGGTTTATGCTGCTCTCCAAAAAGCCTGAAACATACATTTTCTTTACATGTCGTATAAAGTTTGCTGTTAGTTGACTGCCTCGGTGGAATGAAACCCACTAGAGGAAGTGCAGGTGTTTCTGTATTTCTTCATTAGCTTGCACGTGTAGATGTATGGATATAAGCAGGCGACATGCTTCACAGAGCAACAGCATTGCTAATTTCACAGCCACTTTCACTATGAAGAGGTGTGATGCCAAATGTCACACACTTGAGTTACACTCACATCATTACACAGAATGTATACACTGTGATATATGGGGAAAATATACAAGGATCTGGTTAGGAAAACTTTTGAAAAATACAAGATCTACAAACAAAAATGTGCTAAATGTTAGTGCAAGTGAGTTCTGACATTTATGAGTAAGCCACAGGAAAAAGACGCAACGCTTAGCTGCAAAAATTCTGCATGGGCTTGTATGGTGGTCAATGAGGCATCTTCTGATGATCATTGCATTTAAATGTTGCTGTTTTCATGCTGCACTCACATTTGCGTTGCTCTTGAACAGCTATGCCCATAGAGAAACATCATTTGGGAGTAGCATGATGCAGAAAAAGAACATTTGAACTGAAAGTGTCTCAGCTGAACTTTCCTCTTCTCCATTATGTACTGAAGTGACTCTGACATTTCTCACTCCCGCTGATCCCTCCACCCACAGCTCCATTTGAGAACAGCTAGTAAAATTCCTTGTGTTGCCCTTTCTTCACTCCCTCCATTTCCATGCCTTCCTCTCTCTGTCCTTTCCTCTTTCTCCTTATCACCTCGCCTCTCATCTAAGACAGGACACAGGAGGACCGCTTCCAGGTCCTGATCTGTATCTCACTAACGTTCCCCCTCGCCGTGCTCCCTCTCCTCCTCCCTCCTCTCTATCTGTGCTCTGGTCTGTGCTCCGCAGCTCTCCGTCCATATCAGAACAGAAACACACCCTGATCCTTATCTCTCCTGCTCTCTGTAGAATACACGGCATGAGACAGCCAGAAAATGATATTCGCTCTCTCTGGCTTCTTTCTCTGCCAGTCTGCCTCTTTCTTTCCCTCAGTGTCCCAGTGATGTCGGTGTAAGCGTGCATATATATTCCCTGTGATTCCACTCTGCTGTCCCCGTGGGGGACAGGATGTATAAACCCTACATTAACAGCACAGAAGAGGTAATCTCAGAGGCAGGGGGAGATAGCACCTAATAGTGGCACACTGAAAAACACATATTTGTGGGATGTAGCAGGTCTATCAATATTCAGTGGAACATTACAGACAATATGACAGGCGCTGATGTGAAAGATACTCAAAGGCATCTTTCTAAAAAAAACTATCAATTGAAAGTCAGCCAGCTTTAAAAGCCTCTTTTGGTGCAAAGTGTGCACGGACGTTAATGGATATGGAAATGTGAAAGGTCCAAAATTATGTTATTTGTGCTCTAGGCTGTGTGTATCTAAGTGTTTTTACTTCCTTCTTATGTCTTCTCCTTTCATCTTGGTCTTCTGTGTGACTCACATGCAAACACAAGTGCTGACAAATTTACACACACACACACACACACACACACACACACACACACACACACACACACACACACACACACACACACACACACACACACACACACACACACAGATGTCCTGGATGTTGTGGTCCTCTGCTTTGCATGGTTGGCTGGTTGCCAGGGTGACACCTCATCACAGGGTTAGGAAACAAACAGCCCATAATATAATTGGAAAGTGTACAACATGACAACACTGAATGACCTGTCCTGTTACCCTGGAGGCCTTGGTCCATCCTATCGTACACAGCTGCATGTCTCTTAAAGAGAGGGTATTGCGCTTACTTGAGGCTTACTGTCCCTCTGGTACCTCCGTAGTAGCTTTACATGATTTACAGCAAAGAAAAATCCCCCGTTTTTCTCCAGTGGTGTTTTAGAAAACCCTTGAGCCTCATTACAAAACACTTTGTTTCAGCTGCTGTCTCTTTAAGGCTCCCTGCTCCACAAACCCCCTTCTATCTGAGTGGCCAAACCTCTGGAGTCCTGCTGGGGGCAAACTGTGAGCAAACCATGATAAACATCATCGTTTGCCCACCCCTCAAATGTATCCTGAACCAGTTATGAGATCCTTATGTGATGACCTCATCATTTCAGCAAGTCTCTCTTGAAGATCTCATACAATTTTTAGAACGGACTATTTTGATCACTTTAAAAACAGTTTCAGGGATTTTCACAGCATGCACGTGTAGCAGTTTGAAAATGTACACATGCTAAGTTTGGACATCGAGCACCGTTACTTTTCATCTATGTTTAAAACATATAAAATGCTAAATACTCCCTCTTAAAAGAAAAGAGGCATATTAATTAGTTGATGAGGTTATTCTAGCAAGAAAAGAAGGTGGAGAAAATAAACATGAAATTAACAGTAACGACTTTAGCTTGAAGTACAGTAAAACCCTGATTCATTGTTTAATAACTAAAACCCCAATTCCAATGAAATTGGGATTAACAAATCCTGTTTATATTCAATGGAATACACTATAAAGATAAGATATTTATTGTTCAAACTGATAAACTTTGTTTTTTGTTTTCTTGCAAGTATTCACTCATTTTGAATTTGTTTGATGGACAACTTCAGAATGTGTCTTGGCATTGTCTTGCTGAAATAAGCAGGAATGTCCCTGAAAAAGACGTGGCTTGGATGGCAGCATATGTTGCTTCAAAACCTGTATGTACCTTTCAGCATTAATGGAGCCTTCACAGATGGTCAAGTTAGCCATGCAATGGGCACTAACACACCCCCACACCATCACATATGCTGGCTTTTGAATGTTGCACTGATAACAATCTGTATTGTCCTTTTCCTCTTAGGCAGGAGGACATGACAGTCATGATTTCCAAAAACAATTTGAAATGTGGACTCATCAGACCACAAAACACTTTTCCACTTTGCGTCAGTCCATCTCTGATGAGCTCGGGCCCAGAGAAGCCAGCAGTGTTTCTGGGTGTTGTTGATATATGTCTTTGTCTTTGCATGGGAGAGTTTGAACTTGCACTTGTAGATGTGGCAATAAACTGTGTTAACTGACAATGGTTTTCTGAAGTGTTCCTGAGCCCACGTGGTAATATCCTTTACACAATGATGTCAGTTTTTAATGTAGGGGTCAAAGGTCATGGGCATTCAGTGTTGGTTTTCGGCCTTGCTGCTTACATGCAGAGATTTCCCAAGATTCTCTGAATCTTTTGATGACATTATGGACTGTATATGATGAAAACCCTAAATTCTTTGCAATTGTACATTGAGAAACATTGTTCTTAAACTGTTGTTTAACTGTTGTTGTTCACAAAGTGCTGAACCTCGCCCCATCCTTGCTTGTGAATGACTGAGTTCTTTGGGGATGCTCCTTTTATACCCAATTATGACCTGTTTCGAAATAATTAATTAACCTGTTCACCTGTGGAATGTTCTAAATGGGTGTTTTTTAAACATTGCTCAACTGTGTCAGGCATCAAATTTAAAATGAATGAATATTTGTAAAAAATAAAATAAAGGTTAGGGTCAATTTGAACATTAAATATCTCATCTTTGTAGTGGATTCAATTGGATATATGTTGAAAAAGATTTGCAAATCATTGTATTCTGTCATTGTATTTTTATTTAGATTTTACCCAACATCTCAACTTCATTGGAATTGGGGTTGTAAAAATATTCCAAAAGCTGCACGGCAAAAGTTGGAATTCCTGCAGGCTAAAAATATCAGCAAAGCCACTGAGTTGCTGTGAAAGTGTCAAAATCCACAAAAGAAGAATGGTTTAAATGAACAAATGTCTCCTGGTGCCTGTGTCCTAGATTAACATTGAAGCATGACTGCAAGAGTGTTGAGTGACTAAGGGAGAGAAAGTGTGTGCATGTGTGCGTGTGTGTGTGTGTTTAGGGTTATGTACAAGTGCTAAGGCGCTGCTCGCTCACACTCTGCAAGAGGTTTAATCTCCAGGCCTAATAAGGATCAATGTAAATGCAGAGTGATACTGTTCTTTCCAATGACAGGACCTGCCACCGAGCTGAGAGGATCACCCGACATCCCTCCCCCCTCGCGCCAACATTCACACTTCTCCAAGTTACATGGTGCAACCACATTGTGTATCTTTTGGTGTGTGTATGTGTCTTTGATGGTGTGTGTCTAAGGGTGCATGTGTGTGTGTGAAATCAGCAAAAACAGACCAGAGAGTAAGATTACTTCTGCAACAACAAACACGTTCAGATTCTCAAAAGGCCTCGTATCAGATCATCTGAATCAGTGTCGTGTTTTTATACACCGGCACACAAAAGCTGCTGCTGCATGCTAATGCCAGAAAACAATGCTAATAACATAAGATTAGATCTCTGCTGTGAAAGGTAGGAAGATATCTGCAGCAATATTAAGACCACACACTATAAACAGCAGAGGAGATCGTATCAGGCAGTAAATATGACACCTTATTGTTACAGTTCAACAGTGCATCCAGAGCTCATCCAGAGAGAACACGCGGCCCTAAATGTTCATTTGTTTTGTTTTGTTTTGTTTTTTAAAAAGTGTTTGTGTGTGCACTCTCAGGAGCAGAAACATTTGAATAAGGCTCAGGTAGAGTCAACATATGCAGGTTTACTGTGATTAAGATTCAGTCCTCTTTTTTATTGAGTTTTCTTTTCAGAATAAACAATGTTGTTTACAGTGTTCAACTGTAACTTAGTAACTTAGTATCTGTGCTTTATGCAGGTTTAGTTTTCAGATGTTATGGCGAAGGTGTTTTATTTTGTTAAATTATAAATGGTTAAAACTGTAAAATAAGGTATAGGATTTCCTGTGGTCATAACAATGTTCTTCTGGAGTAGTATTTGTGTTTCTATCAAAAAAAAAAATCAAACAAAACCCAGCTTTTTCTGGAAAACACACATGCAGTCAAAAACAGAAACACAGACACAACTGGGGGAAAGAAAAACAAGACACCAGTTTTCCAACAGGGCACAGCATCTCCCTCAGGGAACCATCAACTTGTGATAAAAACATTTTGTAACACGAAAAAGAGACACAAAAACCTTTACTCAGTTTGTCAGCTGCATTAATTTATTTTTTGGGTGCGTTAAGGCAGAAACTCTGGAATATCATTGCGTTCAAGTTTGTCTGGCAGAAGTGTTGAAAAAAAGATGTTTACAAAATCAACAGAACAACATTAACATTTATTCCAAGTCCTGTTCTTGTGTGGAAGATATCAGCTGAAAAATGCTCTGTGATGTCCACCAACCAGACTGCCTCGCTCTCATTGCAATTTCTGGCAGCACACGATTGGAACGGAGAACTGAGGCTGTATCAAATTAAGAATAATGCTGGAAGAATGATGCTGAAAGGGCTAAAAAGTTCTACTGGTGCAGAATTAGAAGAAAATGTAGTGAATTTCAAATGAATAATGCATCAATTAGGTGTTAAATGATAAAGGTTGGGATTTCCACTGTGTTAAATCTTTATATTTCTCTTTGTTTAGTGCTGTTTCTACAACCTCTAGCACTTGTTTTATGGACCAAACTTTTGCAAACACTAATGTGAAGTTACTTAAAGTTGCATTTCAAACTGCTGCATGTCACAAACAGGTGTTAACTTTACACCAGCCACTTGGTAAATGTGCTCCCAGCCCGACTCTGTCCCAATCCATTAAGTCGAGGGCCACTTCAGCTTAAATGCCCTCAGAAGGACCTGGCCTCAATAATGTATACACCCATACAAGCCTCTATTACTCACAATTAATAATACATGCACTGCCTGGCTGGCTATCCCCTTCTCAATGTTCTCTCCTTCTCCCCATCTCTGCCTGTTAGCAGTGATGGGCTGCACCATCTGGCACTGAAGAGAGGCCAGGGGCTGAGGGTGGAGAAAGAGGAGGTGGAGGAGCTTTGTTCAAGTTCACAGAAAGTGTTGAGTTACACGATGAAGTGAAGCAACTTTTTCTAACGAGAGAAGGAGAATCTAAAAAGTATTCAGAGGAGAGAGAGACTGTGCAGTGACCTTTGCGTGATATCAATAACAGACAGTTTTCATCTCTTTACAAATGAGTGAATGAGAGGAATTAAATTTGGGCATGTAGCTATTCAGGGAGCGTGGGCGTATTAACTGCTTTTGGATGAATGTGTATCTAAACCGTGCTAACTGTAGAGAAGGTCAGCCATCACTTTCTATCAGCGTTACAAGCTCTCCTGCTCACTGCTGTGAGAGACTGGCCGTACTTTAATGATATTATGAAGACATTTTTTCTCCTTTACTCTATATTGCCGAAGCTCCTTCTTTAAATATATCTTAACCTGCCTCTGTAGCTCCTGTAACTGTTTGTTTGGGTCCTGGTGCCATATGGTGTACGGGCAGCTGCTCCATGAGCCTGTCAAGAAGTCATCCCTCATGACTAGTAGTACAGTGTCTCCAGGGGAAGTGTGTGTGTGTGTGTGTGTGTGTGCTGCTTAAACAGTTACAGAGCTATTATGTTAAAGCAGGGAACTAGGAGAGTGTGAGGAATGACATGGAGTGAAGAGCAGCAGGTTGGCCATCTGCTTGAGGACCAGAACTTCTGCATGTAAAAGCAAGCAAAATACAATTTCAGATTTATCATACTGCAACATCATTTCTTGTGAGGAGAAAGACAACTTCTTTGGCTGAACTCATCAGCATTGCATGTGAATTTAAATCAAATCCGCAGGCGATATTTCAGATGACAAAACTGTCAACTGGAGCTGCTGTCGCGAGCCGTCCTGACATTCCTGATAATCACTCCCAGAGGTTGTTAGTTAAAAATAGCAGTCCAATGTTGAAATCTGTGTTAAAAAGAATAGGATAGATAACTAAAGAGGTGACATAATGTTTCATTTTATTTTTTAATTTGGGTCAGTAAAATGTCTATATTGGTTAAGGTGAATAAAAACTCATCAATCAAAGTAAAATCAGACTTACTTAAAGAGTTCTGAAGAGGTTATAGTCATCATTCCACTTGTGGAAGAACACTTTCCTGGTCCCTGCGTGATTTGGTTCATGTCATTATCTCTATCCCTTTGGAAATTTTCTGTCTCTCTCAAGCTGACCAATCAGAGTAATAAAAGTCACCAAAAATACTTTATAAATAAATAATTAGCATGCTCGATATTAGACTGATGAACCCATTAATCAAAAGTTAAACATTTAAAACTGGGTTAAATTAAATCACCAGAAATTACACCTGAATGTTGACTTTTTCAGCCAACGCAGATGCACTTTGAATTTACACTTGATACTGATAACAGCATCACAAATCCAACTGAACATTACGCACTGATGTGTCATACCTTTCTCTAGAGTTCAAATGTTCAATGCAACCACAGGAGAGCTATTCATAGGAGGGAGACGCTCGACTGCTTAAAGTCAGCAGGGTGTTGGTCTTTGATTTACTTAAAGATAAAGGTTGGGGCTTTAAGCTTTTCTTGGACACGCATCTAGAGAAAGAGAGACAGGAAATGTTGGGAGAGAGTGGGGCTGTGACATGCACTAAATCATGTTGGGACAAGAATTGATCCAATGGCCGATGCAACAAGAGCGACAGCTTCAGTAAATGGTGTGCCCGCTCGACCAACTGTGCTAAACTGGCAGCCCGGGATGAGATTTCTTTGTCAGAAAACACTGCTGACTCATGCAGATCAGAAAAGAGAAAAACTATTTCGTCAGCAGAGGGCGCAACAATAGCCAAAGTTTAGCTAAAGTTCATGACAGGAGCTCTGACAGTTTGATAGCTTGTATTTCTGATCTGAAACAGTTCATTGTTTGAGTCTTAAGGCTTTAAAAAGCATATTACTTACTTTTATTAAATTTTATCCATCCCAGTCCATCAATGGGTATAAAAAGATTTTATCATCATTTTTCATCCCATATAAGCGAGTTGTGTCCATGAGTATCATTACATTATATTATATAACCATGTCTTAGTCATGGACATTCTGTTACAAAATAGGTCGGATGATCCAGCAGTTGCTGACAGCTGGTCAGAACCTTATCTAAGATTAGAGGGTGGAGAAGCTTCATCTGATGAATGAAGGCTGGGATGAACATGAGTGTTAGTGAGAGGAAGATGGATCCACTATAGTCCCATGGGATATGTTAGTAAACAAAAAGTAGCAGCTGAAGGATGGAGACCAAGAGCATAAACAGTCAAAGGAGCAGCATAGAGAGTCTGAAGGAGGAGGAGGTGGGGGGGTGCTGTAAAAGGCCTGAGCTCTGCTCCTCTGTCAGAGATGGAGTGTGATTAACAGCAGCTGAAAAAAGGCTGTCCGCTCAGGGCCCTGACATCACTCACTCTACGACTAACACACACAGCCACACACACAACAGGCTGAAGCAGTCACTCAGGCAGCACTTTGGGAAATGAAGCAGCCGCTTCTCAGAATAGGGTGACCTTATCCCACCATGCACTGCTCTCTACAGCAAGGAGTTGCTGGGATGAGTACAGTGTCAGTGCTGTTGCAACTTCTGTGGTGGCATCATAACGCTGCATTCACATTGGAGGAGCCCAGCATCTTCAGTGTGTGTATATGTGTGTGTGTGTGTGTGTGTGTGTAAGAGAGAGAGGGAGAGAGAGAGAGAGAAAGAGATAGTGTTTCTAGCTTGAACATAAAACATCCACACAAAGCAAAAAAAAAAGTCTTCTCCTGAGGCTAAGTTGTAGTCTGCTTTTTGTATCTGAATTGTGTATATGTGTGTTTTTACGGGTGTGTGCAGCAACAGAGAGAGAGAGAGAGAGGAAAAAAAAAAGGGAGGTCAAGATAAACCGGACAGTGAGAAATGCCAGCGCTGACCCTCCACAAGCGTAACCCTGACAGCTGTAAAGAAGATACAAGCAGACATCTGATAATGCAAATACCACGAGTTCACTGGCCTTTCCAGCCTCAGGGCGTTGCTGTCTGTAAGCACCCGCTCTGACACACACACACACAGCAGGGGGCACACACAGTGAAATCAAGGAAACATGCTGAGGATACTTCTGCAAGCAGACATGCTGTTGATATCTGTTGTTCTTGTCATACTTTCCGGGCCTGCAGCTGCAGCAACAAGCTTCATCACTCTGAGACTTCCTCTTTCTCATTTCCAACTCCAGTTTCTCTCAGTTTGCTCTCTCCACCAGCACTGATGGATGCCAGAAGACAAATTACAGGCGTGAAGTCAGTGTGTGTATATGTGAGTCTATCTGTGACTCCTTATGTGTTCATATCTTTGTGACTGTGGAGAAAAGCCCACAGTGTGGAAGCGTTACAGGCTGTGGAGGTGTGAGCGTGTGAGTGGTTTTACCAGTTAGAACATGTGTAACAACATGTGTGACACAGTCCTCCTGGGTTGCATGTGCATTTACGTGTGTGTGAGAGTGCGTGTAAAGACGTGAATGTGTGAACTTGCAGACAGCTGTAGCATGTGTGAGAAGAGGTGCTGAAAGAAGTTCTTACTATATCACGCAGTTACGTCTCTACTCTCGTTCTCTCCATACTTCTCATCTGTCTCTTTCTACTCTTGTTTTTTAAAACCTAATCATTCCTCTTCCACCCTTGTGAATGAGATAATTTATCAAATAAATAGCAGAAGAATATTATTGTGATTTAAGTATTTTTTTATTCAAACCATTTCTCATTTTACTCTCTCAAACCAAGAACCTTAAGTGTTTTCCTGACATTTATTTAATTCAAGGATGTCAATCAACTAATATTTTTGCAATTAGTCACTCAGTTTATAAAAGCTCATTGCAATTAATTTCATTTTATTGTGTTTAAAACTGCATTACTTTGCATTTCAAAATGTTTTTTGGATTTAGGAGTCTTGTCTCAACTGAACGCAATGAAATGTACTCAATGATGGAGACTTTTAGATTTGTTTATTTTTTTAAAAAAATGCTGCATTGCTCCACCAGTGTGGTCTGAAACCATGAAAAAGGGGTACAGGGGTACATTCCTGTACAGGTGAAACTATGCTTCCTTGTGACAGTTATGACTGCATCACAACATGCCTACGACCTGAGTCTTCCACAGCGCTAACACACATTTGTTGTTTTCTGTAGACATCTGCTGTTTAGTAGATGCTGATGCCAACTAATATCTGTAAGAGCTAATATCAGGTGAGAGCTTTAACTCGGAGTACTTTGGTGATATGTTAACCCTGTGATGCAGGACTTGTCAACTGAGCCATTTTGAAGGTGGGTAGAAAGAAATGTGCCATGATGTAATCAGTGTGGTGGTGTCATTGTACCACAGCTGCAACTAAACCGACTTAACTATGGTGCACCAAAAGAGACAAAAAAGACAAACACAAATAAAGGAAACAGCTTGTTTTTGGGTCTTATTTTGTAATTTGCCACTGAATAACACTGAATAAAAAAACAACAATAAAAAAAAAAAAATTAAAAAAAAGGGGGGGGGGGGGGGTGTCAGTGGGCACTTGATGGCAGAGCACCTGTGACCGAACTAACTTGCAGCATTTCTTCTTAATAAGGTTTCTCCTTCTTGTTGAAATTCTTGCTCGTGTTGTACGTCGCTTTAGAAAAAAGCGTCTGCTAAATGAAACTGTAGAATTGTAGAATATATCTAAGGTTAAATTAGTGAAAGACCTACATTATATGTTGCATTTTTAGCAAACTCTCTTATCAGGCAAAGTGTTGCTTTTAGCTGAATTGTAAGTATTGGTGTGAAAATATGCCAAGAATGAAAATGTTTGACTGCTAATGTGTAGCAGCTAACTCTCCTAATCATTTACTGAAAAGCCACAATCATGACAATTAAAAGAAATATGTGCGTGAAATATTTCACTCTGTGTACTAAATCCTATTATTATGACTTTCACTTTTTGAATTGCACTACTGAAATGAATCATCTTTTCCACCATATTCTTAATTATTGAGCTGCACCTGTATTTGTGTTTCACTCACTCTCACTCTCCTGTTGGTAAACACTTCAACAGATGGCCCTACATTACAGGAAGATCTAACTCAGTTTTACTTTAACTTGTACTTTAAGCCTCAAATTCTTCATTCAACTCAGCACACACTTGAGGAGCAAAACACAACACAAAGAGAAAACGACCCCGTGTTTGTGTACGTGCCGTATGCTTGAGGAGGGGGTGTCCTGTGGAGAACTCCAGACACAACAGGCTTTTCCCTGCAGGATTCTGTTTTAGTGTGGCAGTCTGATTAACATCACACACACACATGAATCCACAAGTCACCACACATCAGGAGTCGCATCTCAGGAGAACATTATCACAGGTGCGCACACACGTATGCATGCACACAGCAGCATAGTAAATCATTCAAGCTTATCTCCCACCTGTTCAGCATTTTCAGATACGTGCCTGTGTGTGTGCGTGTGCGTGTGTGTGACATCATATCAGCATCAAGCAACACAAAGGAGAGGATTTATTCAGTTGTTTTTGTTCTTCAAAGAAATACAGCGTTAATGAACAAAGACGCAATCGACCGATCACAGTGATGCTATTAGAATAAAAATGTCAATAAAATTTCTCGGACAAAATCCTATCAATACTATCATCAAATCTACACTGACATTTAGGCAAATCTCTCACTATAAGCCCCCTGAGGAGGGGTCATAAAACTCAGACCCCTCCTTCCTCAGACAGTTCCCCTCATCCTCCACAGAGCTCACAGACTCGCAACCGAGATAGAGCTTGACATTTCCCTCTGAATGAAGAAGAAGCACAAAGCAGGAGGTGGAGAAAAAAAATGGTGGGGATTAAGCAGAAACAGACAGAGAGAGTTAGAGATGTGAGGGGAGAAAAAAATGGATCAATACGTGAGGTCTAATAAAGGCAGGATTTATTGGCACCTTGCAATAATGTGAAGCAACGTCAATACAGCTCAGGAATTGTCTTAAAGGAGGAAGAGATGCGAGTGAGGGTGAAAGGAGCTCAGGCTGGCTTACAGCACCATGGAGAGCTCCCAGTGCCAGCTTAGGCTCACAGCACCAGGACAGCTCCCTTAAGGCTCCATGAGTAACCTTTCACCTGGTTTTAAGATCGTAGTTTTCTCAGTCTCTGCAGCCGTCCACTTCTGGCCTCAGGTGTTAATCTCTTACTTTCATATCTATTTCACCCCTGCACACCCAGCCCCTTTTTCCTGCTCATCATAAAAAAACCTAAGTATCACACAGATGAAAAAAAAAATAGAGCCGAGGTTGTTTTTAACACCCTCATAAACTTAAGGTAGAAACACACAGTCTTAAGTCAAGTTGTCTGTAACCTTTTTTTGAATTCAGTGTTTGTAACACTTTGTAAACGTGAACCTGCTACTGGATGAAAAAAGAAACTGTTTGACTACAGAATCCCCTACGATCAGAGTAAAGTCAACTCACACAAGAGAAAGAAGCTAAATAAACACACTCGGTAAATAAGCTGCAGTCAGCAAAAAGTTCTCAAGTTGCTGTCAGCTCAGATTCTCTGAGAGTCTCTGCAGACACTCATACACACACTGGAGAAAACTAAGTCGTTTAACACCTTCCTGAAGATATGGGACTCGATAACAAGAATCTCAGACCTGACATGAGACTTTTACCCTCCCTTCATCACCCCTCTCTCTGCTGCTTCTCTCTGTTCATGTATGTAGCCTGACAGCATCTGCAGGGTGCCCACTCTTCCCACTATTTCTTCCTCCCCCTCTCCTTCCTCCTCTTCACCTCCCTTGTTCTCCCCCTGCCCCGGTTCTTGTAGCTCCCCCTGCTCCCTCCATCTCTCTCTGTCAGCTCATTAAGCTTGACTTATCTCACTGTGCAAAGCGGAAATTAAATCCTGGGCCCTGAACCCCTCTACATTACTTCTGCCCTCTGTTTCTTGTTCTTCAGAAACCAGCCACCACCTTTTTACCTCAGCAAATGAGTCAAAGGAGATAAAAAAAAATGCTTATTTTGCATAAAGTTGTTCAGTCTGAAATTCTTCCTTTCGTCTTTTTTTGTCTTTCCTCCACATGAAGTCAGCTCTTCAGAACCTTCTCTCTCCACTCCTGTTTCAAACTCAAGGGGCAGCTAAAGTTAATGTATGAAACAGCAGAGTAATCAGAGTATTCTTAAGCAGTAAGACCGTGCTGCAAAGGGAATCACAGCAGATTAAGGAAGTGCATTTGGCAGCATTAACAAGAAATCGTTCTATAAGCTCTGCTAATTCAACTTCACTGAATGAGAAGGGTAGGTTGTCCCCTTAAACAGCACGTGCCCGGCTCTGGATACTAACCTACTGTGCACACACGCACATGCAGGGGACAGAAAGCCAAGCCTCAGCTCCATTCTGTGTCCTCCAGCTCATTCATATCGGACAAGCTTAAGGTGTAGTTAAGCATTTAGCCTCGCCTTGTTCTGGCACTATGCTCGGCAGTGACGCATACTGCAGAATGTCAGTGATTTGTCAGCAGCCAATAGGATTAGCAATGCAGAGCGGTGCATTGTGGGTATTCTCAAGCCTGGAAGGTATGGTTTTCTCCGTGTGGGAGACGGTGTTTTGATTTATTCAGCATCAATAAATGGAAAAGCAACAAAAATGGAACAGAAAATGACATAAAAGGCAAGTGTGACCTGCTTCTGCTAATCCAATCACTGGTAGTCAGAGATCACACTGCAGTGAAAGGAAAAAACAGAAAAGAGTAGCAGTTATGACGTCAGAAAGCATGTTTGATCTATTGTGTAACTCTAGGCTGAGAGAAGGAGGTTAGAACATGTTAAATGTTATAAATAGCTACTGGCAGGGCTTGTTGTTGTTTTCTATATATCAGCTGTAATATCATAGATTAAGGTAAAAGCGGCTCAGGCATATCCAGACTGGATTGAGATCGTCCACAGATATTGTTCTCAATTGGATCATAGTCTGAGTCTTGACTGACCCATTCATAATCCAAAACATCAATGAGAGTTTAAGGCTGTAAAGTATTTGTTGTTTTCGCTCTCAAATAAGGAGATTACCTCATTTTTTAGAACCCTTACTTTGTTTTTTGGTTTGTTTTTTTTGCTATAATCACCAATAACAGACACAAATCAAGTTTTTGAGCTAGGCAAATGGGAAATTTTTCCAAATTTTTCCATCGAACCCAAGTATCCTATACAGCTCTGGCAACACTGTAAAAATGGTATGGTTCCATGGTATCTGTTGATAAAGAGTAAGTCTGCTGCTATTTCATCATGGGTTCAAGAGCTCAGGGAGGGGCATTGTTGACTGTCTAACATTGTTTTGCTCCAAAGCTAAAAAAAATTGGTTAAATTGTGGGTGCACTTGGCCAGAATAGTGTTGATCGAAGCAGTTTAGATCCTCTACAGTATTTTGTATCAAACTGACATGATTTCATTCAGCATATCTGAAACAAGTTTTTTGCAACTCTTTCATAAGAACAAGTGTGTGACCAACTCTTGACTGACTGAGGGTAACCTCTTTACCTTTTCTCTGATTACTGTTCTCAGTGTTTTGTTTGACAACAGACACACTGACTGTTGCGCCACATTATTCTCTTTTTTACTGCAACTTAAACCTTTTTGATCAACACATTAACACTGACCTTTTGGTGAAGTTGTTGCCTTCCTGATACTTTTTTTTAGTTTTGTTAGCTATAAACTGAGCCTTTCTTGGGACAGTGCTAAACTAATTGTGACGGTTTTCACGCAGACACGGTTCTGGTTCTGAAACCGGTTCCGTTCTGGATTCACAGAACCTTGGTGCGTCCCAGTGAACCAGCCCGCATTCATATCATGTTAAGCAGAACTAACATATGAAGGCATTACCTCGACTTCCTGCTAGAATTTGACACGCCTACTAATGATGTCATGGTTCCCAGCTTGGACCAACTTTTTGGGGTTCCAGCCTTGAACCAACTTTTCAGGTTCCGAACCAGTGTTTTTATTTCCTGTCTGAACACGTCAGCTGGTTCAAAATTAGGTTCCAGAACTGGAACAAGCACATAGTCATGCAAGTGTGAAAGTCATCTATGTGACTTCTGAAGGCGATAGGCTGCATCCAATTCAAGTTTTTGGTTTCAGATTAAATTTGAAAAGTAAAATCCAATGTGCTTAAATGTAGGACTATTATGTGTAAGTCCACAACAAACAACACAAATTAAATCTATTTTACTTAGTGGTTGTTATATAACGAAACATGGAAATCTAATGAGGATGGAAACTTCTGCAATACACTAACTGCCAGGCAAAAAAAACCCCACACACTCTATATGCACTGTCAGAACACACACTCTCAGTTCATCCTGAGATCAAACGGCGTGCAGAGCTCTAGGAAGCAGAGAGGCAGAGAGAAGAGACACCTGGCCTGCAGTGAACAAGGAGCACCCACTGCGGGCCACCCAGCACCAAAGGGAACACACACACACGCCTGCAAAGTCTTCAATCCCAAGATGCATAATGTAAGACTGAACACATTGGTCTTTCATATTTACCCTCTGAAATCATACAGGTTGTGAGGTGGACGCACAGCTACCAGTGAAAAGAAAGATTGATTTTATTGATCCATCTTTACTGGATACACAGATAAACAAACAAGACAAACAACTACACAAATAGCAGATTCTCATCATGGCTGCCACAGAAAGAGAGAATGTGGCTCTCAGTGGCTCTCTCTCTCTCTCTCTCGCCCTTCCTCTCTCTCACTCTCTAACGCAGAAATAGACAGAGTGAGGGATTTAGCGTGAGCGAGTGAAAGAGCCTGTGTGCGGGTGAGTGCCAACACTCCATAGCAAGCGGAAAAAACCCCAAAACATCAGAACATGTCTGAGTGGATTATAACTATACCACGTCACAGGGGAATGGAGCGGGAGGAAGAGGAGGAAGGAAGGATGGAGGGAAAGCTGAAAAGAAATGATGGGGTGGCTGGAGTGGCAGAAACTTTTCTGTCACACCTTTCAAAGGTTTATCAGTTTGAATGAATACCTGCACATGGGAACATACAGTACACAAACACTCAAACTAGTCTGTCAGGCCCTCCTCACACACACACAGACACACACATACATGCTTACACACACTCATACTGCAGCAATACTAATCTCATTCCCACTCCACCCCAACCCCCGCTCTCTTTTCCACCCAGTGGCCCCCATTTTAAAACCTGCCGCTGCAGAGGGCGTCTTCAAAGCTCAGTAATCTGTCTGGGGAAGCAGCAGAGAGTGAGGAGGGGGACTATGGCTCCTGATTCCATGCTTTCTCTTTTTTACCCCCCAATAAAATCCTTTTCTCATTTTCTGCCTTTGCCTGAACTCGGCCCAACATTTTCTACAAGGGAGCTCATTTACAGGATAACCCCCCATCCCAAATGAAAGCTTTAAATGTTCCCTCAACATTTATGCAAGTCTGCATTTCAGGCCATGAACAACAAATCATGAAAAACATCCCATAATATGACATAGGATTCTGTTTATTTCCCTGGAAAACTGAACCATCGAGGAATCTTTTTGCCTGTATGGTGACAAAACCATTTTTCAGTCTGCTAAATTAAAGTATGTTTGCCTTCTTCTTTTTATCACTGAGACTGGAATATGGACAAGGAAATATAAAAATCAGCTTTCATAGACAGGCACTATATTAGAAAAATATGTGAAAAAACAGTGTTCATAGTTATAATAGCAATATAAACAAAAAATAAACAAAACTTAAGGAGTAATTAATGAGGAATATATCGCTGGCAATTTACTGCCTACTGTTCTCATGCATGCTGAGAGAGCTCATCTTTAGGAGAAACTTTTCTATTCTATTAAAACAATTTATACTTTCTGCACTGTTCTCTTTTAAGCTGCTTATATTTTGAAAATAAAAAAACGAATAATTCCAGCTTTTCTAACTTTAAACATTAAATCCTTTTTGTTTGGACTGTCTCTTTGTTAGGACTTTTTTTTCAGGAATGACCTAAAATCTCTTGGCTCAGAAAAAGTCTGATCCATCTCACTGGAAGGTTAAACACGCTTACACTCAAAGATCACTCACGGCATCTGTACACACTGAACAACCAGCACCCAGAGCAGTACTTTAGTTCATGCTTTGTAATATTAGTACTGTACTTCCCCAGTATAAAACTGCTCTGATTCAGTTTAGTGGGTTTCTTATAAAATCTCCATGTTTTTAGTGCAGTTAGTACACTTCAGTCTGGAGTTTCTGTTCACGGAGACACAGAGTGAGACACACGTCATATGATTGACTCCTGAGTCTTGTGCAGAGAGAAGCATTTTATCTTTACTCATCCTCCAGCTGGCCAGAAGTCAATCTTATAAATGTGCATCTCAAGTCCACATTGTAGACATAATAAAGGTCTTTGAACACTGAGTCTGTTTTTTCATATTTTCTGTCATTTCAGGCTATGTTTAGATGACGAATGAAGACTTGAGTCTGTGTGGGTTCTGAAGTGTGCCTATGTATATGGATGTGACAGGGTGAATGTGTGAGCATATACCTCAAACATACTTGCAGCTGCTGCTCAGGGTCAGCTGCTTGATCACTTCTCATTCATCCTGTGAATTTTCGGAATTTGAAATCAGTGTGCAAGATGTCTTCACATGATTTTTTTTTGTTGTTGTTTGTTTGTTTTTTGGGATTACAAATCCAAAAAACGCATCCTATAATGACGACCTTGGCAAAAAAAACTTGCGCGTCTCACTTTATGATCTAAGGAACTACATTTTTTCAGAAGATGCTGTTAATTTCATAGAGGTTTGTTAAGATAATCCAATCTAAGATAAACTGTATACGACTGATGTACACAGATGTAAGAGTGATATCGATCCTCTCATCTAAATTTTGGCAAGAATACAAAAACAGAAATTCTTTTAGATGAGGAACAAGTCCTTTAAATTATTATAATGCAGAAGTGTAAACCATACTTAAAGGAAATAACACTGGCAGTACACTGTTATACTATTAGTACTTTGATGATATTGATTCCTTGGAGTAACAACAGAGAAACTGTACTGGAAGGTTTCCAGTCTAATTTAACTAAGTCTCCTTTTGTGTCTAATGCTTAACATTATATCAAACCTGCTGCTCCACCCAGCCAGAGCTCTGCTGAATAAAAGAAAATTAAGCTCAGGAAAAGAGATCACAGAGTGATTATGAAATGTTTAAGTCAGAAACAAGGGTCTTAAATGGCCCCCCACAGGCAATCCTAGGAGAGGTATTATAGAGTAGAGGTGTAGCTTAAAAGATTATACTTGGAAGCTCTTTAAATTAGTTTCCCTTATTGTGAACAGGAGCATAAAGGTGGTGCACAAACAGAATTAGAGCTCAAAAAAGTTCAGGCCTTTAGGGGATTTTAAAGTACTGAAAATAGACCAAACCAGTGACTACCAGCTCAGAAGCTGCTTTGAAAATAGGGAGCATGAATAAGATTAAAGTCTGATGTGCGGTCAGGAGCGATATCTTTCTCAAAAACTCAACAGGCAGAAAATGGGATAGGATGAGGAGAGAGGAGAGGGGGGCTGGAGCCGCCGGGAGGAAATATGACTGAGACTACGGAGGGATATCCCAAAAGACTTCCCAGTTGTGCGTTTGGTCTTGTTTTTGGGGAATTGATAGATGAAGAATCAGAATGTATGGGCAACATATGCAGAGATGAGAGTAAAGACATCCATGCCTCTCCTAAGCGCAGCCCGTTGACCTATTTTCACCTCTCTGCCAACTCTACACTGCCTGTATGATTTTTTAATTCATCCCTCAATTGAGCTTTTTTTTTTTTTTTTGAGGTCCAAACTTCAAATTTCAAATGCAAAAAATAGACATTAAACTGTGTGGTTTAGGAAAGAAGCTTCTGAATTTATCTCTCCTCATTTCAATCTATTACTTGTCCAAAGCATCATGTGTCATATCTAAATAAAAAAAAAAGAAAAAAAATCAAGTCACACTTCAGTGTCCAATAACATGTGTCACTGCATAATGATTGATTACAACACATTTTTAACTCCCGAAACTCAAAATGTGACAGTTAACAAAATATGATGTAAATGTATATAAAAGCTATGAACACTCTTTGAAACCGGTTGGATCACTCTGCCTCCACTGTTTCACCCTGAACAGTATTGAGCCATAAGTTATCATCATTTTTTTGCATCTGCAACAACCTATGTCATGTTTTCATGATCTACAGAATCAGGAATGCAGCTCCTGCTTCACTGATGTCTCTCATATCAATACACAATGTGTCACCAGGTTTACACTTCAGTCCTCGTTCTCTCTGATCCTGTCCTTTTCTTACAACCTTCTACACATAAATAAGACATCCTCCTCCTCTTTCTTTTCCTCCTGCTCCTTGCCTTTGTTCCTTAATTCTCCTTTCTGTCCTCTATCCATCTCTTCTTCCTCCTCTCCACTGTACAACCACTGAGGATTAAGAGGCTGTAATGTGCTGTGCTGCAGGCGTCATTTTGAACACGTTTATTTGGATAATTCCCCACCCCAGTGGTGGAACCATGACGAGAGTTGAGCAGCTTAAATCTGTGTGCACTACAAATATTTTGGGGTGTGCATGTACCCATTGACAGTCACACTGAACCAAAACATCCCACAAAAATGGACAGAGGATGCATAAAAGGACGTAAATGGAGATGAGTGTGCAGGATAAAGGAGAAACAAATGACCCATGGAGAGTTAAGTAGAAGGGTTGTTAAGGGAATGTCTTCCATCATTTGCACAACCAGAGCAGCAAAACTCCTCTTCAGCTCCTTAGAGTCTCATCACTTTATATCCACAACAATAGCTGCTGTTATGAAAGCCTGGTTTGTTTTACAAGAACCTGAGTATGATGCATGCTGCAAAACACTGAACTCTACACAAGTTGTATAAAATCAATGCCAATTCAAAAACTAGGGGAAAAAACAGTGAAACCCACCAGAGTGAGAGAAATGAATGTTAGTGAAGGATGTGAGAGGTATGGGAGTACATCAACAGTGTGAATTCACTCCACACTTTATCCAATAAATCAGTGGAGCCTGAGTGTTGAGACTCCATCTGAAACTAACAGAGTGGAGAGGTGAGGACAGGAGACATGGGGTGAGGAGAGGAGAGGAGAGGAGAGGGGGCAGGGAAGGAAAGTAAGGAGAGGAACGAGAAGGAGGAAATGGAGAGCAGAGGAGGGGAGAGGAGAGGTATGTTTGGTGAAAAATAATGTTTCCCTGCTAACAATGTGCGCTGATCTTAAGGGAGGGGTGCGTTTGGGCGGATCTGTCATGAGCAACCCCTCGCTGTGTGCTTTGCATACACAAGCAGGTGGTCCTCTGCGTACGTCAATATATCCCGTCTAATTGAATAGAATGGGGTAAGAGATGCTGCTGCGAAGCCCCCCCAAAAACCTGCAAACACACACATACACACACACATACACACACACACACACACATACACACACACGCACAGAGAGCCATGCACGATTCAAGCTTAATTTCAAGCATGAATAATATGGGACCTCAAACTGTCCTCAGTGGTGAAAGAGTACCAGAGCTCAAGTCCTCTGTTAGATAAATATACGAGTGGGCTTACACACACAACTGCAATGCATGTACACTTTCATATACACAAGCACAAGCAAGCAGCAGCATGCAAAATGCAAGCACACTTTTCTATGCAGTGCACTGTACGCCTAAGCACATCTGGTACACACACACACACACACACACACACACACACTCACAAACAACACTCACACACTGCCCTCCAGAGCTGTCATTCAAAGGTAATTACCTGGCCTCACTAACTGACAGGGTTACAGCAGCGTTAGACCCCAGGCAGTGTGAGTCGTTAACCCTTTATTTCTCTGTTTCTCACACACACACCTACACACACACACACACACACACGAATGAAAGACAGTTCAGTGCAGGAAGGCACAAGAAATATGAATGTGTCGGTCAAGCTCACTGCCCCAACCCATTTTTAATTTCTTTCTCCGTCCCCTGGGAGTTCCCTAATACAGCTTCACACAGCTAATAAAGAAAGTGAAGGAGGAGGAGGTGAAACACACACACACACAAAAAAAAAAATCCTCCTCAGCCATACTGACCCCTACTTTCTCCCCAGGATCTATATATTGTACCATTAGGCTTTTATTGCTCCACGAATGGTTTCAGTAGAAACAGAAATGAAGTGTTTAGTCTTTCCCAATAAGACCTTATATGTGGAATGGTTACTGCTGGAAGATAATCAATACGCACACATAGCTTTGAACACCAAAGCTTGCATGTTGCTGTGTAGGTGTGACACACATACAAAAGCCTGTAGAGGCGCGGGGGCAGGGTGTGAAATGTATGTCCTAAACCAGTCAGCACTCCCCATTATACATAGGATAAATGGGGACAAACAGAGAGGGTGATGGGAGGACTGTGACCTTGAGAATGACTGGGACAGCAGTGTGGGGCCGAATGTGTGTATGTGGTGCATTGTGACAATTTTATCTTCTCTATAGGAGGGTAATGGCCTACTTTTTGCTCACAAATATGGAGGCAATGATTTTAAGCAGCTCATGTACAGGAAGAAGTACTGCCATTGTGGGAGATTGTTTTTCATTTGATTTTTTTTTCCATTTTTTAATTAATCATTTTTAAGTTTTTATAAGTATCATCCAGAAAAATCGGACACTATTTTTTTATGTTTACTATCATCAACTTTATGTACGGCCTTAGAATAGATAGGTCAGGGGAGAGGAGCCTGAAATGTAATTTCAGCAGGACAGTGGACTGTACATTCTGTGTTGTGAAGTTACTCATTCATATGCATACAAAATTAGGACTGTTTGATTAAACCGACCCTATTGTAATCTTTTCCTTGACACAAACACAAACACATATACACACACCACAGAATCAATAATTTACAACACACTGACAACAAAAAATAAGGATGAGTAACCACTGATTAGATGTACTCAAAACAACAATTGTCGCCTATTTAAATAAGTCCCAATCAGTGCACACCTGGGCTGCTTAACTTCAGTGCATCTTGTCAGCTAATGTAGTTCAAACCACCCAAAAACACCCGAGATCCATCATTTAGAGTTCTATTATTGTACGCAGGAAGCCAGATTAGGCATACTTAATTTGCCACATTTCATCGTAAAACCTCTTTGTCAGCGAGAGCTTCCCAAGCTGGCGTTACAAGAACAAGCCGCGGAAAAATTTAGCTATTAGAGAGAACAAGCAGGCACAAGGATGGACAGCAGCAAGGCTCCCTGTTCCCCTCCCCACCCCCCTCTACAACCTTTTTACTGTGGCAGGGTAAATTAGCAGGGTAACAGTTAATAGGTCTGCAAGCAGAGCGAGAGAGTGACAGAGACTGGGGGGAGAGAGAGGAAAGGGGGGTGTAATAGGCTAAAATGGATGTTGATCAAGGTTTGCGAGCGGGGAATGTTCATCTACGGATGAAATGGGAAACACATCAGGACTAATTAACTTTACGCAGCATTACTTGCTTTCATATGCACACATGATAACAGACACCATCACACATGGCTCTGTGCAGCTTTTATTGTCATATTAACCATGTAAATTGTGCATGAACTCCTTGCTGCACTCATGGGTTCTGCAAAACCAGCATGTGAATTTTTTTGCTGATGCTTCCCGTACTCCTGCTGTGTGATGTGCACCTGTCAGAGCAGCTAAGAATCAAAAAAAAACCCTGGTGGTTAAATCGAGTTAGCATTTAGCTAGAGCCAGTGTCTGGAGTGGAGTGGTGAAATCACTAGAAATCACCTCAGAGCTGTATGCATCAAACAGCCATCCTACTGTTATGATTATTAAATCACTCTTGGTCTACAGGCTGTGCTTTGTTAGTACACATCCATCCATGCATGACTGTAACTCATTTCAGGCTCCTATAACTCTACTATAACTGCATGCACATGCACAAAATCTAGGGAGAAGTCAAGGAGTAATGGGAAAATTTTTATCAGGTGTCAAATTCAGCAGAAAAGAGGAGGATATGCAAAACATTTAGTCTCTAGTTTACAGGGGATTAACAAGTGTGCTAATACTAGCATAGCATGTGTGTGAAAGTGCCAAATCTGAGTAAACACTTTTTTTTTCTGTCCCTGTAGGCAGACACAAAGAAGGATTGCGTGTGTTTTTCCATTTCCATAAAGAAATGACATCTTTTATTCAATTTGGACCTCGGAATACATTTGGTCTATTTTGCGTTGCTCCCGGTTAAAAGAAGAGAAGTCTCCAACACTCACAGAAACCAACTCTTTGTGGAATGGTAGGCTTCTATTTCCTGCATTAAGCTGGAAAAAAGAGTCTGGTTTGCACCCAGGGAGATGATAATTGTATCATTCAAGTCTCCTGCTCAAAATTGCATAAGGTCCATCTGCACACAAAAGAATGAGGCACCTTTCCCTGTGCCACCTGTGCCACCTATGCACTGCTGTCCCACAGTGTCTTGCAACAATACAAGTTTATCTTAAGTCCAACTTATGTTTTGTTTTGACTACAGAGAAGATTCTGATCTGCTGGACAGAACGAGGTCAGACACAATCTTGCCAACATCCCTCCACTTACAACTGACTCACACTGACCCCCACGGTGAAGCACTCCTTCTCTTTTCTCGAGGGATGCAGATCTAGAAGCTTCCGTGTCTGACAGGCTGAACATCATCAATGTCCATGGCACCACTCGGAGACTTCCTCTTCAGTTCGGGAGCGTCAGGTCCAGCCACATGCTCTCAGAGTGACCCCGTCAGAAACAGCAGCTCTCTGAAGGGTTAAGAGTGGAGCTACACACGGCTGGTGGCTCCTGCAGGATTCTTCAACTGAGGAATCAATAGATTGTGACAGCCTCTAACTTGACTTGACAGAATAAACCAAACCATATTGAGTTGGCAAACAGGTTCACACAAGCAGACGTGTCTCATTAGTATGGGTAGCTTTCTGACATATGGAGAAAAAGGCACAATATATTTACTGAGTAGGCACAAAGCTCACATCTAATGTTCTCACTTGCAAGTCCAAAAAAAAGAAATCACAGATGGAGAGCTGAGGCTGACAGTTTGGGTGAACCTTTCCAACAGCCCAACAAGTTCTTAACTTAGCTCTCTCTGGTGCTTCCCCTCATTTCAATGACTTCAAAGTGTAAAGCCATTTCTCCTGCTGCCTATACCTGGCTCTGCTATAGCCTTGGGCCCCAGGTAAGACGGGCAGAAATTAAAACCGAGAGAGGGTCTTTTTGCCTCTTAAGTAATGATCAAAGAAGTGCTCCATCCTCACATGGATTGGCTGTGCTGTTCCTGGAACCTCTGTTGGAACCGGAGTCATTTCCCACTTGAAGGCCTGTTTAGCCGTACACTGTGCAGAGCTCCTGCTCTTCTCTCTGACATAATTGTGACTGTAATGTATATGCCGCCGGGGGTAAAACATGTCCCGCTGGATTTTTCTAGTCCTGTCAATTTTCTTTGAGAGCCATTTGAAACCCACTTTACAAAAAAACAACATAAAACAACTCAAGGAGGAAGAGAAAAGGAGGCAAAGAGAGGGCGAATGGCAGCCTCGATCTTTTAAGCCTCTTGAACAGGCTCGGCTGCCCATCCTGTATTTGTGTGTGACAAATTGTCCTTCTCCATCTTTTCCTCTAAACTGAAAGAGACTACACGGTGCACACCCAATGCATCATGGTCTGGAAATAAGGTATGTGCGAATTTGACAGCTGCCGCCACAGCAGCTGTGGGAGATCATCACACCTTCAATTCCTGAGTGCCTCTGACATGTTTATGACCACACACATACAGTAAAACTCACACACACACACACACTCATATAGTGCAGGCATAAAAACACATATGCTGCATATAAACCTGTGCTTTCTCACTCTTTAAAAAATAAATAAAAAACTCACAGCACATGCACACAGAATCCAAAGCTTTTTTTTATCCATGCTTTATAGCACTCCACACTTGTGATGCTCACAGGCCCAGCTGGGAGAGGAAGATAAGACTGGGTTTGGGTATGAAGGGTTAGGGAGCTTCTCAGCGACACAGGGAAGCTTTTTCTGGAATATTCCTATTGATTTTCAGGTAAAGCCAACGCAGAAATAGCTATGTCTTACTCTAAAAATGGTTCCCCTGCTGCCTCGCGCAGCAAAAAAGACTGAAAATAGAGGCTGAAAAATCCATCAAACTAAGAGACTCAAAATAAAGTCACTCCTCACTCCTTCTCTTTGTTCTTCTATTGGGTCATAGGTCAACTAAAGGGCTTTTCCTTGTGGTGGAGCTCATGCTCATACTGTCTGCCCAGCCAAGCTAGAGCAAGCCCATATGAAGAGGAATGCCTCTCGAGAGCTGGTGAGAACAGAAATACAATTATCAGCCTTCAAGTTTCCTTTACAAGAGGACTCACAGGCCGAGAACTCTCTCCTCCAGCTTTTATTCCTTTGGTTTATCCCTCCATTGAGGCAAGAATAAAAAGGTATGTTCTCCTCCATGTGAACAGCTAATGAAGTGAAGATGGTGTTGAGGTATGCATGGTGGAGATAATAACTGTAAGAATGAAGACGGACAGAGAGATAGAGACAGAGGTGGACGGTAAAGAGAGGGAACGGGGGGAATGGAGACTGATGGAAAACAGATTGGACAATAATCCACAAATGGATGTAGTGGAAGATTTTTCAATATCTTTGCTCAAGCAGAAAACACAACTTGTAGTGACAGCCATGAAATGATTCGCTTGCAAAATGGAATCATAGAACATCTTGCGCTTGTGTGAGAAGAAGAAATTTAACCTGGCAGGAACAAAAACACTGTGAAATCACAACGTTACACACGCACGCTGTGGCTGTGACGGCCGTTCTGCAGAGCCAAGAGCATACGTAGCAGCTCATGTTGAAGGTATGTTTTGAAGCCAAATGCGTTTTTTAATAAGTTTCAGAACAGTGAGGAACAAAAGAGATAAAGGTATGCACGCTGAATACAGATAAAAAGAATAAAAAGTTATTCAATTTGCTCCAACTTGATCAAGTTCTCAGGTCTGACCCGTCTGCATTATAAATCAGTGCACCGACTGTAAAGCAGAATGAGGTTGAGAAATTATTTCACAGTGTTTCATAAGGACTGACCTGCAGCTAAATTGTAAAAGGGGCCTGGAGCAAGTGCATGTGAATGTATGCGTGCCCTTGTGTGTATGTATAGATGTGTGACTATGAGATGAGAACAGTGTTCTTTCAGCCTCAGGCGGCTTCTGCTCCTCTCACAGGCATAAAAAGGCACAAAAAAGACGGAAAATATGAAGAAGAGAGGGAAAGAAGGACTGAAACCCAAGTGAAATGATGAGACAAGAATTTTAATAGAATAGATATTTTAACATGCCCATTGTAAGAATGTAGAAAGTTTATCAGACATCTGTAAGTATTTATAGTACTGACTGCTGAGAGCATTTTTTGAGGACGTTTACTTTTGTTTCAGGTTTAAGAAACGTCTTCAGTTCTTCAAACTATTCCCCTTCATACATCTCACCTTTAACCTTCTGTCTGTCTCACATTTAACACTTCAAGGTAAATTCTTACCTTGTACTTTCAAGTCCTTTCACTTACTTTTTGACAGAAGAATTTACACTAATGAAGGATTTAAGGCCACAACTGAACTAGTGTGAAGTTGCTTTTTCCCAGGGTTTCATTCATTTTCATTTCTGCTCTGATTGTAACTTTTCTATTACCCTTTTTCATACTTTAATGAATGACTGAACAAGGCTGCAACAACAACAAAAAAATCTTACTAATAGAACTTAGAAAGATGATCTTCATCTAAGGTCACAATTTTAAGGGCCAATGGAAGAACATTTGAGACATATGGAGGTTATCTCCGGGACTTCACCCATGAGTTTCTTGAGTTTTGTATCCCATGGTTGACAGGGACCATGATTGTACAGCTGAACTTCACTTTGTTCTAGTGTGAATGAGGTAAAGAGTAAATCTTTAGTCTTTGCAGACAGCTACAGGTACCCACCTATCAGTCAAGTCTGCTTTGCCCTTATATGGGCAAAACTCATGAGTTTAATAACTTTGAAAATAACAAGTTATTAATGAATTCACCTACACAGTACCTAAAGAGAAATGACAGTTTCAGACACTGGATGTTTCTTGAACCAGGATCTAAAAATGTATGCTTTAAACACCTGCTGCAGATTTCTGCACTACCACATAAGTTCTGTATTTTTAGACCGGAGGATGTTTCTTATGTGGCACGTAAGATACCAAGGTTGATTTCACAGAGGACCATTGCTACTCTGAGAACAGCTCCTGCATGAATCTTATTTGATTCATTACTCAGCCAATCATTTCAGCTGTACAAAGAGGAATCAGTCAAGATTTATCAACCTAAAAATAAAACTGCTGAGATTTCCCATCTATTTTTGAATGCATATAAACTGCCAGACATATTTCTGCTTCCTCAAATGTAACATTAAGGTTTGGTCTCTGACCCTGTCTGGCTCTTTATCCCTCCATCTTTGATCCCTGTGGCAGAGCAAACACTGTAAAGCTTCTTGGATGTGTGCTCCTCTTGATTTACTTCCTCCTGTAAAAATGCCAGCCACTTTAGTGTCCTTCCTTCACCATCGTCTTCCAGCTCACTCCTTCTCAATCTTCCACTAAGCTCAAAAAATGGGAGAAAAACAGGAGAATAGGTTGGAGAGTCTAACGGTAATGGGAGAATTGGGTGGTTGCCTGCCTATGTGTGTGTACATGTGTGTGACAGAGAGAGGGAACTGTTGGAGAGCGTACGATGTTCCAGCTGCAGCAATAAGCCTGTTCAAGGGCACCGCGTCTTTTATACACACACACACACACACACACACAGTAACATCCGGTGTCTCAGATCTACCTTCCAGGGAAATTAATCACTGTTGCAAATGATATAAGTTAAACACATTTCTGAATACCCCTGGGACTAAATGGAAATATTAGCAAAGGTGGAATTAAAGATTGATCTAACAGCAAAGCCTGGAGTCTTTGATCTGTATGACCTTTATCAGGGTTTTATCACACCAGACATTTATAATCCAAATCTAGAGTCTGCAAACGGCTGGATGCAGCTTTCTATATGTGGAGACAAGCAGCCTGCAGACCGTGAGCATCTCAGAGAGATAATGGCCAGATGTATGCACAGAGCAGCACGCAGGTTAATGGGTCACAGAGACACACATCCAGGGTGATAAATCACAGAAAAACACTCTATGAATTTATCAGCGTGATTCAAAGTGGCTGTGAAGTGAAATGATGGCTTCATTTATTGTCAGTGACGCCCACTGTTTAAGGATGTGAGATTACATTCAGCCACGTCAGGAGCACCAGCGCAGCCATTGTGTGTCCGTCATGTGTCGAGCCTGCGTGATGTGACAACACAAGGGGGGCCTTTGTCAGCGTGTCTGTATGTGTGTGTGTGTGAGGACTGCATGGGGTGTACAGCATAAACAATGGGTTGGGGTAACCTGGATTAATGTATCATTTGGACACAGGGGCACAGGCAGAGAGCAGGCCAGATTAACCAGGACAATAGAGGGGGGAACGAGAGGGAAAAGAGAGAGGGATGTGGAAGAAGTAGAAGGTAAACACAAGGGTGAACGGTGCATGAGAACAGACAGAAAATGTATGGAAAATTATGTAACAAAAAAAGAGATGTAAAAAAGAGGGAAAGATAAGAACAGGTACCTGTACACAAGAAACTGGCAGACTGTCAGGAAGACTGGGAGTGAAGATGGCACGTTAAGAAATAAAATAAACACTGTGACCTTGGGCTGTAGCAGTGTGACTCCACACACTCATACACACACACAGATCCACAAACAGCAGCAGAAACGCACACAAGGACGCACTCAAACGCACCACTCTGAAGAGCCTGCCTATATGTATGAATAGATAAGTGCTTCATTAATGTTATTGTGGCTGTCGTGCAGCCAGCTGGTTGACTGTTATTTGTCCGCTCCAATAAAAAGCCAAGTGAGCGTGAGCAGAGTGTGTGCGTGTGCATGTTTGTGTGTGTTTTGAGTTTGTGTGTATGGGTGTTTTTGTGATCCCTTCTTAAGCCCAGGCACAATCAAAACAGGAAAACACATTTCACCAAAATAAACACACATCCACACCGGACAAAAAGTTCACCTAACAGTCCATTTCAACTGAAAGAGAAAGGACAAAGCCAGCACACACACACACACACACACACACACACACAGAGTTAAATCACACGCTGCCCCTTTTTCCTTCCATCATGCTCACAAAACTGCACATTCGCAAAGGCAGCATTTCTCAGGGTCAATGGATCCATTATCATTTAAATCTTGCAGTGGCAGCCTAATTCAAAAGTCGCATTAACACAGACGCACACACACACACACACACACACACACACACACACACACACACACACACACACACACACACACACACACACACACACACACACACACACAAACCCACAAAACAAACAAACGTTTGCGCTGCTTGGACTCCCATCAAGTGTGTCCAAACACAAACAAACAAACTAAAAGATCTGCCTCTTTGTCGCGCTATTCCCCTGATGTTGCCAAGGTATAAGCTCCCTCAAGGCCAACCCAGAGTCAACCCCCCCACCATCCCACCCCCAACCTAACACACACACACACACACACACACATTGAACACACACACACAGAGTCCCCGTCACCCCTGTGAAGTGACAAGTCCACCCGCCCCCACCCGTCTCCTGCTTTAATGGGACTTCAAGAGCGCAGAGGCACAAAAGACTCACACACAGATACACACATTTTGCTCCAAATCTCAAAGTCCCACACCAGCAGATTGCCAGGCCGCTGAGATCAAACTGACCTCCTATCTCTCATACACACACAGACTCACCATGCTACCCTGCTTGTGCTGCCAGTCGTTTACCACCTGCCCTGCCCATCACCCATAGCAACACCACAAACCCCACCATCCAATCACTCTCTCCCAACTATCTCTTCCTCTCATCATCCTGCTGTCTCTCCTTTCAGCTCACTTCCAACCTCTCATGAGACTTCAGTTCAAGTCCAGATTGCTTTCGTGACATTAATAGTTTGGTGGTGTTATTGCCAAAGCGGTGTACAAAATAAACATTATAATTATAATCATATTTTCATAAATAACACTGATGATTCAGGTTTCAAAACTCTTTGAAACACTCTTCAAAAGTGTTTGTCGAAACATCATTATGCTCTGAGCTTAATAGAGGAACAACTTTCATTAAGTTTTCCCCAGGTCTCAAATAGAGTTATCATGGAAGATCTTCTGAATACAATAGTTTTAAAATAGATTGTGAAGAATGAAAAAAAAAAATTCTGTATGTGCATTAGGAAAACGCTGAAACAAAAAACATCAGCTCTGCTTATCTGTTTTTTTTTTTCTTTCGAGATCAACTCACACTGCTTCAGCAAGATTTTCAGCTTGTAACAGAGAATGTAAAGAAATCTACTCTCAAAGCATCTACTGATATAGGAATTTAACACCAACACACACTATCACATCTTTTTCAAAAACTCACACCTGTTTGAATCTACCTGTATGCCACAATGAAATATGAAAGGGCTAAACTTGTTTCAAAGATTGGCCTAAAAGTTGTCTCAGCACGGCTCTGCTTGAGGCTGAACCATGACAAGGAGGAGACCCAGACTCTTGTTAATTCAGTCATGACCTCTTTATTCTAATCCAACCAACTTCGTTCTTGCTCTCTTTCTCTCAAAAGTCTATTGCTAGCCTGCCAACCTTTCTGGCCTCTCTGAACCACCATGACCCCCAAGATTCTGCCAATCTGCCACACAAACACACACACACACACCCACACACATTTCACCGACTGACACTTCCACTCAGCCCATACTAGCAGGAAATCCGAGAGCAGTGTTTAAACGCTTGGTCAAGCCCTGTCTGAGTGCGGTGCTACGGGCTTGACAGGAATCAACTTCACTGGGGCTCTGCAGCCCTGCAGCACACACACACACACACGCACACACACACATCCATAAACCAACACACATACATCCCTAACACCCTTCAGCAGCACTAGCAGCCCTGATTTAGGCCAAGAAAACAAATCCACAACAAGAGGATTCGCTGCATCAATCTGCAGTCTAATGATGAAACACATCACTGGTTCAGGTGCATTAAAGGATAAAGTTTGAAAGCCTGAGTCAGGAAGTGGATGAAATCTCTGGATTCGTTGTTATCGGTCAATTACAGGAACATTTTATTTTCTATATGATAATCCACTATGATGCACTCACGCTGCTTGAGGCTGTGACCTAAGATGATACTCTGCACTGATTGTTGCATTCACCCTGACTTCAGCCCCCAATCAGCTCATAAGCACCTCGCTGATTCCTCCCGCCTCAGGCTACTGTATGCATGCCTGTCTGTTTATTCATGTGCATGTGTGCATGTGTGTGTGCACAGTTGTCTTCACATGACAGGTGTGCGTATGTGTGTTGCACATGCACACATATGTCAAGCCCTTGATGCGCTTGCCTCTGTGTGTGTTTGCGCGTCTTTGTGTGTGAATGAGACTGACGGTTTGAGCAGCACCCAGGGACCACTCAGGAAGAAGAGCCCGAGGCAGGCACACTCAAGACCCAGCCTAAAGCGGAGCAGAGCTGGGTTCGCACGACTCCACAGAGTCCCCATGCTGAGCAGCATCCAGCCTTCAGAAGCCCCTGTTAGCTCACACAAGGGTCAGACATACAGCACAAAGAGCATGTTGATCAAAGCATTTAACTCTAGCTGAACCTGGCTCTGCCCAAGTGATGTTTTATACATAAAGCTGCTCCTCATCCTCAGGGAGGGGGGGCGGGGGGTACTAAAGGAGCATCTGAAGAATGTCTTCCTCTTTATGTGTTTTAACCTTTATTTCTTTCTATTACCCTCTGTGTTATAATCCCATTAAGAAACAAATGACATCATTAAAAAACCAAATCATCTTAATGGGTACAACCAGACGATGTCAAATTTTAAACAGATGTTCTCATAAGAGCTCAGAAGGACAAACACTCAGGACTGAATATAAAACCCCTTCTTATTGATATTATGGCTGCAATAGAAAGAAGGAAACAATTTGTGCTTGTGCCAAAGCTTCTTTTTAATACTTGATTCTGATTGGTCAAAACCTGGTAGCAACAGCGATCAATTCACCACTGCAAAAGCGACAAAACCTGATATGAAACATCTTATCAAATCAACACACAACAGAGAGTGTGGCACATTTCATGTCTGCCTGTTGACACTGTGGCAAAAACACCAGTTTCCGTTAACACTCCAAATTAATAAATAAAGGATTTAAGTTTATATAACAAATAATACATAATGTTGTGGGATATCGTTTTGTTTTTATCATTTTCGTATTTCTGTTCTTGCTACTAGCTTGAAACAGTTAGCCTGCCTGCTAGTGGTAGCTATTAAACAGTTACAGACAGAAAAAAAATGTTTCTGACACCAGCCTTTACCTGTGTAGCTCTTGTTTTATTAACTCCACTTCAGCACACAGACATTTGTAGCTCTGTCTTCTATGTGAGTCCTCGCTCTACCTTTTCTGACCTTTAACGTGGTTATCTGCCATGTACACAGTGATGAGTGTGGTCACATGACAGAGCGAGGTTTGGCCTTTACCTCAATGGAATCTCTGCTTCACCCAATCGCAAAGCTCAGAGGCTCTCTTACAACCCAGTCAGACACCAGAGCACAGACACACAGGGCTGTGACATATTAATGAGTTATCACAGCTGACAGAGAGCGAACACAGAGGAAGATGGGGGATGTAGAGAGGAAGGGGGCAGCAACATTGCTCCTTCTTTAGAAAGGCAAATGATGTGCCCCTGGTCCCTATAGGCTGCAGGCTGACAGGCAGCCGTGGGGGGCCAAACCAAAAGCTGGAGGCTCTGCCATGTCAGGGAATCACCAGTAGAACAGGGAGGTGGGGGAAAAACAGAAACACAGAAGCTGAGGCTGCAAAGGTAAGTAACACAGAAGTGAAAGTAAAGAAGTTCTGGATCTATCTCTGGTATTAAATTCTGCCTTAAATCTGATTGTGAAAGCATGTATCTGTTCATGAGCGATGTACAAATATCAGAATGATCTCACTCACCTCACTGCCTGAGTTTTTTGCAACTCTTCCTTCTTTGCTCTCCACAGTTAGTGTAGGAAGCTCCACTAATCCCTGTATCTGTCCTGGTCTGAATATGTATGCGCAGGCATGTACATATAAATAAGAGATGATTCAAAACCAGAAACTCACAGCAGACAGAGTCAGACAGCGTAAGAAAAACCATGGCTGCTGAGCGCTTGTTCTCTCGGAGGGATCCTTAGTCTCAGACATGCCTGAGTCTGTGATCTCACCTCAGAGTGATCTTTGCTACATTAATGTCCAGACAGTGAACTACCAGTCAACACTCTGTTCTGTAAAACACAACGGATGACCACTCTCACACTCAGTCTAATATGACTTATCACTTCCAAGAGTTTTTATCACCAGAGCTGATTATACTCCTTATTTTTACAACATTACTACTCAGGAAAAACTGAGTAATAAATAAATAATAAATAAAAACTTAAACTCGGAGCAAGTTCGCACAAACGCTCCCCAATGAGCTTTTTAAAGGTCCTCGAGTAGTGAGATAGAAATCGACAGGAAGCTTCAAAATTCTGGGTTACATTCAAACATGGCTTCCTAGTTTCTTTTGACAGTAAGTCTGTCTAAGCCTCTTTTATCCCTTCATATCTCGTTTTTTTCTTCCTTGAGATCTTTCACTGTGTCACAGCTTGGGTGACTTTCTATTTGCACCTCTTGGTGCGGCACAGCAGATTAAAACTGTCCACTTTAGTCTAATGCTGGGAAACATGAAATACCAGAGCAACACAAACAGCAAACTTTACCAAGGCAGTATGTTTGTCTCAAGGTCAAAATTTCCCCAAAAGAAACTCATGAAAAAGTGACTAAAACAAGGAAGGAAAGACATTGACGATGAAACTCATTATACTGCACAGATGTTTGCGTTCCTTTGTGTAATGGAAAACAAGTGTGGTGTCATCCAAACCCAGAGGGACAGGTTAGATCACCCTGCGGTCTGTCTGTATCTGTTTCTCTCTGTCTGTGTGTCTGTCTGTCAGTCTGTCTGTCTCTGTAAGGTGTAACAGAACCCAGTGAATCATCACTGGTAATTACTTCTCTGTTATCTGCACTCTTATACTTGAGGGAGCGGAGACAGGGAGGCTGAGGAGGTGAGGAGTATATGAGGTTGCTGACAGCTAGCTAGCTGCTAATAATGAGGTGGTTAGCAGACAGCAGGGTGACAGCATGATGAAGAATCTCAAGGAGAGTGACGGAGACCTTTCTGTATGAATCACTGCTTTAAATATAGACCAAATGTGGCAGGTGAACAAAATGTATTGGTGATTCACTGCAAACTGAATCGTGGTTGACGACTAATTTCCTCTGAAGGGACATGTCTCATAGAGCAGGTGGGTACATTGAAGAAAACATGTTTTGACAGGGACAGAGGTGACATTTTATTACTCCAAGTTTAAGTTCAGAAAAGTGAATCCTCCATTACTCAAATTTTTATTATCATGTTAAAAATACAATTCTGTAAAGTACCTTTACACTTTAACATTGTCTAGCAACCTAATAATTCCTTTAAAATGTACTCTGCCTGTTGACACTGTAGCAAAATGTCAGTTACCATTTAAAGCCAGTTAGCAACAACTAGGATATTTTCATTGTTACAGTGGATTTATTTGGACATCTCAAAATGTAAAATCCATGGTTAAAGGCCAACCAGTCACTAGCAAGAAAGAAAGAAGAAAGGAGTTGGAAAACAGGACAGAATCAAGAAGAGAGGTCTAAAAACACAAAGAATAAATGAGACCTCAGCAAAACAGTGGACACCAAGCTAATATGAAACAGAAAACGGTACATACTTTGTCTTGTGCTGCTAACTTGCCTCATAACTCTCACACTTCCAAGGTATGCCAAGCTGCCAGCACAGAAACCAGTCTCGCAAGGCCACACTTGCCGAGACATTGACAAAGACTTAAAAATAATCCTCCTGCACTGTGTGAAAATGATACACTTTCACTATTTTAGTATCAGTTTTTTTTCTCTGAAGGTGTAACAGGCTAACAACTAATGATTGACAGCCATCCAATACCACTCACGCTCCAATGGGTTCATCCTTTGTTGACAGGCAAGGTGCCCAGAGTGTCAACCCAGTGTATCATGCAGCCTATATAGAAACTATGATGTGTTCAGGTTAGACTGTATTTTTCTGTGATGCATTTACGTTAATTTGACAGGACATGAGAGTAAGAGAGCGCAGACAGGGTAACAATGCCACATTCAACAACAAAGACTAAAAATTTTAAAACAAAACTTATTAACGTCTTATGCTGGAATGTGGATCAGACTGTTTTGGACACCACTGCCTGTTAAAATCCTCTTGCACTAAATCAGAGTTTGTAAAACATTTTTTAACCATTCACCAAAAATAATTAACTACAATTACTAAACCTTTCAACATTCTGCTTTATTCCAAGTTGTATCTTTGACATGGATAACCATTTGCATCAACCAGTCAATATTTTTGCATTTTTTTCTTTGGCTGAGAGCAGTTGCCAGGCAACTAGCAAACTAGTTACTGATGTAACTGCAAATTACTTGTTATCCTTTCCCATATTTGCTCATCAGCCATATAGGATTTGTTTCCAGTAATTGATTTATTGAATCAAACCTAACCCACAGTTACCTGGTGTATTCTTTGAAAAAGTGTGTGTTGTCCATACAGTGTGTATTGGTGTCTTGGGGCAGCTACAGTTAATAGGTTTCTCGCCCTACAACGACCCCATATTGTAACACACAGACTCCCTCAATGTCAGTATGTCAGTGAGTACTCTGAGGGCCTGACTTCATAGCTCACACAGGTCCTCCAACACATGACATACACATATACCCACACACACAGCGGCCCCTGGCCTCTAACCTTACTCCCTCTTTCAGCAAATTCTGACATAGTTTGCCATGGTGACATCAGTCAGCTGCGTTGGCATGGTGACCCTCCCATCACCTAGTCAGGTCACCTTGGCTCGCCCCAACACCCTACTGGGATTGTTTGGTGTGTAGATGCCTGTGAGTGTGTGTATGTGTGAGAGCATGCTTATCTGGCATTTCTCCAAACCTGCTGGCATCGTGCCGCTGCCCTCCCACTACACCACAGTCCGTCTGTCTTCCTCCCCCATCTTCTCTCTGCTAATCTACTCTTCCTCTCAATCAACGCCGCTACATCTTTTCCAGACTTGGGTTTGGTCACCTGAAGACCCAACACTTCATAGCATTAAAAACTGAAAAGCATGATGTATGTAAAAGTGTAGGTTTCTGTGCCAGGCAAATGGGCTGTGTTTGCATGTGGACAGCTTCTCAGTAACGTTACATAACAAAACAAAGGGCAGCCATCTGCTTCACCCTGGCCCCTGGGTTAGCAGCGAGGCCCTAATCCACAACATTATTTGTGTGTTTATGTGCTTGCACGTGGGTGTGCAATCACGTGCGCGTGCCTAATCTGCCTGCGTTTTCATAGCACTTGAGTGAGCAAGTTGGTAATCTGGTAGGGTCGGGCCAGAATGATATTTAATCCTTGTAGATAAACTCCTCTTTTGCTCTCATGGGTTATCGTCCATTCTAGTCTACCTTTTCCTCAATGCTCACTTTACTTTTCATAGCTGATTTCACTGCAGTCTCTTTACCAAATACATTTTCAAACTCACACTGCATATCTCTAGACTCATGATCTAAAAATAAAAAACAGATCTGTTGCCCTGACCGAAACCACATCTACCACAAATATAAAAAACCTAAAGAGAGTCAAGAAAAGAATCAAATGTTTCTCAAATGAGCTTCCTGAATGTGTGAATACACCGACTCTTTTTTTTTTTGGACAGTTGGCAGAAGTTGGTTTAAAATACTGCAGCCCAAACAAAACAAACAATATGGAGATGCCACCTGCTTCAGAAACTGTTATGGACTCTTTTTCAACAGTTTTCTGACTTTTTCTCAATACAAAAGCAGATTCCGCAAGGGAAAGTAATAAGGGCTGATGAAATGTTATAAAAACAGTCATTTTTCAGCCATAGACTCTGATCTTCTGTGGTAAAATTGCTCCTCATGGGGCTTTGATGACATCATTTTCCCTCATTTAGAGCCCGTCCCTTTGGTGTAATATCGCCTGCAGTTTCAAAAGCACAGTGAAATGTACAGTGGATGAGCTGATTACAGCTGGTGGGGGAAATGATGAACCCTGTAAGAAGACGTTGTTGGAATAAAATAAGTAATGTGGAAAAGGGAGATGAGAAAGTTTCAAAATTGACAAAAACAAAAGGAGGCGAAAGGTATTTCTAGCAGAGAGGTGTTAGCAAGGATCAAAGTACAAAGCAGGGAGTCTTTTACCATCACACATATTCAGTAAGACATTCATGTAAGTTACCATGGTGATCATATGACTATAATGGACTGTCCACTATAGGAGGCACCAGGTACTGAAACAGGTGCAGCTACAAAGACGTACAGGATGTATAAATAACTGGCACTCCCACTCCCTGCAGCTCAAGCTGCTGTAAAAAGCAAATCAACAACATCTCTTTGCTCCTTAGTGTGAGTATATAATTAAGCGTGTGTGTGTGTGTGTGTGTGTGTGTGTGTGTGTGTGTGTGTGTGTGTGTGTGTGTGTGTGTGTGTGTGTGTGTGTGTGCATGTGTGTGCATGTGTGTGTAGGTGGGTGGGGGTTACAGGAGGGTGACTGAATATAGGCAGCAGGGGGTCTCACTTCAGCATCTCTGTCTTGATTGGAAGTACTCCCTGCGAGATGCCGTCATGCTGTCTGAACCCAACGTGCGAGCTGGTGCATGTGGCGAGCCTGCGTGTTTGTGTTAGTGACTTTATTCAGCATCAGAAACGTGGCTTTGTGACGGATAATTTCTCCAGAGCATTTCCTCATTGACTAACCCACGAGCGAAGCTACAGGCAGAATATGTGCATGACAATTCAAACACACACACACTCACACACACACACACACACACACACACACACACGCTGTGACAGCATTACACGCATGCACAGCCCACCAACAAAGCCACCTGTGTAGGCAGCACCCTGTGTGACATCTCTGACAGGTAGAAGCTGATGAGAAACCCTGGTGTACACACACACACACACACGCACACACACACACACACCTCTGACTCTCTCTGCATTACAACCTACACACTGAGTCAATAATGAAAACATAACATCACCTTTAAGAGAGAGGGAAGTACTGAAGGAGAGTGCAGGGAAGTGGTGATTGTAAGTAATGGTCACACAACATCACGAGCTACAAAACCTTACTTAAAATCAATTTCAGGTGAGACTGCAGAAATGTAAAGAGAATGTGGGAGATAACAGTGCTGATGAAAGGGAAGAAATACATTTATATTTTTATTGATCGTATGCTAAGAATAGGAGCAAGAGTCAAAGGCAGGAGAGGAGAGTAAAATAATCTTTCAAGGCATGAAGCAAAGTCAGGGGGAGGAAACAACAAGGACACAAGATACAATGACAGATTTGAAGAAAGAGAGGAGGGCTGGGATGAGAGGATGAAGATATAGTGGGAATGGAAGCGATGGAAGCAAGGGGTCATTCTTGTACTCCATTTCATTAACTTCACAGCAATAAGTGAGGATACTGTGGAGAGCAGCAGCAGAAGAGGGGGGGGGGGGCATGTTCACCGGGGATCCCATTAGGCTGAGGATAGGTAAGGCAGAGAGGAGGAGGAGGAGGAGGAGGAGGGAGAGGAGGGTGATGCAGAAAGACACAGAGTGAGTGGCAAGGTAGATTGGGAACAGAAAAAAAAAGTTGGATGGGGAGAGAAAAGAGGGAGAGGATGAAAAAGGGGAAAGGGGGAGGGGTGAGGAAAGAGCCAATGGGAGTAAAGAAAAGTGAGTGTAGAGGGACAGAGCACCTTTAAAAAAAGAGCAAGGTTTTGTGAAAACCCATTAAAAAAGACCTCAGCTCATAGTTCTGTCTCACCCCTGCACTTCACTTAGGATGTGGATTTAAACCATGTATCAGGAGTAAAGAAAAGCCCTTATTAAAGCAGGGCTGATTTAAATACAATGGGAATAATTTGCCATTTTTCATTGGAAATATTTGAGCAGTCATGCAATTTAAAAGCTATTTCATGTCAGAATAAAATAATATCTCATGGGCTAATGTGTCTCGCCTTAATTAACTTGTTTTTACTAACTGGATGAACTACTAATAAAAACACAGGCCGTTGTTTGTGTTAATATAATTGGACCAATCACTCATCCCAGTGATAAATTTTGGAGGAACTAAAGAGGTTAAATACTGCTTTTTTAAAATCATATAAATTTTCTTTCCCATCATGCATGAAGCAGTCAAGTGCCACAAGGGACTATTATTAGGTTCAGGGTAAATTTAATAACAGCCTCAAAAGAATGACAAGGGTTTCTATATTATGAGGGAAATATTTAAAGGCAAAAATGGAGCACGAAGTAATGTGGTGAACAGCCGACAGAGGATTTAAGGCACGTTTAAATTTGCCCTGCGACACCCTGCACAGCTAAATGAGGCGATCCATCACTTCAGGCTTTTGCTAATAGCTGCATATTTGACTTTTTAAATGACTAGCTGTGCAAGTTTTAAAATGAAAAAGACTTCTCCTCTGGGAAGGAGGTGCTGTATTAAAGATTCAACACTGTTCATGGACTCACCAAAAACAAACACAAAGTGCTGGTGTTGGACAGTTCACTCCTCCCAGCAGATCTTTGCTCACTTTCCTCTAAACTGCAGCTCTTTAAAGAGAGGATGGAGCGAACCTGATGACAGTTAAGCCCCTCTAACTCCTCTTCTTTATCATTGTCATTAGCTCCACAGTCACCTTTACTCTGACCTAATCACCTCCAGCCCACAGAGATTAATCACTCAAACACACATGCGCACTTGGAGATATAGTTTAAAAAAAAAGAAAAAGAAACATGTGGCATGCTTAGAGTCACATGTGATCTGTGCCCCATCTGAGGGTGATGAGAAGTAGCGTTATCACCACAGCAGCAGCATCCAGTGTATCGGTGTAATCTGAACCTAATTAAGCTCCCATAGGTAACATCTGCATGTGTGTACATGTGTGTGCAAGAGGAAGTGTGAGTGAGTACATACATTTGGAGTGTGGTTTTACAGTGAAAGAGTTTATAGAGGGATGGGTAATCACGTCATGTGGGATTCTTTCCATGTGATAAACAGACAAAGGACCCTTCTGCTCCTCTTCCCTCACCACTTGGAGCCTCTACATAAGAAGTTAGAGTCATCCCTGAGTGTGAGCAAGATCTAAGACATGCTGTGACATCAGGCACTCAGTCCCCTGTGAACTTGAAGAGGTCTGATGTGAATCTTTGGACCAGCCTAATGAATCCCTTCATAGTCTGGACACACGTCTCAGCCCCCAGGAGAGGACCTGTGTAAGCTCTCAGTACTCATCACTCGTGACCATGCACTCAAACATGAGACTTGTCATATGGGACACGGAAACTGCTACAGTGTGATTCAAAGGGACCAGGAGTGCTTCATTAAAGAGTTCTTTAAAGGGGACAAGAGCAGGAGGTAAAGTCATTTCCTTAAGTCAAACAAGACGAGGGGGGTATATTAACCAACTCCCCTCGACAAGCGTGTGATTTACAGACATGAGAAACCAGGAGGTTTTCTTAAAGTTCAAGACTACCTTCAGTGCTTTACTTTGAAATAAAGCCTACAGTACGTCTGAGGGAAGAGAGGGTGTGTGTGTTTGTGCTTTATCCAGCTATTTCTAGGCTTTTTAGGCAGTGTGTCTTTTAATTAAAAGGTCTGCTTGATTTAGTGTTGTGCTCTGAGAGGAACGGACAGAGAAAGAAAAAAGGAGAGAAAGGGTGACACCAGAAGAGAGGAGGCCCGGAGTCAGGCGAACACAAAACCAGCCAACATGCGCTCCGTCTGTCTTAATGAGGCCCATCTTTCTCACAATCATCATCATCTGGAATGGAAAACCCCGCAATAATACATCATTATGCTGACTCGAATTATGTCTGTGTACAGGTGTGTGTGAATGTATTCCTGTGTCTGTTTCTTAGCACGCTGTGTTTGTCACCGCTAACAGAGAGATCAAAAAGTAATGATGCACACTCACAGATATGCAAGAGACGCACTCACACAGCCACACTGAGCTCCTCCAGGTTAAGGTTTGAATATTTCATAAAGTCTCATTAAAGAGTGAATATAAGAGGTGGGAGTATAATGACACGGGTGAAGACAGAGGAATAAATTCAGGTCCCATGCAAGCCTAATCAGACCTGGTTGTTCAGACACAATCACAAGCTCGAGGGCAACAGCAACATGAGCCAACACACACCAAATGTTTCCAACTTAAAAGACGAGCCGTCTCCCCAGCTTGACCGAGTTCTAAAGAAGAAGCTCTTTGTTGTTTCTGGAAAAAAAAACAAGCCTTCCTCTAAATGTCCCATAAGATGGAACAGAGTAGGGCACTCCTATTTCTCATTATTAGAACCAATGTTAGCACAGGCTAAAATCACTAAGGTCTACTTCAACAGCGCTAACAATGACCATGAATCTTTGCACTACAAAAACTGAACATTTATCATTTTGAAGGAATTAAATGTTTGTCTTTTTTAAGGTCTGTTTCTAAATAAACAGACTGTCTCAATAAAACGAAGTAATTTCTGCTACATGAGAGAGACATTCATTTTTACCAATAAAAAGCAGTTTTGAGTTAATATTTGTACTGACGCTGGCCAAGATAAATATAAAAATATCAACATATTGGATAACAGCAAAAATCCAGACTTATAATGATGTAATGTTTTCTTGCAACATTACAACATGCATGTATAATACATTTCACACTGACTATGATAAAACCCACCTTTACAAATGTCCCTTGAACCAGCATCTTTGTATCCCCTACAGCTTTTTTCGTACAAAAATCCAAAGCAAAACCTGTACAATCTTCAATATAAATACATTTTTATACATTATATTTTTTACACATACTTTACACAGCATGAGAAAACACAGGAATGGTAAAATATGAGGACACTAAAGATAATAATCATGTGTTTTCTTGATACCACACTTTAAAAACATTGTCCCTGTCTCCCCCTCGCATTAAAGATCTTTGATGATATATTTCACCAAAGTTACTCCTCGAAAGCAATTACCAGCTGTGGCTCATGAAGCTTACATAGGATCGCAAATGTGCAAATGGTTGTGTGTATGATCTGTTCATTAAAACAAATATTTGTTTTCTTGCCCTCACAGCGGGAGGAATGTGGGATAGGAGAACAGAGGGGGGAGGGGGAGGTCTCATAACATTTTCATGCACTATGTAAGCCACATTTAATCAGACATCTCTGCACATATCTACAGAGCAACCATATCATACCAGAATTCAATCTTGCAATATTGCATGTAAATCTGCATTCATCTCCACTCACCTGTGATTCTGTGTGAGTGTGAAACAGTGGAAATGGAATTAGGGGGCACATGCAAACTGCTAGTGTCATGTTCTTGCAGGTCTGCAGACTGGCAGGTACACACTGCACAGTACCAGGTTATATGTTAAGATTTAATTGAATTTCTTCTGCTATTGTGCTGGCCCAAAACACTCTGACTTATTCTGCACCTGAGTTGCTGCCAGTGAGATATAATCATCCTGCATGAAATGAGCCCTACCTGAGCAGAATGGCAGAGTGAGGCTGGGAGGCTGCAGGGGAATACCTCCATTAGGCAAGAAGCGAGGAAACAAGGGAGCGAGGGGGAGACCGGTCAAGAAGGAAAGGGGGTGGTGTGATGAGTAGGGATAGAGGGATAATGGAGACAGAGGGAGTGGGTGTTGGTGTTTCTAATAAGGTAATAAATAACTTCTCAGAACAGATGTATGGGGGATAAGTGCTTGGCTGTTATTTCAGATATGGTTTATTTTCATGAGCACTCCTGGCTTGTACAATATCCATTTTTGCACAAATAAAACACCGTACTCTATGGAAATGTTGAGCTGCTGAATAACCAAAGCAGCACACCATTCTCAACTCACTAGATTTAAAAATATCCTTTATACAGTGGGGTCTATTTCCTTCAGTCGAATCATATCCCATAAGCACCATAACCGTACTCTCTTACAAAAAGATGCAGTGAGTCGATGTATAAATGACACCAGAGGAAGCTGTTACTGCATGTCCAACAGACGCAAACAGGTGGAAAGAGCATCACAAAAAGAGAAAATCAGCAGCACTCATAATGATCATAATAACACACTCACATGAGCTTTGCGGTGCCACATGCATAAGGGCAGCCAATGTGTTTTTCAGCAACTCATACAGGCTTCTGTGTGCAAAGACACTGACACAGGCAAATGGACATGTTGGCTCACATTCATGCTCTCATTATACAAACCACAACACATCAAAACAGCAGTGAGGACAGCAGCTGACCGACCAAAATTACAACTTACTCCAGCAGAGCCACTCATGCACTCAGCATGTGAAAAAGCACGAGGAAAAGAGTCGCTGCGTTGCTAGGGCTACTGGCTATTCACCACAAAGCACTGCTGATCTGGGAATAATGCATCTACGAGCAAATGTACTTCAACAGGTTTTTGTACAATGGCCGATTGAAAACAAAAATGAGAGTTACAGCAGGTAAACTCTTCATGGATTCAGCTGAGGACAGAATTAACAAGCAGAGAAACAAGGCACCTAAATGTCCTTTAACTACAAGAAGGTGTGTGTTTGTGTCCTTAGGCGGCATACAGCTATTGCTGTGTTTCCTCCACTGATGACGTCAGAGCTCTGCTGCAGTCAGAGCGAGAGCTGGGATTCCTGTAGGAGCTGAAAAGGATCCACTTTCTACTGCTGCACAGCACATTCCTACTTTTGTCTGTGTGTGTGTGTGTGTTGCGTGTGTGTTTGCCTCATTTTTTGCAACATGTGAGGCTTGAACTGTGCGTCTGCGTGGTTGTTTTGCCAAATTTGAATGACAATAGATGCAGCGACCCTGAGAGATGCCTCACCGCTGTGAC